>OZ026617.1:50755751-51355751 GCA_964020975.1 Hermodice carunculata
GTCGCACCAATGAGGAAAACCTCACGAAAGTCATGATTATCATAATCCTGGTGTTCCTGTTGTGCAACACGCCTGATCGTCTTCAACAAATCTTGCTCTTGATGTTTCCAATTAAGCGATGCGAGGACGCCCTGATAAAGACTCATGCAATATGTAACTTTTTAATTATTGTTAACAGTTGCAGCAATTTTGTTATATACTATATGTGGAAAACTCGATTTAGGAACAAAGTGTTGAATCTTTTCACCGGTGCAGCATCTAAAACTCACACAAATGTTCTGACATCTAATGCATTGGTGACTGAGCGCAGGAGGTCGTCACTTACATGTTTGCAACAACATGCCGTTTCAGATCGGTAACTTTTGCAGCATCAAGTTTTATCGAGTTTGGAGAGGAATGCCACTGGACCGCCAAGATTTCCTTTTTGTTTTAGGTCTCCCTTGTATAGGACAATATTTTATTTATTCGTTTATTTGTTTATCGGTCTGTCAGCCTGTTCATGTATCCATCTATCTATTTTAATATTATTTTATAGTAGGCCAACTGAGAGATTTTCATACCTCCAGCACAGCCTCGAAAACGTAAGATTGTGAACTTTCCAGATTAGCGTTGACTGTAATATTGTTCATGTTGGATTTTTGTCTTTATTATTACTTTGATGTTCTTCATGGCTGACAAATATTGACAGTATTTTTTCTGTACTTTATTATTTTTTTACTTTTTCTCGTTCATTTGGTATCTGTATGCCCAATGTTTAACACAACTGCTCTTCAGCATTTGTCATTTTTACGTAATGTTCATTTGCACAGTGTCTTATCTGCGTTCTATATTAAAGCTTTTTGGATTCTTATAGGCTATTCGCTTATTAAAAAAAACAGTTTAGGTTGTCATAAAATGGATTCCTATCGAAATAAAAATGATAAAATGAAGTCATTACGGTGGTATAAACTCATCAAAATTTCTACGTTTGGTGAAAGTTTTTCTTCAATATGAATTATTTAATAAAGAACTTGTCCACTTGTTGTAAAATGTTTTGTCTCACTTATAGCGTGTGTACACATTTGACTTTACAGAGTTGCTGCACCGTAAAGGGGTAGTTTGCAATCATTAACATTTATATTTGCATTGTTATCTTTAGTGTTGCTAGTGATCACTTATTGATGGGAAATATTATTTTGTGTAAGGCTAAAGACTTCTCAGAATGTGGCTAATATACCTCACTTTATCTAGCCTTTCAAGAGGCAATGTTTTGCTGATAAGTCTTCTGTGTGCTGCTATGGGTACTCCGTTTAAGATGAAGCCACCATCTATGGATGAATGAGTTAAGCCGCTTTATAGAAGGGAGTCACCACCAGCGACCAGCCACACGATGTGTAAAACCATCCTTGGCGAGCAAAGATGGAAATATCGTAGTTTCCATATGACAATTCCGATCGAGATCATGGTCATATTCATGTAAACTCACCCACCACTTAAGACAGTAACATACCGGTTTACTATTAATCAGCAATGGGTAGTTCCCAAGTTCTCCGCGGGCAGCTGCATTGCTGGATTGCCGATGAACTCCCAATAGATATCTACAGAATTTAATGTGCATCGCTTCCCTTAGTGCTTTATCACATAGTGCTATAACATTGTGGTTGTTCATGTTGTGGGGCAAGTAGGGACCCTAGACTACACTTCCATGTATCAAAATGGGTACAATGAGTGTGTTGAAAACTTCTGATGTTAATTCAATGTTATTAAAGGTATACTCTCGAAATCTAAAAAGGGCCTTATTAGTTTTCTCTTTCAATTTATTTAGTGCGGCTGTAAACGTTCCAGCTGCTGTAAACTCAATGCCTAGGTAACAGAAGTTTTGCACTGTTTAAACTTGGTTATTGTTGTATGTGAAGGATAGTCGCAAGAATTTATGTCCTCCTTTATTAAACAGTATTAGTTTGGTCTTATTTAGATTTACAGTGAATTTGCAGTTCTAACAATACCTGTTAAGCCGAGTGAGAGAAGTCTGGAGTCCCTTTTGTGATTCAGATAGCAAAATCAGGTCGCCGGCTTACATCAGGCAGCTGATTTGACTCTCATATAATTGTACACAGTCACAATCTTTGTCAAAGGTACAAGGTAGGTCATTACGATATAAGTTAAACAGAGACGGGCTTAGAACACAGCCCTGTTTGACCCTAACATTTGAAGAGAAACACTGTGAAGCCATGTTCCGTTTTGGTGCAGTAAGTTATATTAGCATACATATTCTGCAAGAGACTGAGGAAATTCTTCCCGATACCACATAGTAATGGTTTGTAGAACAGTGCTTGCCTCCATATCGTTTTGAAGGCAGACTTAAAGTTGACAAAGCGCGCAATCAAGTTCTGTCAAGGGAGTCCTTTCATATAGTTGTCTACCAGGGTTTTTAATGTGAGAATGTGGTTACATGTTCTCGACATCTTCTGGAAAGCTATTTGATTATGGGGAAGGCATTTCTGTGTCTCACAGAATTCAATGAGTCTCATACTTGAAATTGAACAGAATACTTTCAACAGGTCACTCGAGGCTGCGATTTCCTGGTAGTTATTTGGGTCATTTTTGATTCCCTTTTTATGGATGGGAGTTAATGAGTTGTCTCATTGGCGCAAACGTATGACGCAGACGTGATGCAGCAGGTGTCTTGGCACCGTCAATTATTGTCAAATCTTTTATCAAACTAGAAGGTTGAATTTATTCAAATGTACTAGTATGCACTTATCTGCTATGATGAATGGTCTGACTGTTCGCTAAGAACTCATTTGCTTACAAAGCTTACCACAGGTCATTTTCGTTGGGCAAATTTTGTATGTCATCGCATTTGGAGGTTGTTATTTTTATTATTTTCCATTTTATTTATTTATTTATTTATTTATTTATTTATTTATTTATTTATTTATTTATTTATTTATTTATTCATTCATTCATTCATTCATTCATTCATTCATTCATTCATTCATTCATTCATTCATTCATTCATTTGTGTGGTTGCAAATGCTGTTGACAATAATTTTCTCTTGACTGTTAGTCCAGAAACGTTTCAGGTTGCAAAAAAGGCCGAAAGTTAAGACCCTCTTAACGCTGGAGATCTGGAGAAGATGCCAAGTCCCTGGTCTATAAGCACCTGGCTCTCAGACGTGAGATTGCTCAGTTGGCTTGGAAATACTATGGCTTTTTCTAACACCCCGCAAATGCCCCAATGCTGCTGCACTCCACCAATGAAAACAAATCTCCAAAACAGCCTTGTGAATCTGCAAAAATGTTGCGTTGCATTTGATATCAATAGACAACAAACATTCAACAGGATACATGTTAATACATGTACAACGCAGAGCTTGCTTGTCCTCCTTAAAATTTAATTTGTTCTAACATATTTATGACAAGAATATTGAACAAGAGGAATGTGAGAGTCCTGTGCTAAGTTGACCCTTCATGAACAAACTGGAGTGATTAATGCCACCTGATGTACAGTTTTCTTTCACACTTCCACAAGAATAATTTCCATCAAGTTTCAGAATAATCTAAATGGTGGTTTGGGCCTACATGTTGAAAATAGCAAACACACACAAACACTTGTCAGAAAATGCAAAAAAATGCAGTGACACCTGTTGAAGAAATGAAAGTGTATGGGTCTCCAGAAGTGTCCCTATGCATCTCACATTTTCTATAACTTTATACTCCGTCCACAACAAACTGCATTGTTTATACATGAATATCTGGAATGGCAAAAATTTATTCATTATAAATCATACTTCAGTGTGCTTTAATTAATAACAACATATACAATTCAATCAACAGCAATACCACTTAGTGCATAGCTTTCTTTGAAAATTTCATAAGGAACATTGCCACCATGTTTTAGCATAATCTGAATGTCGGTTTTGGAGCATATGTCGAAAATTACAAACACGCACAAGAATTCATAAACTATAGTGGTGCGTCAATAGCCCGTGGTCAGCTGATCTAAGGTTATTAACAAAATCAAAGTTCCAACTAAATAGACCTGTGTTGAGCTTTAGCTGAGTGCATTTGGAAGTATTTGTAAGATTTGCCTACAGAAAAATTCATTAAAAATGTGAATTACCATGAATGCCCATTGGCTTTCATAGTAATCAAAAGGCAACGTGCATTTACCAATAAGTACCTGAATTTTTTTTTTTTAAATGTTAAAAACCAGGAATCCACAGCAGTGCCACCTGGTCAACAATTTTGTTTGACCCTTTCACAAGGAACATATTAAAAAAGGTTCAGTATAATCTGAGTGCCGGTTCAAGAAAAGAAGTCGTAGTAAGCAACAATCACACAAAAAAATCATAAATAACAGAAAAAAGCAGCGCCACCTTATGAACAAATTAAGAAGTAAGAGTCCCTATGAGTATTCCGGTGTGATATGAAAGCAATTGGGTGAGCGGTTTTGGAGAATATTTTTTAAGATTTTCCCCATAAAAGAACAACAAAATTCATAATTTTTTTTTTCAAACTGGAGCTTGATCATTTGAACATAGTTGGTCGAGACCCACCCAAGGTGCATTGCCACCAAGTTTGAAGTGAATATGGCTGGCGGTTTTTGGGAAGTCGAAAATGTGGTTTAGCATCAGAATGCCCATTGACTTGTATAGTAATCAATAGGAGAGTGCACTTACCGATAATTACCCGAATTTGAAAAATCGTTAGAAATAAGGAATCCACAACAGTTCCACCTAGTGAACATTTTGTTTCACCTTTTCACAAGAAACATATGCACCAAGTTTCAACTTAATCTGAGAGTCAGTTCTGTTTAGGAAGAAAAAAATAGCGAAAAGACACAAAAAATCATAAAAAATAGAAAAAATGTAGCGCCACCGAATAAATTAAGAACTAGTGTTCTTAATTTACAGTGTTTCTCTGTGACATCAAAACAGTTCTAGGAGCGGTTTCTTCAGCGAAAATTTTGAAAGATTTTCCAACAAAAAAAAACCCACAAAAATTTATAAAAAATGAAATTATCACTGGAACATGACTATTTGAAAAAAAATGATAGAAACCTGCCCAAGGTACATTGCCAGCAAGTTTGAAGTGAATATGGCGGACGGTTTTGGAGAACAAGTCGAAAATATAATTGTGAACGGACGACTCTGCCTCCTAAAAGCTCAGCCTGACTAGCAAGTCAGCTGAGCTAAAACTTCTTAAAAACTCGAAATGTCATTGGAGCGTGACCATTTAAACAAATTTGGTACAGACTGACACGAGGTACATTGCCACCAAGTTTGGAGTGAATCTGGCTGACGTTTTTGGAGAAGTCAAAAATTTGAATTGTGACGACGGACGACTGAGTCTCCTTAAAGCTCTGCCTGACTAGCAAGTCAGCTGAGATAAAAAAAATCGAAGAAATCACAGCGCCAGCTCCTGAACAAATTAAGGTCCAAAGGTTTCCAAAAGTGTTCCCATACAATTTCAAAGCAATTGGCTAAAGGGTTTCTGGGATTTTTTAAGATTTGACCAAAAGATTTTGCCCAAAAAAATCTCTTCAAAACCAGAAAAATCACTGAACTTGAGGCGTGAACATTTCCAGCGCGTTTGCGCATGGTCTGAATAACGGTTTGTGAGTAGATGTCAAAAATAGTATAAAAAAAAAAACAAACAAACAAACAAACAAAGCAAAAAATCAAAACTTCATAAAACATAGAAAAAATTGCAGCGCCACTTACTGATCAAATTAAGGTCTTGGGGTCTCCAGAAGTGTCCCGACGCAATTTCAAAGCAATTGGCCAACTGGTTTTGGAGAAGATTTTTTAAGATTTGACCACAAATTGAACAAAAAATAATGATAAAAAAATCCTACAATCACTGAAGCAGAACCATTTGTGCAAACCTGGTACAGGCCCGCAAAAATAATTTTATGTTATGGAATAGACGTCAGAAAGGTTACTTACCATTGCGAGCCCCATTGACCTTCATAAAAATCAATATGAATGTGTACATTTATCGATAAATACCGAACTAAATAATTCATAAAAAATGAGGAATCCACAGGTTGCCATCTAATGTACAGCTTTCTTTCACCCGCAAGCAATGAACATTCCCAGCGAGTTTCAGTCTGTTCTGAATGACGGTTTTGGAGTTAATATCTAAAAAAGCGAAAACACACAAAAATTCATGAAAAAATAGAAACAAAATTGCAGCTCCACTTCTTGAACAAATTAAGGTCTAGGGGTCCTCAGAAGTCATCCTATGAAATTTAGAAGCAATTGGCCATGCGTTTTTGGAGAAGATTTGACCAAAGATAAAAAAATCACTGAAGTATAACCATTTGTTAAAACCTGGTGGAGACCCACAAAAATTATATCCCCACCAAGTTTGAAGAAGGTCCAGCCAGCTGTTATGCATGTGAAGTCAAGTTGACTTACCATTGCAATCCCCATTGACTTACATAGTAATCAATAGAAATGTATACATTTTTCGAATAATACCCGAATTTAAAAATTCGTAAAAAATCGGAAATCCACAGCAATGCCACTTAAGGTGCAGCTTTGCTTGACCCTTCCACAAGAAACATTTCGAGCCAGTTTCAGCATGATCTGAATGACGGTTTGGGAGCAGATGTCAAAAATAGCAAAAACACAAAAAAATCATGAAAAAATCGCAGTTATCGTCTAGGGGTGCCCAGAAACGACCTTATGCAATTTCGAAGCAATTGGCCAAGCGGTTTGGGAGAAGACATTTTTAAGATTTAACTAAGAAATGAACAAAAAAAAATCATGAAAAATCCAAAATTCATGGAGCATGACAATTTGAACAAATTTTGCAGAGACCTACCCAAGGTACATTCCCACCAAGTGTGAAGTGAATCTGCCCAGTGGTTTTGGAGAAGTTGAAAATGTGAATTATGGACCCCAAACGCCGTCTGCACGACGGACGAAGACCCATTTACATTTTAGCCGGTTTATTAGGCCTACTTTTTACTGAAACAGAACTCCAATGAGCCATCATTTCGGGAAAAAAATCATTATTTTGTCAGTGTAACAAACTATGTTTTCAAAGGGAATTATTGGAACATGGGAACCTACAGAAATTTATATGTAGAAAAAAGTACTTACTTTTTAATCATGATACACAAGACCATAAAAATCTTCATAATATAAGATGCCTGTGTGAAATATAGCACTTCTATAGAAAGTATTTGGACTTATATTTGTAACAACATTGTAAAACTCTTTAAAATGTTTTAACTGTTTAAATAGCTCTGTATGTAATTATTAAACTGGTATTTTACCATTCAACCAAGCGTTTCTATTTCTACTACAAGCGCCCATGAGCATTGCCATGCTTCTAACCCTCCCTCTCCTATCCCTCCCACCCCACCCCCGCAAATGATATCTGTACTTTGTGTACACTGGCTCACTGCTTTGGCTAAAATGAATGTTGTCATCTGCACGTACAAATACCAGCACCAAAGATTATGTTATCGTGATAAATCTTCATGAGCGCTCTCAGCCTGAATGTTTTAACGGCCTGAGGGATAAATAAACTTTAAGCATACGATCTCGTGTGTTTCTGGTATTAATCTTGGAAACACTCCCTGTTAGACTGTTTATATCTGTCTGATTCTTAGCATATACTGCATGCATAGATCTTTAGGTCTGACAACACTGCACCTCTATGTGGCTCTGGGTTTTTGCATCTGTGTAGGCCATAAGGGATGTCTTGGTGGTCAAATGCCGCCACACAATATATTCAAGTCATTACAACCCTGTCACAAAAAGGATTTTTTGATGTCACAGTAATCTTGATTCAACAGGAAGATTGCCTATTGGAGGCCTCCATTAAGAAAACTTCCATTAACGTAACAGCATGCCTAGTACCTGCCTGTTTTGCATTGCCTGGCAATAAAAAAAAAAGACATTGGCCTTTCCAGCTGTATGGACTAAGGAACTTAATTGTCACCCATAATGCAATTCATGAGATTCGACTTACTGCAAACTGTAACATACTTCCTATACGTTTTGAAGCAAAACAGAAATGTAAATGCGTATTCCAAGGTCAATTTGTGACCAAAGGTGGCAAGACATTGATGCAAATTGACTAAGTGGGGTTTTCGTTATAAATGCCAGTGCTTAGCAACTGCCATTCTCTTTGCTGTAACAAAATTAGCAAAAGGTGCTTGAATGAAATTTCTGTGGACAAAGAAATTCAAACATGAAACCCTCATGTTAAATCTTGGCAAAGATGCAGCAAAGTACAGGCTGGAATGGATGGCCTATAATCGACTGGTGTGAAATGTTTTCTAAAGCTATGCCCCAACTCTGTATTATTTGCCTTGGAAAGGCACTTGAGGATCAAAAGACAACAAACTTGTAGATTACAACTGTTCCCATATATTATGCACCGTGTCATGTTTATAAACTGCTTAATCCGGAGTCCTGAAGCTTACACTGGCAACATGGCCATGAACATAACTCCGCATCTCACGCGTATTTCGTAGATAATATCATGCACTGCGTGTTCATAGACTGTAATTTAATATCACGCAGTATTGACATGATCGAGGATAAAGTGGCAAACAGCCAAAATATGTGGTAATTCAAAAAGGTGTTCAAAAGTTTTTTTTTCTTCTATTATCCATACAGTTTTGTCACTGTGGCAGCTACATCGGCTCGATCTGTACTGCCTGTTTTCGCCCAACCTTGCATACAATGCGTATCCTGTGTTGAAACAGTGTCAGAATAAATAAATAAATAAATAAATAAATAAATAAATAAATAAATAAATAAATAAATAAATAAATAAATAAATAAATAAATAAATAAATAAATAAATAAATAAATAAATAAATAAATAAATAAATAAATAAATAAATAAATAAATAAATAAATAAATAAATAAATAAATAAATAAATAAATAAATAAATAAATAAATAAATAAATAAATAAATAAATAAATAAATAAATAAATAAATAAATAAATAAATAAATAAATAAATAAATAAATAAATAAATAAATAAATAAATAAATAAATAAATAAATAAATAAACAAGTGCACAGTGATCCAAAGGATCTATGTCCCCCGCCACAATAGACAGAAACAAGAGGGCTGTGTGAACAGCCCGTGCGTTAGCTGATCTTGACATTTATCACACTTGCAGCTCTATGAACTTGGGAAAGGATCAAGGGCACCATGTTCTGAGTAAGTCTGACCTTTATAGAAGAACACTTACATGTGCAACATCAACGTTAAAGTAGTTCTCAAGTTATAATGAAGAGTAAAATTCATGTATGTTGTACTGTGACCCCACAAACGAGGTCAAGGTCATTCATGTACTGTCTCAGCATGACCTTCATACAGAATAATTAACATGTGTAGCTAACTCAAAACAGATCTCAAGTTATCAAGTAAACAGTAAACATCGTGTCAGTTGTCCTGTGAATTAGCATTAGAATGCCCATTGACTTACATAGTAATCAATAGGAAAGGTGCATTGAACGATAAGTACCCGAATTGAAAATCCTTAATAATCAGGAATCCAAAGCAGTGCCACCTAGTAAACAACTGTTTGACCCTTCCACAACAACATATCCATCACATTTCAGCTTAATCTGAGGGACGGTTCTGAGAACAAGTGAAAAATAGCAAAACCATACAAAAAAATTCATAAAAAATTGCAGCGCCACCTGGTGAACAAATTGGGAACTAGGTGTCCCCGGGAGTGTCTATGTACGATATCAAAGCAATTGGGTGAGCGGTTTCAGAGGAGAATAATTTTGAAGGTTTGCTCCCCAAAAGAAAAAAAAATCATAAAAAATCCAAAAATCAACAGAGCGTGATCATTTGAACAAACTTGGTACAGATTGACCCAAGGCACATCCCCACCAAGTTTGAAGTAAATCTGGTCAATATTATTAAAGTTATGACCATTACAAGAAATTCCCATGTTAAACTTTCCTTTTAAAACTTTTGTAGAGATTTGAAAAAAAAAAAAACATGAAAAAATCCAAAATTCATTGGAACATGACCATTGGAACAAACCTGGTACACACCTACCCAAGGTACATTGCCATCAAGTTTGAAGTAAATCTGAATGACGGTTTTGGAGAAGAACTTGAAAATGTAAATTAGCATTAGAATGCCCATTGACTTGCATGGTAATCAATAGGAAAGGTGCATTTACCGCAAAGGAGCCAAATTGAAAAAATCATTAAAAATCAGGAATCCGCAGCATTCCCACATAGTGAACAACTTTGTTTGGACCTTCCATAAGGAACATATCCACCACCTGTAAGCTTAATCTGAGTGACGATTCTGGAGAAGAAGTCGAAAATAGCTATAACACACAAAAATCCATAAAAAAATAGAAAAAAAACTGCAGCGCCACCTGGTGAACAATTTAACAACAAGGAGTCCCTAGGTGTCTTCCTGTGTGATATCAAAGCAATTGGGTAAGCAGTTTCGGAGAAGAAGATTTTTTAAGATTTGTTCCAAACCCTCCCCCCCCCCCAAAAAAAATTCATTAAAAATCCAAAAATCACTGGAGCATAAACATTTGAACAAAACTGGTAGAATCAAGTTTGAAGTTAATCTGGATAATGGTTTTGGAGAAGAAGTCGAAAATGTGAATTAGCATTAGAATGCTCATTAACTTCCATGGTAATCAATGGGAAAGCTGCATTGACCGATAAGTACCAGAATTGAAAAAATCGTTAAAAATCAGGAATCTGCGCCATTCCCACATAGTGAACAACTCTGTTTGACCCTTCTACAAGGAACATATCCATCATGTTTCAGCTTAATCTGAGTGACGGTTCTGGAGAAGAAGTTGAAAATAGTTATAATACACAAAAATGGATATGTTCTTGGGCTCTGTGACCTTGAAAATATGTCAAGGTCAAAAACAATACACAGTGCACATGCCCATGGTATGATGCATCTCTGGTATAAATTTCATTATTCTATATCTTAGGGTTCTAAAGATATGCTCCCAGACGGACGCACAGATGGACACATGGACGGACGGACGCACGGATGCACGGACGGACGGACGGCAGGCCCCCTATCCTCACTAACTCTATGTCCCCCTATGCCACCTTCGGTGGCGGGGGACAATAAAAAAATAAATAAAATGGAGATGCATACACTGCAAAGTGAACGCTGTGCCAGCATTGTGAACACAATGTCATTACAAATTTGCGGCAAACAAATTTGAAATATCTTGGTAATCCAGTCAAATAGTTCAGGTTACGTAGAGCAAAATGCAGAGATTCAAGAATTTACCAAATATCAGCATTCATCTTCCAATACCAATGTGAAGAAACACATTTCACAGCTGACATGAGACAGGCAGTCACACATAAAAAGCAACTGCTGGTTTTACACTAGTCCTCTCAAACTTTTTTTTTTTTTTTTTTTTTTTACAAAACCTGTAGGCCGGAGCACTCAACACCTGTAATTTATCACAGGCACCAAGGATAAAAAGAGACATGGTAGCCCTACCACTCTATGGTTCTCCTGACTTGTGAAATTGTACTGCCTGGCCCAAATGTCAAACTTTCAATCTGACGGTATAATATGCAAATCTGTGCACAAGACCGAGATTGACCTTGACCTTCACATGACCTCCACATGTTAATTCTTCTATTAGTTTGACACTGTTTTTTCCTGTTTTGTGTACATGTATGTGGTGAAGATGTAAAACAATTGGCACATGTAGTATTATCCTGAAAGTTCTCTTTGACTCTGACCTTGATAGGCCTTCAGTCTTCAAAAGTTGGTTTCCAGACACTTATAAATTTTCGTGACTTGAGACAAGCACTCACCCATAAAGGGCAACTGGTGGTTAAACCGGTCCTCTCAACCTTTGAAACATTGTTTAATTACTACTGACTATAGTGTTTCCAAAACGTATAGGTCTTACCACTCAAAACCCAAATTTTATTACTTCTGCCAAAAAGAAAAGATACCTGGTAGGCCTATTACATTTTAGTTCTCCTGACTTGTCACTCAGCTGAATTTAAACATAGGCCTAATGTCGTTAAATAATAATACCATGTGAGAATTTACTTTGGGACAAAATCATGTAAGTATTTAGGTATGTGTACTTCGTCATATGATGCACAGTTTTGTAGGTGTCTCGATTTTATTATCTGACATTTGCCACATTTAGATGATATTGCTATGAAGAAAGCTGCATTACGAGTTCTACTATAATCGCTTCTCCTTGCTGTCATCATACATCATACCGCTACTTTCGCAAGAAATTTCACGAGGCTGTGGATTAAATATGGTGTTCGCATTTTGTCGTGTTTTGTCACCAGTGCAATATTACCATTTTTAGGTCTTAATCTTTGGAGTATGAGCTTTCAGAATTTAATTTTTTATGTATTTGTAATCTTCTCATCCCCCGACCCCGCATTTTCTTTGTCTTCTTGAAAATGCACTTTCTTCTGGGCTTTTGCAATGAACATTTCTGTTTTCATGCATAAACCATTTTTGGATGGCCATATGTCTACATGAAGCGTAGCTCTGTGGTGCTGCAGCAGTTTAGAATAGTGTTGCTTTCATTCGCCTGCTTCAGTCATTTTCATGAAATTTTCATTTTTCTTTCTGCTTCACAATTTGCTTTTGGCCAAAAAGCTGTAAGTTTCTCAGGTAAAAATCACCTACTCTCAACCATATAGGTATCTGAATTAAATGTTTGATTTGTCTGCTTTCAGGATTTCAGCCACCTCTTGCCCAGCAGGTACTGCATCAAATCTAGTAATCTTGCTTGTTGACCTTGGTAATTTCAACAATTTCACCACTGGAAACCTACTCTAGCCATAAGTTACCACTACACACTATTCTGGTCTTAAATGTGCCACATAAACCAGCAGATACTTCTTTCCATGGACAGGAAGGAAGTTTTACTATTTGCACTGGTTCTCTGTTTGACTTACTGAAACATGCTGCTTTATATCACAAACCATTCTTTATTGCATCCACTACTAATTTGTCAATTCCAAAAACCACACTGTTTCCTGCAGCAGAGACTTTGTTTTTACAATACATGGCCGCTACGATACATTTATTTTACTTGCCACCAGGCGACACACAGGCATATTCCCACTGCACTGGCCTGCATTAGAATTTGTCACTAGGTGGGTCATAACCAAGTGATGCATCAACATCTGGGTTCTATAGAATTTGGACCGAGCTTAAGATGATGGAGAAACCAGACATGGAAGGTGATAAGCAAGTAAAGAGGACATAGATCCCCATGTAGACTAGCCCTCTGGAAATAAGCCTCGTAAACATTGTTCAGGAATTATTCCTTGAAATGAAACCCCAAAATACGCAAAATTTTTCATACATTGGAGTCTCCCATCTCTTCCCCCGCCAACTGGACTGAGAACTCTTGTGAATATGTTGAACCACCCCATTATACATTTGAGTAAAATCGGATGGCTCCTTTTTCTATTGTAATGGTCACGGGTCCAGGACACCCTGCTTTATGTGTTTTGTTTCACCATTGAAAATTCTAGGGAAAGAAAAAAAAATAAAATAATACTTTTACCCCTGGTTTTATAACTTGAAAAATTAAGGCATGCGAGTCTGTGTGGTTTGCTGTACAGCCTTGATGCAAAAATATAAAAATAAAACAAAATGAAATAAAACAAAATAAAAAATATTTAAGTGGGCGTGTTTAACATCCAGTCAGTGGGAAGATACTGACATTGTAACATATTAACAGATGGTCCCTAAGTACTGCACCACCACCCCTCACATCCACCTACGTTATATCCTCTTCCATCACGTAGTAAATTGTGTATTACCACAGAGGTATGATACCTCTGTGGTATTACATCTAGTATAAACCATAAGGTATAGTTGTATCCGCAACCCAATGGTCGTCAGATCCTGTTATTCATAAGATAACACAACATGGTGTCAGACGTAGGGGCCCCATTTGCCCAGATCACTGCTACCAAGGTGCAAAAGTGATATAAACTGTTCTCTGGTCAGTCAAAGAGGGCTGCTCAATAAAGCAGCTGTAAGCCCGGCTTAAATGTTATGCGGATGCAGCAGCAGAACAAAGAAGGTCATGACCCCTAGCACCGCAGCATGCTGAAGCTACAAAAAGGTGCGACAAATAATATGCTGATGGTTACAGGTGTATGAACAAGACTGTCCAACTGCATAAATAGATCTCCAGGTACATAAAAAAAGAAACTTACAAGAATAAGTGCTACCATGTTTCTGCACAGAGATGTCATACTCACTTGGAACAAACGTGTCAACTTAATTTCAAACAAACTTTCAAGAACTTATGGTATTATGTCTAAGTTAAAAAAAAACACTGCCTAGAAGCACATTTAAACTTATCTGTGCCCTTTTTTTCCTATTTCATTTGAACTATGGTATTACTGCCTGGGATTCTATCATTGTAGTAGGCTGATAACACTGATAAGAAACCAGTAAGACTAATTAGCACTAGCAAATCTAATGCTCTCACTTCCATACTTCTGAAGACTTATTTAACCTTCTTTGTGTCAAATTTTATTACAAATACAAAAATAATTAGCTTCCAAAGCACTTTGTGAATTTCCTTCCCACAGAACATGACCTACGTCCAGATCGCCCAAGAAGAATTGTCCATACTCCTCGAAGATTTGAGGAAACTATCTATGATCTGCCCATGTTAACGCCATCAATCCCAGTATCGTTTATTAATACTAAAATTAACCGTCATTGTGTTCGACATAAAATAGCCAACTTAATAAATGTAAATTACCTGCCATAAATGGTCATGAACAAAATTTATACACTTTCATATTCAGGGTATGGAGAGTAAGCCAAGAACTAAAATAGTAACAACTATGCAGTGTTACAAACTCCTATATCTGTAACCCCACATGAATAGAAACTGTAACTAATTATGTGGTCTGAGAACTTAGTTTACTGCATGTTATTGAATTTTAATATCTATTATGAGTTTGAACACAAAACAACCTGTGAATGGTTGACAATTTTCGCATATTTCATATTAATTCCTAAATATATATATTTTTTTCTCTTAGGCTGGCCTCCATGTGGGCAACTCCCATGCGTCTTAGTGCAGTCTCCCTGGTTAAATAAATTTGTATATAAATAAATGTTACTGTATCCTTTGGATTTTAGACTAAATAAAGCATAATTGACATGACTACGGATACCTCTATGCTTTATATAAAGAATAACAAATAAGTTCACAAATCATAACGGCCATTTCAAGACATCTTTAAATATGTGTATTATACAGTATAAGCCTATTGACTACTGCCACCTACCAAAGTCGTAAGTGACCATAAGGCATCTCACAGTGTGTCAAGCACATGCTGCCTCCTATAATTCAAGACGAAACAAAGGTTCCGGCTTCAAGTTCAAATACCACAAGGCTACAATGAGTGAGATGACATGAATAGACATGTCATGAATGGACTGGAGTGCAGAAGCCCTACCTGCAGCATGCCAGGAGTAAAGACTGTATTATGAATTGATTAAAGGGTCCCCTAGCAGAAAAAAGTAAGGAACAGCAGGGAATCTATGTCCCCCTATGGGTCAGAGAGGACGGCCGATGGATGTTCAAACCTATCAAACAAGAAAAAAACTAAAACAAAACTAAAAAAAAAAAAAAAAAAAAAAAAAAAAAAAAAAAAAAATCTTGAAGGAACCTAAAGCAAACTTCAGACTCAAAACACAATAAGTCAAAAAAGCATAGTCCATCAAAACATGGAAACAGAAACGGAGGCACCAGGCCCAAACAAAAAGTCCACGCAGTGCAAGATTGCCAAGAATGTGTCTTCTGCAGAAGATGAATTTGAATGTTTCATTTAAAACCATAAATGTGAACACAATAGCTGATGATGGAGACAATGGTGACAAAATATTCTACAACGCATGAAGCAAGATGCAAATGAAAGCATGGACGAATTCATCATGAAGATCAAAACCTGGTACACGAAATGCAAATTCAGACATGACAAAGAGACTGATGAAAGACTCATGGCACAATTTATTTTGCACAAAGCACCGTAGCGGTTAAAAAAAACCTGATAAGCAAAGATGAAAAATTAATACCAGATAAAGCTATCAACATAGCTCACACTCATGAATCTACGAGGTCACAGGTAGAAGAAATAACTGACACAGAGGCCAAAATAGAAGCTTGTCCAAAAATGAAACGGACGCAAGCGCATGTGATGTGGTGGCCAAAACACCCAGACAAAAATGTCCAGCACTAGGGACTACCTGCAGAGCCTGCAGAAAAAACAAATGACTGGGAAGATGTGTGCTTCTGCAAACAAGAAAACCAGGCCAAGGGTAAAGAGTAAAGTCCAGCCACACAATAAGTCAAAAAAGCATAGTCCATCAAAACATGGAAACAGAAACGGAGGCACCAGGCCAAAACAAAAAGTCCACGCAGTGCAAGATTGCCAAGAATGTGTCTTCTGCAGAAGATGAATTTGAATGTTTCATTTAAAACCATAAATGTGAACACAATAGCTGATGATAGAGACAATGGTGACAAAATATTCGCAACATTAGGCATCAAACTGGAAAACAGACCAAATGCAAATGCTACATAGAAGGCAAAAGTAAATACAGGAACCCAAGGGAACAACCTACCCTTGATAATATTCAAGAAAATGTTCCAAAAGAAAATCAACAAAAGATGGTTATCCAAAGCTGGGATGCACTGCCCCAACAAAGACCATATTAAAATCAAACAGGGTGTTATTTATGCCATGGAGTATTGCTAATGGGCCATAATAGGCCTCCAAATCACAGTATATGTATATATATATATATATATATATATATATATATATATATATATATATATATATATATATATATATATATATATATATATATATATATATATAATTACAGGATGTCCATTGTTGCTGTACTTGTTAGGAATTCCCCAGGTTTATAAAGGTGTCTGGCTGTAACACTTTTTTTTTTAATCAGTGCTTTGAATAGTTTATTTCTACCTCAGTTATACACTGGCCAGTGCTAGGACTAATGTAATGACCATTTGAACAAACGTGGTAGCGACCCACCCAAGGTACACTGCCATCCAGTTTAAAGTCAATCTGGCTGAGGTTTTTGGAGAAGTTGATTGTTGATGATGGACGTAGGACCATCTGACACGCACAGCTACTGACAAGTCTGCTTAGCTAAAAATTCATAAAAATCACTGGAGCATGACCATTTGAACAAATTTGAAGAGACCCGTCCTAAGTACATCCCCACCGTGCTTGAAGTCAATCTGGCTGACAGTTTTAGAGAAGTTGAAAATGCAATAGCGAACGGAGAGGAGTCTGCCGCCAAAAAGCTAAACCTAACTAGCAAGTCAGCTTCGCTGAAAATTCAATTAACAAATTGGAAAAAATGCAGTGCCACCTGTTGCACATATCAAGGTCTAAGGGTCCCTAGAAGTGTTCCTATGCATTCTGTGAGCAATTGGGGAAGCGGTTTTTGAGATTTTTTATGATTTGCCCCAAAAAGAAACAAAATAATTCATAAAAAAAACACAAATTTCTGGACCCTGAACAATTGAACAAAGTTGGTAGGAACCCAGCCAAGGCACATCCCCACCAAGTTTGAAGTGGATCAGGTAAATGGTTTTGAGAACTCGAAAATGTAAATACATGTAGTTGACGACGGCCAGATGGATTATAAGCTCAGCTGACAGACAAGTAAGCCGAGATGAAATAGAAAAAATATGCAGCTACACCTGGTAAACAAATTGAGAACCAAGATTCCCTTTGAGTGTTCTTGTGTGTTATCAAAGCAATTGGGCGAGTCGTTTCGGAGATTTTTTAAGATTTGCCCCAAAAAAGAACAAAAAATTCACAAGAAATCACTGGAGGGTGACCATTCAAATAAACTTAGTAGACACCCATCCAAAGTATATTTTCCACCGAGTCTGAAGTAAATGTGCCCTGTGGTTTTGGAGAAAAAGTCGAAAATGTGAATTGTGAACGCCGGATGCCTAACCACCACAGCTCAGCCGACTGAATGGTCTGCCAACCTAAAAACATCATAAAATGCATGCCTCCCTGGCCTTGAAAAAGTATGTCAAGTTCATCCATAGTACGCAAGATCAAATTTCCATATGATAAATACTTGCCGTATATTTGGTAATGTTGGCCTTGTTCTTTCTCAGTGCTGAATTTTGAGTCCTTTTCTGGTGGTCAAAGACTGAAAAATTGGTCAGTCAATAATTTTGCAAATTTGACTAATGACCTTATACATATTTAATGTTAAATGTATTAGTTCTATGTCCATTTATTCTAACAAAAATGAATTTAATGAGTTTGATACCCATGATAGCATGTCTAATTATTATCACTACTGGTGCTACCATGACTTCACATGAAGTATCTTGGCTGTGAAATGTTCCTGTAATGGTACATGTACATAGATAGATGTCTGCAAGTTCAGATGTACCAAGAAAAGATTTGCTTGTGTGCCAATCTGTATGCCTCCAAAACCTGCATAAATTTGATGCTACAACTTTTGTTTCTGGTTTATTGGATGTGCCTTCAGCACAAACCTGTGAATTAAATTGGGAATGGCACTTCTATCTATAATAGCTTTAAAGATATTCAACATGGAAACTTTTTAATTTTTAAAGTGAATTAACTAGCATAAATTAAAATTCTACAACTATCTTTTCTGGTTCATTGGATGTGCCCACGGCACAAACCTATGAATTTTAGTTGGAATGGCACCTCAACCTGTCAGTTCTGAAGATATTCAATATTTGCCCCTAATTAGCATAAATTACAATTCTAGAACTTTTGAAATTCACTGGATGTCCCTACAGCACAAACTTACAAACTGAACTTAGAACGGCACCTTTAACTACAATAGTTTTCAAGATATTCCAAGATTTAAACTTTTCAAGTGCCCCTAATTAGCATAAATTATTCTACTGTTGTTTGTGGTTCATTGGATGTGCCTACAGCACAAACCTATAAATTTGGAATGCACTTCTATTTGTAATACACTTGGAAGATATTAAAAATCTAAATTTTCAAATGGCTCTAATTTGCATAATTTTTAATGTTCCCTCATATTAATAAAAAGGCAAGAGGTATAATCAAGCCAAGTTTACAGTGTCGGAGAAAACTGTCGGACAAAATTGATGGTGAAGGAAGGAAAAAGAAACCCAACAAAAACAATGCGTTTCAGCACACAGATATGACCATCTCAAAATTTTTTCTTGAAACGCAATCCCTCAATGACCTTCAGAACTAGGTCAAGGTCATCCAAATTCTTCAGTTTCCACTTTTACATTATACCACATTTGTGGTATATTTGGTATTATTACAAACCTTATTCTTTCTCAACATACTGTATAGTTATTTACTACATAGTTCTTACTGACCTTGAATTGGTCAAGATCAGCCAAAACTATATATTTGACCTCTGGCCTGACACATAATTGGTGTAAGTTTAGTTGTTCTGTCTTAATTTATCATCACAATGAATTTATTGCATTTTTGATACCTAGGAGGTCAGTTCTAATAATTACCACCAGTAGCACAACCAAGACTCCACATCTCAGACTTGTGTGTGTCTAGTATTCCTGTGATGGTACATGGATGGATGCCTTCAAATTCAGATGCAGTGACCCTTACAAGAAAATAATTTCCTGAAATGTACTCTGACTTTGAGAAAATAGGTAAAGGTCATCCATGTTATGCAATACTCAACTTTCACACGATATACATTTGTTGCATGTTCGGTGAAATTAGCCTCATAATTTCTCATGATAATGAATTTAAGAAATTTTACCAAATAATGTCACATTTCCCGTTCACGTAAAGGTGGGGCCACTAGTACAGTTTTGGTTATACACAACTGCCTCAATGTTTCTAATTTCATAGGATCCACTGAAAATCAAACACGCCAGAGCAACTCAATTTTTTTCGCTTTTTGGCCCCTGCACTACATGCATGTGATCAACAAGGTGGCACCACCTATAACGAAAGGAACCTAATGCTCTGCTGGCATCGGGCCTAAAATTTTATTAATACAATATGTCCAAAAAATTTAAAGGGGCCAGCCTAGAAATTGTTAACACTTTTATGTTGACAAACAGATGTTTACAGAGGGACAGACAGGCCAACAGACAGACAGACAAGTGATTACACATTTAGTTCTGCAACGTATTGTCAGCAGAGGTTAACAGCAGTTCCACGGGACTAATGCTCTGCTGCCATCAGGGCTATATTGTACCTGTTCATTTCAAAGCTGCCAGTCCTCAAGTGGCTTCTGAACATACAAAGCTTAATGTAAAAATATGGCACTTCGCTCCACATGTAATCATAGTTTATCTGTGCAACTCCTATGATCAATATTGTTACATGTGCCAACACAAGCGAGTCCTTAACTTTAGGTCCTCAGTGACCTTGGGACAGAAGACCAAGGACACCGAAATCATGTAATACAAGAGGCCCATAGGCCTGCCTGGTGCTGTGCCAACATTGCCATTGAAGTCCAAGCTACACCCGGCCAATACAAAATCATAGCTTTCAACTTTACAGGCATGGTGACCTCACAAAAATAGGTCAAGGTCACTGATATTACATAACATTGTACCTTTCGCCATGGTCTATATATCATAGAAATCTGGAAAGTCTAATTAATTTACTTTTCCAAACATGGAATTTTACATCTTACAACACATTTTGGCTCATAATTTGTCAAATTATAGGTGGCACCACTAGTATTATTAGCAACTTAGAGTTTGACCTCCGAAACAATCGCACCAAATCTGGTGAAGATCTGCTGATGATGCTGCAGTGTTCACAAGATTTTCACATTTTGACCCCTATATTA
This sequence comes from Hermodice carunculata, assembly GCA_964020975.1. Classification (NCBI taxonomy): domain Eukaryota; kingdom Metazoa; phylum Annelida; class Polychaeta; order Eunicida; family Amphinomidae; genus Hermodice; species Hermodice carunculata. The sequence goes on from OZ026617.1 coordinate 50,776,622, forward strand.
CATAATGTAGGATGCACCACCAATATCGAACTCGGCCTAGATTTTCATACACCCAGCAAGTGATACTGGGTTAACTTGAAAACTGTGGACAGTATCGCACCAACGAGCAAAAGTTTACCGATGTCTCTAGTATGATACACTTATCACTAGTAGATTTTAACGGCGGCTTTTGGACATTTTGGCGGCGGTGGGAGGTGGACAGCGGCAGTCTGCGGCGACAAGCGGCGGTCGGTGGCGATCGCCGCTGGTGGCCGCAGACATTCTCACCTGCTGTGGAGTCTCAACAGGAATGGGCAGCGATACTGCCTATTGCCGCGGACCGCCGCTCATCGCCGCCTTCTGCCGCAGATAGACTCAAATCAGTCCAGGAAGCATGGTTGCAGATACATGATAAATATTTTTGTCAGTCTCAAAGACTGTGATAGGCAGCCTGTAGGGAGGGCCTACTTTGTCTTTTGCACTGGAATTGAGGACTCTACGACTCTATAATTGCATGTACACTGTATACATGCATGGTGTCATCCACATTTGCAAACTACATATCAGTACAAGGCCTGGCACATAGGATTTCCATGGCAACATATTAAAATGGGGGGGAACCACAAATTTTCCATTAAAAATACTGCAGTGTTGTTTTATTTCAGTCATTTTCTTACATAATATTGAACCTGGAACATAATCTATGAATAGTTGTGGTGACTACTTTTGTTATGCAAAGTAACTGCTTATTACCGGTTCTGCAGACTTGTGTAAAAAAGCAGTTTTTCCAGTTTTTAGCCAAGTTCAAGCAATATTCTAACAGTTGCTATGGAAACAGGTCACGTGATCTATGTTTTATGTTCAAAGTTTACTGAAAGTTTATTTCTCTAGTTATCCAAATACCATAAAAATATGGAGAAAAGGGTGCTTCACATGAAATGGAAAGCTACTTTGTTCTTTTATTTAGCGGATTTTAAATGATTTTTTTGCCATTTGCGATTAAAATGGTTGCCATGGCAACCAGTCACATGACTTTTAAAAATTTATTGCACATAATGAAACTTGACATTCCAGGTGTCACAATGATATATACTTTTGGTATGCTACAAAGGAAACTGTTCCTACTGCACTGTGTTCAATGAAAATTGTTACTGTTATTTTCACTGGTACAAAAAATAACCTGACCCTTTAAGGGTTAAAATGAAGGTCTTGGGGTAAACATTGGTGTTCCTATGCAATATCAAAGCCCTTGGCCATGTGGTAAAAGTGCCAAAAATTGTTAAGGTTAGAAAAAAAAAATATTGGCATATCTTATCCCTCATGGTATGGCAGGTTTAAACAAAATCCATCCGTGGTAAGGCGATCTGGCAAAAAATTTTCAGTACTCGTGTTTGGAAATGGCCTGTACATAAGACAAATCATTTTATTGGGAGGATAACCAAATATTGATGTTGATCATGAAAGACTTGAAGCTTGGCGACACATTTTATTGTCTTTCTGGGCAAAAATGCACAATTTCTACTTTCTGTGTTACACCTCTTTCCCTTTCAAATGTGGCACTTCTCTAAATTTAATTTTGTTCAAACAGGTCCTTTGATAGAATGAACAACACAAAGAAAATACTCCAAGTCCAAGCTGTTAGATTTATTTCTTTTCTGTACACATAATTTTATTTCTTGGACACAGACTCTCTGAGAGAGTCCCCTCGGCTCTTTGACTGTGATGCCGAGCGACGTCGCTCCAGTTTCCTTTCCTTGGCTTCCTTCATTCTTTGGGCCAGAAGTTTAGCATACTCTGCGGCGTCTTCACGCTTCTTGGCGGCCCTGCGGCGTTTAAGAGCCAGACGATGTCTTTTGCGCTGCAGTACAAGGGGAGTCACTAGCCTCTGGATCTTGGGAGCCTTGGTTCTAGGTGGCTTGCCTTCAAAATGATAAAAACATCAAATATAAATATTTTTTGAGACATTAAGAACATTGATGGGACATCTGAACTTCAGGTGGCAATTTTGCTAAACTTATCCGGGTGCAAATCATACTTTTACATTTAACTTTGCAGACAGAACTAACTTAGGGGTAAATTTATATACAAAAATTCCATTTACACTAAAAAATCCCTTATGTTTGATGATGACAGACCATGTCAACAACTTCCCTTTTTCCTCCCAGGACTATTTGTGTCCTATCACAAGAATCAGTGACTGTGTTCTTCGGCACTTCAAAAGGAACACTTCTATGTAGTTTTTGCCCTTTGAAACGCAGTTCCTCTGGCTTCAAATTTTCTATAATTCAACTTACTTCAGACTCTATTCTGTTTCTTCAATAAGAAAATGAAATTCTCAATGGACTCCTTCTCCCCACCCCTACCCCCAGTTTGTCTGAGCAGAACAGCACCAACATAAAGCCAAATACAGACTTCCATAGCCAACGCTATTCACATACAGAACTCTGGGTCTCTTAACATTTCTAGATCTTTGTAATTAGATTATGCACATTTACCCAAAGTAAGAAGTAAATTTGGACAATGGAGTCCAATGTTGCAGGACAAATCACACAGCCAAAATCTATAATGGATAGCACTGGCCAAAAACTTACCTTCTTTTGCAGGCAGGGGTCTCCTGACAACATATTGGCGGACATCATCCTCCTTGGACAAGTTGAACAGCTTCCTGATCTTACTTGCTCTCTTAGGTCCCAGGTGACGTGGGACTGTGGTATCAGTCAAGCCAGGGATGTCTTTCAAACCTGTTTACATATAAATGTAGTTTCAGTAAACTTAGGATACTTTTCTGAATTTACACAAAAATACCACAACCAACTTAATAAACTGTCAATTTTCTAATTGTGAATGCAAATGTCAATGTATGTAAATGTATTTTACTCTCTCATGGACATCTATTCTTGATACACTGCTGCACAATGTTTTTCAAAGCCCTGGCATTTAGGTTGTTTGACCATTTCTCAAAAGTGTGATATGAAATCAGTACACTTGGGTACATTGGCAATAGCTTTCTGAGGGTTAAAGGCTGTTCAGTAGGTAACCGAAAAAAAGAGCAATTTATCCTTTACATGTAAGGCATATGGGAATCAAAGGGGTTAAAATCAAAAATGATGTGAACACTTGCAAGTTGTTACCATCATGCATCACAGGGATTGGCCTGCCCATTTAACAATTTTTGACAAATCTGGGCAAGTCTAATATCAATACTAACATCTTAACTGAACTCTGAAGATTCACTTTGTCCTACTAAAAATTTACTTATGTAATCCTTAACGTTATGGTTTGCATTTTATAATTAAAAGGAATTGATGGAAAATCATAGGGATTTCACATTAACAATTTACATTAACATTGTTAAAACTTTCCTTTTAAAACTTTTAAAAGATTTTCGAAAAAAATCGTAAAAAAAAACAAAAATCACTGGATCATGACCATTTGAACAAATTTGGTATAGACCCACCCAAGGTACATTGTCACCAAGTTTGAAGCAAATCTGAAAGACAGTTTCTTCAGAGATGTCCAAAATATGCATTACCATTACAATGTCCATTGACTTGCATATAGGACATGTAAGCAATAGAAAAGGTGAAATTACCAATGAGTACCTGAATTGACAAAAAACTGTTAAAAAATCAGGTATCCACAGCAGTGCTACCTAGTGAACATCTTTGCTTGACCCTTTCACAAGGAACATATCCACAAAGTGGCAACTTAATCTGAGAAATGGATCTGCAGATTAAGTAACAACAAAAATTCATTAAAAAATTGAAAAAAATTGAGGCACCACCTGGTGAACAAATTAAGAACTAGGGGTCCCTAGGAGTGTTCTTATGTAATATCAAAGCAATTGGGTGAGTGGTTTCAGAGAAGATTTTTTAAGATGTCTTAAAAAAGAACAAAAAAGTTCATTAAAAATCCAAAAATTAATGGAGTGTGACCATTTCAACAAACCTGGTGGAAACCCACCCAAGGTACAGTGCCACCAAGTTTGTTGTCAATCTGGATGACGGTTTTGGAGAAGAAGTCGAAAATGTGAATTAGCAGTGGAATGCCCATTGGCTTGCATAGTTATCAATAAAAAAGCTGCATTGATCAACAAGTACCCAAATTGAAAAAATTGTGAAAAATCTGGAATCAACAACAGTGCCACCTGGTGAACAGCTTTGTTTGGCCCTTTCACTAGGAACATATCCACCAAGTTTCAACTTAATCTGAGTAATGGTTCAGGGGAAAAAGTCGAAAATAGCACAAACACAAAAATCTTAAAAAATAGGAAAAAAAATGAGGTGCCACCTGGTGAACAATTTAAGAACTAGGAGTCCCCGGAAGTGTCTCTGTGGGGTATCAAAGCAATTGGGTTAGTGGCTTTGGAGAAAAAGATTTTTTAAGATTTGCTCCCCCCCCCCCAAACCAAAAAACTCATAAAAATCCAAAAATCACTGGAGCATGACCATTTGAAAAAACATGTATGGTAGAGACCCACCCAAGGCACATTCCCACCAAGTTTGAAGTAAATCTGGCTGATGGTTTTGGAGAAGAAGTCCAAATTGTGAATTGTGGACAAACGATGGACAACAGACCCTCACAAAAGCTCAGCTGACTGACAAGTCATCTGAGCTAAAAAAAAGCAGCTGTGTAGCTTTCTATGACATTTCAAAGAACAAGGCAAAAAGAGTGATTTACAACATGTACTTTTAAGCAAGACAGCGAAAGAATGTCTGTGATGGACTGGGATCAACTGTCAAAAGATCAGCTTACAATGCTGTTCTATCAGGAAAACGAATCACTGCCAGAGCTGAAGGCTTTTTCAATTGCTGCAGAACCAAGCTGACAGCTGACTTCACCAAGACTACCTACAATGGGCATGATTATCAGTCAAAATGTCAATTCATTTTCTGTTCACCTAAAGCTAACTACAAAAGACCAGAAATCAGAACACTAAAAGGTATCCATTCAGTTCACTGTGTTGAGAGTGTGGGAAGGCTTCTTCACATCAGAACTTGCTAAGTACTCGACATCTTTTTGCATCAGATGCCAGGAAAGCCAGCGATATACAAATGACGCTTATGTCCAGAGATGGCAGCAACCACAGCTCAAACTTGTTAATAGTTCCAGTACAACTTGTATCCTTTATGTAAACCTTATAGCAACTATGGAAAAGTAGAGGTCAGGTGCCAAGGATCACATTCATCTGCCAATACATTCTTAGGATAAAGGCTCAGTGACCAGACAACTTAGCAATCTGCCGGATTCTAGTAGGCCTTTGCTTTCACAAACCCACCCTTTATTTGGACAGAATGCAGATGAAGTTAGCAAAGATCCTGCAGTCAGCTCTGAGCAACACAAAGATACAGAACCTAACAACTGGAAGTGTGTCTGCACATGACCTGTATGCCTCGCCTTTCTACACTTGAACAGACATTCACCATTAGCTACTCTGCAAGATGTGGGAAACAACTGAAGAAAAAGCCTATGAAAAGCTAGCTCTGTCAAATTTCTCCATGTTAAGTCCACACAAGCATTCATGCCTCCAACGATCAAAAGAATGCTATTTGCAATGCAGACAGATGCATAGATTTCACGACTCTGGAACAGGCACCATGTGGACTGTAACAAATTCAAACATGTGACTAACAACTACTGGGCCCTGAAATGCCACTCAATTGAACTCCTCAGGCAGATTACAATGATGCTGTGACATTCATTTTGGGGGGGGGGGGGGGGGGGGGGGGGAAAAGACCTCTCAGCAGTTTGACATACACACTGCCCATGAACTTCCAAAGTCAGGTAAAGGTGTGACATTAGATTTATTTTGCAAGAAGGGTTTCTAAGAACATGTATGCTATGTGTAAAGACACTTTCATTGTCAAAACAGATTCACACACAAAATTACGCTATGCTATGCTGTGCTTGAAACATTTGCCCATCAACATCTCATACTGTGATGTCACACTTGAACAAGGCATCCCAAATACCCACTTAAGTTTTGTACATGTTTTTAACAAAAATTATGGTTAGCATCCAGCACCCTGATGTAGGGACCTGTAAGCCTCGGAATGTGCTGAGGAAGCTACCACCATCCCCCTCCCACCCCCCAACTCTGACTACTTTCTCTTACTTTCGTGTATGTCATGATTATTAAAGCCATTTATCTTTTTGAACACAATACTACTATAGTATTAAACTCAAACAGACATACCTTTCTTGATGATGACCAAGTTGAGAACGCTCAGGTTGGAATCTACAATGCATCCATGTACAGATTTCCTCTTGCGCTCTCCACTACGACGAGGGCGGTAGCATGAGTGGCCTTTAGCCAACAGGAGGCGAACTCTGCCAGTTGAGAGCACACCCTGCTTCATGGGAAAACCTTCTTTGTCATTGCCCCCAGAGATACGCACCACATATCCCTGAAAGAGAAAAAAGTACCATTACCCAATTAAATGAATTGATGTTTCCCACTGACAATGAAAGGGGGGGGGGCAGACTGCTCCAGGTTAATTGAACTACTGTTCTATGTCTTTGGTTAAAATGTGAAACAAGCGGCCCACGGGCTTAAGGCTCTGCTGACATATAATTCCATGACCATCACAAAAATTCATTTACTGAAATACAGTACCTACACGTGACCTTGAGATGGTACTACAAGCCCATCCATATTGTGCAATATCAAACGTCCACATGATACAGTTGTGGTGCATTTAGTATCATGAGTCATAGTCTTTCTCAAAATATTGAATTTAGTCCTTTACTTAATGAGCTCAAAAAATAGGTCAAGGGCACCCAAATTTTTACAAAATTTCTATCACTGGCCTAACTTACATTTGCTGCAAATTTTGTAGTTCTATCTCAATTCATGCTGAAAAACCAAAATACTAAAATGTGACAAAGAGGCCATGTGAACAGCCCATCTATCCTCACCTGACATTCACATTTAACCCACAAAAAATTTTATTATGGATGAGGATTATTATGAGAAGTAAAAAATGTGACTTCCAATTGCAATCCTCACTGACTGACAAGAGCAATACATGCATTAAGGGATAGTTCAACAGTTTTATCATTTTCAGGAACATACAAACCGTACGTTAGGGGGAGGGGGTTAAAAGGTGTTGTATGCTTTCAATGTTGCAATAAAATGATGATTGGTTCACTCACACAAGCTGGTGAATGTAGGGGTTTATGAAGCTCTCAATATAGGGCGCACACACAAATATGAAACTAATGCAGGCTGCTCTGTTTGATGATTTGGAGCATAACACTGTGCACTTTTTTTTAGCAGTGACATGAACAAGTTCGAAAATAATCCCAGTTTTTAACCCTTTTCCCCCTCACGTTACTTGGGTTTTGGTCCACTCTCCTTAAATTATTTCCTCTTGGAGGTAATTGAAATATAATCACAGATTGCTAGATCTATGTGCATCCTACAGCTGTCGGTACTGAAAGGAGTTGCTCTTGTGCTATATGTGACCTTGGGAATTGGGTCACCCATTTTTGAACTCGTCCGAGTCCTTTTGTACGACAGCTGGCTGAAAAGTTCTAAGCCTAAGTAGGATATCTCAATCGGATTGAAACAAACTTTTGCCACCAACAAGCACAATCATTTAATGAATCACAGACATAAGAACTGCAACTGTAGTGTGATTAATGTCTTTGTACCAGACCATCTTGTGAGCCTACCCGTTGAAATCACAAGAAATGGATGATACTGCCTATAGGGTAGTCAGCAAGTGCCTTCTACTGAAAAGGCTAACTGCGACACAGATACATGAGGACATGGTCTCTACTGTAAGGGGGATGATGCCATTTCCTTTTCCACTGCTAAGAACTGCGCTGTGGAATTCAAGTAGGCAGAGAAAGCCTTGATGATGACACACTTTCAGAAAAGCCTTCAACAGCAACCATTCCAGAAAACATAACCCAGGTGCATGACGGCTGATCGACGATTGACCACTCGTCATATTGCCAGTGTTGTGGGCATCTCTAATGAGAGGTTTGAGCACATTACTATTACCGAGGAGCTGGGAATGATAAGTTTCTGCATGATGCGTGCCAGAGCTCTTGACAGTGTATCAGAAACATGTCAGATTCCTTGAGTCTCATGACAATTTATGCCATTTTGAAGCAGATACAGATGATTCTTTGGCCCGATTTGTAACCATGGATGAGACCTAGATTCATCACTTTGAACTAGAAACCAAAATTCAGTCCAAACAATGGAAGCATCTGGGATCACCACCCCCCCAAAAAGCCAAGTTGGTTGCTTCTGCCGGAGAGGTGATGGCTTCAGTCTTTTGGGATTCCAAAGGTATTCTGCTGATTGACTGTTCTAAAAAAAAAAATACCAGACTATCAATGGAAGACATAATGCTGACCTACTGACACAGTTGCGAGTAGCTATCAAAGCAAAGCGACAGGGAATGCTCACTAAAGGAATTCTGTTCCACCAAGACAATGCTCCTGTCCACAAATCCGTAGTTGCCATGCCAGCGATCCATGGGTGTAGCTTCATACTCAATGACCATCCACCTTATTCACCCGATTAAGCCCGACAAGACCTCCAACTTTTTGCCAAAATGAAAAAGGAACCAAGTCGGCCGCCATTTTCCTAGTAATCATTACTTCATTTCCTCTGTGAATGACTTTTTCAGAGTGGCTAATGAAAAGTTCTTCCTGACTGGCATCCAGGCCTTGCAGCATCACTGGCAAGTGTGTAAACCAGGAAGGGGTATATGTAGAGAAATAAATGAAAACTATCCACAGTTGTGATCAGAAATGGGTTCCCTCTCAAATGCAACAAATTTGCGCCTGACAAGCACAATTATCAGCATATATTCTCAAAATCTGACGGGGGGGGGGGGGGGGGGGGGGACCTGGTGGGGGGACCCTAGACCCCTTGTTGCATTTCGAGCGCGACTGGCGCACTGAGTTCCAATTAAATTTATTCGCACACAAAGAGGTCTTGGCTAAAGTCACTTAAATCTTTTAGCCAAACTTTAATTTCTTTGGTCAAAATTGGGTCACATATTCAAGTATTTCATTTCTAATAGGTGGCAGTTCAATGATAAAACAATAAAACTGATTTTGAAGCTACAGAGTTATAAACGTTTTTTGCCAATTTGGCTAAAAGATTGTAAATTCTTAAAGCCAAATTCCACAACCATTAGCCTATGGCTAATGGCTAGTGCCAGCCCAGCAGGTCATGGAACCATGCAAAGATAGCACAATTATAGCATATTTCTATGTACAGGTACATGTTTTAGCGCATTTTAATATGCTTTATTTGTGTGTTTTCCCAATAGGCTTATAAAAATATGATTGACAAAATTTTGCGGTAATTTTACATGGACGTCTTACTCATGCTGGCAATACTGCCACATAAAAATATCTAATCTAATTAAACAGATCGCTAAAATTGCACTCGTTTGTGCCTTCGTAGGACTAGATCACTCGCAGTGAACACTGCATGTTTTGTATCAATTATTATTGGAATGTTCAGAACTTCCTCTACGTCAGTAAAACGCTTTCTGGTTGATGTGACCGCAATGCGGTTCATGTATGCCAACAGGTCAATCTCAAGCGTTAGAAATGACAATCATTTCTATTGGCGGATGGTGATGTAGTCAGGTCGTCATATGACCTATTTGAATAATTATTACCCCCAACAATTAGTCACGTGGACCAATAGGAGCATGGAGATTTCGCAAATGAGATCATTTCTGCCATGACTTCCGCCCAGGTCTCCACACCATGCTGTTGCTGAAAGCAGGGATGCAGGGCACAATAAAAGTGGCAAATCTGGCCGTCTTTATGCTGTTAGTATGTAAAAAAACTTTGATATTTTCATAGGATTAGAACCTAGATCATTCTTCTGAAGCTTTCTTTTATGACTGCAAAACATATGGAAGAATATCCGCTGTGCATTTGGCACCGATGATGGACACATCTTGTGCCTGGACTCGATTTGCACATCGAATGCATTGTTTTTGCCAAACATATCAGTTTTGCCTTCATTAAATCTAACCGCTAATTGTAAATAACTTGTAAAATAAGCAAGACAGTAAGATTTGACACATTGGAAATCAATGACATATGCTACCATTCATTTCAAACAAATTACTGCAGAATAAATATATGCAATGTTAGATATGTATCGCACACTGTGACTGGCACTGTGGGACCACAAACGGTCAGGACCGCATCAGATTCTGAGTCAACATGATTATGTAACAGAAACATGAGAACTGTTACGAAAGTGCTTTTCTCAAAGCTTGCTTAAATGAGTTTATGTCTGTCCCATTCCTGTGCAAAAAGTTCTGATGCGTACAAAGCACGATGACAGGCACGGAAAAACGCAAAAGTGAATGCAATTATTTGTCGAAAAATTATCGATTGCAAGCGCGCTTCTAATATAAACTGTACTTTATATGGGTCTCTCATAGCTAGGCTTAGAACTTTTCAGCCAGCCATTGTAGGACTATAATCACTTGCAACTTGAAAGGCCTATGTCAAACACTTTTCAAGTTATCATACATGAGAAAACCAAATTCACTAATATGGCTCTGTGACTAAGGGATTTAGGTCAAGGTCATCCATCTTGGAACTCGTCCATGACCTTTTGTAGGACCAAAACCATGTGCAATAAGATAGCTCTGTGTCAAAAACTTTTCAAGTTATCGCCTGAAAACCACATTCACTAAAATGACTTTGTGACTTTGGGAATTGGGTCATGGTCACCCATCTCCGAGCTCATATGAGACCTTATTCAGGACTATAAGCATGTGCAATATGAAAGCCTTATGCAAAAAAACTGTTCAAAGTACCAAGTGAATACCAAATTAACTAAAATGGCTGTGACCTTGGGAATTGGGTCAAGGTCACCCATCTTCAAACCTGTCTGAGACTTTCCTAAGGAATATAAGCATGTGCAATTTGAAACCCCTATGTGAAAAACTTTTCATGTTACCCCATAAGATCCAAATTCACCAATATGGCTCTAGGACCTTGGAATTTAGGTCAAGGTCATCCATCTTCGAACTAATCCAAGCCCTTATATGTCACGTGTGGGGTAGTATGACCGATTAAACATCGTAGTTTTCGGTAGCAGCATTTCATTTGTGGTAAAACATATAGATTTATTTTTGCACGGAAGTATTCCGAGTGTCATATTTGGATTGATGACCCCATAACCTCGGAGGAGTTGCCAAATATGGATATTATCATCAAATTTGACTGATTTTTACAGTGGAAAATATTGACACACATCAAATTTAGCCGATCTAAAGGAGAGTATTCCAAAAGAGAACTGAAAGAAGTTTTAGAACAACTTGAGCAATGGAAAAATGGCAAAAGTTGCTAAAACACACATTAAAAAAAAAGAAAAAAGAAAAATCACAGCATCACCTGTTGAACAAATGAATGTCTGAGAGTTCCCAGAAGAGCCCCTATACTATTTCAAAGTAACTGGCTTGGCGGTTTCGGATAACTGATAAAACCAATATGATGGTTCTCAAGTATAAGACCTATGTAGTTTCTTAGAAAAAGAAAATGAAGTTTGGGAATGCAATATTTTGGTAGATATCTGTGATAAATGTCAAAACCAGACCCCTCCAGAATTTCAGAACTTGTGTTTTTGTTTGCATTTTACTTATCTGGGAACATTCTCCACATCTTTGCGATTCAGTTTAAATGATACATAGACACAAGGTCTTGAAACTCGGACAGATAACATCTGTTTTGTTTACATTGGATCCCACAGAGCAACCCTTCTGCTTCTTGAAGGTTTAACCACATTTCATCTTCATGCAGTTGTCCACACCTTCACATTTTTAATTTACAAACATAATTAGAAGCCCTCCCTCACTTTACTGTCCCAAAATTGCTGTACAAATTTAGCATGTTCGTGTAAATATGAATACACCCCAGGGACAGAGCTGGGAAGACAGACAAACAGTTGTCCAGTAGGGAAAGCCTTGGTTCCTGATGCACTGATGTAGACCAACTTATTATTTGTGGGGACCAAATGATCACCTTTGCATGGCACACTGCAACTGTGATGCTCTTTTGTGAGTTCTATATCAAACATTGTAATTGACAAATTTCACAATACCTTCCATTCATCACCAAGATGGTCAGCTGACACCTCAGCTGCCATTCTTTTTTCATAAAATGTCCTAAGCTTGTGTTCATCGTCCACCTCAATGAGCTTCTGACAGCCCGTCGCTGGGTAGGAGATGTTTAGCTGAAAAGAAAATTTAAAGTATTAGTTTTTTCAATTTTGTACAACACCAATGCCCAATGACTGGAGGTCAAAAACATCGAAGATACAACCTGGTAAGGTCAGCATCATTTCTGGTTTGTATGAAATCTCGCCCCTTAGTCTGGAAGGGTGGAAATGTTACCAAAATTTGCTGCTTTTTCAACATTTACATACATGCACTTCTTCCAAACAACACACCAGCAATGACCAACTTATAGCAAAATATGGCATGGGTGTTAAACAGCACCCTGAATAACAGATCATGAAAAGGAGGTCAATCCTGCTTCACAAGCTGTGAAAAGTTTGTGGCAAAGTTTGTTACTTGAAAAGAAAAAAATTCCAACTTCAAAATCATGCATGGACAGAACAGAGCTCACATGCACATGATATTAGGTTTCTGTGAGTTCAAACAAACACACCACAATGATCAGAATGCTGTTTCCTAAATTGCAAGAATGCCAAAAAAAAAAAAAAAATCATCCTCATTCATATTTAATATATGTTTAGTTTTAGAGCATATTAAGGGGCAAAAATTCACTTCCATTAGTAACCCTCATGTCCTTACTAATCTCACCCTTTAAAACTGAAATCTCCTCCTGCACTATTTAACTAATTCCCCCCCCCCCCAAATTTTTTCATCAACCATATTTTGCCCCCCCCCACCCCCACCCAAAAAAAAAATTCACTCTACCCTCTGACATATTCTTGGATGTGTATTTCCCTCATCCAGGGCCACTCATTCCCCTTTGTTCAGGGACTCAGACTAGTTGATTGTATTTATCATGTCATGATCAGGGACAGTATGGTTGACTCACCTATTTCCCATAATTTGTGAGCTTTACTAAATCACGATCATTAGCAATTTTTCATCAAAAATTTATAGTGTGAAAAATGAATGCTGATCACAACACCTCTTTTTCATGTTCTGTAATATTTAAGGATATTAATCAACAAAATACCTGTACTTTTGGGGGTTTTTTTGTCTTCAGTTGCAAAGTTTTGCGGAGCTTTCTCCCTACTTTGTGAAATTTCCAGACAAACACCGAATTTCATACAGCAGGGGTTTTGAAATACATGAAAGGAAAGGTGTACAACTTAGGAAACTATTTTGAACTTCATTTTAGGAGAAGTTTAATTTTTATTGCCTCTCAAAAGATGCCTATCAGAAATATGAAAAGGTAAGTGTTACATTGCTGTAATTGTGTCTGGGATCTAGGGCCTAACAAAATGAAAGTCCACGCTGTGAAATAATGAAGGACGTGGCTACTGAACCAGGTCCAGGTTTGGTGGTTGAAGTGACAACTGAGCCGGATCCGGTACCACAGACACCTGACAATATACACAGGAAAGTTGTATCTGGTATGTACTCTTTCCCATACTGGGAGAAATCACTGGAGTGCCGGGTTTGGTATCGCAGCCAAATACAGTACGAGGGTATGGTAAATATACGGTAAGAAAGCACTGGGAGTGCTGGGTTTTGTACATGTAGAAAACAGTACCTGGCAGCAAGGTAATACGTCCTAGGGGATTGTGTTGAATTATACGAGCCCAAATCTGTCACTTGTGAATACGGAATAAAGCAATTAACCATTATAACTTTTAGCCCCAACCTGTGTGCTACAAAAGATTTACATTTTGAAATGCAAGACAGAGTGTCGATACAATACTGCGAGGCGATGATGTCACAACGGTTGCCAATCACAGGCCTCCCGGTTTTGTAGCAGGAAAATTATCCGAAACCAGACGCGGTTCTGTAGACACTTTGAAAATGAAAGAGTTTATTATCTGTGTTATCAGTTTATCATATCTTTAAAAGTATCAATTTTAATTTTTATATGCTTCATCTCATCTTCCACAAAAATGGGTACATGTTGCCCAGTTTGCTGTTAACAGTTTAAGTTAAGAGGCATGACAAGCCTATTGGAAAAAGGTTAGACACCAGTCTGTGTCTTGAATTGACATTATGCTGAAATGCCTGTGCCATTGGCTCTGTGTGTGTCTGTCGGTGGCTGCCTGTCCATACCAAAGGGAACAATCTGAATGATGGGTCATTTTATTGCTGTTGTAGTAAATAAGCAGTCTTGCTGCTGCTTACATGTAAAACCACAGTGCTAGGGCAGACAACTTGGTGGTTCCAGGAAAACACGTCTGTACTATTCCAAGTCCTGTGGTCGTCTGCGCAGTACAATGGTAAAATAATACCCTTGTTTGGGGTTTTCAGGGAAAGGTGTTACAAACTGCCCTGCATGCATGTACCACTGTATGCTGCATGCAGCTTGCATGCACAAGTCATTCTGCACTGTACAACACTGTCAAATGCGCCTGTGGCCACCTTGGAGTCGAGTGTGGCTTCAAACAGGGAGTTTCCTCTCTCATTAAATCTTTTCTAACATAAACACGCTGCAGCACAGATGTGAAGATGACTAATATCTAGCAGGGCGTTTTTTTTCTCCAATCTGCAATATTTACGGACGTTGCAGGTACACTCCTAGCCATGTTGATGTCCAATACACATGTGGAAAATGGCTGCCTGAGCAATCAGGTGCAGACAAGACTTTGAAATCCAGATCATCTGGATGAAAGAACACACTTCAGTAACACCCTTTGATCATTAATTGATTGTGAACCAGCATGGCTATCTTGTCCCCACTTTATTTCGGGTAGAACCTGTGTTGGTATGGACATATTATTCTATATTTTACCTTCATTTTTGGTCCTTCGGTTTGGACCCGATCGAGGACGTGGGAAAGAGGCTTACTCACGTTGATATCTCGTTGGCTGCGATAATTTGCTGGCAAGAAGTAAATTTCTGCCAATCAGAGCGCTGTATCACTCAGGCGCGCTGATGCACGTTTTTACCATCTTGGTAAAGTGCACTGATGTTGGGGTTCTCCAAAGTTATCCTAATTTATGTCGCGGTACGTATAGCGTTTTTTTCAGCACGTTTTAGAGTAAGCACGAATGTTAAAAATATCAAATAAAACAAAATCAGAAACATCTCCAAGGGCTTCATTTTCCCGGGAAGTGACTTTGAGCGATAATACAGGGGTAAGAAGCAGACAACAATAACAACACCCTGGCTGAATTGGGCCTAATTGAACATCGGAAAAGCAGCATGTGCATTTTTGGATTAACTTTGCTGACACATGCACCACTTCTCACGCAGGTAATGAAAAAGTGTGAATAGCAGACAGGAATTGAAATTTTTTACCAACTGACAACAGGCGTCCAGTGGAATTTAAAACAAAAAGTCGTGAAGAAAGGCAAAACTGGTCAAACTTATGCAAAGCTAGTTTGGCTTTAGCCCCAGAAATGAGGCATCGAGCCGCTATGTTGGGATGGACGGCTTCTATGCCTCAGAAAGGTAAATGGTTGTCACTGGGTTGTCACAATTGAGTGTTTCATAATGAAATAATTGTGCGTTATTGACGATTTTTTTATGGTACGATGTTTCTCTATTTTAATGTTTACTAAGTCTAAGACTAAGTTCTGATGTATCTTCGCGAGCCACTGTTGGCTTTGTTGCATAAAATGGCATAATATGGTATTTGCCCACATTTTTTTCAGTCAGAACCTGCCATCATCCTACAGTGACTGGCATGCATGTTTTCTTGCACAAATGGTTTTGCACATGCATGACCCAAATGTCTGTAGTTGCCCACAAGAAAATGGCTGTTCTTTGGAATTCGGTCCGGGTGTTTGAAAGTTAAAGTATGGCATATTTATCAGAAACTTTTGCAGAGGAACTAGTATCTATCGCTAGGTACGCCCACATCCGCTGGGGGCGCAGCGATCGCGTATGTCCATAGGCAATGGCACTGGAAAGTGTGTCACACTTTCTGGGCCTGCGCTGACCTGCACCCGTCGCTTCCATTCATAAAAGCCCTTTGTTGTATGATATAAGCTTTGTCACGTGATCGAATTAACCAATTAGAGGGTCTGTTTATGGTGGCACCATTTTGAATTTTCAAGATACGATCTTCCATGACGAAACGACGAGCGAAAAATACGGTCAACTTCAAAGCGTAGTATTCAATATAAGTTAGTCTTACATCATATTAAAACTTATATACATATAATTTCTGCAATCTAAGCTTTCTAATGAACTTTATTTGAGAAAAATATTCCAATGCCCAGAGAAGTTATGGCCCTCCCCAGACAGTGTACATTACGGCAAAATTTGGTCCAGCCAGCCATTGCCGTACGGGCCATCCTCGTTGCGCGGGGTTGTAAGCTATCGAGTAAGGACTCCTAGATACACTTATATCGCTAACATATCAATAAAACTTACATATTCTTTTTCTATAGAAGATAAGCTTTAAACTGTAGTTAATTTGGATAAAATACATGAAAGCACAGAGAAGTAATGACTTCCGAAAAATGATGTAAAATTCAGACTCGGTGACAAAATGGCGATTGTTGTTGGGTTGCCGTATCATGCTGTATGCACGGGAAAATCTCTCCAGAGGTCACATTTCGGTCCTACATTACATTTAAATGTTAAAAACCATAATCTATAGATCGTTAGATGTAAGATGAACATTATTTGAAAATAATCCATCGAAGCACTAAAAAGTTATCATCATCACAAGTTAGGGCTCAGAACTCAAAAAGTTGCCAGGCATTGACCAGTGCATGACCCGAACAGAATTTTGTTAACAACAGGTTCATAAGACATTACTGTCTTTTATTCAATCATCAGCTGTGAAGTTGTACAGTTAAAATTTGTAGCTCAATAATGAACTTTATTTAGATAAAATCGGCACAAAAATGAGGAATTAATGACCTTTACAAGATGAGTAAAAACAAGGTGACGGTCGAACTTCATGTTTGCTCCCGGTGATGGGCTCATGTGTCCCCCGCGTGACGAAAATGGCGGCGTGCCTCCTTGCCTCCCCGGGCATAAAGCTCTGGTCAAACTGATGCCATGTGAAACATCAAACTATTTTACAAATGCAACACTTAAAATTTTGTCAACAAAATTATGTATCCTGATTTTGTATTCAAACCTTTTGAATCAAATGCATGAGTGGGTGAGAAAACCTGGATTATGTATGGTCACTCAAGTGGAACGCCACTTCTCGCCTTCTTGGTCTGGTCACACTTTTGATATACAGTGACTGTAGGACAAAATCAGCCCAATTCCAGTATCTTAAAAATTTAATATCTTCAAATCAAATTGTCATATTATGTTTTTTCAAACACCATTGTGTTTCAAATGATCAAACCTTTCCATTGGTACCAATTTCAAAGAACATCTGTGAAATTTATTTTTTTCTGGAATTACCTACTATCGCAGGTTGCGATAACAGTTGTTAAATTTAGTATCCATGCACTCTAGATCAGTTATTTTCCACTTTAGTACAGTACCCCTAGCCTCCGTCGTCGTCTTCATGCGCCATATTGGTCTAGTAGTACTTCTGGTTCTCGCTAGATGGTGCTCCTTTCAATGCATTCTCACTAGAGCTTTCAAGTTCGGCATGAATGCCACGGATCACCAACAATCCCCGCTAGCTCAGGCGGTAAGAGAGGAGGGTTACGGGAAAGGCCTTGGATCATGTGTGGGTTCGACTCCCTCACAGGGCAGTGGAAGTGATAGGGCGAAGGGGGTGTGGGGGGAACCCCCACATAAAAAAGGGGGTGTGGGGGAACCCCCCACATAAAAAATGGCTGTTTTTGCCAAATAAAAATACAAATAAAAAATAAAGATAAAAGTATTAAAACCCAAGGCTCCAAAATCCGAACCGGATTCCAAAGCAGCTCCCAAGAAAATTAAGCTATGTATAATGAGAACAAATCTGATGTAAAAAGTTTGTTTTATCTCACACACATGCAAGTTCAATCCTGTCACAGCAATGGCAGCTGTCATGATCTGAGGGCAGAATTCTATAAGCGGCGCAGAAAGTGAAGTCAATATCTTACCTCCCATGTCATGAAACTTTTATCAAATGCAACATGAATGATACAGACCTTCAAAGAACGTATACATATGAGACATTGGACAGTAACGTTTATGTGTATCATGCAATTGATGTATTTATTGAAAGGTTAGCATGAAACATACAACCTTTTATGAGGCAGAAATGGTGCCCTTGTTCGGAGCATTCTGAGAATATGCGTGATTCCGGAATCGTGCTGCGCACTTTAGGTATTCCCAAAATGGGTGCCATTTTAGGAATTTCTATATTGCGCTTGGGGATTCTAGAATTGCCCATGTGCAATTTAAGAATCTGTGCATTATGAGAATTTTTCAAAAAGAATTTGTATTTGTAGCCTTAATGTCCAAATATATATCCTGTTTGGAGGTAGGGATACTGTAAACACTCACATTGGGTGTACAGTTCCGCCCGCGTTCAAGTTATCAAACGTCAAACGCACCAACACTTCCCAAACGATCCTCAAACGCAAGCGAGAAAAACTCAAACGCGAAGCAAATGCATTTCAAACGCTCTGATAATAAAAATGTTTCAAACGCTTCACCAAACGCATTTCAAACACTTTCACAATTGTATTTCAAACACATCCAAACAGGTCAATGACTTTTCATCGCATAGTTGTTACAAACTAAAGCATTTCCCAAATGTTTGATAGTGGCAAAATGTCCCACTTCAACAAGCTATGCGTTCAGTTACTTAAACCTAACACAGAAATAAAGCTTTAGTTGCAGGTTGAATAAATTTATTTGTACATGTATCTGCTCTTAAATGCAATGTAAAGAGGGCAGAAGACATTAGGGGCCACATAGTTTTGATCGCCCCTCTGTACTGAATTGTTTGACCAAGACGAATGACCAGTTTCGGAAGGAACGGCCCACGAGTCATAGCACCATCCGCAGCTGCCACCGTTCTCGTAAAAACACTATCAAAGATAATGAACATCGACGTTTTTTATTTTTTATTTTTCGTATTCAGGGAAAAAATGACCGGCGTAACAACAGCAACACTTTTGAAGTTTGTCTCCGTCCAAACATGACAGTCTATCGTTTGCTGTGTCAGTCTCAACATGAAATGGCTGGTTCTCGAACCTGCTTCAGTGCTTGAATCTCCGGCATCCACAACCATTTTGAACAACCATGTCATTTTTAATTTTCAATTGCAATTAGTATTTGCTCTGTTCCTGTCTCCATTTCTTCATTGTCAGTAAACAAACCAATACTGCCATTCAACAAAGTTTAGAGAGTTGTAACAGGTCTCCATCAATTTCAATTATTAACGTTTTCACAAAAATGAAAGAAAATCTAAACCGCTGTTCCCCACGTGTGCAAAAGTCCAGGCATGGGGGTCATGTGGTCCATGCAGAGATCATGTGACCTCGCCCACGGTCAAAATGGTGGTCAACATTTGTAAATCTTTCGGTGCACGATATTGAAGCTAATGGTTTTCTGCAATTAGGGCCTACCTTTTTACTGACACTTTCCACAAATTATGAGCAAGGAACCGCCAATGAAGGAATTGTATACCGATACGTACCAACAATGTAATGACAAATTAAATAGATTCAGTGAATTGTTTTTAATTTGGACCGGTTTGTGAATGCAAGTTTTCAATAATGTTGACCAGAGCGAAATTTGCAATAGTTGCGGGCTTTGCACTGACAAAATTAATGATCTGGCCATTTGATTACGCTACTTCATGTCAACATTTGAAAAAATTATAGTTTAATTTCATTTTGAATACAGGCACACAAGAAAATACAGCGAAGGAAATCACATTTAATAACGGACCCGCTTATTATTTTGACATTTTATGTACAGGTAGCCTACATACCTAAATTATTTTCCGGGGACCAAATATACAAAAAAAAAAAAAAAAAAACTCCCATTTCATAAGTTCAAACTTTAATTTCACCTTGTCTGACAAAAAAGTGCAGAAACTCGAACCATGAAAATTTGAAAGTGTAAATGGATCATTTATACATGTAGCAGCTATAAATACATGCAGGCCTAATCATATGTTGAAAACCATTTTTGAAATTTGAACATGAATCTGTTTGTACCGGGCGTTAATTACCGTTATTTATTTGGATTTTATCACCAAAAAAAAAATGATTCTTGGATATTTTGCAAATCAATCGTACAGTTTTTGTTTCTTTGTTTCTTTTTCTGTCTTTTTTTGGGGGGGGGGTAATCCAAATAAATATTCAAAATGCGACGCTCAAAGGAAAAAGTCCTATACAAATAAACGACTCAAACATCTTTTTTTAGGTACTTGTAATTTACGCATTTTAGCCCTTTTCCAAAGTGAGTAATTAATTAGTGAAGATAAACACAAATATAAAAATTAAGATAGAGGGCCAAGTGGACAACTGCCATCTAAATTGTGTGAAGTCTTTCCCACGTATCCTTCACATGTGGATCATCGGCACTGATCAGTGATCTAAGCTGCAGAAAAACAACACAACAAAACAAGAGAGCTGATGCGATTTCTATTCCAATCCACCATCAGATTGGATCCCTTTGCGTGTTGGTCAACAAAAGTACAAACCTACTAGATGCACCAGTAAATTTAACAAGGCCTACTTGAAACACTTGGAAATACATATAGGTATCTATTTGGATATATATCGTTGCCGACTGTCACAAGCTTGCAATCCTCACAGGAGTCAAGGCGACCAGTGTCCATTTGCTTGCCGTACATGTGTTACTGCTAGGTTTAGCCACAAGGTGTCACCCACAGCAACACCTCGTGACCATAATCATTAGCATATTCATTTGGATCATTAATTAAAAATAAAAGACTAACTTGGGAAATTGTTCCTTTCTGTATTCATGTTTTAATGATGCAAATACACATTTTTATTTGAGTTTTATGTCGAAATCTATTATAGATTGCATCAAATCTGCAAAATTGAATCATAATGAAAGAAGAATGTAGGCGATGTCCACACCACTTATATTCAAATGCTGCCTGATGTGGTATATATATAATTGGTTGCGCTTTTATGTCTCTAAAGTTTTGAGCAGCAATTGCAAGTCCATGGTCCGAATGTTTTAGAAATCAAATATATGTAAATATATATACACATATATCGATATATATATGTATATATGTATAATACCGCTGGCACATTTGATAATGGAAGCCTATGACACAACAAACCAGTCAAATGTATCGCAGCCAACACCCCTAATACAAAAATGGTATAGTCAGTCTTGGGCACACGACTACATAGTTAGCATTACCTTATTTCATATGCACGGAATGGTCTCATAAGGATTGGGGGGGGGGGGGGGGCGAGGGGGTTGAAGAAGAAAGAAATGAAAAGAAAATTGACACACAACTCGTGCAGATAAGTGCAACCATTGGGGAGAAATAAGAAAAGGGAATCAGGAAATAATTCATGCATTGTAAGTCCTGGGGTGTGATTGCACACATATAATACCTGGATCTTTAAGCTACTCAGTTTTGTTTACTCATTACAAAAAACCAACAACATAAAATCAAACTTGAAAGAGCATTGTCTTTATTCATGTATAATCATTGGAGTCTCATACACCCATGTAAGTGTTCCCATTCCTATTTTTTACCCTCCGCACATGAAGTGCCGGATGATATTGTCGTCCGTCCATCTTGTCGATGTTACTGTCGCGTGTGACATCTGAATTTTCACCGTAGCTTTACCAAATTTTTATCAGAGATGTACCTTATAATGGACCAGGTTCCCATTGAAAAGCAACTTCCTCTGATTAATTATGATTTTTTCACGAAACTTTTGATTAATGTATTTATTGCCGTCAACCATGACAATGTTATCGTGATATCTCAAAAACTATTCACGGTAACTTTACCAAATTTTTACCAGGAATGCACCTTATAATGGACCAGGTTACTACTGAAAATCAGCCTCCTCTGGTTATTTTATTTTTTTTTTTTTTTAATGAAACTTTGCATGCACTGATTTGAAGGCCGTCTGAGTGGCCTCAACCCTGACGACGTTACCTTGATATCTCAAAAAATGCTGACCGCAACTTTACCAATTTTTTTTCAGAGGTGCACCTTATGATGGAACAGGTACCTATTTATACCAGCTTCCGTTTTGCATTTATAACTTTTTTTAAATGAAATTTTAAAGTAATTATTTGAAAGCCGTCTGAGTGGAGCACAAGGGGGCGACGTTATCATAATGTCTCAACATTGCAGCTTTACAAATTTTTATCAGAGATACACATTGTATTAAGTGGACCATGTTCTTATTGAAAACTATTTTTTTTTTTTTTTTTTTTTTTTGCCTTGTTACTGAACAGGGGACCACAAGAAAAACCAGCCACACATGATCTAATAAAACTACTGAGGCTGGTTCTGTGCTGCAATAATTTTGAATTCAATGGTGACCATTATCTACAAACAAGTGGAACTGCAATGGGTTCAAGGTCGGCACCTTCATATGCCAACATTTTCATAACGGATCTAGAAATAAATAAACTTCTTAAATTTCCACTACAACCAGAAAAGTGGTGGAGATTTATTGATGATATTTTTTGTATATGGACACACGGGGAGACCAGTCTCCAAGAATTTATACAACATTTAAATTCCTGTCACACAACCATTAAATTCACAGAACAACACTCTTCTGTACAAATTCCATACTTGGACACCATGGTCATGGCGGATTTGCACCCACCAACAAGACTTTGAAAAATATGCAACACAGGTTATGCATTACTACACACTGAGGGGCTACCCAACTAAGCTTCTGAGTGATACCTATGAGAAAGTAAAAGCCCTAGATAGGCACACTCTTCTACAGTATAGGAACACACAGAATACACGTGACACAGGTCAGGACAAACTGTTCCTGATCACCACATATCACCCAACATCACCACCCCTGAGAAGGATTATACAGGACAATTGGGGCACCATACAGGCCTCTAAATATGGCAATGTCTTGGGGGACAAAGAGGTAACGGTAGGATATAGAAGAGCAACCAACCTAAAAGACATATTGGTGAAGTCACGGACAAAATATTCCACGGTTGAGCAAACATCCAATGTGGGAAACCCCACGGAACGAAATCCCTGCCATGCAAGCACATGCAGGTATTGCCCAAGGTTAGATGTGTCGGGTACAGTCAAAAGCTCACACACTGGACGTTCATACAGCACACCACAAGGTGGCTCCTGCAAACATAACAACCTGATCTATCTTCTGACCTGCGGTACTTGCAGCAAGCAATATGTGGGTCAGACCTCGCATACACTAATGGACAGGATGCGGGAGCATTTTTATTACATTAATAAAAAAGACGTATTACAGCCTCTAGGCAGACATTTTGCCAGAGCAGACCACAATGGTCTGAACCTCAAGATTCAGATCTTAGAACACATTCGAACACCCCCCAAACTAAAAAAGACAGAAACACTGAGATTAAAGAGAGAATTTTTCTGGATTCATCAGCTTTGTACCATGGAACCATTTGGTCTCAACGTGATGGGAAAATAAGCATACTTGCTTCGTATTATGCTAATTTTTTATACTGTCTATGCTTATTTTCTTGTCACTAAGTAATTCAGGATGTATATATGGGGAGAAACTAAATTGCCCCCCTTTTCACAGCTGCTACACATGTTTTAGGGTCACTCCAGTCATACCCCAACAATATCTACAATCATTAAGGAAATAAAAACATTTTTTATTGTATGTCTCATTACATATTTGAGTGATACCCTTCCCCAGCCCCAGTTCTATTTATCGATAAACTGGACAGAGGTTGGTCACTAGGACAAGCTATGACATGATTATGGATGCCCGCTCCCATAAAGGAACTTGGGAGTCACATGCACCCGTAAACAATATGTAACTTGCATATTTGTGTTCACACCTTGTCACTGGACAAAGGAGGTGTGTCTATAAATAGCCTGAGCAAACACCAAGCTCATCCAAGACGTTGAGCCTATTTCTTGGTTAGCAACGTCTATTGTTGTCAACGTACGGTATTATCACGTAACAAACGAACATTACGTTACGTGATTAACGGTACCACGCTGCAGCCGTTGAAATCTTCAGTTCCTGATGAGCCACACTACTGGCGAAACCGGTCGAACGGCACGAAAGTGAAGCCATACCTTTGCTCGTATTTTCAACTTATTGAAAACTAGCTTCTTATCATTTTTAAACTTAAGAAACTTTTGAAGTTTTCATTCGAAGGCCGTCTGAGTGGCGCACAAGGAGATAATCTTGTTACTGTAATATCTCAAGAAGGATTCGTCACAGCATCATCAATTTTTTGTGCAGTTACACCATATTATGATACCTGTGAAGTCTTAAAAAAAATGCAGAATCCAGGAAAAAAAGATTGTGGGGCGTCGAGAGTAATCTGTTCTCGGAATGCTATTTTTTAAAACTATTATAGGAGATCCCTTTGCTTAAAATGGCTGCGTAGATAATAAGAAAATCAAATAAAAAAAAAAGAAAATATTTTTTGTACCTAAGCAGTACAACGTTTAAACAAAGGAAAAACAAAATTGACGGAAGGAAAAGCATCTATATTACAGCACCAACCAAGTATTTTTCTTCTTACTATATGTGGAGCATATAGGGTTACTTTGTACAGAGTTCCAAGTTTATTTATTTCAGTACGTGGTTCCTTCAAGACGTATCCTAGTTTAAATCACTCATTCACTTGGGGGGTTTTTTACATTATTTTTTTTTCTTTATTTTTTTATATTTCGATTCCCACTGGAATCTTTATCAACTCATATTCTTGTGAAAAATTTTATGTACACTTGTGTGAGGAAGAAAAGTAATGTAAACATTCATTTTGTATATCTGTAACTTAAGCAACAAGGGGAAAATACAATATAACAACTAGACTTTGTAAATGCATTTGTAAGCGTTTGAAACGCATGTGTACCGACACGTTCTTAATGTGTTTGACAGAAACGCGTTGCTCAAAGTGTTTGAAACACATTGCGGAAAGTGTTAGCGTTCCTCAAAGTGTTTGAAACGCAATGCTGAAAGTGTTTGAAACGCTTCCCAAACGAATTTCAAATGCAAGCCAAACACTTCCAAACGTTTTCAAATGCAAACCAAACGCCAGCCAAACGTCACAAACGCGTTTGGCTCTTAAGTTTTAGACGGGCAGAACTGTATGTCTGATAAGACATTGTTTAAATGGATGTTTAAACACATTGGGTTTATTTATGTCTGCTAAAACATCTATCCATCACATCCCGCTTCTGGGAGTTCCTCTAATGACCACTATTTTTTTTTTTTTTTTGACCAACTTCACAGTGGACCCACAGAATATGTTGCTTTATTTAATGAATTTGATGTTTTACGTATATATATTAAGTTTAATCTCTTTTAATGTTAATGCCTGACCGTTTGGCAATTTGTATTCCACACCACAAGACCACAGTAAATAGCAAGGCATGCGTTGCCATGTAGGCCTAATGTGGAAGAATAATATCAAAATCAAGTTAATAGCACCTCATCGAAAGTTTTTTAATTTGACTATAATATATGTAGGCCTGTTACTTTTCATCGACAATGTCCAAACATCATGGAGGAACCTATCCCGACAAACACAGCACATTTTGAGAATCTACAAGATCTCTAGATAATCGGTATACATGTATACTATATATAATATTGGATGATTAATACCAAATTTAAGGTAATACAACTTCATTTAAACTTTACCGATGTAGTTCTTTCAATCAACAATTCTTCACATAGAGGACGACAGCAACCTTCAAGAGTTCCAAAATATTCTGCACTCCATGGTAATTTGCACAATGACATTCATGAAATGTGCTGCACATTACAGCAATCATATATTTCAGTAATTTATACTTTGTGAATTTAGGTCTAGGCTTATAAGTCTACTTACCATAGACAATCTTGAAACAGCAGAGGAAAGAAACAATTGAGAACCCCAAAGTAGGCGGGATGGGGGGACAGGGTGCGCCGTATGGGACACATTACCATGTGGGCCATATTTTGGAAGGAAGATATTCCCAAAAGACGCAGCGCATTTTAATGAGATTAAAGCTGCTGGTCATTTGTTAATATATTTGGATTAATGTTAGACAGTCTGTATGTAACATATATAGGCATAATACTAATTCCAATTGACAACCTGAAAACAGGAGACATTCCCAAAATGATTATCGCATTTTAAGAATCCTAAGACAAAAGAGCTATCTATAGGCATTTGGTATTATGAATTTGGTTGAACTGTACAAAATTAGAGTTAACACTGCTTCATTTAAACTGCCTGAATATAATACATATTGTGTACATGTATTACTTTCCATCCAAAATCAGGAGACAATTTCCAGCAACTTTCAAGAGGTCCAAAATGCAGTGCACAATGGGAATCATGTATGGTCATGCAGTCAGTATATTCCTGACATGCTCTTGGCGTCAGGGAAACCATGACCATGTTTCTTGCTCGTCAAAGTTTATGAATACTCATTTTTCCAATTTCAAACAAAGGATTTTAATTTATGCAAATAAGGTAAACATGCAAAATGCATATCTTGAATAGCTTCAAAACTATTATAGATAGGGGTGTCTTTCCTACTTCAATTTATGGGTTTGTGGCAAAGCCCCATCCAATGAACCATAAACCAAAGTTGTAGGCTTTCAATTTATGCAAATTAGGCAAATACACAAAATTGAAATGTTGAATAGCTTCAAAACTATTAAAGATACTAGTTTCATTCAAACTTTATTTTATAAGTTTGTGACATGGCCACATCCAATGAACCAAGAACCAATGTTGTAGCATTTTACTTTATAAAATGAGGCTAATACAGGAAATTTAGATCATGTTGAACAATGGCAAAGTGTAGCATTTCAAACTGGTCTCATTTTTAAGGCACCCAGACAGATTTGCTGTGAAGCAAATCTTCTTTTGTAGTACTTACATTATGTTTGCACTAAGATATGTTTGAGGATGATAAAAGTGTTAGAGGAGATTGCCCAAACTAACAAAATGGGCCTGGGTGGGTGAAAGAATATCGAGAAAAATTGAAGAAAAAAAAGAGCCACAGAATTGCCATTCCAACAGTTGAAATTCTGTTCAGGCTTTTACCATTGGCTTTTTAAGACAATCAAAAATGGGAATGGAAATGTTCAAACTCCTTTAAAATAATTGTTTTTTAGGAGATTACCCCTTTTATGTTAATTGTTTATCCAGGCAGCAAGAGTATCATCTGCGTTTGTGTGTCTGCTCATCCAACAAATGTTTCAGTACACATTTGTTTGAAGTTTGTCACACCTGTCTTGTTAAAGGATGATACAGATTAAGAGTATCTACATGTATGTGTTAAATGTTAGAGGCTTGAATATATAATAGCAATCGGGGTGTGGTCTTGGAGTCACTCACCATCATGTTTAGAGCTTAATAGTTTTAATTTTCACTTTATTAATTTTTTCTCTTTTTTTTTTTATTGGTATACATTATCAGCACTGTTTCAGATGTCATCTTTGGCATTGATCATCTGGGTGTCCTATATGTCACACTATATTTGGCTCATCTTCTGTTTGCATGTTGAAAGATGTCAATTTTCATTTTGATGCACTTATAACCATGCAAGGTTGTACTATGCACTTACTATCAAGCACACAGGACACTGAAAAGTTTCAGAAAGTGAGACCCAGACTCAGACCTAGGTTCTGAATATTGTGACATGTTTTTTCATATTTGTCAATATTAAGAATGTCTACTTTGTTTTACCATGTTTCTTCTTTGAGTCATAACACATTTGCGTGGTACTGAAGGGCACAGAAACTGGACAAAACATTATTTGTTTGTTTGTCTTTTCATCTTGCGAGTTCATCCAGTCAGACTGTTGATGCTGAAACAGTTAAAAGGAAAAAGAAAAAACCTGTCGTCACAGATACCCTTATGTAGGAAACTATTGTTTCCAGTTGTGGTACAATTTCAGACAACAACAGGCTGTTGACAAATTTTTAGTCAGACATGTTTCAGAAAGTGTTTTTATTTTTCTGAGCATGATTCACCATGAATGGAAAGCAGAGAGTCCAGATGAACTAAAGGTAGGTCTGGATTTATGCTAGAAAAATTCATGACATTGAACAGTCTTGAATTCTGGATCTACACATGTGCTTCAGTACATGTATGTTGATACAAATTTTCTACTTATAATTCGTGTCACTATATTTGTGTGCCCTTTTCAGGTTCGCTTGAGGACAAACACAACCACCGCTCCCATGTCTGTGTATTATGGATCAAAATGATAGTCAATGGAGTCAGGGTGAAAGTGCTTGTTTTCTAGTGACAAACTCACAAGAGGAAAGCCAAATCAGTCAATATAGTGCAGGAACTGTTCTTGGGCAACTCAAGGCTTTAAAAGACAGGGACTCAAGTCAAGATTGGGTGAGTTTTTGTGACATTTATGAATAAATCCAGTGATGATCAACAGGATTTTCCTAGATGCATGAACATAACTGTATAAATGAATTATATGTAAAGTTGTGAAGATAAATAGGTCTACAAAGATCCATCAGCCTGCGCGTGGAAAACAAAGTTATCAGAAGTGTGTTGCATGAAACAAGAGGCTAGAAATACATTTTTATATACATGTATACACATAGTATTGGCTATGTCCACATTAAAATGATAGTTGTGTGTTTCTTCAGGAGTTTGGAACGCCCCCGATATTGGCTTGGAGAGGGACAAGAAATCTAGGGCTTGGCACATTACCAAATACAATGTCATCTGGGGGCACTGGTGGTGAGCAAGCAGGTTTGTCATTTCAAAATACGCCTTAAGTGTGCATTACATCTTTGCCTACCAGTTTATGATTTCCCTGTGTATTTACCAACATTAAAAGATCACATTTATTTTATTTTGTTTAATAATTAATATTTAAACTCTCCATGAAAAGTATCCCAAGTGCTAGCCTGCCTGGTCTGAAGTCAGTGGGGGTTTTTTTGTGTGTGTGTTTTTTGGTTTTTTTTTGTTGTTGTTTTGTTTTGTTTTATTTACCCTTCGGCCTTATGAGGCTGATGGGTATTGTCATACCCTACGCCCTCCATCCGTCTGTCCGTCCTATGGTTTCACCACCATAACTTCGAAAATTTCTGAGACAGGACTTTCAAATTGCACATGATATTACATTCCTATATGGCCTACTTTGTGTGCAAGCATAGTTGACCTTGACATAATTCTCAAGGTCACAGAGTGGTCACATGTGCTAAGCAATGTTACTACTCTAACTATTGAAAGCCTGCATCTAGCAAACTAAATCATACACACAAGAAGCTTCATAGAGTGATGTAAAAGCCTATGGAAAATCGAGGTCATAGCTTTATATTTGACCTACTTTTTGAGGTCAAAGGTCAAGTGCACAATGATGGTATTGGTATAAGTAAGGGAGTTTTTGAGTCAGTTACATGAAATTTTATACACACATGTATCACAACCAAAGAATGTGGCATGAATCAAAAGTAGGTCACTAAGTCAAGTATCTGGGTCACTGACCTATTCATTGAAATTTTGTTTACCACTATAATATCAGAATTTTTTTAGACAGGACTTTCAAATTGCACATGATAGTACACTCCTGTATGGCCTACTTTGTGTGCAAGCATAGTTGACCTTGGCCTAATTCTCAAGGTCACACAATGGTCACGTGCTGAGCGACGTTAACACTACAAAAGAGATTGAAGGCAGCCGAAGGGTACTGCGTTCTTTGAACAGTATTTTTTTTTGTTTGTTGTTTCCAGCACAAATCATGCTGCATCTATCTGGTGCTACTGAACATTTGGGCTACTGAGTGGATAGGCTCTAGGGCCCACATATTTGCTGAATGCAACCATGACTTAGTATGAAGCCTTAATAAGATAAATGTAATAGGAGGATAACCAGTGGTATAAGCTTTGAATTACAGGGCTCGAAATTTTTTTTAAAAAGCACTCGTCGGGAGGACAAGTGAATTTTAAAATCCACTTGTCCATATGCAAAATCCACTTGTCCGAGTATAACCTGGTGCAACAAACATAGTAATATTCTTTTTCATCAATCCATACATAAAGGCCTGGACAAACCATTTACCCTAATTTGGCACTTATTGTCGCTTGCAAATTTGCAAAAATCTGTCATTTTTTACCACAACTCTAGCTATGACTGTAAACAGTAAAACTGGCAAAATATTAAAAATAAAAATTTAAAAGTAAACTATTTGCATAGGGTGACTCACGATGAAAAATACTGTGTAATTTCTGGATGTCACTGTTCCAGGTCAATTTAATACAATTTAATTCTTGTTGCCGCTGATGGGATGCACATTGACGGTGGTTTGCGTACTACAATGAATGCTATCCGTACATCGTTGTCAATTTGTGTATACGGTATCGGCAAGTTCCTATCAGTAAATGGTGTTCTAAATTTAAATTCAAACGAAGAATGTCAAATAAAAAAATCTGTCTCCTTGTAATGCACATCGAGCGTGCGGTCACCATCTTTAATACCACTGTATACAAACAGCTGCATTGGCCTTGTGGTCTGACAAACAACACATCACTTGATTGGTCAATTGAGTCACATGCAAAAATGAGCCAATCATGGCTCGTGTTATAGTGTGTTCATCATGGCTTCCACCCTGTGAACGTGTGTGAACCTTCTGAAATTTACGGAGTAAACACACCAACGGGAAGCTTTTTTTGTATTGCAGCATGCGAAAATTAAAGATTCCAATGTTTATAGCAACAATTATTTGGAGTCACAGGCAAATACGCAAAGGTAGGGGGACAGAGAAAAATGCCGAATGTATGACAGATCAGTCAGCATGATGCTCAGTTCACCATGGATTACTCCTCGCAGTCACTTGCGAGTGACTTGCCGATGTGTGTTTCGTTTGGCCGGGAAGTCAACTCGCGGCACCTTCACACGATCTTTCCAACACTTTTAGAACGTACTGATAAATGGCCTTTGATGCTAATTTGCTCGAGAATTCGCCATGCAAGTTTTATTTTATTTTTTTTATGTTACTTTGTCATTGTTCGGGCAGATTAGACTGACGGTGAGGTACTGTGTCTGTGACTTTGCTCTGAAAACGGGCGAAAGCCATTACGCCCCAATGCATTACTGCTGGTGCCTTTGATCTTGTAGTTGTATGTACACAACGGTCAAAATACCTGCTTGTTTTGACAGAAATCAAGTAGGTAGTCAAGCCCTGTTGAATAAAACTGCTGACCATGTAATTGTTTAAACCCAGATTGTTTACTTTTGGCCAGGGGATTATCATCACCTATTGCGCATCGGCGTCCCCACGCACATGCCTGCGTTTGTGTGTACTGTTCACATGGACCGCAGCAATCGCCAGCATACATGTATGTAGAGTCGCGAAGGCTCTGACTGCTCATTATCAATGTTGCCGTGCATGCAAACAGACTTAATTTCAGTCCGTATGAAAAAAAAAAATAGCTTGTCCGCAGGACAAGTTGAATTTGAAAATCACTTGTCCGAGAAGAGCTTTAGCTTGTCCCGGAGCGTCGGATCATAGGAATTTTCGAGCCCTGAATTAGTGCTGGAAAAGATCAAAAGAATTCAGGGAAGAAATCACACACATGTAGTTCCATATAGATATATAACCTAAGTTGATTTCATTATCAGTAATTCAGAAGTGGGCCCAAATTGTCCCCTCAGAGCCCAAATAATCTTTGACACAGGCTCTTGTGGAAGGTAAAATGTGCATTACCAGCCAATATTCAAAAACAAAACATGCACACAAAAATAAAAAACCAGCTAGTCAAGGCCAATGCCACTGCAATAGGGAGTGTCCAACTTGACACCAAAAATTAGATTCAGTAGTAAGCAGACCAAAAACAAATTTTCAGGTCACATATTTTACATTCAACAACAAGACACACTAAGTTCAGATTGGCATACCATATGCCATTCTGCAAGTAAAAAATGAAGATGAATTATCAATTGTGTGAACAATTGGAGTGCTTGCTTTTATGATTTTGCATGTGCAAAAAGATATTGTTGTAATCAGTACAGAAAGTTAACAGTAATTCACATGTTTGACCAATGTTCATAGATAACTGCATATCTTGCCATTGGTATATATGTACAGGTTAAGCAGTGATTCAGCGTTGTGTTTCAATATATGTACATGATGTAAACATTTAACCAGCTTATGATACAAAGGCTAGCATGTTGACACAAATGATATCAATTTTAATAGAATTAAACTAAAACACACTGCCCTAATTCCTTTGAACATTAAATCTACTTTCCCAACTGAATACTGCATAACATGCTTTTAAGTTTTCAGACACAGGTAAGGAAATATATTTCTTTTGAGGGTTGTTTTTATCCTCTGGAAGCAATATGGTCCCTTTAACCAGTTTTTACTCCTCCTAAACCAAAAAAGTGGTCAACATAGACAGGTGGTCTCACGTGACAGGTAGGGTAACAAGGAAGCACAGTTCTCCATCTTTATAACCCTGGTGTTGGGGGTCCACAGGGTACACCGTGTTACAGCAAAACAGCCTTGTAACTGAGGGACTTTTAACATAGAAGTAATGGGAAAACTAATTCAGTAGGAGCCATGGTCCACACCATGTTATATCAGAAACCACCTTGTAATGAGGGGTGTTATAAAGAGGGAGCACTATATGAGACTTTGGAAACTGTAAAAACAGTTTCATGACAGCATGGCCTCTAACAACAGATATGTTTCACAGCAGGCACCTGGGGCTACTGTATCATAAGCTTCGAGGAAAAGGAAACAAAAACTGACTGGATTCACAATACATGTACGGGCCATGTCTTGCAGGTGGAGGTGGGGATGAGGGAGAAGACCACAGCTCTGGTGAGGGCCAAGAAGAACAAGCGGCAGGTGATGGAGGCAGTGGCCATACAGGAGGTGGCGGGGGTGGCAGTGGGGAAGGGCAGGATGCAAGCCAACAAGGAGAGGGCAATGTTGACGAGGACGAAGAAGATGAAGAACACAGTGATAAGTAAGTACAAACATTGTTCTGGTTACTGAGTGGAACTCTGCACATATTGACATTTTGTCCCATTGTAGTTGAGCACATGAATAAGGTTAATGTTATGGTAGAATAGATGGATAATTTTTGTGGGATACGTTCTAATTGTAAGGGTTAAAAGCAGAAAGTAACTAGAGAGCTATGATTGCAAGGAATCAATGGGATGCCTTCCTGTGCCCACTTCACCTATAAATTGATTGCCCACAATACCCACCAGATATGACAAATTCATTTTTGCTGCAAAGTGACTGACGAATATGTTGCACTGAAGTGAAATTCTAGTGATGTCATCTGTTTCTAATAACACTGACAAAATAAATTTGAACAAAATCCTTCCAGACTATTAGAAGATTTTTAGGTCACCATAGCTGAAAATTAGGTCACAACTGGAAAATATCCACCCCCTCACCCCCAATGCATCTCTTGAAAAGAATCCGTTCTGGCACTTTGAAGGTATTGCAGTAACAAAGTCAAATTGACTGTAAATAGGTCACAGTAATCACACAATAGGCCACAGTAACCTGAAAATCTAGTCATTAAATCTTTGTCTTATCTTTGTCCAAATTTGAGAGGAACCCATCCAAGCACTTCAAACATACAATGGTTGCAATGTCACTTTGACAGTTAATAGGTCACAGTACCCTGAAAATTAAAAAATATATATATACATGTTTTTTTTATGCATATCTGTACCAAATTTGAGAAGAATCCATGCAGGCACTTTGAAGATATTGTGGTAATAGAGCTAACTTTGGCTGTAAATTGGTCCACACAGTGGGTCACAGTGACCTGAAAAAATCTAATCAGCTGATTTTCTTCTTACAATGTGTCTCTGCACAAAAGTTGAGAAGAATCTGTCCATGTACTGGTAAGATATTGTAATGAGAAAGTTAACACCCAATAGGTCACTGTGTCCCATAAATAGGTCACAGTGACCTGAAAATATAGTCAACTGAACTTTGTCCAATAATGAACCCCTGTGACAAATGTCAGAACAAAACCCTTTGGGCTTTTTGAAGATATCACAGTAACAATGACTGTTGGGGCTGTGTAGATGGATGGACAACCCAAAAACATATTGCCTGCCCCTATTACATGGGGAGGCATAAACAGCCAATGTTTAATGTATTTCATTGTGGAAATGGTCACTTATACTATTCAAGTCTTAAGACTTTCATACAAGTTTTAAAATGTCAAAGTGTGTCCACACATCTGCTTTTGAGCATGTCTTCATGTGGAGAACAACATTGATTAAATAAACTGTAAATCACAGACATTGATTGGATAACTGTATTCCATCTGCAGTGAAAGTGATATTTCTCCCCCTGCTAAACTGCTAAATAATGGAAAGCACCAATAAGTTATTGTGTAGACAGGATGGATGAATTTACTGGCCCCAGCTATCGATAACTCATAATATATAATCTACTGGTCACTTCAAAAGTCAACTATTCATTGTGAACTGTACAAGAAGTGGCTATTTTGAGTGGACACTACTATTTTCCAGCTCGTGAAACTGTGACCCGAGCCAGTTGGAATGTGCTATATTGAATTAGAAGTCATGGCAGTTGAATTCATTTTAAATACCAAGCTTACTTATAATATTGCCCACTTTATGTTTTTTCCTTCGACCAGCTCTTTGCCAGGACTGGTGAGACCTAGAAATGTCACAAGTACAGTCACGCCACCTCGAAGTATACCTCCTCACCTTGCCCACCAGCAGAATGCAGTAGGTGAGAGCACTACTTTCCAAAGGCTTCCACGATATGATGTATTAACTCATTCCATACCAGTCCCTGATTTTTCCATTTATTCACCTTGATTTAAGACGACAATTGCATATTTATATTCTTCATGAAAAGAGCTTTCATTCAAGTTCCAACATGCCTATAGTCTTGAGTCAGTGGTTCTGGCACTGCCTAGAAAGTCATGCTGCAGCTGCCGCAAGGGCAGCTGCAGCATGACTTGCCATGCAGTGCCAGAACCACTAACCAAGGCCTGTCACCATAGTATGGAATGTGTAAAGACTCGCCATCTCTGAACAGAGTTGTGCAGAATTCGATAAAACTGAGACACAATTTGCAATCATGTTAAACATATGCTGTAGAGATGTATGAAAATGATGCAAAGAAGTTTAAGGTGCCAGCCTTTTAGCCAATTAGATATAAAGGTGGCTAGAGGAACTTGCTGTGGTTCGGGTACCACGTACTGACATATTACATCATTAGTATCTTTACAAGCTCTTCTGACTTGTCAGTCAGTAGAGCTTATGAAATCAGTTTGCATTAATCATCCGTCTGGACAGGATCATTTCCTTACACCCATCCAGATACCACAGGGGATTGACTTTTTTCTTCTACATGACATTGCCTTTGTATCTGGCATAGTCCCAGGAAAAGCCAAACTCAGAGTATACAGCTCTTTGTGAGTCAATCTTTGTTGCTTATTTCATCATGCCCTACTTGCAATCTGTTGAACACATCCAGGGAAAACTGTGAACTTGGTTGCTGCATGAACACATCAAAACCATTCACTTGTGTCTCAATGTGCATCTGTGTAGGGGGATGCATAAACGTGTAGTGTTTAGTCCCATTGTGGGCCATTTTCACTGCCACATGTCCTAGTTTCCTTGTACATGTATTTCTGTCCCCTCTTGACCTATTGCATCATAAGTTGGTTCAGATAATCTGTGGGTCTAGGAAATTTTTCCTGTATAATAATATATAACCCTGAGGTCAAAGGTCAAGGTCAAATCCTTGCTGCATTTTTGTGCTGACTCGGCAATTCTTACGTATTGGCTTATACAGTGGTACCTGTTTTGAGAGACCCCTCTAATGAGAGACCGCATATCTTTTTAAGACCGCTCTCTCAGAACACTGTGCTATCTTTTCCATGTTATGATACCTCTAGTGAAAGACAACCTGTTTTGAGAGACCACATTTTGACCTGCCGTAGGGGCAGTCTCTCAAGACAGGGACCACTGTACCTTCGGAATGGTACATTGTAGGCCAGAGGTTACTATTAAACGATGATAGGAAAGTATGTATGGGCTTTCAATTTGTATGGTTTATTTTAAACCTGAGTGACCTTGAAAGGTCAAACTGTGTACGTTCCTGTCGATTACTACTAAGTCAATGGGGATTGCATTGCTAATTCACATTTTCAACTTCTCCAAAACAGTTATCCAGAGTCACTTAAAACTAGGTAGGGATGTACATCAGGTGGGTATCCACTACATTTGTTCAAATGGTCATGCTCCAATAATTTTTGGATTTTTTAATGTTTTTTTATATTTTTTGTTAATTTTTGCATTCCTGTTGATTACCGTCATGTAAGTCAATGGGGTCTGCAAGGGTAGTTCACATTTTGACTTGTTCGAAACGATAAGCCAGATTCACTTGAAGCTTTTGGTACAGATATTCCATAGATATTGGGATTTTTTTTCATATGATTGTGGATGACCTTCAGGTCAAAGTCACAATGGTTTGCACAATAAATAGGTTCCCTGCCACATCTTCAGATGGGCATGATTGAAGTCCATCAAACTTGGTCATTATTTACCCAGGTGAGACTTCCCATAAATTTGCTCAGAGGTGACCTTGAGGTCAAAGGTGGTTTAAACATATTTTTATTTCACGCATGATTGGGAAACAGGCATAGCCTATGTGACTCCTTCTCAAAAAGGTCAAAGGTCAAGGTCAAACTTTCTGCAGAAGAATGGTGGCCCTGTCAGAGGAGTGGCCTCTAGTGAGAGGCGCCTGCTCAGGGAGAGCATGTTTTTGGCATGAAAAACTCGTTTGTAGCTTGAACTTGAACTTGTTCTTCTACATTTTCTGGATGGATTGTTGAGTCATGTTGATGAAAACATGTTGTATTTGACAGTCAAACTGGAGTACTATATCCAGGTTATCAGTGGGCAAAACGCCACCTGCAGAGGAGACAGCACTGTCAGCTGCTGACTCCTTGCCCAAACTCATGGTATAACTGGCACACGTCTTCATTCCCATGAGTTGGTGATCCCTGAACAGTATTGTATAGGTTAACAAACTTGTAAGTGCGCATGACCCTGATCATTCTGTTTTTAGCTCTGCTAACCAAAGGTTGCAGAGCTTGTACAATCCTCATGTCCATCTTTCCGTCTGCCCATACACATTTGCTTGTCAACACGATAGCATCTACAATTTTTAAGTTAACCCCTGGAATGTTTTTGGACATAATATGTTGATAAAAATCTAGGTTCCTTTAGTTATTGGTGGTGCCACCTGGTGGATTACATAGTACATGGGCCAAAAGATGTTCTGGCTAATTTTCGATGGATCTTATGAAATTTGGTGAAAGTATTCTGGAGGCAGTTATCTATAATCTGAACAATACTAGTGGCACCACCTGTAGGTGAACAGAAAATATGACCAATTTTTTGGTAAAATTTATGAAATCCATTATCTTGAGAAATTATAAGATTAATTTCACCAAATATACAACCAATGTGTATCATATGTGGAAGTTGAATATTACATAAAATGGGTGACCTTGACCTAGTTTCTCAAGGGAATACATTTCAGGAAATGATATTCTTGCAATGGTCATTGCATCTGAATTTGTAGACACACATCCATGTACCGATACAGGAATATTATACAGACAAATGTCTAAGAGATATGGAGCCCAAATGACACCACTGGTGGTAATTATTGGAACTATCACCATAGGTATGATAAACAGATTAAATGCATTATTGTGATAATAAATAGAGACAGAACTACAAAATTTGCACCAAATATGCATTATACCAATGGTCAATCTTTTATGTGTGACCTTGACCTATATTTCAAGATCATTAAACACTAAAAAAAGGACACTCTATGCAATATATTGATAAAGAATGAAGAGAACGATACCAAATGTACCACAATTGTGTACCATGTGGATGTTTGATATTGCATAATATGTATTGACCTTGACTAATTTCTGCAGGGCAGAGGGAATGCTTTTCAGGAAATTATTTATTTATTTATTTATCTATTTTTTTTTTTTGGTGATGCTTGTCAGCAGAGCATTAGGTCCATGGGCCTCTTGTTTTCTATATATATATTTGCCAGTGCAATGTAACATGGACACTGACCAATAGATGGCCACCATAATGAGCCTGCATGTGCTGCTGCTGTACATGTATATGGAAACTTCTAATTTCAGAACTGCCACAAGGGGCAGGCAAGAAGCGGTAAATTAGGTCTGAAAAAAAAAATCCATTGTTGTGCTATGTTGAAAAAACATTTCAGCCACAACATTTTGCACGCAGCAGTCACATTATATGAAACAGAAATATTTTTTTTAAGTCTGGCGTAGGCACATGGTTACAATTGAGCATTACTAAGAATGTACCTATATGTATAAGGTTCCTTTTAGTGTTCTCAATTTTGACCATGAGTGACATTGAAAGATCAAACTAACATAGAGCAGTAAAATCTATGCTTATCAAAGCAGCAGATTCCATTCAGCAGAGCATGGAATCACAATGTTCCTCTCCTTTTCCCCTTTGCACCCATTAAGGTATAGTTTTTTTAATTTTTTTTTTTTTTTTTGTATGATTTTGATGTTAACATCAATTAAATAAAACTACATTTAATCATATTTGGAAGCATTTTTGTCAAGAGCATGACAGAATCAAGTTTTGGCTGAAATTTTTTCCTTTTTTTTTTTTTTTTTTTTGTTTGTTTTTGGCATTGTTCAAAACTGGGTGAATGAGTTATTGTAAAATGAAGGAAATAAGATGGTTACTAAGTATGAGATTTTTTTATTTTCAATTGCACAACATTTCTTTACATGCTTGTTGGGGTCAGAAAATGAAGAGTCGATTATAGGTTACTCACAGGCAATTTCGGTTTGTTTGTTTTTTTATTTAATTCCACTATTTAAAAGAAATGATATTGAACAATATAACAGAGACCCGTACCTGGGTATTCATTTAAAGTTTCACTTTAGACATTTTTTCTGTACATTAAAATAATACCTGCAAGAAACTGCTCACTATCAGGCTCTGTGCAAAATAGTTCCAAAAGTGTTCAAATGTAGCTTATTCTTTTTTAATCTACAGCCCTAACTTCAGGGCCATAATTTCACAAAATTTTGCGAGAATCTATTTGGACTTTTGTCAGTTAGTTTTCTTTGTAAAGAAAGGCAACTTTAGGAGAATCTTTACGAGAATGGATTCTCAGATTCTGGCCAAAATTCTGGCCCTGAACGTTACTATGGTATCATCAAAGTGCACATTACTGTAACAGTGGTAGGTTCCCCAGCCACCATAAATTTAGACTGAACATAATCAATGTCCATCATTTGTTATGTCAAGGTACATGTCCAGTCTGTCCACTGAAACTGAAAGAAATGTAGCTGATAGATCATGGAACCAAATCACACTCATTGGGAGGATTCAGAAAAGAACAGGCTAATCAGTCCCCAAATTATCTTGCTGTCTGTGGTCAGATTTTACATATCACTACTAAGTGCCAGTGTTTGTAGTCACCAGAATCTGCAATAGTTGGAGTCTTTGTTGTACCTTTGGCCCCATGTTGTCAGGTCTGTGCAGCTCTGTTTACTGGAGTCCAGCCCTAGTCACAGACCACCTTTTTCTTATGCATTATTGATATTTTAGGTGCATTCTTGAAAATTTTCTGATCATTAGAGACCTTGTATAGGTAATTTCCTTGATCATCATAGTAATAATGACCATATGAGATGTCATTTGAATATTTGTCTAAAAAGCATCAAAGCGGAAACAATGTGTTTAGAAAAGTAGAAAGATAAAACTTATCATTTGCATGGACTCTTCCAAAGACAACACTCTAAACTGTTCCTATTGCACAATCAAGGCGCAGCAAGAAGGCGACTGCAACTGGCAAGTTCCAGTGATGAAAGTGGTCGGGAAGTAAGTGCTCGGGAGAGCAGCAATGGACGTGACACAGATGTCCCTCAAGGCGACCAGCCTGTCATTGCAGAAACTGCCAGGTGATGCTCACTCATAAGTCATGAGAAACAAATGATGTGATATACTCACAGTTTGTTTTCGTAGAGCTGTGTATTTTCATTTGTTAAGCCAAAGAAACGGCATGTTGCCTTCCAGATTTCCACCCTGTTTGGTTCAAAATCATCCAAACACATTTTTATAGGGCTGAGGAAAGAATAAAAATTGTGTGCTTTAAGGTAGAATTTGTAAAATTTTGCATTTTATTATGAAGCAAATGTGATTTTTACACATAAATATGAAAAAATGGTATATTTTTCTAGAGATTCAGAAAAGTATTTTTAAAGAGTGCTGATTTACCTATCTTGATATATTTAGCCTTGTGCATGGAAACAGACCTTTCTTTGTTTGGCTTTGTTCACATTTATGCCTTTGCTTTTAAAAGATAAACGTTTTTGTCATGGTACATGTACAATCTATTTCTGTGACTTATTGATTAATTTCATTAATGTTGCTTGTCAAAAAGTTGTTTTTTGCAATGAACAGAATAATTGTGTGTCTCATGTGAAAAAGATGGAAGCGATTCGATTTTTGTGTCACTGTACCCCAGTTGTTGATAAACAGATTCCAAGTTTTGGAAACCTCTCAATTTTTAGACAACAAAACAATAACACTTATCTTTGATCATTATTGTGAACATCATCCTCTCAACTGAGGAACTGACCAGCACAATGACAAGAAATTACATGTAAAAAAAAAAAAAATATATATATATATATATATATATATATATATATATATATATATATATATATATATATATATATATATATATATATAGCTTGTAGGCAGCTTGCCCAGACTTCTTAATTATAAAACACAGAGGCTCGCTTGATGACATTGAATGCTTCCCAGGATTACTTTGATTCCTTTATTAAACAAATTTATATTGAAATTTTCACTGTGTGTGATGTACTCTACATAGTGGTATGATCCATAACGTACCCTACATACATGCATTAGGTTGATTTGTGTGAATACCCTTCATGTCAGTATGATTGTGAAGTAGTCTGCATGTTAGTATGACTTTGTTTTGAGTAACCTCAAATTCAGTGAAAATCCAGTTTCCATGCCTGATTTTTCTATTTAATACCGAGTTCTATACTTTTTACAGCTTAATGATCTGATGTTGATATGTGGTATATTTCTGTCTTTAGCGACTCAGACACTGGTGGGATCAGTGATGCACTCACTGCCACTGTGAGTGACACAGAGGGCCATGGTCAAGTCATCCAATCAAGAATACGACAGAAAGTCTCTAAAGTTGCCAGCCCAGGTGTGTGTGTGTGTGTGTGCATTAAACTGTTTGTGCTCAGTTTTATCCCCTCAGCTTTATTAGCATAGAGAGTATTGTTGTTGTCATGTCTGTGCTTGCCTGTCCACCCTGTGTCTGTGTGTAACCCTTCTGCCTCCAATAACTTTGATACAAATTGAGCTACTGTCATCATGATTACGGGTCACATCACAACAGTATGGCCTTTGATCTGGCAATTCAGTTTCATTTCATTATTTTATAATGCTGTCTTTATGGTGAGAACTTCCATTGAAGTAAAAAAAAAAAATTTCACTTGCTGTCTCGAGTAGCTGAAGGTACAGGTTTGACTAAAATGGTGTAACATTGTGCTGCTTACCCCCAAAACCACAAGTATGAAGAAAATAAAGCACGAAGTTATGGCCACATATTAGATGAAGGTTCAGGACATTAGAAGTCACCTCAATCGAAACCTTGACATACATAAACAGGCATTGATACCAGATTCATCACAAGAGTTCCTCAACAAATTTCATACTGACAGGCACTGAACTTACAACACATAACACTTTGACATTGAGGTCTGCATGTTATGTGGACCCTTGTCTACATTTGTTGATGTCGGGCATGTGTATACAATGGACCTGTATTTTTACTCATCAGTTTGCAATATACATAGTACAAATTAAATAGACCATGAATTAAACTATATCAAAAATGATAGAAAATCAAAATTTTATAGGTTGTAACTTCAGTCATTTTAGACATCACTTATATATTCCAGAATTCAGTGAAAATAATCACTGAACAGCTCCAATAGCTTACAAAATGAAAATATATAATGTAACTTTATCAGTTCAGCCGACTTGTCTGTCAGTTGAGCTGGTTGTCTCTTGTCTATCTGTCCATGGTCCATCATCGTCCATTGTACGTCTGCCCACAATTACATTTTGGGCTTCTCCAAAACCAGCAGCCAGATTCACTTCAAACTTGATGGAAATGTGCCTTGGGTGCTTCACTGCAAATGTTGTTCAAATGGTCACTCTCCAGTGGTTTTTACATATTTTTTTAGCTGAGCACAGGGCTGTCATTTTCCTCTTGTTTACATTCCATGGTCCATCATCTTCTGTTGTC
Source organism: Hermodice carunculata (assembly GCA_964020975.1). Taxonomy (NCBI): domain Eukaryota; kingdom Metazoa; phylum Annelida; class Polychaeta; order Eunicida; family Amphinomidae; genus Hermodice; species Hermodice carunculata. The sequence continues at coordinate 50,819,243 of OZ026617.1, forward strand.
CGTCTGCCCACAATTACATTTTAGGCTTCTCCAAACTATCAACCAGATTTATTTCAAACTTGGTGGAAATGTGCCTTGGGTGAGTCTCTACAAATGTTGTTCAAGTGGTCACCCTCTGGTGATTTTTAGATTTTTTTTTAAGCCGAGCACAGGACTGTCATTGTCCTCTTGTTTACTTTTTTGCAAAAAGTGGCTAACATTTTATAAAAAGCAGGAGAGTGTGAGACATTGCAAAAAAGTATGAAAAAGTGTAAGATCTCCCACCAGGGCAGGATACTTGGATCCTGTGGTAAATGTATCTACTGTAAATTGCTTTAAATTTGCTGTACTCTTACTTTTGCTTATTTTGTTCATGGCACAAAACTGTGAAAATATAAACAGTGAAATAGTATGTTAACAATTTTTGAATGGGAAATATGTCTTAAACAGCGAAATCAAAACCACAGTGAAATGTCAAAAATACAAAAACCGTGAAAATTAATACACAACATAATAAAGCAATTTATAGTATATGCAAAATTCTCAGAAGAGATTATCATATAAACTTAAAGCTTGACATACTTAAAATCTTAGGTATATATTGCCTAAGTATACATTTTTTTTAAATTCATCAAAGTTTGTTCTGAATGTTCACTGATGTGTTTTATGCAGACAGTAATCCACTTGGACCATTTTGTAACTTAGAAATTAAGACAGCCTCTACTACCAGCCAAAAAGTGCTTTTATATACATGTATAAGGCAGACTTAACAAAGAAATATAAGTGTTTTCAAACAACAGTGTCTAGAAGAAGTGGGACCTCTCATGGGAGTGGATTTTTATGGCAAGTGTCACTGAATATTTTTTTTTTCCAATTCTTCAATTTTATCTGGCAATGCATAAATCTGCATTATTATGAGTTCCAAAACTTCTGAACTTGTATATTTTTATGCCTCCTTTCTCAGAGGCATCATGTTTGTTGGTTGTTTTGTTTGCTTTTTGGAAATTTTTGTTACTATGATGTCTCCTGAATGCACGTACAGATTGTTGCTTAATTTGGCACACAAGTACCTGATGAGGCTTAAACTAACAGATCAATTTTATGGGTCACTGTGACCTATCTAAATTGATGAAGAGCATGTGTCAAGTTTTTGAGTGCCTGGGACAAAGTCTGCTTGTCCTTTAAAGAGTAAACCTGTAGGGAAGTTGTATATTGTTTCAGTCCATAACCAACCTTTCTGAAAGCATATTTTTCCTCGCAAGTCAAAAAGGTATCCAGTTTTGACAAATTAAATTCTATAGATAGAATGTGTATTGGGACTTTTTTTTTTATTATTTTCCCTTAGAGGAAAGGCTATTTTTGGGTATGTCTGTTGATTCTGTCAATGTGTTACCATGATATATATATATATATATATATATATATATATATATATATATATATATATATATATATATATATATATATATATATATATATATATATATATATATATATATATATATATATATATATATATATATATATATATATATATATATATATATATATATATATATATATATATATATATATATATATGTACATATATAATTTATTGTATTTGTGTCTTTTTGCCCAAAACCACTTCCTAGTAGTCATTACCCTATTCCGCAGTCCGAACTCTTTACTCTCCATAACCTAACCTGTCCCTGTCTAACCTACATACATATGGAATTATTATTTTCCATATTGCACACGTTCCTCTGTGAAATTTTGACTTAGGCTGTATCAGCCCAAATAAATTAAAGGGTCTTCAGCGGGTAACTACTCACATGTTTCAAAGCCTATTACCCGTAAATATATATATATTTATATATATATAAATGCCTGGATAGATTTATCTCAAATTTGGAACGCAAGAGCCTCATAAGGGTGAGATAAACTGGGAAAGATTTTTTTTTCGGGGGGGGGGGGGGGGGGGGGGGGCTGTAATTTAAAATTTATCACTAAATCAAGGTCATATGGCCATTGGGAAACCTGTTTGGTCACTTTCACCCAATTCTGGGAAATTCAATGCTAAATGTTCAAGATCATTCATTCAACTCTTCAGAATGCCCTTGCATCATGAAAATGTGCTCATGCTCTCATTGAATATCTGATATTTTATATATACCCTGGATCTACCTTTTATCACTTGTGACCTACTAGTAGGGAAATACATTTTGCCCCATAATTTAACCCTTGAAGATGCAGTCAACAGCTTTCCTTTCTAGTACCCAACCATGCCAAGCAAAGCTGTTTACCTGGATCATGTTATCATGATAGGTCTCATGTACAATTCTGATGTAACTTTTTTATCAGTACTGTTGAAAGTAGTCAAAAGCATTAAAGCAGATGATTGATCAGATCCAATCGAGGAGAAAAAGTTGAAAAAAAAAGAATCGATTGTAAGTCAATTAACTCATTCCACCCTGATAGAAGACTGAGTCAACAGCTTTCCTTGGCGCGCTCTGGGCGCAATGCGCCCAGAGCGCGCCAAGGAAAGCTGTTGACCATGGGCATATAATTTGGAATGATCTTCCATGCAAGTTTCATCCAAAATATTGAAAAATAATCCCTAAATTAGTAAAATACAATTAGCAGACGACATTTAGATATTAGCGGGAAAAAGCGTCATCAGGGTGGAATGAGTTAACTCGCAGGGAGCATCATAAGCTGAGCTGAACTGATAAGATTTGCTGGTCAGCGTGTCCCATTATCAGTTACTGTGACCTGTATACTAGTTCGTCTATTCTAGGTTTCTCCAGTAGTACCAGCAGCAGTCCTCGCAGTGGGGCAAGGGACCTGAGCAGCCATTCAAGTACCCTCAGCTCCTTCACCAGCAGCTCTTCAGATGAAAGCCACCGCACGCCAAGGTCAGTGTCACCCTGACCTTCCTCCTAGCGTGACAAAAAAAAAAAAAGAAAGATAAATACAGAACCATCAGTGCCGCTATTTTATTTCAAAGAAAAGCAAATAGAAAACAGAGGTAACCTACACAGTCTGGCAAATGGATCATCCAATTTAGTAGCCAATGACAGAATATTTGTTTTCCGTGATGCCACTCAGTTTGTGGTACTTAACGTTAAGGTTTTCCAATGCTTGTCAAACCACCAATTTTCTGTCAATTTGGGACAAGGTATGGGTTAAATCCTCTTCGGGCTTAGCATTTTTACCTGTCCTACATAAAATTAACTTGTCGGGGACAATAGGACTTTATTGCCTTTAATGTCAGTCCCCGTTTTGGTTGAAGACTACTTTGAATTGAATTTTGAACAATCTAGGTTATATCAAAACTATTATATATTATGCATATCTTACATCTTCAAACCTTAATTTTGTGAGTACTGATTCAACTGATGTGACATTTTATTTGTTGAAATCTGCATGAAATCACGTCTTCACCTTTCAGAACTGTGAAAAAACATCCACCTAGGGAACTGAGAGCCACTGGTGGTGCCTTCAGGAAGCAGCCAATTAACCTCCATGATACATCCACTGACACATCCACGGACCGTACATCTGCAAATACTTCTATTGACATATCCACAGACAAGACAACAGACAAGTCCAGTAGGTCACATGACACCTCTGATGAAGTTAGTGCCTCACAGGAAGACATGTTTGCTCAGGTTAATGCAGGTACAAAACAAGATTATATCATTGCATAGTCTAGGTTATTTTTTCATGAGAGCAAAAAAGTGAGGAATATCATATAATAATGGTAATAAAAAGGTCAGCTGTACAAACAGGAACAACAGTGCTACATCTTCCATGCAGTTCTGAATCAAAAAGTAATATTAGCAGAATCCAATCTCTCTATGCTCTACGTAATCCAGTCACTGTCTGTGTCTAAACGTATAGCTTCATTAATCACTATCTTCATGTTGGATGCACACATTTTGAAAGTTCAAGGCTTCAACAGCAAATGAATTTATCAGTGGATCATCTGCAGGAAACTATCAAGCATGTTTTGTGACCTCAATACCATACTGTAACAGTACATTTTCATGCATATAAATTTCATGGTTCTAGCATTTAGCTGATGTTTCTATTTATTATTTTGCATGTTATACCTATTACAGTGCATGCTAGCTATATTTTCAGGCTAGCCAATTCTGGCACAAAATAAAGCGCGCGATTGGTCAGATATGTGTGCCACTGGCATGTTCAAATATGCGTGCACATGTTTTCAAGCATGTCAATGCTTGCGCGCCATTTTTAATAAAATTAAATGCCATAAGCCAGATGCATGATGCTCGGTGCGTGCCTGCCACTTCTGCCAATGCGAAAACCAATGGGCCGGAAAGCTTGATCTGTCAATCATTACTTTATCCACACGATTTTCCACTTGATGTCATCACAGATTTTCATCATTTTGCTTAGCACTTTGTGTGCCAGTCACTTCCAATGCAGTGCTGACAGTTTGTGGACCCCCAGTCACCAGCGCCAGCCGCAGTATTTCTAGTGCTCGATACATCTCTAACATTGCATATATTTATTCTGCAGGGATTTGTTTGAAATAACTTACCACATGTGACTGATTTCCACAGTGTCAAATCTTATTATATTGCTTATTGTACAAGTTATTTACAATTAGCAGTTTGATCTATTTAAGGCAAAACTGGTATGTTTGGCAAAAACATTGCTTTCATTGTTCAAATGAAGTCTGGGAGTAAGACATTTTTTTCAGTGCCAAATGCACTGAATATCATTCCGTATATCTTGCAATTGTAACAGAAAGCTTCAGAAGACCCAAGTCCTAATCCTATAAAAATATCAAAGTTTTAACACTTCACCAGCATCAAAAGCCTAATCAAAAGAGCCAAATTTGCCTCTTTTATCATTCCCGACAACCATGCTTTCATCAACAACACGTGGTTGACACCTGGGCAGAAATGATGGTCTGGGGTCTCTCTGTGCTTCTATTGGTCCAGGTGACTAATCTTCAGTGTTAATTATTCAACTAGGTCATATGACAACCTGACTGCATCACCGTCAGCCAGTAGAAAGGATTGTCTTTCTAACCTTTGAAATGGTGATGTTTGACATAAATTTAATTGCATTGCAGTCACATTTAGCCAATGAGGAATCATTTTACTGATGTACACAAAGATTTGAACCTTCTATTGACACCAAACATGCAGTGTGTCCCAGCAGTGATCCAGTCATAGGGAGGGCAGAAATGAGTGCAATTTCACCACTGTTTTAACATTGTTTTGCCAATCTTCAACCGTTAAAATGCTACAAATGCATTGTGTGAGGTGCATTAGCCCTCAGTTTAATTAAAGTGAATATTTTTATGTGCAAGTAAGTAAGTGACCCCTTTATTCAGATGCACATGGCTTGCATCTCACAACTAGTACAATGCGAGAGCCACTCACATGGTTCTAGCCTGCATTTCGCCCAGCGCTTGACTTCAAGCACATAGCCAAACGCAATGCTAGCATTTGTGGCAATTTAAAGTGAGTGATGAGCCTGATGCGTGCATGGCGCTTGCACATGCTAACATTGGCTGGCCTGGTTTTTTTAGGCGCGCCAATGCCAAAACCAGGCTAGCAATTCGGTCAGTTTACTGACATTAGTGACAGCTGCACTGTGTACCTATGTAGAAGTTCTGTAGCATTGTGCTTTTATTTTTACACTTTTTTTCACGTGTGTGTGATCAGCAAAAAGAAAAATGCAACACAATTAATGAAATTTACAGCATTATTTTTCGTGAGCACCCTTGCACCATGCTCCATATCACTTTTCTGACTCGGCAAATGTTAAAATAATGCAGATATTCCAAATTTTTCACTACTAATTGGGTTAAAATTGAGCTGTTATATACCCATTAAAGGACTAAATGTAAGTATTACCATTTACAGTTCATAATATGTAAGAATTCTTAATTTCAGTACAAAACTGCACAGAAATATTAAAATTTGGGATTTTTAACTCCTTTCCCCTTAAACCCATTGGTGGTCAAATGTTGTCCTGTTCAATGATTTTCACAAACATCAACACAATTGAAAAACAGTTTGAGAATTGTAGATGAGACCTATCAAGATAACATGTCCCAGGTCAACAGCTTTCCTTGGCATGGGTTGTGCCAAAAGTAACAGATTATTCTCAAAATAGAAGGTGTTTTTCATTTGAAATTCAGTGGAATTACGCATTAATGCCACCTCGGAAATGAGACCATGAGAAATAAAGCCAGGTTATTTGCTTTACCATGTATATGAAATAACCAATGTCCAATATGAACTTGTCAAATAATCATGATCGAAGAATAAACTGAAATTTGAATTTCACCCTCCTTTTTGATATGTTCTTGGTACAATGGGCGTATTTGTGGAGGACTATAATCTGGTGTTTTTTGGCATTCAAATTTCATTATTTTACATAGCAGTTAACAGAGACTTGTACACAGATGGAAAGTAAAATAAAAAAATAGCTGTACATATTATGATATTCTCATGAGATCTCTCCCCCCCTCCCTCCAATAGCTTCAAATACTATCCCTGTCATGGATATTAACAACAACAGATGCTCCCCAGACCTACAAGGTGGCTCTGGCCTATAGTTGCAGCAGTGTACGTGATTTTGTGGCAATGGTCGTTCTGGCCGCAGTTTACCACAGACTGCTGCACATCTCCTCACTTCCCTGTCAGGCCCGGCAGCAGGCTGAAATGTACGCGGCAGGTTGGGGCAAACTGCGGCACTCCTTTACATGTAGTTCACCACAGATCCCCACGGCAAGGTCTGATACTGCCACAGTTTGTCGCATTTTGCCACAGAAAAGTGCCATATGCCCCTGAACAGGTCTCTACCATGTACTTGAAGATCAGCCTCGCAGAAATGTATTTGTGTCTTTTTGTCCAGAATCACTTCCTAGTGGTCATTACCCTATTCCACAGTCTGAACTCTATACTCTCCATAAGCTAACATGTCCCTGTCTAACCTATATACATACATATGGAAGTACTATTGTCCATATTGCACACGTTCCTCTGCAAAATTTTGACTTAGGCTGTATTAGCTCAAATAAATTTTAGGGTCTTCAGTGGGTAACTACTCAGAATATGTTTCGGAGCCTATTACCTGTGCATGTCTGTCCGAGTTGGGGCTCCTTATGTAAGCTAAATACAACTGTAACTTTTTTCTTGCAGGAGATGACGCTGGCCGCATTCCTCTGACACCATCAAAACATATAGGAACCTTCCAGCTATCAGGTCAGGTGCTGGCTGCAGAAACACTGGATGAGGAGTAAGTGCTCAAATTAATGGTTGTGTCAGAATATGTCAAAACATATTTTCCTCTATATGGATAAGTACCATTTTCTTTAAACTTGTGTTTTTGTTCACAGCAGTAAGAAGCTTGTGGAAGTGCTTGGGCACTGTACTCAGATTTGTTAAAATAAGTGAACTTTCATCTTCAGATCAACCCATGCCAAGACCAGTTGTTGAGTCAGGCCATAATATATTCAGTGCCTTTATATATGTATCTTATATCAGTATCCTCATATATGTATCTTATATCAATATCGTTATGTATGTATTGTATGTAATTTACAATTATAGTGCCTTTATGTTCATTACTGTAACAGGGCAGTCTATCATTGTCTTCAATGGGATTAAAAACTTGACCACCATGTGCATGACCTTGTTTTATCAAAATGCCAAGTTGTCTCTTGTTTATGTCCACAGTTCAGAGAGTTACATACCGCCCTCCCCTGAGGCCTATGGGAGTGCTCCTCTTATTGTACCCACTTCTCCGACTGCCGTGCCAGCAGGTATTGTTGTTTAGTTTGAGACACCGAGTGTACATGTTAAGATTGTTGATCTTCTATCTTACACATGCCAGTTAGAAACTTTCTGTAACTGTTCAAGTATGATCCTGCAGAAGGCGCTGCAGTGGGCAGTGGAATAAGCCAGGAGACGTGAATCATCAGAGGGCGTAGCTGATTAACCCTTTCCCTTTTGAATTAAGACTGAGTCAACAGCTTTTCTTGGCTCGGGTTGGGTACTAAGTGTCCAACCCATCCCAAGGAAAGCTGTTGACCTGGTTCATGTGATCTTGATAGTCTCATCTGCTATTCTCCGTCAAATTGTTTTTCATAACTGTTGAAAACACTGAAGCAGAACACATTTGACCCTCAAGCTGGTTTTGGCCGGTTTAAGGGGGGAAGGATTCAGAGAGATTATCCAGTACCTGTTACCATATCCTTTATATCTCTTTGTATCTGGTGGGAATCTGAGACTCTCAGGTGATCCCTCTTGACCTATGGTGCCCTCTAGTGGTACACATGTTCTATGGCTTATACCATTGTATAATGAACATTGTATCTGTCTGATACACAACTTTGTTTCGTGGCTCAGGTGACAGGTGAGTCCGAGCTTCTGTGTTATGTAATTACATTTTTTTTTTTTTTACGTAACAACGGAAATCTATATATCGGTCTTTTAACAGGCCCAGTGTAATTTTCCTACTTGTCCCCGAACAGACAAAACTGGTCAGACACAACACTTAACCGTTGCGACCCTTGCATGGTCTTTTTAGCTAACTGTCATGACACCATCTGTTCTGTGCAAAATGTGTAGTATATCTGAATTCAGAACTCATTTATTTCAGCCAATCAATACCATAATGTTATCAATATAAACTAGTTTTGGATATGATCATATGTCTATTAAACTGTCCAAACAAATTAGCTCTATGTTGAGTGAACTTATCAGTAAAATTATAAATCAAAGTTTGAAAAACGGCATTTTTCCAAACAAAGGAAAGATAGCAAGGGTAGTTCCCTTATATAAAAAAAGATGATGATGGATAATTTACAAACTATAGTCCTATTTCTTTACTTCCTGTTGTATCAAAAATCTTCGAAAAAATAACATTCCATTGAATATGTCATAAAAAAAGCTTCTGACTCAGTCCAAAATTTGGCACTGAAAGGGTTAAGTAGCAAAGCAATTTGTAAGTACCTCAAAACTTTTGTGTTGTTACATGTAAATAAGTAAGTCAGATAACTTAGAGTCAGTAAACTGAGGTTTCACTGTACCAGGAATAAACAGACACGGCATTTGTTTCCTCCATTTGTGAGTTTCTTTGAACTTTTGGCAGCAGAGGAGGAGGAAGAAGGGGAAGACGAACATGTGGAGGAACCTGAAGGTCAGGCCGGCAGCCCGGCTGAAGACAGTAGTATTGAGGAGTGGAAGGTAGGCACATCAGGCATTTCACATTGGGCAGGAAAGTCATGTTTCAGCTGTTGGGGGTATTTGAAGCTTGACTTTCCAGGCAGTGCAAAAACCACTGACCACAGGTTTTGATAATAGCATGCACCATCTAAATTTGTCCACATATGAACAACAGAGCAAAGATTTGATGTGTGTGCTGCCAGTTCAAAATTAAACATTTTAATGATTAAAACTTGCAGTTAAAGATTGACTGGGAGGAATTATAGGTGGTGAATGACAAGTATTTACTTCAGAAATAGCAGCATTAAAAAGGCTCATTCAGTATCAAGTATCTGCAGGGACAAAAAATAATATACCCAGGATAAAGAAAATACTCCGTTTTGAATTTGGGATGAGTTATTATTCTGAATCATGTTATGATTTTGGCTACAGGTTTATGCAGGTTCCGAGAAATCTCTTTAACCTAGGTAACAGCAGTACCGGTAATTACAGATACAAGAATGGTGTCCAATCACACTGCGTTTGCATATGCATTTACTTTCAAAATTGAAAGATCAGTAGACTGTTTACCAAAGTTTTAATTTTAAACTACCCACTAATATGTGTGCTTCTGTTCATCTTTATAATATATATATATATATATATATATATATATATATATATATATATATATATATATATATATATATATATATATATATATATATATATACATACATATATATACATATATATATATGTATGTGTATATATGTGTATATATACTTTTATATATATATATATATATATATATATATATATATATATATATATATATATATATATATATATCCATAATTACAAAATGGAGCTTTGTAACTTTGGAGTGGCGGTATGGAAGTAACATGCTGATTCTATGTTTGAGGGTGAATTATCATTTTCTAGAGTGAAATTCAAAAGTAGTAACTCACTGTAGATCACATGACCAAAACATTTTTACTAATTCATTGTGACGCCCCTGCTTTTGTGACGTAATGCATTGACATTTAGACAGTATCAAATGTGTGTGAGCGATGTTTGATAATACTGCATGTCACGCATGACGTTGAATTACCATGACAAATGTAAACAAACACAGCACATCAGGTGGGCATTTAAAGCAGGCCTAGGGCATATTTTTTGTGACAAATATCCAATTTAACATAGGATATACAAAATCTATATGGCTGGAGACTGAGTTACTATTTTTCTCTCACTCAGGATCATTGTTGGTGTGGAAAATCAGTTGGGACCTGCAGTCACTCATGATTTCCCCACCAACAGCAATCCTTGATGACAGAAAAATAGTAACTCACTCTCATCCATGTAAGATTCTCTATATCATGCATCTCACCTAAGTCAAATGCCCTACACCACTTTCATATCATCAATGCCAGAAAATGCATTACTTCACTTCTACACTCTGCATGTTCTATGCGCTCACTGCCTTTTTATTTCTGACATAAATACAGGACCATTGAAGAATCTAACTTTTATACCTTGTATGTTTTATATATATATGTATATATGTATGTATGTATGTGTGTGTGTGTATATATATATATATATATATATACACACACACATACATACATATATACATACATATATACATATATATATATATACATACATATACGGTGAAACCTCATTATAATGACACCATCTGTTCCATAATTTATGTCAGATAACTGAATATGTCAGATAAATGAATCACATAACATAGAAAATGTACTTTTTGTTCCTAAAAATGTGTGTCGTTAAGTGAATATGTCGGATATTTGAGTGTCGTTGTAATGAGTTTTGACTGTATATACATATATATATATATATATATTTATATACATATATATATATACATACATATATACATATATATATTTGTATACATATATATACATTATATATATATATATATATATATATATATATATATACACACACACACATATATACATATACATATATATACATATACACATATACAATTTTTTAAGCTATGCATTGCTGACTTGTGCGGTACAAACAATAAAAAATTGCTGTGCTGTATTTAAATAAAATTGAAAACAGGGTTGTTTGTTTGTCTTTACCAAGATTGGAGTGACCAAAATATAAATATATCAGTGATCATGAGCAAAGTCATTCAATACACATACACCTCAATGGATAAATAATCATCATAATATTAAAGATAATTATGTTGTATTGCCCATGAGTATAAAAAATAAAAGTACATTAATGATTAGTGCAAGTACAAGACACAAATTTCCATGTATCCTTCTAATCCCAGTTCAACTGAATTCAAATTTTACATGTATCCCATTGAGTTTGATAGTTGAGAGGACTCCAGAGCGTTTGCCGGCATAAGTGTGCGTTGCACAGCGTTTGCCAGCGTTGAAAGGGTGTCAAACACTGGCAAACGCCGACTAACGCTGGAAACGCCAACCAACGCTGGCAAACGCCGACTAACGCTGGAAACGCCAACCAACGCTGGCAAACGCCGAGCCCCAAAAAGCTTGATTGGATTTTGGCGTTTGCCAGCGTTAGTCGGCAAACACTGTGTAACGCCGGGAACCGCCCTGAAACGCCGAAACGCACCCACTAACGCCGAAACAAGCTACTAGTGTATATAAATCCGTATTTATGCATCCTTATAAACTGCTATGATCCTGAAGTATCGACAGTATCACCAGACATAGGGATCATCAACCAGACAGAGAGTCAATAATTTGTTTACAGCTCCAAATTTTAAGGAAAGGAACAATTAACATGAATGGAAGCAAGTTGTTATGACACACTGGTTTCAGGAGTGCTATCTCCTTCAGTATAGCCCCATTGCACTATAAATGCAGGAGTGTAAAATAAAAAGCTAATGTTTGTATCGGATATATTAAGAAAGAGTAAAGAATAAAAATTAAAATCTGTAGATATTACTGCAGCTACAAGCTCCCAGAGTCTGTATTTGTTATAGGTGGATTGGGATGTCTGGCACGCCGTGCAAGCCGAAGGGTGTTAAAAGCTTAAATGTTAATCATCCTCATCCTGCATATTTTCTCATGATAAACACTCTTGTTTCCTCATTTTAGACCACAGTTTCTTTTTACGGTAAATTGTTCTTGCCACATTTTCCTCCATGACAGTTGAACATAAATTAGTCATTACGGAAGCGGAGTCCATGCATGCTGTTAAAGTGTGATTATTGATTAAGTTCAAACAGAAATGCACCAAGGTGGTATGTAAAAGTTTTGTTGGAGAGTTCTTTAACCCATTGCTGTCAGATTATGACAGTGTTGATAGCATTCCTTGGAGCAGGTTGGGTGTATAGCACCCAACCTGCACCAAGAAAAGCTATTGGCCTAGGGTGTGCCTTTATAAATGGTCTTATATACAAGCCTCAGCAAAAATGCTTTCTAGTGACATAAAATTCAAGTAAAAACGTTAAAGTAGACAACATTTTACATCCGGGTGCTTTGGGGGCAATTTGAGCAGGAAGGGGCTAATGAGTTTGGCTCGTTTTTGAGATTCAGACGTGTGCTGTTTGTTTCCCTGTCTTATTCAGAGCAAGAAGCCTCAGAGTGTGGCCCCACGAGTGACACGCAAGGACAGCAAAGAAAGCACCGCAAGCAGTGGCACAGAAAGGAGGTCTGGGTCATCGACCAACAGCAGTCTGCGACCCGCTTCTCACAGTTTCCCAGTGAGTCCTTTTTATTTGTACATATTGCACTCACCCACTACATTATGAGAATTGCAGCTCATTCCATGCCTGTGATAAAAAAAGTTTCCTGAACTCGTTTATTAAGCTGGAAATGAATTAAAATTGTGCACTCAAATTCCTGATGGAAGGTCTTTCATTACATTACCAAAACTACCTGGCTTAAACTTTGTAGGTTTTATATTGCCTCCCAAGTCAAGCTTTAGCTGCTGGGAGGGCAGCTGGAGCAGGCATTGTCAGGTGCAGTGAAACCTCATTATAACAACACAGATATCTGACATATTAAATATAATGACACAGATTTACATGGGAAAAGGTTTATTTTCTTTGTTATTTGACTCATTTATCTGACATATTCAGTTATCAGACACATTTCTTAGGGAACAGATGGTGTCATTATAACGAGTTTTCACTGTAATATGAAAGGCCAATGGTGATTCAATATTCAATAAGTTTGATTAACTCTTTCACTGGCAACTGTGAATAAAGTCTAAGTACTTAAAATGAACTTTACTGAATTATCCAATGGATAATATATTAGTATTCTTTGTGAAATGGCTTTTTCATTCAAGGACCACAGTCCCATAAAGTACAATGCTTTAGGTCAACAGTTTTCCTCAGGGCACTTTGGGCCCATTGCACTCAAAGTTCGCTGAGGAAAGCTGTTGACTCTGTCCAAAATTTGGCACTGAAAGTGCTGATCAACCAATTCCACAATAGAATTTGTTGTGGTTGTATTTTACAGTGTGCGCCCGCAATTTTTGATGCAATTTGTGTGTATCAATATGAAATACTTGTACAACTGATTGCATTGTATTTATGATGAACAGTGTACATCATACAGACTGATCATACGCAGCCAATTAGCCATGAGAGAAGATTTCATGTCATCATGATGTTATGCAGCCAACTTACACAGTAGATTTCCATAGATGTCTTTTGTACATCACGTTGTGTGTTTAAATTCTGTTTTTCATTGCAAGTACAGTTTTGTGTTGAAAGTTTGCAGATATGATGAATTTTTTTGTACATGTTCTTTGCTTCAGTGTTGAAAACCATTTTTCTGGGTTTCAGTAGACTAGTAGGGCCTGTATTTTTCTGTTTTTAACGGAAAAGGAACGGAATAATTAATTTTTGTCACCTCTGAAACGGAATTTGCTGTTTTGCTTTAATTTGTTTTACATACAAAGAGAGCTACTGAAATGGAATTTGGAAATTTCTGGCTGGTGAAACGGAATTTCTATTTTTTTTAAACGAAAAAATTACAGGCCCTAGACTAGTAGTTGTGTCTCCAAATGACAGGTGGCAGCACCAGTCATGGAGCACACAGTTCCTTTCATTCCCAAACAGTCTCTTGAGCTGAAAACTGACTGACACCTTCGATGCTTGATATAAGAGATGAAAATCAGAATTTAAATGTTGCAGTTACCTTGCAAATTTAGACTGGAACCATTGTAGAGATAGTTATTACCCTCAAGGGAAAAAAATATTTTCAAGCAATTCACTGCAGGGGCTGCCATATAGAACACTGATACAGCCAAAGCTGTCTGGTAAGACCATTGATTTAGGTGTGTAGATTGTGCTGTCTCATGACAGGAGACCTCACATGAGAGGAAAATAACACGAAATGTGCTGAACAAAATAAACTGTTAAACGGTGGTCTTTCAATGTAGGTTATCTGTCAACAGAGTGGTCTTTCAAGACAGAAACTATTGTAATTATCCTTTAAAATTGACATACATTCAAGTATTGTCTGTCTGGAAACAGGAACAAGTTGAATTAAAAAACCAAGGTGTAATGGGATAAATTCTATTCACTACCTTGACCCTTGTCCCCTTGAATTAAGACCAAGTAAACAGATTGCGTGGGGGCTTGTTTTTGCACTATGTGCTCAACCTGCCTCCAGGAAAGCTGTTGACTAGGGCCATGCTAATCTGACAGGGCTTGTCTGCAATCTATTCCTTTTTTTTTAGTTAACATTGAAATTGAAATAACGTTGAAGCGTACAAAAGTTTACTTCAAGGCAGTTGTGGCCACATTAAAGATTAAAGGGTTAAACCAGATGTAGGTAGAGGCCTGCTGTACATGTAATTGTACTGCGATGCAAAAGCAAATGAAACAGGGCAATTCATTCCATGTGTTAAAGCTCTAAAACAGAATCACAGCAGAATTACACAAGAGACTAAAATTAATACATTTGAAATCTGACAACTCTTATGTTCAAAGTGTTCTTCACATACATTTGTTTGCATTGAAACATACATCAACAGATTTGATGTATGGAGCTCAAGGATCTATGAGGAAGTGCTCATGCAGTAAGTTAGTGGGTTTTTTATTTTATTATTTGCTCCTGAGGTACCAGAATCTACGTGAGCATTTCAACTATACACTGAGGTTTTAACCATTAAAAATGAGGGTTTTTTTTTTTAATCCTGTACAGTAATCAAGGCACATGTATCAACATGATGTGACTGGGTTTTGAAATTATTGTGGAAAGTGATGTGACTAAGAGTAATCTCCCATTGAGATCACCTGAAGTGACTGGGAAATGTGCTCTTAATACAAGTGGTCTTAATATAGAAATGGTCTTTTTATGGAGGTGGTCATAATTGGAGATGCCATTGTACATAGTCCTGACCATGCTGACTGAAGTGACTTCTGGTGGATGGATGTCAAAGCTATCATGGTTAGCTAGTGGCTATTAAAATATGTACACATGCTCACGCTCTTCTCTATGCCTGGCTGAGAATCTGCTCCTGGTCACTGCGGTTAAGAAAATCCAGAAACGTCCGGTGGCAGTGACCTGCACTGTTTTCATGGTCAGAAATGCGATTCTCAGAAAGAAATACATTGACACATTCATCAACAATTGTAAACTGATTTGTCTTTGCTCTTTTAAGAAACACTTTGTAATTAGTCTGATGTATAGTTCATCTTGCTGCTCTATTTTACACTGACGTTTTTTTTTTGTTTTTTTTGTTTTTTTTTGTTTTTTTTGTTGTTTTTTTTTTGGGGGGGGGTGCATATAGTTTATTGTATTTTCATACCCACAACACAAACATAAGAAAGAAATTGATGTGGGTAGTTGTTTATGTAGGTAAACTGGAAACCGGTTTGTGCAGAAATGTGTTTCCATCATACAAGGCATGTATTGAGGTACCAATGTTGCTGCACAGTGTACTTTTAACCCCTATGTGTGCTCTTTTCCCCTTTAGTTTATTTTTTTGGGGGGGTAGGGGTGGGGTGTTGGAGTGGGGATGCATATTTAATGTCCTCAAGCTCACGTGACCACCTTTTATTAAAATCAGTTACCATAATCTGATTTTCCCATTTGCTTGAGTAGACTTCGATGATGATTACAGTTCTTCATGAAACGAGTTTTCATTCAAATACAACGTGTTAGTGGTAGGGTATGGTGCAGCTGCCCCTGCAGCAGCTGTAGCATGACTTTCCAGGCAATGCAAAAACCACTTACTTTAATTTCACCCGTTCCTGGTCAAAGCATAACTGAGTAAAGAGCTTTCTGTGGCAGGGGTTGAGCACATTGTACCCAACCCGTGCCAAGGAAAGTTATTGACCTATGTTTTCTAGTAATGAGAAATTTAAGTCAGAATGTTCAGGCAGACAACAATTTACATCTAGGTGTGTTCAGGTGATTTGAGTGGGAAAGGGTTAAACGAGCATCTTGGTACTTTATTTTAAATTTTTTAAAGACGAATGTGGAGTGAAATATTTCTACTGAAGCCATCCAAGGCGCTGGACAAAATTGGGTTATTTAGAGAGTGGTCTTTATGTATAATACCAAGCATAAAACATAAATGAAAATGCAACTGTAAATACATATGTAGGTGGTTGTAATGGGAGACTGGTCTCTTTACAGATACGTCTTTGTGAGAAGATTCTAAAGTATTGGACAAATGAGTCCTGGTATGGAGAGAGTTAAATACATCAATAAGATTAATAAGGGGGAGAATAAAAATCCCTGACTTTTCTTACGACAGGTGATCAATTCGGCCATTTGTGCCCCTAGTCCATTGGCTTCTTTCAGGTGTTTTTATGTGGGTGTCATATGGTGATGGCTGGGACATGCAGAAATTTTAACATACGTATTATATGTCACTGGTGGAATTGATTGTTGCTGCCAGTGATGGCAGGCATAGTGTCAGTTTACGGTATAAGTGAAAAAAATGAGAGCACTTGATCATTCCCAGGGAAAATCCATACTGAAGGTGTAGAGATCTGATTGTTGATGGGTAGTACTGCAGGAAAACTTCAAAATAAAAAGTTTTTTTTTTAGAAAACTTGGATCAACTTCAGAACTGGGATCTTACATGGATTTTCCAGACACCTTTGGCCTGCCAGTCCATACATGTATACACAGTCATCCAGCCAGTTTTTCAAAAATGTACCAGCCTTGACAATTGCTTGCTCATACATGTACGCTATGATCTTGGCTATTATACTGGGTATGCAAAATACTTTAATAGCAGAGCTTTTTCAGTATGGGAAGTATGGGAAGTGAGCCCGCAGAAAGGTGTCAATTAAAGAATGGTGCCCAATTAGCAGAGGTTTATTAACATGAGAAGTATGGGAAATGGACCCAAAGAAAGTTGCCCATTGAAGACAGGTACCCATGTAACAGAGCTGCCCACTTGGATAGGTTTGAGTGTATGTATTTAACACTGCCAAGCAAAAGGTCATAAACTGTGTACCCATGAATTATTATTTCATTCTAACCAAATTTTGCACATATTATTTTTGTCAAATTTGTTTCACAATGCTCTTTTTCATTTTGAAACAGAGATTTTAATTGAAGAATCTGATGTATTTCTTTAGAAGCTGACATCGGACATGCAACATTTGGCTAACACCAGATGACATTCTGTATGTCACATACTTTACATTTTTACCCTTTTCTGGTAGACCCACTTTTCATATTTTCTGAGATTGTTTTTCACTATATCCCCGGCACTTGCGGTGACAAATACAAGCCACATTATGTTTACTGTGAAGAAGGACTGCACTGATTGCAATTCTTAGCACCAAGTTATGTGGGCAGAGCACAAAAACATAAAGGTACAGGACACCAGTTTGCTGATATAAAACTGTGAAAATCAAAACACAAAATAAGACTGGAACTATGTGAAAAGTATTCAAATTAAAACTTCAGGTAAATGCGTGAAACCTATATTAAATGACATGCTGTAAATTGCTTTATTTTCATGTATATAAATTATAATTCCTTTTCAAACAATGCTAAAATACTATTTCACTGTGTTTTTATTTTCAAGGTGTTGTGCCAGCAGCAATATATAAGCGAAAATAGGAGTACAGTGAAATTAAAGCAATTTACAGTATCAGTTGGGGGGGGCAATGTATTTTTAAATTAGCCTGTACAAAATATAAAATGACATATTTTTAATCAACCATACTTTGAAAATTGACAATGAAGTATTTTAGAATATTAAAACTCTGCTTGACCTAAAGTTTCATTTGTCGTTATTACACCATATTTAAAAATCTCCCGAATATGTGAAGCCAGGCCCCCTGAAACTTGGACCCATATTCTGGCCCCCAAACACTCTTTGCTATCAATATATGACCAAATCCATGATGCCACGCCCCGAATATAACTGACTACGCGTGTTTTTCATGTTTCCAGGTTTCAAATCTACCCAAAGTCGATCATTTTTTACATGCACGTGTCACGTCTGACAGTGACCCACATTCTTCACATACCAAAGTGATTTGACATTGAGGGGAGTAAATGAAAATTTCCCACAACCAAGTGACCACCCTACCAAATCGTGAAATGGCTAATCTATCAGACTATATTCGTGAAACTGGCTTCAAACACTAATTTATATCATTTTTATCGCTTTTCGTAACATTCCTGTAACCCGGCCGCCTGTCAATCATTGAACTTCCGGTTAGCAGGATAGCTTTGTAAACAGTGTGACGGCCGCACACACACTGAGGTGATTCACGAATTTTCGAAACTATAAATGCAATATGCACAGATACGTTAATATTATTGTATTAGTCATCCAAAAAAATTGGAAAGCGTGATAAAAAGTGATAGAAAATTAAATTAGAACACCGAAAGACGTGCGTAAGCAGGATGTCATGTGGCAGCCATCGTATTTTCAGCCAATCACAATGCGAACCAATCATTTCTCCGAAACATTACCAAGCGGGACTCGATAGGGGTTTTGGAATTAGGACCTGGCAAGCAAGGACGTTTTTGTGATAACTGAATCGTATAAATGTGTTTCAAACTATTGAATGTCAACTTTTACAAATCTTTAACTTGAGGTTGTAAGAATTTTGACCTTCCCATGCATGACTCACTGGTGGTGACATTCAAAGCGCATATGTAAACAAAGCCCATCAGGAGCTCTTGTCTCACATTGGAGCACCCAGATGGCTGGTAGATCTCCACACTCAAACAGGAAACGGCAACTGAATATTACAGCATGTCCCAATAAAAGGGGGACATGTGCACTGGGCATTTTCAAGCATTCCTTTACCCATGAAAGACACTGCCATTGGGAGTATAACATCCCTTATGAATCGCCAAAGGCACTTGTAGTTTGTAAAAAAAACTCTCATGAAATGAGACAAGTGAAATATACATCAAAGCACAGTTTACAACATAATTATCAAATAATAAATTCACATGTAAGAGGAAAACTAAATTATAGGAACAAAATCACACAAAGCAACACAGGTAGTGGTACTGTACATAGTCAACATGTTCAACATAAATTTAAATTCAGTAGAAGTGTACACTCAGAATCCTTGAACTTGCTTCACTTTCTCTGCTGGTCAGGACCCAGTCAAAACCAAAAAGGCCTTCACCATCAGGGACGCGAGGTAGTGACATTCAACATACGGTTTTATGAAGATTGAGTAATAAATACTCACACAATAAGAGAACTAAATTATAAGAGCATAAAATACACGTGCAAAGACATAAACAATGGGACTGTACAACAAGATCATAATCATAGTTAACTTTGAATTATAAAGAACACTTAGCTATATCTGTATTGTTCTGTCAAAATTGATTTTGGCAAGTGTTTCAGATATGTGCAGCTTGTCATGTAGGCATTTGCACTTACTTGTTGGAAACTCATTGTGAAACCCAGCTGTCATGAAAGATCAGGGCTAGGGATGACCAAAATATTATCTGTGAAGAAAGAAAGGTGGTTTCTCATATAGTAGATATAAATAAGCAAAAAAGGACTAAGAGTAATTTGAAAAGGTGGTTTCTCAACATAAGAGGTCTCTGAAGGCTGCGATCTCTGTGTCCATAAAGGCATCAGAGTAACATAGGCTGAGTTCCGAGAAAGACAACCTGAGCATGTATTACATGTACATGTAGGTACACTGTTAGTTATTCACTGTTTTAGTGTAAAATGCAGGAAGTATCTCCCCCAAAGACAGCTGTATTACCCGAGGCGAAAACGGTGAATGACGATTTTATCCCATTTTTGATGATGTAATCGACGTTTAACTTTTTGTGGCTGCTCTTCGCTGTTCGACCCGCTGCTGCTGCAGTTCACTTCACAGTCCGCCATCATGTTGTCGTCTGCAGCGCGTCAAGGCTTGTATCGCATGACAGAGACTTCTGGTGGCTGATCGATGCACTAACCAGATAGGGAGATACAGCGAGAATACCGCTGTATTCCCTGGCCAGTTACAAGAATACCGCTGTATTCCCCGGTCAGTTTCAGGAATCGCGCTGTATTTCACCTTTGCAGTAATTAATGCACAAATAAGGGTAATACAAAGAGTGTACCATAGCTATTAACCAATCAGAAGCCAAGGATTCTATCAAAAATGGGATAACGGTGCAGTAGTGCACTGTGAAACCTACGTGAAAGGCCACCTCTTGAATCATCAAATACATGTAATGGTCTTTCAAGGCAGGTGGTCTGTCATGGGAGGTACAGGTAAAAGTACTGTGCAAAGTGTTGTGAAAAGTTTCTCATTTGAGTGGCTTCTCAAGACAGAGACCGCTGCACATTTATTATGCCCCTCCTAACAGAGGAGGGGCATATAGTAATTACTTTTTCCATGAATGCTTGAAGGTGCCTGTGTGTGGGTGCATGTGTGTGGGTGCATGTGTGCGTACTTGTGTCCTTCACACTTCATGTCCGAGCTATAACTCTTGTCATTTGGCGTAGAATCATGAAACCCTGACACACCTGTATCCGTATCTGGACACGAGGGCATGTTATCCACAACAAAGCAGGTCACCATGTCAATTATGTAGGTCACAGTGAAGTATCCTTACTAATATCATCTCTGGCAATTATTCCTTTCAGTGGGAAAGGCCTACACTAGGAAGACACAGTGGTGTCAAAGTGATACACAACTCAATTTCGAGTGACAACACCCTGTGTGCCAAGAAGTGGTGTGATGCTGGTTAAATTGTTCCGCGTGGACTGAGGGTACAATATGCAAAGTGTAATTGTATATGAAGGTACATGTACAGATAATGGGCTGCCGGGTCTTGTTAATTGTTATCTGTTGTTCATTAGTTGTGTGTTCATATGATACCCTCTGTGTACAGTGCTCCCTGGTTATAACACAGGTACTGGGGTCCACCTAGCAGCCATTCCTTTAACCTCAGCAGATCATAAACAGCGGACAGTCAATGTTGAAGTAATAGGAAAAATGCTTCAGTGGGAGCCATAAATCTACCAGGTTATACGCTCCAAAACATGTTCTAAGTAGTTACCCACTGAAGACCCTTTAATTTATTTGGGCTAATACAACCTATGTCAAAATTCTACAGAGGAACATGTGCAGCATGGACAATAGTACTTCCATACGTATATACATGTACAATGTAGGTTAGACAGGAACATGTTAGCTTATGGGGAGTAAAGAGTTCAGACTGCAGAATAAGGTAATGACTACTTAGGAAGTGGTTCTGGACAAAAGACACAAATACAATACCAGAAGCTTTATAAGACAATATTTGTTTATGGATTTTACTCAAATAATGAAACTTGTCCAATTGGATAAATGATACATATCCAAATGTGTGTTGCAGGACTGTATTAATCATTTAGGAACTTCATATTTTATTTCCTCTCCTTGGCCAGTTGAATACCATAGGTGAGCTGTTGTTTGAGAAAACCAATCTTCCTTCATTGTATGAAGGATTAGTAGTTGGTATTACTGGCAATTTTCTGTAAAACCAAGTGCCTCCGGCTGTTCCCTGGTAACAAATTAAACTGACGTCAAAGGATGTAATGTGTGATAGGGGAAAGAACATCCGTCTTAAACATGTTTGAACAAATGTCCAAATTACATAAGGCCTAACAGAAATATATTGTGTGGTTCCAGTAACCTGACCAACTGAAAAGGCTCTACCCTAAATAAATTTTATGAAACATTGAAACATCAAAAAAAAAAAAAAAGTTTCAAGTTGCCCTTCCCTAATAAAAATTGATGAACCCCATCTGAAAGATTTTATCGAGAAAGTGGCCATTGTGTGCCACTATTTTGCAGTAAAGTAAACTCAAATACAGCATTTTATTTCAACAAGGAAGATTTTTTATTGTAATAGAGTGAACAGACACTTGGTAACTATGTGTATAGGGATAACACCACAAGGGATCCTGCACACAGCCCACAGTTCATCTTCATGTGTTCAATTTATTGAGGGCATGGTACTCTTTTACAGAAATTCACACAAAAAACATGACTTTGCTCCAAACATGTCCATATGTACAACATTCTTATTTGACATCATGTAAACTATACATTTTCTAAAAGTATACATGTTGAAAATTGTGAAATATCTGTAAGTGTGCAGGAGTGGAATTTTAATTGTTTAGTTTAAAAACTTTAATGTTACCTTTTTTTTTGCAGACCCCCCCCCCCCAAAAAAAAATAACATGAACACCAAAAATGGGAAACATTATTTTGGTATGAGCAATGAAACCATACACTTCTAACAGCAAATCTGTTTTTTAAATTTTGGATAAGTGTTTTAATGCAAAATTGACTGCAGTTTAAATTCTAATTCAAATTTTATAACCTGTAAAAAAAATTTACACAGCCATAAAATTCCAACTAAGCCCGTTTTCAAAAATTTAGAATAAAGTTTTGGAGAGCATTATGTGTTCTTTAGTTTGACACTATAAACTAAATCTGATTTTTATTTTTTAAAATGCTATTTTAAATTTTATGCAAAATTTAAGAATTGTAATTATGATTTAATTACAGCAAGGGGGATACCAAACTTTAAAATTTAGTGCAAGAATCAAACTTGATATTATGTTTTCTTTCAGAAAATATATACCTTTCAGGGTATTAGATGGTAACCATATACAGAAATTAAAAGTTTATACATGAGAGTAGTAACGTGTATCACGCCTTTAATAAATTTGTTTGTAAAGTACAACCAGTAAGTAGATAGCTTGCTGGCCATTCAATTTGTCCAAGTTATATGAGTGGGATTTGTCTATGTTATGCATTATCCGCAGACCTAGCAGCCAGGGAATTTCTGTATTAAAATTTAGTCACTTGAGATGCCATAAGGAAAATTAAACCACTTGTGTCCTCAGTCCTCCACCATCATACTACCTTGGTCCAACAGACATTACCTGCTCTTTCAGCTTGGGTAATAGGGTTGCCACTGATGACCTGGGTACCGGTAGTTTTATTATTATTTCTGTTCCAGCCATCAGGAACGTTGTTCTACATGTATATGTGCAGGTGTCCCCAAGTGGGGGAAACTGAATATCCATGTATCACTAGAGCCGTCAAACCCTGAGAATGGGGGATGGGGGTCTGTGCATTGGGTGCTACTTTAGGCTATCTGGTTCAGGCCTTTAGGGGTAAGGGTGCCTAGAGTTTTGATCCAGGAGCTTTCTCTAATTTTAAGAATGTTGTTGTCTATTGACTTGATGTGTGGTGTTGTAATGACCTGTTCTATTGGGAGAATTCTAAGGTCTTTTATGATGTTGTGTCCAGGTAGGTTGAAGTGTTGCCCAATTGATGTATGGTGCTTATTACGGATGGTGGAAAGGTGTTGGGACAGTCTGTTGGCTAGGGGTTGTGCTGTTTGGCCTACATTTTGGATTTGGCATTTGATACAATTGATGAGGTAGATGACATGTGAGGACCTACAGGACAGGTGTTTTTGGATACGAAAGGTTCTTGGGGAATGGTAGCCCTGGAATGTGTCGCCTCTCTGCAAATATTTGCAGGTATGGCAAAGGGGGTATCTCACACAGGGGTGAACTCCTGGGGGTGGGTTAAGTGTTTCTGGAGCACCATTGGGGGTGGTTTGGGATTTTGTGGGGGTGAGTGTTGCTTTGACCAAAAATTCTTTAAGGTTTTTTGGTCTTCTATAAGCTATCATGGGGTAATCTCTATAGAGGGGGGACAGGAGTGGATTAGAGAGGAAGTGCTTTTCCCAAAGATCCTTGAGATTTTTATGGAGATGCTGGAGGTTTGGGTGGTAAGGGAGGACTAAGACTGGTTTGGGGATAGTAGTCTTTTTGCCTTTCTGTGTTAAGGTCTGCTCTCTGGGAAGTGTCTTGGCTTTGTCAAACTGGGGTCTGATATCAGCCTGGGAATAGCCTCGTTGACAGAATGCTGTTTCTAAGGAACTGAGCTCTTGTTCGAATATGTGTGGGTCGGTGATGATGCGTCGGTAGCGGAGGGCTTGGCTGTAGGGGAGGGCTTTTTTGGTATGGGGGGGATGGCATGAGGATTTATGGTGGAATTGTTGGCGGTCAGTGGGTTTTTTGTATAATTTGGTTTGTAATTTTCCATGTTGAATGTAAACTAGCGTGTCTAGGAACGGGATTTCCGAAGAGGAAAAATTTAATTCAAATTTGATGGACTTGTGGGTTAGGTTGAGAAGGGAATGGAACTTTTGTAGCATGTCTGAATTGTGTGGCCAGATGAAAAAGAGGTCATCAATGTATCTATGGAGGAAAAGGGGTTTAGGGCCAGGAATGTCTGCCATAGTTTTTTGTAACAACTTATGGACATAAATGTTCGCATAGTTGACGGCAAATTTCGCTCCCATGGCCGTGCCACAGGTCTGTAGGTACTGTTTACCATTGAATGTGAAGTTATTTTTAGTGAGGATGAGCTTTATGAGATCCGAGAGGACTGCAGGGGGGAGGGGGGGTTGATTAGTGTTGTTGGGTATGTGTTTTGAGTGATCTGAATAAAATTCAGTGACCAGTTCTATGCCTTCTGTGTGTGGGATGTTTGTATATAATGAAGAAATGTCCATAGTGCAAAGTAAAAAGCCATGGTCTGGAGGCTGGAAATTGGAAAGTTTATTAAGAAAGGTGGTTGTGTCTTTGAGGAGGTCTGGTACAAATTGAACAATTTGTCCTAAATGGAAATCAACCAGTTCATTGATTCTGCTGGTGGGGCCATCACAATTTGAGACAATGGGTCTCCCTGGTTTCTGTGGGCCTGGTTTGTGTAGTTTGGGTAGGTGATAAAAGATAGGCGTGCGAGGTAGGAAGGGTGTGAGGTATTTAAAAGTGTCTGGAGTAATTAATTTTTTATTTAGGAGGGAGCTAAGGTAATTATCTATTTCTGCTTTGTGTTGTTCAGAGGGGTCTGTATCTATTTCCTGATAGTACACTGGGTCGTGCAGCTGTCTGTGTGCTTCTGTGATATAGTCTTCCTTGTTTTGAATGACTATGCCTGAGCCTTTGTCTGCTGGTTTAATGACTATGTTGGGGTTGTTTTGGAGTGTCTTGATAGCTTGAAACTGGTTTTTGGGCAGGTTTGGATGTGAGCTATTTTGTAGGCGGTTATGAAGGATCTTGGTGAGGTCTGTTTGGAAGTGTTGTATTTCTTTACAGGAGAAGGGAGGGAGCCAGTTGGATTTGTGTTTGAACCATGGGGGAGGTCTCTGATTATGGGACTCTTTATGAAAGTAGTATTGTAAATCTAGGAGTCTGATGAAAACGGAGACTGCTTCATCAATCATAGCTGGACTGGGAATTTTGGGGGTGGGTGCGAAAGAGAGGCCCTTGTTGAGAAGATCATGTTCAGATTTGGTAGGCTTGTATTGGGAAAGGTTGATAACTAAGTCTTTGAAATTAAACTTGTCTGTGTGTTTTTGTGAGGCTGTGTAACGTCTCTTCTTTGGTTTGGAACCAGGGATCAGACGCCTTGTTTTAGTATTTCTATGGCCTGCGTCAGGGAATGGAGGAGTGCTGTCCTCAAATTGTGTTGCATGGGGGGATACATTGGGTTCTGCTGGGGGGTTGCATAGGGGGGGCTGTGCATGTTTATGGGTCGCGTTGCTTGGTGGGGTGGAATCTGCCCTTCTTTTGGCCCAGGGGGGCATGGTTGGCCGTTTTTTGGACCAGGCTGTGGTGGTGGGTTCTGTTGTATGTTAAAGTTGTGCCTAGAGTGGAGTGCACCTTGTACATGTGCAGGTGTCAGTGGTGGAGGGGGCCTACGAAAGTGGGGTGTAGCTGTTGATTGTGTTGTGTTGAGGGTGGATGGGTTAGGTTTTATATGTCCATGTGGGGTATAGCTCTGTGCATTGGTGGTACAGGGGTGTGGTGTTGTAACAGGGGTGGAGGTGGGGTTTCTATTGCGGAAAGGAGTAGCTGACTGGGGATGTTGTGCCAGAGTAGAGGTGTATGGTGTGGGGCTCAAACGATGGGTAGGGTTTGAGATCCTGTGTGGCAAAGGGTTAGAGGCAGGGTGGTTTTGTGAGTGGGTTACAGGTGGTGATCTGTCTGGCTTGTTGATATGGGTAGGGTGGAGGGGTGGGGTGTGGGGGTGTGGGAGTTGGTATGGAATAGGGAGTAGGGGTGGTCTGGCTTGCGATCCATGAGCCTCTTGTGGGCCCTGTGTGGCTGGTTGGGTTTGCCTGAGTTTATGGCTTGCTGTGGTTTTGTGGGGGTTTAACCTGCCTTTATTTTTGTATGCAGGCTGACTTGGACATTGTGGTGGAGTATGTCCAGTGTGGCTTGGTTTGTGCGTTAAGGGTGTGTTGTCTGCTTGCGTGTGTGTGTAGTTGGATGTAGGACCGTGAGGGGCCTGTCTGTGTGTGTGGTTGGCTGGGAGTTTAGCATTGAGCGAAGCTCCCTGGTTGGTCTGACTTGTAAGTCTAGTAGGGAGGGGATGTTTTGTGTTGTAGTATGCGTGCTTGTGGTAGTTTTTGTGGTGGTTCTGACTGGAAGGTCCAGTAAGGGGGGTATATGTTTTGGTGTTGTGTGTGGGTGTGTAGCTGACTGTGGTGATGGTCTCCTGTTGTGGGATGAGGGTGGGGCTGTGGTTGATGCATCAAGTGCGTGGGGGTGGACTGCCTGGGTATGTTGTGCATTCCCAGGTGGTGGATTGGGTGGTGGTTTGGATGGGGAGTATAGTGTCTGTGTGGCCTTGTTCAGGTGGTTGGGGGTGGGAGGGTCCTGTGTGTCTGGCTGTGTTTTTTGTGTTAGCCTGCTGGCATAACGGTTAGCCACTTTTTGGGCTTTGTCAATGGTCCTCCATGCTTCTAGGCTGTTGTCTGTTTCCAGCTGCTCTAGAAGGTGGGATCTGACATGCATGTGTCTATCTAGCCTCTCGCTGTAGTGTGAACTAAGGAGGGCAGCTATTTGGTGGCCAGCAGATTCTAGGATCTGGCTAACCTTGTCATTGAGGTCCTCTGTGGGCTCAATTGCCCCTAATTTGAAATGGGGTTTCAGTGGGGAGGTTTGGGATGTGTCATTTCCCTTTAAGTTGGCAAGATGGTGGACCCAAAGAAAGTTGCCCATTGAAGACAGGTACCCATGTAACAGAGCTGCCCACTTGGATAGGTTTGAGTGTATGTATTTAACACTGCCAAGCAAAAGGTCATAAACTGTGTACCCATGAATTATTATTTCATTCTAACCAAATTTTGCACATATTTTTTTGTCAAATTTGTTTCACATAGCTCTTTTTCATTTTGAAACAGAGATTTTAATTGAAGAATCTGATGTATTTCTTTAGAAGCTGACATCGGACATGCAACATTTGGCTAACACCAGATGACATTCTGTATGTCACATACTTTACATTTTTACCCTTTTCTGGCAGACCCACTTTTCATATTTTCTGAGCTTGTTTTTCACTATATCCCCGGCACTTGCGGTGACAAATACAAACCACATTATGTTTACTGTGAAGAAGGACTGCACTGATTGCAATTCTTAGCACCAAGTTATGTGGGCAGAGCACAAAAACATAAAGGTACAGGACACCAGTTTGCTGATATAAAACTGTGAAAATCAAAGCACAAAGTAAGACTGGAACTATGTGAAAAGTATTCAAATTAAAACTTCAGGTAAATGCCTGAAACCTATATTAAACTACATGCTGTAAATTGCTTTATTTTCATGTGTATAAATTATAATTCCTTTTCAAACAATGCTAAAAAAATACATGAGAGTAGTAACGTGTATCACGCCTTTAATAAATTTGTTTGTAAAGTACAACCAGTAAATAGATAGCTTGCTGGCCATTCAATTTGTCCAAGTTATATGAGTGGGATTTGTCTGTGTTATGCATTATCTGCAGACCTAGCAGCCAGGGAGTTTCTGCATTAAAATTTAGTCACTTGAGATGCCATAAGGAAAATTAAACCACTTGTGTCCTCAGTCCTCCACCATCATACTACCTTGGTCCAACAGACATTACCTGCTCTTTCAGCTTGGGTAATAGGGTTGCCACTGATGACCTGGGTACCGGTAGTTTTATTATTATTTCTGTTCCAGCCATCAGGATATTAAGGTGATGCAATACTTTAACTCTGATGAGCAGTCAAGTAGGGGATCTGATTGACTGTCCACAGCCTGGGCTTGGGCTCCATTTGTCAGATGAGCTGTTTGGTGAAGCTGCAGTCTTCAATAACTGACCCTGTGAAAATACACAATGTCATGTAGTTAGTGCTACATGAAAGTAAAGACGCTTGAGCACAATTTATTTTTAAAAGCATACACTGGAATACAATTACTATACAGAATTGAATATACACTTACATACACACACACACACATACAATGTACATACACACATACATACATACATACATACATACATACATACATACATACATACATACATACATACATACAGCACAGCCTGCAACTAGAAAATGATCTGCGTAAAGAGAACAAAGGTTAAAGATTTCAACTAATTGTTTTGCAGCAAAAAAAGTTTTAGGGGTATACCTGAGGGACATGTTCTGTTTTCAGCTTGTCTGACTGTCCATTCATAGTAGAATCATTGTGAGCACAATATCTCATGATTCACAGGCCACATGAAACTCAGACTTGCCTTAATTTGTACTGTGACTCAATTTCTTGACCTGATTATAATTTCTGTTAGTCTGACCAGGTCACAGGACCCATGTGTGTGCGAAGGTAAGGGGTGTACTGTTCATCAAAATGTATTGCACAGACTGAATTTAGTTTTTGGCTCTGCTGGCCAAAGGTCGCAGAGCTCAAGGTATCACTCATGTCTGTCTGTCCGTTCTTCCATCTGTTAATTATTCCATTCGTCCATCCGTAAACTCATTGATTGTGAGCGCAATACAGCCCACAGTTTTCAATATAGCCTCATGTAACCTTCAGGACTTATCAAGGGCATAAAAATCTCAGTCGAGTTCGATATTGGTGGCAGCACCTACACCATTACATAATATATGGATCAAAATATGAAAACATTGTGCTCTAGCTGCCTTAATGTTTGATAGATCTTCTCGAAATTTAGTGGGAATGTGGAGGAGGTTGAAATCTCAATTGCATATGATACTAGTGGCTCCACCTATAACTTGATGGGTATTATGAGCCAAAATGTGTTTAAAGATATAAAATCCTATATCTTGAAAAGTAATTGAATTAGACGTGCCAAATTTATAGGATATGTAAACCATGTCTAATGCTAGTATGTTATGTAATATCAGAGACCTTGACCTATTTTTGTAAGGTCACCAGGCCTGTTAAGTTGAAAGAGGTGATTTTTTATTGGTTGGATGCGGCTTGGACATCAATGGCAAAGAGAATTAAGCCTCTTGATCAAAATTGCACTTGATAATGTGTGTACATAAAAGTATACTTGGTTACCTACTTTTTGTTTCACCATTACCAGATAACTCAATGATTATAGACTTTGGTGCTTGTCCAAGTTTATTGTTTTTCTTCAATAACTTGAAAAATTAACCGATTTGAACAAACAGATCATGTATGGAAAGCTGGATGTGGGGCATATGTTTTGAGCAGTAGCAATATTTCATCCAAGTTGAAGGGTAAGGTCATCGCGTGAATATTCTGCACCCCCACAATTTTTGAGTTAGGCCTTATTAAGTGTATGAAAATCTAGGTGGATGTCAATGTTGGGGGTGCCACCTATAGTATTTACTATACGTGAAATTTAGTGGAATTATAGAGGGTGTCAAAATGTTGATTGCTTATGGTACTAGCGCACCACCTGTGCTTTGACAGAAATTATGAGTAAAAATGTCATGAAAGATACAAAATCACATATATTGAAAAAATATTGAATCAGACATGCCAAATTTATAGGATATATAGATAATGTCCAGTGCTTATGTTATATAAGATCAGTGACATTGACCTTTTTAGGTCACCAGACCTGTTAAGTTGGAAGAGTTGAATTTGTAATGGAAGGGTGTATCTTGGACATCAATGGCAAACAGAATTGAGCCTCCAGATCAAAATTATACCTGAGTACATTGTGTATAAAACTCTACTTAATGCCTTACTTTTTGGGTCACTTTGACCCAATGATTCTGTGACTTGGACCTATTTTTCATGGTCATTAAGCACTTAAGAAAAGGACATTTAATTAAATATCTTGATAAAGAATAAGGCAATTATGCCAAATGTTCCACAAATGAGCATCATGTGAAAGTTTGATATTGCATAATATGAACGACCTTGATTAATTTTTCAAGGTCATGGTTGTGGAGAGAAATGATTTTGTCATGATGATGGTCTGCAGAGCATTAAACCCATTGGCCTCTTGTTGTTATGATGTGACCATTTGTGATTGATATATAATGATGAAAAGAATTGTGATTTTTGAACTAATTAAAGCCAGACACAATATACCCCATTCTCTGCCCCCTTTGCCACACACACAAAGAAAAAAAAAGGATAAAAATAAAAAGCTGCAAAATAGGCTACTGGATTTTGTCACAATTAATGCAAAAGTATACATGGAAAAGCTTTTTCTTGTGGTCACCTGTGGTTAGAACTGCTTGGTTAATGTTAACATGGCCAGTGTGATGTATGACTGCAAGCAGGAGATCTTCAAGACGGTACTTTTTTCATAGAATGTTCCACAAGCTGTATGTCTGTGGTCTTGGGATAGGCTGCCATTGATTTATAGAAATATTAATTCATGTTTCACTGAAGGCCCCGTATTATGATACATGTTGTTAGGAACAGAAAACGCGATGAAAACTACAGCAATAATCAGCATTGCTCAGCAACGTAATTAATTACCTGTGATTTTAGACTGTGAGATCTGAAATATGTTCATAGGCATTAATATTACAGCTGATATGTGCGTCTGAGTGATATTTACATGTATGAGCTAAAACAGTTTGTCCAGGACAGATGAATTAACACTTTCGAGTCTGGGCTGTTCGCAGGGCTCATGTACCCTGTGTCTGGTGATTATTGGTACAATGCAGAATGCTGCCCCCTCCCCCTATTAATCTCTATCTAAAATTTTACTGCTCCTAAAAATTATATAGCAACATCTTCAGTGGACCTAGTGCTCTTTGATTACTTTAATATTAACATGAAAATGATTGGTGTAACTCATGAATCCCATGGCAAACACAATATTGTTTCATAATCTGATTTTTGTAACCGAAAAACACCATTTTGGCCACATGGAAGATGTTACTACAAGCAATATTGCACTCCTGACCATTTTTAGTGCTGGCAGCATCACAAGTCTGATTACAAAGCTATTTTGATAATGCCTTAGTTTTAGAAAACACAAACTTGTATCACATATTCTTTGGAACAATTGTTATGGCAACCATTTTGGTCAACTTCTAGGATTTCAATGGCCGATTAGTTACGATGTACTTTCCATCATTGCCATATGAATTAAGCTATCTTAGAGTAAAAGACGTGAGTGACAATGCCAAAAGGTTCATGGTCTCAAACTTTTACCACAAAGGTTATGGAATCAGGCCTTCCAATTTTTGTAGCTCAAGGTAATTTAAGGTCATGTGACCTGGTCACCATCTTGGATGTTTGCTATTCTTGGCAAATTTTTGTTTCATTTGACTGTGAAATACTACTCGTCACTCAAAAACACACTTCGAACGTCAAAGAATGCAGGAGATATGTCAAGTAACATTCAATTCATACAATTATATACAGTACATTATTTCTGAAATGCATAATTCAGCTGTAATATCTTCTCCAGGCAGCCATTTTGTAATGTGACCCTGGATGACCTTTGTCATGTGGCAAAATGAACAGGTGCCCTGACCTTGTTTTAAAACCCAATTATATTGACACCCCAGTGTTCAGGATCAGATTGTAACCTCATGAATGACAAGTTCATATCTTTTTTATGTATTTTATTTCATGTCAATTCAGTTGTTACTAAATATATTGCAAATGCAGGGATAAAAATACGGGTCCATGATATACATGGACCCTGATTTCAATGCATGAAGACAGGGGTCTGTGTGACTTGTGATGTGCAGACCTCGAGGCAAATTAAAGTGTTAAAGTAATAAGGCTGAGGCTTGAAATTTTCCACTAGGTTGGTCATACTTGGGTCATTTGTGATGCTATAGCAGTCTCTCAGCAGAGCACAAGACCACCTTGGTCCTCTTGTAACTCTTTACTGTAAGTGAGACGTTAACATCTACCATGAGTGCAATTTGTAATGACCAGTAACAGGACTATTCTTCAAGGTGCCGAGGAAGAGGTTGATCTGAATATTAGTTGTCCCTGAGTGACCAAACTCCATCTTCAGTTATTTTCGTACACAACCAGGGGAATCATCCTGAAA
Organism: Hermodice carunculata; assembly: GCA_964020975.1. Taxonomy (NCBI): domain Eukaryota; kingdom Metazoa; phylum Annelida; class Polychaeta; order Eunicida; family Amphinomidae; genus Hermodice; species Hermodice carunculata. The sequence continues at coordinate 50,852,204 of OZ026617.1, forward strand.
CTGATTCCTTCTGTGGCACATTTAAAAGAAATAACTTGTCTGCATTCTCCATTGAACAAATGGTATTCTTGCTTGGGAAACAACGAGTCTGCCTCCTGGTGGATGCCTCAATCAGATGCCCTTGAAAACCAATCAGAATGAATCGTTTGATGCCAGCAGATACCTCGATTTATTGGGTGGCCAGAAGTCATCCCCATGCCTGCCCACCCCACCCCGTTGCAAGTGAATGTGTTAGATGTGTAACAACATATTGTAATTTTAATAATTGAATGCAGGATCATTCTTACTGGTTATTTATTAAGCTTGGACTTGGATAGGTGGGGTTTACTTTGCCTTTGAAGCAGATGTTATCTTATGCATTGCCACTTGTACTTTATCCAGTTGTGGTAATGTTCTTGGTTAATAACAAATATGCAGTGGCCGTCCTTTTACATCAGACATTTCCCCACATGTTATTATGCATCCCCCGTTGGAGCGGATGCATATTGTGTTCAGTCTCGTCATCCGCTGCTGCCGCTGCCACCACATGTCTTACTTTCCCTATATTTCTGTCCCTTCTTGACCTGTTGCCTCCTAATTTGGTACAGATAATCTATTCCCCATATAACAATATACAACCCTCAACTTGTCTGGAGTTAAGTGGAGCCGGGGAAACAGCATAGCTGCATTGCCACAGTGCTATGAAACAGCATAGCCTGGTTGTTTGGTGATATTTCGCTAGGTTCCAGGTGTCCTTTCTCCAAATTAACAGTGCAAATGGTCCTTAAATTACTTTTAAAACATGACTTACTATCTTCACTTTAATCTGCCAACTCGGTTGTGTCTGAAGCAGTTATTGTCAGTTACAAATCCAAATGCAACACGATACCATGAGTCGGCAAATCATGCATGTAGGTGAGTGTGATTTTGAACATGGAGCAATGCATTGGGGACAGTTGCGACAAAAATACCTTTGATTTGGATATCAAAGTGAATCATGGCCACAGCGTATATCATATCGATCATTATTGGTGTCCTGAAATATTTGCAAAATATGTACTTTTGGTGTCATATATATTGTAAATCCAGCCAAGATCGTCCCAATGCTATCCTCATTTACAAACCATTGGGTGTGGAATCCACAATTTTCAAAATGGAAGCCAAGTCCATGAGTTAGTCCCTATTGGATATTTTGAAGTGGTAAGTATCCAAAATATATCAATGATAAGTGTTAAGAGAAGGTTAATTTGTCAAATAAATGTAATATAAAACATATAATGGGTCTTCTACAATGTGAGCATTACCTAAAAATATAAATGCCAATTGAATGCCTTGACGTTACCAGTTGTTGGTGGCGGTGGGCCCCAGAATTGTATCAGACACTGAAGTTTCCCACAGGCTATGAATTAAAATAACAGCACTGGGCACAGGAGCCAAGAGAGTCCCCATCATGTCAGAGTTGGGGCTTAGTGGAGAAGGCTGCTCTGATAGTTAATACAGGCCCCAAATTGCCTGCGAGTTTTTATAGAATTGGTAACTAATGTGGATATAATAATGTGATTGATACTGCCCGCCAAATCTCTCCAAAACAAGCTTTGTTAATACAATAAATTTTATATCTGTGTAACTGAATGAACCTCTTCCAATGAAAAATGAATGAAAACAGAATTATCTAAAAAAGGACACTCTCAATATTATGTTTTACTTGTAAATGTCTAAAAAGTATTTGAAAAAGAGTAAACTACTCTGGTTATCACCATGTGTAACCAAATATATATGAAGTAGGCTGGGGACTTCTGTCTGTTGCGTAAATGCTGAATCTGCTGCCGAGAGGTTACTGGTGAAAGAAATCCACAGTTTATTGAAAAGTAACTCATAGTTTGTTAAAAAGTAGCCTATAGTTTGTTGAAAAGTACCCCATAGTTTGTTGAAAAGTAACCCATGGTTTGTTGAAAAATGAAACATTGTTTGTTGAAAAGTAACACAAAATTTGTTAAAAAGTGACCCATTGGTTTGTTGAAACTTACCCATATAGCTTGATTTTGTCCGCTGAAACTGGGTATCTATTTTGGTGATTCTGCTTTTCTCACAGAATAAAATGTTTAACCACAAAAATTACAGACTTGCCACAATTGTCCAGGATGGGTTTTGTCCAAAACCACCAGGATACAAGATCGAAAACACAGGACTTCATGTGCATTTTAGTCCTTTCTTCAATGTTCATTAAGATATTATTGCTGTTATTAGCCCGGCTGACTAATGAGTTGGCTGAGCCTCTGCGATTAGTGATGATCCATTGAATGCATCCTCTTAACACTTGGTGGCGCTGTACCATGGATGGGTCTGTACAAACAGCCATGCTGCTATAACCTGTGGATTTTTCAATTATTAATTTCATTTTTTTTTTATTTAAAGAAATCATCAGCAGATAACAGATGCCATTGGCAGTACTGAAAGTGCTGCAAACTGGCAAAACATTTTTTACTGTAGTGCACCAATCAGAGCCCATGGGTGTGTCATGTAATAAAACCAGGTCACTAGGTCAGATATGTGGGTCACATAAAATTCATGCCCCACCATAACCAATTGTGGGAAAAAATAATTTGATAGAACATCAATTATCGACAGAGACATAGTGATGCAAATATTATTGGGAGCAAGCAAGTGGAACTGACATTATGTTCATTCAATATGCAACATATAAATAGTCACTATTAGGAAATTGGTTAGAAATATATCCCACAGTGCAACTGTGATGACAGCAGGCTCCCCAAACTTACATAGTTTGATTAATGGGTTACAGTAATTGAAAGCCAGTCATCACATTAAGTTTCTAGGTTTCAATGACTTGTGCATTCATTTCTGTTCTTATACTTTGTGCTGTGCCACCTCATGTGGACAAATAGAAGGCCTAAAATTCATCTACTGCAGTAAAACAAAGTCACTATATCATGCAGATCACAGTTGGTAAATTTCTCTGTGCCTTGGTTTTAGTACAGTTAACCACACACACACACATTTGAAGCAGAGCCAGCACGTGGTAAAATGGGGTCACTGGGTCATAATCATATCCATTTGCTATTGCCATTTGACTGTAGCATTTTTGTCGTCTTATTGTTTATACCTTTAATGTTATAAATTAATTTCAAATTAATCAAACTGTAAGTTAGGATTAGCTTAATTTTGCTGTGTTCATCTTTGCTGACTTCAAGATATAGCTGAAATCGATCTCAGGCTGTGACTTAATTTGCGGTGTATATATATTGGTAGGTAGCTGAGCACAGACTTTTCACTCGGCCTTCTTGTAGCAGATGTCCATGTGTAAAATTGTCAAAAATACAGAAACAAGAAAAATTTCCATTTGCAGCGGCAGGTTTATTAATGTCATGTTTACCAGGTTTCTTTTTGAGGCTAAAATAAACTCTTGTGTCAAGACTGCTCTGTGATTTGTATGTAACCGGCAAGATCATGGAACCTTTTACATCATGCAAGAGTAATTTAACCCTTTACCCCATTAATTCAGAATATAGACATCTTTCCTTGGTGGTAGCTTAAGCATATGATCTGGAGCATGCAATTCACATGGACCTTTTCAACAATTCTCAGTCAGATCGTTTTTCGACAAAACTTATTATGATAATACAAATACAGTGGTCCCTGTCTTGACAGGCCACACCAATGAGAAGCCAGCTGGCTTGAAAGACCACTTTTGGCAGGTCCTGCTGCTATCTTTTATATTTTATTCTACTTCTAATGAGAGACCACTCTTGAAAGACCACTTTTGTGCCTGCCCTTCAGGTGGTCTCTCAAGACAGGGATCACTGTAATATGTTACCTCCAGCAAGCGTTGGCTGATCTAAGGGAGAAAGGGTAAAAAACACAAGCTGGTTATTACCATACAGCCAGATTTCGAGGGCAAGTAGGTTAACTGGAAGTAATACAAATCAAAGTCAACTGAATGGCTACTGTATTATGTCCCTTTTCATCACCCAGGTTGCTAAGAAAAAAACTGGAGACCTAAATTTTGAACATTTTAGCTGTCTCAACTGGTAAATCATCATATAATATTTGTCACTTTTATCCAATATTTAAGTACTTTTGTGCCAGAAAAAGTAGGGTGGGGCTTAAGAGGAGGGGGGGGGGCAGTTAAAAGAGGTAAGGTTGTAGTTTTAACTCTTTTAGTGCCAATCAAGTCTTAAGTCAATCTACTCAAGTCAAACTAGTCTCAATTATCATTAGGATCCCAGATATGTGTTCCGCGTAAAAAGACCTTTCATTGAAGTACCGGTATGCCTATAGTTCCAGAGAGAATATCCAATGTCAACAGCTTTTCTTGGCATGCATTGGGCACATTGTGCCCAATGCATGCTGAGAAAAGCTCCTGACACAGTAAAAAATTTGGCACTGAAAGGGTTAAAAGAGTTGCCATATATTATTTTGACATTATTCCCATAATACCTGTCATAGTACACCTTTCTTTCACAAATTTTAAGTGAAATTTGACAATTAATGATTTAGTTGTTCTGAGCCACTTTTTATGCCCCCGCTGGGGAGGGGGCATATAGATTTGCCCTTGTCCATCCGAATGGAGAAAAAAGAACTGAAGCATCTAGGGCAATTACTAAATGAACATGTAAGTGCAGAAGATAGTCATATAACAGATAGGATTGTCAACTCAGTTGAAGACATGATACAACTTAAAATCAAAACTCAAAAAGGAATCCCCCAAAAGGAAGAACAGAAACTTGAATCCAGTGATAATATTGTACGAAAACCCAGCGATAGGACACATTAATCTACAAAGTAGTTTAAAACTCAAGAACATGGAAAACTCAGTCAATAGTTATGTTAAGGATAATATTACTGTTACTTACAAATATACTAACAGCATTCGCAACAAAGTCTTTAATTACGATAAGATTATGAATGAAGTTGACTTGGGACACCTGGGATATGAACAACCAGACATGCGAATGTAATTCAACATTCAAAGAATACACGGATCAACACCACAAACATGTTATCACAGGAGATTTAAGTATTATAAAAAAAAAAAACAAGAAACTTAGACAGTTGTTACTAAGAGGACCAAACCATAGAGAAAGACATAGCATCAACTTTAGGAAAGCAATGAGAGAAATCAACAAGGGATTAAATAACTTCATTGAGAACCAAAGTAACAAAAAAGAATCTGCAAGGAAGTATTTAATGAATGGAAAATCAGAGTCATGGGGAAACTTGATGAAAAAATCAAGTTCTTAAGGAATGGACCTCTTCAAAAATGGCGACAAACAAAACAAGTGCTTCTAGATAATAACTGCAGCAAAGAATTACTTGATCTACATAACAAATTTATCTTAACACCTGTTGACAAAGCAAGTAATAACATTGCACTTACTTGCAAGACATACTATATCAACAACATACTGCAAGAATTAAATATTGAAACTTATCAGCAAGCAAAATCTACTGAAGCAATTATTGACGAGCAAGTAGACAAGAACAAAGTTTTGAAATGTGTTATACCAAATAAACACAGGATATTGCCGATCAGCTATGCAATTGTCAAAATCCACAAGAAACCTGTCAAATTTAGGTAAATTATCGCAGCAAAGAAGTCTGTTTCAAAACAAGTTGCTAAGACACCAACTAAAGTTTTGAAACTTGTCCAAAAATCCCATACTAGTTATTGTGAAAGAGTTCATACATACACAAGAGTGAATAAGATGTGGATCACGGCAAGTACCAGGGATTTATCCCATATTTATGTAGTTTCTAGGCTTCTGATTTGTTAATTGCCATGAAATGCCTGCCGCGCCTAATTGAAATTATGGTATTACCCACATGGGGTTGGTATTACTGTAGTAATACCATGCGACACCCAGCGGCTAAAGTGAAAACGGCTCGGAACGCAGACGACAAAATGGCAGAACAGGCTTCTTCTTCCGCCAATGAAAGGCACATTATGATTGGAAAGATCCCTAGTAAGTTAGAAACTACATAAAATGGGATAAATTCATTACACACTGGTAGACTGGGTAATACAAGGAGCATCTTCCACTCAGGGACTGGTATAACCCTGGCTGGCGCCTCAGGTAATACCAGCTCCCTTCGTGGGAGATGCTCGCTGTATTACCTGGTCTACCAGTGTGTAACTAGTTATATCTTACAGAACACAGATAAGATCAGCAAGAAGGAAGGTGCCAAATGTATCCAAACCTTTGATTTTTCAACATTGTATACAAAGATCGACTGAACAGAATAGGAAGGAAGTGTCAATTTCAATGTTGGAAAAGGTATTCAAAGGAGGAACATGTCAATACATTAAAGTCTCCAACACTGATGCAAGATTCGACAAAGGAAAGAATAAAACAAAGCATTACATCAAAGAAGAATGTTCTGATTTGATAAAGTATATTATCAACAATGCATACTTTAGCTTTGGTAATAATGTATTTCGACAAATAGTTGGAATACCATGGGAACTGATCCAGCTCCTTATATTGCCAATTTATATCTACGTTATTACAAATCCAAATGGATGGAAGAATTGGCAAAAACAAACTACACCACCGCAAGAAGATTCTAGTCACATACTAGAAGATTCATCAATGATCTATGTACTCTTAACAAGGATGAGATCCAGAAACATTGGAAGGAAATTCACCCCCCAAAACTGATTTTGAATAAAGAAAATGAGAGTGACAATATGGGAACTTTCTTTGATCTTGAAACAGTGATTTACGACAAACAGTATGTGACAAAGATTTTTGACAAATGAGAACAATTCAAATTTGACATAGTTTCATTACCTGGTATCACAGGAAGCATTCCAGAGAACCTAGCCTATGGTGTGGTCATTGGACAGGTTCTACGCATTAGCAGAAACACATCACAAATAAGTGAATTTGTACCAGAATAAAAATATTGATGAAAAACTTTGCCACAAAACCTATGACACCAAAAAGCTGTAAAAAACTCTGTTGAAGTGTTTCCATAGATTTGGGACAATACTGACAAAATACAACACTCAATTGAAGACACTAATAGATTATATTAATCTATAGATTTAGGTAGAGCTAACATAGAAGTGGTGGTACGGCGATAATTGGTATACATGTACCGTAAAGTTAACTTAGGCCCACTTAAAGATTTTCTCTAGTCTGCCTACAGTCAGGAACCATCATTCATTGTTAGCTCCTCCTATTTCATCACCTGGGTGTAGAGGTGACTATAGTCAGTTACCTTAAACACTCACTTCACGATCATTGTTAGTACATAAGTGTAGCACACTAGAGACGTCCTTTTTGTCCATCTGACAAAAGGTGGAAGATGTGAAGCTAATGTACAGTGAGACTGGCACCTTTGGATCAATATTACCCATTCAATTATTTCACAAGTACATTAAACCATATCCATAGGGTTTTTTTGGCAAGATTGGAATTGTTTGTGATTTTATAGCATTCTTTCTGACTTGGTAGGATTTTCACATTTTTCACGCAGAAGTCACACAATTTTTTTTTTTTTTTGTTTTTTTTTTCAATGTCCAGGATTTAATTCCATGGTGAGTCCTGAAATAGCATAAATAAAAAGTTATAACATTTTTAAGTTAGTCCTGACAGGTTGTTCATTTTCTTTCTATGAATTGCCCCAAAATTCACAGAAGGGGTTGTCAGAAAAAAAAAAAAAATCTTGGAAATCACCCCTGGACATGATATTTTTCTTTTGATGTCCATTGATTTTAATGTCAGACATAGTTTTATTTGAGTGATTACAAAATCATTGAAGGAGATAATACCAATACAAAATTGTAAACAAATATAAAACTTACATAGAAAGGGAAGAAGGTATTTCAAGACAAAAAGTCAGGGTGAACCCAGCTAAGGATATTCAATCCACTATTGCGGGGGCCACCTTTGATTTTCATGAGTCCCAGGAAGTCAAATTCGGTTGTTCTTTCTATGGGAATGTTATTAATTGATAGATTAATGTTTAAATTAAGTTTACATTGTGGAAAATGAAAGATCATGTATCTGGTTTTGGAAACATTTAAGGATACTTTATTTGCTACAAACCAGTTGTGTACTTTGTCTAGCTGAAAATAATATATATGATGTGATAGGGCAGTTTGTATGTTTGTGAGGCGAGATACAAATGGCGGAGGTTGAGCAAAAAACAGTTCCAAGAAAATGTTGCCAATTCTTATGCATTTATGGCTGTAATCTGACACATACTCATTTCTTCTATCCCGTTTTTAATATTGTGTGAAATAAACTTGTAGCTTTACCTCTGTGATGTTGTCATTAAAAAAAAGTATATTTTGTAACTTAAAACTTAAGTTTTTCAACTTGGAAACATCACACTTGGCTTGTTTGGGTGTGGGTTCACATGTGGCTTTCCATATTTGGGGCCCAGTTAGTTGATTGTGCTAATTTGTTTTTACATCAATAGAGAATTTCAAATTAGTCAGAACAATGGTAGTGATTAGTCTGGTACTGGCCAATTCTTCTCTCCATGGCTAATGGTTTCCTATTCCCTATGAGCATGATGAGTGACCTTGTCGGTGGCTCAATTGGTTTACAGGGGTCATGGACTAATGACTGTGCAAACAATGGCATGGTTCATTATCATGCCCATGCAAACAAACCCCATGTGCTCAGCACTGCTGACACTGTTCAGTGTAATCAAAAGTTTTAGCTCAATTTTCTCATGTAAATTTTATGTTCACACATCTGAGTTTTTGGGAGCATGTAGTTTAAGTACCAAACTATCCAAAAATATTAAAAAGGGATTACAGGTTATCCAAAGGTGCTGGCTTCAGATCTTCCACCTGAAAATTGTCACATTTGTCTCTCGCGTATCTCCAAAAGCAATTATGAGGTACAACCATGAAACTTTGTGGAAACATCTATCAATATATGAAGGCGTGTACCTGGGGTTTTATTTTTCTCTGGGGTTGATTATACAGTCTTGATTAATCATTCATTAACTCAAAGAAAATGTTGATTCGATGTTAGACTTGTCACATTTGTGTCACATGTATCTCAAAAGGTATTTGAGCTTCAACCATGAAACTTTGTGGAAACATCTATCAATATATGAAGGTGTGCATCTGGGGTTTTGTTTCTCTCTTGGATTAATTATCTTGTGTTACTTAATTATTAAGTAACTTAGGGAAAATATTGATTCGACGTTAGACTTGTTATATTTGTGTCGCATGTACCTCAAAAATTATTTGAGGTTCAACCATGAACCTTTGTAGAAACATCTATCAATATATAAAAGTATGCACCTGGGGTTGTGGTCCTCCCTTGGATTAATTATTTTGTGTGAATTAATCATTAATTTACTTAGGGAAGATGTTGATTTGACGTTAGACTTGTTACATTTGTGTTGCATGTATCTCAAAAAGTATTTGAGGTTCAACCATAAAACTTTATGGAAACATCTATCAATATATGAAAGTGTGCACCTGGGTTTTTGTTTCTTCCTTGGATTAATTATCTTGTGTTAATTAATCATTAATTAACTGAGGGAAAGTGTTGATTCCATGTTATGCTTGTCACATTTGTGTCGCATTGTCTCAAAAAGTATTTGAGGTCTTACACCAGTTACATGCCATATTCTTTCCAATGCTGATGGGAGCAATGACAGGTGGGGGCATCCACGTCCTTTGGACACTTTTCTAGTTTCAGATATATTGATTTTTTTAAAGGAAACACTGTTCCCTTTTTGATACTGTAACCTGGCTGTGTTGCATAATTTTATTTCATCATTTGCATGAAAGATTTTGAAAGTGAAAGCTGTGCTGTCAATAAATGTATAAATCACAGTTCCTGAATTTCTGTTAGACATTCACAGTCCACTCGGTGATAATTGTACCTGCTGTGGTTGATGAGAAGGTATACAGAAAAAAGTGGGACAGTTTTTACTCTGTGTGTGGGCTTTTAGCCATTATGTCATTCTGCAGTGGTCGTGTAATAATCAGCTTTCCCTTTATCTCTGTTTGTCACCCAGATATGGCTGGCTATCAATGATTATTGAGATATTACCTACTCACAGTGATACATATGTGTGTGTGTGTGTGTGTGTATATATATATATATATATATATATATATATATATATATATATATATATATTTATATATATATATATATATATATATATATATATATATATATATACATATAAGATATAAATGAAACAGAAGCCTGATTATGGCCACCAGGTGGTAGATGCCCTTTAATGCAGTGTAAAAGTATATACATGTATTCTATGATGGTGGGTGACACCAATAGCGAAGCCAATTACAATTCTCATAATCTTCTCCTTTTCTTCGGTCACTGAACAAACAGTGTTATGTGATAAACAACAAAACATGATGATAAAGATAATCTCGGGGTTCACAGATACATGTACAATTGACGTTGCATAGAATATGTGTGATACAGTATGGATGAGCATGGTAAAAATATCATGATGTCCTCTTCAGCTCCACCACAGGTGTGTATCACAATATTCTGTGGCCACTCATGGTATCTCACATACAACCTTACTTTATGAAAAGTCAGACCAAATCAACAGGATGAGATCTTTTTGTGTATTTAACGTTAATGAAAAGTGTTCTTTGTAAAATGCATCACATTAATAGACACTGCACTTTACAAAAATATATACCCTTGGATAACTATGTAGAAAAACTCCTTCATAAAATGTGTATTTCATATATACTCAGAGTTGGCTTCATTTAACGGGGCATTTTGTGTGTTTGGGTCCAGTGTGTGGCTGACACCTGCAACTGAGTTCTCTGGGTGCACACGTGATCGGCAAAACATGGCCACCAATTCTTTGCGAAAACGAGGCCCAGTAACACAATACAGTAAAAAATTAATGGCGTTGTTGGAGAAAAACAACATTAGTGTAATGGCAAATACATAGTAAAAATATGAGACACCATAAGTGTCGGTTCCAGGTAACCAGTAAGGTTCCAGTATAAGAACAACAAGGACAGGTGTTGTTGTCACGAGGTATACAACATTGGTAGTCAGAAGCATAAGTGTCATAGTCGTCATTTTCACGTTATTTTGGTTGGGCATGTTCATGTGGCGTTTCCGGCGATATCGAGCTTGCAGAAGTGCCCAAATTATGGCCACATTGCTTGAAATCATGATTGTAAAAGCGAGCACAGACTGAGACATGTCAATCATTGGCCATACCTTGAGAATGCTGTCTGGTAAGTTGCAAGTTAATGTTGAGTTGTCTGTTGGATGTAGTGGCATTAAGTTTGCCGTCCAAAAGAACTGAGCATTCATAATCACCATTGACATGGCAAGAATAATTAAGCTTGTTGTCGCATTTCGGCGTGTGCACAGGTGCTTGGCTTTCAATGGCAGACAGACAGAGATGACACGCTCCACAGACACAAACACCAGTGTCCATGCCGAGAAGTCAATGGACCAATACACCAGAAAGGAGTGGAACTTGCACGTGCCCGTTGTAAAGTTCCTGACATCCACCCCAAAAACAGCACGAATCCAGTAGCGCATGAAACCTGCAGCAGACACAAAGCATCAGATGTCAATACATTTCTGTGTCTTTTGCCTCAGGGGCCATCCAGCATTTTACTCAGTTTCACGTAAGCTTGCATTGAGACAGATGCAAGACCTATGAACTATTACCATTTGATCAATGTTTAGGTCACGGTCAAGGTCTTGCTAGTAAATTTGGGAGAGGAGGGGTATTCTGAGTGTGCTTGTGAAAATGAGGACATTTTTGAGCGACCCTGTCGGGGATGCAGTATTCAATAAATAGTTCAAAAAGTTTTCTTCAGACATCTGAGACACTTCAGAAAAATTGTTTTAACAGCTGACATTTAAGATGTGGATTCTTTTTGGACGAGTTGACCAGAAGGGGATTAAATCCCATTGTGAGGCTTCCGTCTTTCTTGTCTGCATCGATGAACAGCTCATCAGTCATTAGAGAGGACAGTTTCGATATTAATTGTCAATCAGAGCCAAATCAGGTAATGGCATGTTGGACTATGGTTCCCAGAAGACCATAGATGCAAGGCTTAACCCTTTCACCCCTAGCCTGGCTGGTGAGCAAATGGCATCAGCTTCATTGTTTCAGCTTTTATGAGCAACAATTTGAGTGAGAATTGTAGATGAGACTTAATTATCAAGATAACCTGCCCCAGGTCAACAGGATTCCATGACAAGGGTTGGGTGCCCTGAGTGCCAAACCCTTGCCAAAGGAAAGCTGTTGACTCAACCTGCTTTCAGGAAAATCTGGATTTGCTGAGGTGGTGTTAAAAAGTATAGACATATTTGTTTTAGATGGATTGTGAAAGAAGTCAAGCATTGACTTATGGAGTCACTCTCCATGGCACAGATGTTGGCGTATACTTCCTACCTTGCCTAGTGGAGGAAACCGAAGAACTCGTAGAAAACCACCGTGCACGGTTAAAGTGGTAGGAACTTTTTTCCACATGCTGCCCAGGACGAGAATCGAACCCGGGTCGCAGAGGTGAAAGGCGAGCGTCTTGCCACTCAGCCAACCGTGCACCTATGTTGCACATGTTCAAAGATTTCTGCCAAAAATGCTGTATCATGAGGGAAACAATTTTATGATTTTTATTGCCATTTCCAAAATGTGACTTCTAAATAAAACATTATTAGCTCTGCTGACCTAAGGTTGCAGAGCTTATATGACCGCTTATGTCCCTCTGCCCATCATTCTGTCCATCCGTCTGTCTGTCATTCCGTCATCTTTGAACTTTTGGGTTGTTAGCACGATAACTTTAAAAGTTTTGATTATAACCCCATATATGTTTCAGGACATATCATATGTATGAAAATCTAGGTCGGGTTTGATAATGAGGTCATGACTTACATTATTACATAAGATATAGGTCTAAATATGGAAAATTTGTGGACACTCTAGTGTGTTTAATTTGTGATGGATCTTCATTAAACGTGGTGGGAATTTTACTGAGCCAAAAGTCTTGAACGTGTGTGATACTAGTGGCACCATCTATGGTATTACAGGAATTATGAGCCAAAATTTAATGAAACACATTAAATTCAATATCTCAAAAAATGATTGAGCTAGCATTATGAATTTGATGGCCAATATGCTTCATGGAAAGGGCGACAATGTTATATAATATGAGTGACCTGGGCTGATTTCTCAAGGTCACAAAGGATTTAAAGTTGAAAATATGATATGATTGAAATGGGACTTTGTGTTATAAACTTGTGATGTTCAGGCTTGTGACTTCACAGATACATTAGAGTAATAAAAGTCTAAATAATGGAAAAGACATGTGTTGCCACCTATGATTGAAATGTGAAACTATGCCCATGAGGTGGACAATGCATTGAATTCAATATCTTGACAAGAAATAAGACAAGCCTTACCAAATTTATACCAGGGAAGCGATACATAAAGGCACAAATTTTCATTAAGTAACAGTGACCTTGACGTATTTTATCAAGGTCAGTACATAATGTAAAGCGACAGATAGAGTTTGCCATCAGGAAATAATTGAGCCAGGCTTGGATAAATGTTTTTGAAAGACACTGTAGATATGATGGTAGCATTTTATTTAATACCAATGACCTTGACCTATTTTCTCAAGGTCATAGAGGCTTTAAAGTAAAAACTGTTATAAAATTGTGATGGTCTGGGCATGTATGATTGTTGATATATGTACATGTATGTATGTAACATTGCAGGTATATTGTATAACTACATATACAAAGCCATGTAATGGTAGACATGTTGCGCCATTCAGAGCTTATATGATCCTTTCTGTCCGTCCGTTCATTTTAAAGACATTCATAAACTTTTGGGTTGTGAGCACGATAACTTCTAAAGTTTTGACAGCCCCATTTGTTTTGTTGTTTCAAAGCATTTTCTTATTGCTACACTCATTTCACTTTTATCTGATTCGTAACAGCAGAGAACTAGGCCCATGGGCCTCTTATGTAACAAAATTGGTGCAACTTTTAGAAAACTAACATATTTGATACGGTTTGTGCCTCCCCACCCCCAAAAAAGATACATACACACAGACATATATATACATATGTGCAAGTGCAGTGCTTAGCCAAAATTCCATTCCAATACACTCAAACTGTTCACCTTTTCATTGTCAGAATAAGACTGAGTCAATAGCTTTCCTTTGTATGGGTTACGGGCAATGTGCCCAAAGCATACTGTTGACCAGGTGCATGTCATCATAATGTGGAAATTGACACTTTCTCTTTGAATTAAGACTGAGTCAACAGCTTTCGGTGGCATGGGTTGGGCACTAAGCACCCAACGCATGCTAAGGAAATCTGTTGACCTGGGGCTTGTGATCTTGACAGGTATTATCAACAACTCTCAGTCAAATTGCTTTTCCTTGCTGCTGAAATGGGTTGAAAACACAGAAGCAGACGACTTTTGATCACCAGTTGGTTTTAGCCACTTGAAGGAGGAAGGGGTTCAGTTAAAACATAAAGGCAGATGACAATTTACACATGAGCGCTTTTTGGCAATTTGACTGGGAAAGGATTCAATGTGCATGTATTGTGAAACGTGAGGAATATATATGACTAACATCATGTATAGCTGGGAACACGCTACATGCAGCTATATTTATTCCTGAGCCTGGCAAACAAATCAAAAACATGTTCTGCAGTGTCAGATATGTTGGGCTGTTATGTTAAACTTCATGACCCAAAATTTTGTAATTTTGATGTGCTTTGTGTGGAATTGAAATTCACATGAATGACAGATAGGGCTTGCATCTAATGGTGGACCAGTGGTATTGTTTGACAGAAATAAATATATGTTGCTCAGGAGTACCTTTATAAGGTGTCTTGAACTAGCTTATCAATTGTAAACCCCAGTTATAACTCCTATGTAAAAAAGGACTAACACAATGAGAGAGAGCATAGGTAATAATTAGGTTTATCGTATTTTTACACTTGGACTTAAAGTAATTTATTAAGCATAAATTTTTGCAGTACCAGTACTTGAATTTCCTAAACAGATTGAAGTTAAAATTTTCATGGGTTCTGTTTTTCAGAATGTCTGCTTTGGAAGGACATAAAAGCATTAGAAATATAATTTGACTGATTTTCATTGTACCAGGGGAAATAAATAACCAGGATGAACATTATGCTTATAGAGTAAAATCATTGCATCAGCCTCGAGGACAGGCGATGTGTCACTTCAGAGATCAAACAACCTTGCTGCATTTCATGTCACCCGTAGGACAAATTCAAATGAATGTATTACTTGCATTGACAACCTTGTTTACTGTACAGTGTCTGCTTGACATCATAAAGTAGAACATATTTTACGAACAAATCCCGAGGAGTTTGGCTTGGGAGTTCATTTTATTTGTTTATTTATTCACTTATTTTTATTTTTTATGTATTTATTTATTTCATCCCCTTTTGTCTTGGGGGGCAGAGTTGTTAGCAACCTCTGCACTGAAAACCATAACAACATTATTTTGTCAGTTTATGACATTTGGCATATCTAAACGCAACTGGGTCACTGAAATTGAACAATAAAGAGAGAAATAGAAAACAAGAGGGCACTGAAATCACTGTCACATCTACGCTTGTCATAATGGCATAGTAATTGTCATCTGTATGTATTTTCTTAGCATCTCCACCCACAGATTTCCGTTTTCTTGCCTTTTCATGTGGGTGTAGTGTACATATAGTTAAAACGCATTGTCTACCCTTTTCAAACTGGGTGTTGTAACAATGTCTGTATTGATCAAGCAGTTCATTGTGAGAATAAATTAATAAGAAGACTAGGCAAGTGCTGATAAGAACAAATACATGGCGTGAATATATTTGATGCTCTTCTGAGTGCAAGTGTGAAAGCACACCTGGAGACATCGTAAATGTCACTTGCTTTAATTTTATGTTCTTTTGTTGCAATTTGAATTAATAATCGATAGAGGCCAATCAGAATCAACTGCCTCTGATCAACACATTTATTTGGTTTCAGTGCTTTTGTGCACTGTGCATAAGAAAAAGATACGTGTTGAGGAACAGTTGGAAACACATGGGTTAAAGCAACTAGAACACGGTGAAGCCATACTGTATTTGGGCTAATACAGCCTGTGTCAAAATTCTACAGAAGAACATGTGCAGTATGGACAATAGTACTTCCATATGTATATAGGTTGGACAGTGACAGGTTAGGATATAGACAGTAAAGAGTTTGCACTGTGGAATAGGGTAATGACTACCAGGAAGTGGTTCTGGACAAAAAGACACAAATACAATACATGTACGATGAGACATTCTTTGTTAGTTCACATCTCCCCTTTCCAACACAAAAATACAATCTCGCATAACAGGCAAAACTTTGTAGTTGGTTGTCAATATCAAATATCAGTTTTAGCTCAGCTGAGCTTATCTTGTTATCCATTGTCTATTGTCAGTGGTGTCCGCATCCGCCCGTCAACAATTCACATTTATGCTTCTCCAAAACCATCAGCCAGATTGATTCACTTGAAAGGTGGGTGGGATGTACATTGGGTGAGTCTCTACAGAATTTGTTCAAATGGTCCAGGGATTCTTTTTTTTTTTTCTTTTGGTTCATTTTGTGGTAAAATATTAACAAATCTTCTTGTCTAACACTGCAAAGTCCATTGCTTTCAAGTTGCTTAAGGACACTTCTAGGAACCCATAGACCTTAATTTATTCACCAGATGGTGCTGCAAATTTTTTTCTATTTTGTACAAATTGCTGGGTGTTTAAGCTATTTTTGACTTCTATAAAACCATCACTTAGATTCTTTTGAAATTGGTGGAAATGTAGCTTGTGAAAGGGTCAAACAAAATTGTTCAATAGGTGAGGATAATCTGTATCTCTGATGTTTAATTAATTTCTTTAATTTTAGTACTTACTGGTTAATGCATACGTTCATATTGATAAATACTACAGGGGTTTTTGGAGTTTTTATGAATTTTTTGTTCATTTTTTGGCAAAATTTTAAAAATATTCTTCTCTGAACTGCTAAGCCAATTGTTTTGAAATTGCATAGGTACACTTCTGAGAACCCCTAGACCTTTATTGTTCATGAGGAGGTGCTGCAATTTTTGACTGTCTTCTCCAAAAGAAAAATCACTGAGGTATAGCATAATATGGATGACCTTGACTAACTTCTCAAAGTCATTGAGGGAATATATTTTGGGAAATGATTTTTGTCTCGGCAGCATAAGCTGTTAGCGAGACTAAGCAGTCACTTTCCATCTGTCCATCTGTCCGTCCGTCAGTCCGTCCATACGTCAACAAAAAACTTCGGAGTGGCTTGAATTACACTGATGAGACATTCATGCCCCTGCATGACTCTGGTTTGGTGATGGTCATCAGATTGTATCATGTATATGTGAGCAGTATTAGGTCCATTGAGCCTCTTTTTCAGTTGTTAATACTTTTATATCAGGATTCACAAATATACAGACTCATGCAATGCACCTTGATATCAGGGTTGGAAAATATGTGAACTCAACAAGTTGTTGCGATAGCAACCATAAAAAATCTTTTTAACAGGTAATATACAGTGCAAAATAGAACAAATGCCTAATAGTTGAGAAGTGTAAATCTGGAAAAAGTTTTCACAAAATATACTGAAAATATGCAGCATACATTTTTCACTCAAATTTGGCAAGCTTTTCTATAGGAATGCAATGTAATATTCTTACTCAATATATCTTCCACAAAATTCAATTATATGCATGTAGTTCATCTGAAAATCCAAAGAAACAACAAAACATGACAACCACATATTGTCTCAAATTTTGTGAAAATGACAGTGCACAACTAAAAATATACTTTCTCTTATTATAGTTTGGCATCCTACTTAAATTCAAAACATCCTTCTCATCCTAGATAACTACCGGTAGCTGAGAGATATGTCAGTATTACACAGATTGTTTAATTCAGAAATTGCCAGGCATCATCAGCCAAGGGCATGTGAGGCTTCAAAGTGTTAACCCTGAAAGTGCTAATCATGGCTATAGTCGTTTTCTCATTACCATTGAACATGTTATGGTTCCAAGATTTAAATTACTCCTGAAGATACCTTCCATTTAAATACCAGCAAGCCTGGTCTACTGCAAAAAGTAGTCTAAGTCAACAGCTTTGCTCAGGGCACTTTGCACGCATTGTGTGCAAAGCGCCCGAAGGAAAACTGTTCACTTAGTCTTATGTCAGCCCTTTAAGGGTTAAACCTGATTTTAAGCGATATAGCTGCCTTATCTGTTGCAGTGATGCAGCAGTGGAGCGTGCTCAGCCAGGTGATGTGTCAAACTTTTTAAGACTATTTCAATAATTCAATTAAAGCTGTTTCTGTGACTTATTTGAAAAAGCTTCCCTGCCCTGCCAAAAGTCAGGGCCAGCATTTCTTTGATTGCCTGGCTAGTAATTGCAGCAAAACCAGTGGTGGTAGTCTGACCTGTATATAGCACAGCCAGGTCTGCAAACGCCAGCACCAGCAGGTAGAAACTAGTGGTACTCTGCCACAGTACCCGCCGTCTTAGCACGAAGATCGACATCACATTACCTACTGTGCCCAGAATTATGATGAAAGGTGGATAATAGCGGTATATGTTGCTTGTGGTCTTCTTCAGTGCGTCCAGGTCTTGCTGGGTCCACAAGGTCGTCTCTGTCGTGTTGGTTCCTGTGGCCATTTCCACAACTGCCTAAAAATAGAGTGGAGGCTTACAGGAAATACAATCAACTGGTACTATGAGCAAAATGCAGTGATTTATGATTTTCGAAAGAATAATGTGTTATTCCCACAGCTGCGCTATCATGCATTAACAATTCCAACTCCTAACCAATAGTACTTAAAGGAATTAAGGGGTTGTACTGGGGAATTAAGGCATTGTGTTTTCAGGTTGTCCACTGATCTATCCATCCATCTGGTAAATGTTTATAACTATGATATCTCAAAAATGCTGAGACGTGCTTTGCTCAAATTTTGGTACACAAGTATCTCATATCCGGCCAAGATGAACAGATTGCATTTTGGTGACCTCCATCTATTTATCTGTTGCAGCAAACTGTTTACTAATGAGCATATCAAGTTTTCAGAGTGGTTGATCAAAGTCTAAAGTGAAAGGTGTTCATGCATCTCGATGATAAAACCACAATTCAGTTGGGTGCCTGATACTTTATTTGTGCCCATGACCTACTTTTCTTGAGTTGTGACCTACATAACTGAAAACTTGTTTTTCCTCATAAAATCGATGATTCTTCATCTAATTTTGATAAAATTAAGTTCCTTAGATAGCTTATGAATAGGCCGGGCCTTGTTTTCTAGTCTTTAGCTACAACTTATATCTGAATGTTAAAGATTAGGCTCCTACAGTTGTCAGATTATGACCCACATATCTGGAAATGTGGTCTTCATCCTGGGGCAAATAATTTTTTGCCCAATTTCACAAAGCTGAGTTTTACTGGTAGCTATTGGGTAAAGGCATTTCTTTTCTTATCTGCACTTCATCTGCTTTGGTAGTCATTAATGCATCTGTACAAAAAACACTGAACTGCAGTCAAAGTTTTAAGAATCATTTATAGTTGGTGCCTTTCTTGTTAACAAATATTGAAATTTTTGACAACACAAGAACAATATTTGCTAAATTTGACAATGGGCAAACTACTGAACAAATTTGTGCATTTTTTAAACAATATTGTTATGGAATTTCTGATTTGTAGAACAGATGTCAATAACATGTATACATGTATATGCAGAATGTATGAAATACAAAGGCAAACTTGACCATTTACTAAACTTGCTTCATGGTAGATTGTGGGTATATACACTGCACCAGAAATGAGAGAATTCATTTGGGATTTGGTACAGTTGGCATGTGTGTTTCCCATTTTCGGACAGGTGATTGGTACCGAAGGTTGCTGGTTTGAGACCTGGCCGTTCTCTGGTCACAAAACATGTAGACGTAGTGTTTTAGATGGGGCTGTAAGGCTTTCAAATTAGTATGACATGTTTTGAAGTGCAAGGCCAGTGTCATTTACAGGTTTTGCATCCTTGATGACCAGAGACAAATTTGTCCATGCTCCATATTTTTCTAGGAGAAGGGAGGATAATCCCTTAACAGAAAAACAACACTGTAGGCTCATGTTATAAAAATAAGATCCCCCATATACTGTCGACGTTTTGGACCCTAATTTAGGGCCTTCCTCAGGACGAGGAGGATCTGGGTTATTTTATTATTATACAGTACTTAAGTGCAGAAAAGAGGTGCTGCTTTTTGAAATTATGTTAATTTTTACCGCGAGAGGGTGCCACATGGTAGCGACCCGTCAGATTTATTTACAGTTTCTGTTTCAATATTGTGTATTTCGCCATGGATCGACAGTGGTATACTTTTTATATGCATCTGATACACCTGGGCAGATATTCAGGCCTGCCATATCAGGTATATGTTTGGATTACCCAGCAAAGTGCTCACACAACATGCATTTAATATGTTTGTATCCATATGTGTACATAACCACGTGCCAGTCTGTGTATATTAAAGCTTTAAAATACATCATTCTCTCATTAACTAGACATAATCTTCAGAAATGGACAACAAGCTTACCAGCACAATATGGGCAACTGAGCTGGAACCAACATTGACCAGTAAAAAGTTGAACATGAGCCTAATTAATCACCATCATTGCTTTGCAGACAAAAGTGACCACATCTTCTGCTCTATGCTTTGTAGGCGAATTCAGGTTATCTGCGATCATAAAGGCACAAAATAATTTTGCCAGTTCCTTAATAATGCAAGCGAGATAAAATCATTACATTGTGAAGGAGCCTTTGCCGGGGCTCCTTGACGAAGTAACTAATAGTGCACCTGGGATTTTGTTTGTCTGTGTCTCTGTACAACACCCTAACTTTTGCTTGATTTAGCAAAAAAGACCATTGTCTACCCCACACCCAGCATGAAACTTGATGTACCTCTAGGGGACATCAATATGGATGTTGATACCACAAACTACAACACGATATCAAATAAACTCACTACATTCGGCATGTACAGTATCCCACGCATAGAAGTCGATCTACGCTGGACCATGTGTTCACCAAGGATTATATTCAACAATCCAGAATCTGCTGCATCCAGCTTACGTCTCAGACCACAGTATTGTTTATTTGGAACAATTGACATTTTCAAAGACAATATATGTCTTCATCCACATGTCACAAGCACCTTGTTGCCCAATCTACCCGTATATGTTATACCTCAACACCCCTACCAGGTCACGCTCTTTACAATATAGTGAGACTGTAAATTACAGACAGTCAAAGAAGTGAGAAACAGCATCTGTTGAAATCAAGAAAGGTCAATTTACATCGGCCCTACCACTATGCACAGAGACCCTGTCAAGGTTTCATGCAGTCACATATACCTTTTTATGATATTTTACTTTAGTTCATGTCAGCTAAGTTTTGTTGACATCCCTTGTTTCCGTACTAATAATGACAGGTTGGAGCATCTGTGTCCAATGGACACTTTTCTAGTTAAACAAAAATTTAGTTCAAGTACTTGTCGGTTGATTGATACATTCCTATTGATAATAAGGTAAGTCAGTGTGATCACAGTAGCTTCAACCTTGGTAAGATTATTATGTCTTCCCTTGCAACAGGAGGATTTTTTTTTTTTTTTGCGTCCGTTTCTTCCACTTCTTGTTCTTCTTTTGCTTCTTCAAGACATTGTTGCCAATACGATAACTCAAGAGAGATTTCACTTGGGAAGTTGAAATTTTTTGTGTGTTTCTTCCCATAAAAGACCTTGATTCTGATCGCAAATAAGTGAACTTGACCTATTTTTCAAGGTCATGGGCATTTCATCTAAAAGCAATGCGAACACGATTACTCAACAAAAATTTGACTTAGGAAGTTGAAATTTTTTGTGTATATGTTCCTATATAAGACCTTGCTCGGGTGTTGCAAATTGGTGACCTTTGGAGGTTAAAATTTTGCATGATTATGTACATTATGTACCAAAATACAAACTAAGTTAGGATTGTAGGTGGTGACCTTGACGTATTTTCAAGGTCATGTGACCACTTTTTAAAGATCATGGCAGATGCACTTGAGAATGATTTGACTTAGGAAATTTTGTGTGATTATGTTTCTGTATAAAACCTTGCTTGTGATTACATATGTTTGATCTCTGACCTATTTTTCAAGGTCATAAGCACTTCTTTGTCATTGCGGAAACAATAAGGCAAGAAAGACTTAAAGCTTCAGATTGTGTGATTATGTATCTGTATAAGAGCTAGGTTGAGATTGTAGGTGAGGTGACCTTGACCTATTTTTCAAGGTCACAGCAGTATTTCCTTGAAAATTATTGCAGATGTGATAGGTCCAGAAGGATTTGACTTAAGAGGTTGAAATTTTGTGTGATTATGTACCAATATAATACCAATATAAAAGCTAGGTTTGGATTGCAGATAGTGACCTTTGAGCTATATTTCAAGGTCACATGCGCATTTCCCTGAAAATCATCATTTATGTGATAAATCGAAATTAAAGGAATTGACTCAGGAGGTTGTAATGTTATGTGATTTTGTACCAGTATAAGACCTAATTTAAGATTATGGACGGATGACCATGATCTGTTTTTCAAGGTCACACGGGTTTTTCCAAAATAAGGGTGACAACTGATAAGGGTGCATGGGGAGACATTTGATTTTCTGTTGGAAAGTCAGCCTGTTCTAGTTTACATACTAGCTGAGACCTAAGTTGGGGTTGTATCTGGGTCCCATTGACCTGATTGTTAAGGCCATGTGTGTGAGTTTGGTTTCTGTGCAATGATAGTATCAGTTACCGCCTTCAGAGAAAATGGTTTTCCACTGGGAGACATTTGATTTTGCCTTGCAAATCAGTAAACTCTAGTTTATTTGTTTAGTAAGGCTTCAGTTCTTCAAAAGCACTTATTAGATTCTCTTAAGATTTTGTGGGAATACGCATTCTATGACTCAGCCTGTGCTGCATTTGTTCACTGGCTGATGCTTTATATGTGTTTCCAGGATTTTTTTTACCTGAGATAATTGTCTATGAAAGTACATAATATCAACATTTCTAGCACATAAACACTAACAGAAATACATTTACATGCAGCATTATGTATCAGTGTGGTCTTTCAGACCTCATATTGTGCTTTATTCATTTTGACATTAGTAAGCCTAGATCAGCTAATCACCAGATTAAATGGGTTCAGTCAACCAATTTTTAGTCCCTATAGAGTAAATGAGTAGGGAATGAAAATACTTGGTTTTATCATTATTGTCCTCCTCAAAATCAGAATCACCCCATTAGAGTTCACAAACATATGGTTTCACTTATTTAGTCTTTCACATCTGCCTATGACCTTTATGTGATCCAAGTATTCTAAGACTATTAACCAGAAAGAATATCAACTAGATTGCCTCATCTATTTCTGTCTGGCTATTATGCACTGTCTCTGCCGATACATTAAATGTGACTGACCTGAGATCTTGATTCCGTCCAGGTGTACTTACAATTATATAGCAGGTTTGAGCAACTGTATGGCCCATGCTCATTAACCCTTTCCCCCTTAAACCGGCTGGTGGTCAAATGTCGTCTGCTTCAGTGTTTTCAACTAATTTCAACAGTTATCAAAAACAATTTGACTGAGGAATGTACATGAGACTTATCCAGATCACATGCCCCAGGTCAACAGCTTTCCTTGGCATGGGTTGGGCACTAAGTGCCCAACCCATGCCAAGGAAAGCTGTTGACTCAGTCTCAATTCAAGGGGGAAAGGGTTAAGCACAACCAATTTCACTCGTTCAGTGCCAAGTATTGGCTGAGTCCATGGCTTTCATGGTGCAGTTTGGCCGTTTGCACCCAAAGTGTGCCAAAGAAAGCTACTGACCTGAACCATTCTTGCAGTCTCTTGCATGCATGCTGGGACTAGAATGAAAGGCCACTTTGCAAAGAAGAGGAATCTAGTATTGTTACATCAATTCAGAGCATTTGATTTTTGTTGCAATTGGCCGTGAAACAGTTAAGATAGAGTCCAGGAACTGCAGTACCGTGATGAAGGGTGTGTCATGTACCAAAAGTAGGTTAATTCCTAGATCAAGTATCTGGGTCACAGTGACATATTCTTATAAAATAGTGTCAGAGCTATAATTACTTTCCTTTTTAACTTAGTTTCATGAAACCTCACACACACACACACACACACACACACACACACACAAACAAACAAACATCTTAACCTAAAGGTGTGTCATGAAACAAAAGTAGGTCACTAGGTCAATTATCTTGGTCAGGGTAATACATTCATGTAAAACTACATTACACTTCATGTTCGGGCAGTAATTCTGTTGTCTTTGGCTCAGAATCATGAATCTTGACACACCTGTGTGTCTGGACACAAAAGTGTGTTTTGCACTAAAGTAAATAACTGGGTCTAGTATCTGGGTCAGGGTGATAGCCTATTTTTACCTCAGCTGACTTGTCAGTCAGCTGAGGTTTTTTGAGGGTCCTCCGTCGTCCGTCCGTCCGTCCGTCGTCCGTCCGTCCGTCGTCCGTCCGTCCGTCGTCCGTCCGTCCGTCCGTCCGTCGTCCACAATTCACATTTTCGACTTCTTCTCAAAAACTGTCAGCCAGATTCACTTCAAACTTGGTGGAAATGTGCCTTGGGTGGGTCTCTACCAAGTTTGTTCAAATGGTCACGGTCCAGTGATTTTTGGATTTTTAATGAATTTTTTTGTTCTTTTTGGGGTAAATCTTAAAAAATCTTCTTCTCCGAAACTGCTCACCCAATTGCTTTGATATCACACAGGAACACTCCCTGGGACTCCTAGTTCTTAATTTGTTCACCAGGTGGCGCTGCAATTTTTTCCTAATTTTTTATGAATTTTTGTGTGTTATAGCTATTTTCAACTTCTTCTCCAGAACCATCACTCAGATTAAGCTGAAACATGGTGGATATGTTCCTTGTAGAAGGGTCAAACAAAGTTGTTCACTATGTGGGAATGCTGCGGATTCTTGATTTTTAACGATTTTTTCAATTCGGGTACTTGTCGGTCAATGCAGCTTTCCTATTGATTACTATGGATGTCAATGGGCATTCTAATGCTAATTCACATTTTCTACTTCTTCTCCAAAACCGTCATCCAGATTAACTTCAAACTTGGTGGCAATGTACCTTGGGTGGGTTTCTACCAATTTTGTTCAAATGTTCATGCTTCAGTGATTTTATGGATTTTCAATGAATTTTTTTGTTCTTTTTTTTTTGGACAATCTTGAAAAATCTTCTTCTCCGAAACTGCGTACCCAATTGCTTTGATATCGTACATAGACACTCCCGGGGACACCTAGTTCCCAATTTGTTCACCAGGTGGCACTGCAATTTTTTTTAGGAATTTTTTGTATGGTTTTGCTATTTTTCACTTGTTGTCAGAATGGTCCCTCAGATTAAACTGAAATGTGATGGATGTGTTGTTGTGGAAGGGTCAAACAGTTGTTTACTAGGTGGCACTGCTTTGGATTCCTGATTTTTAAGGATTTTCAATTCGGGTACTTATCATTCGATGCAGTTTTCCTATTGATTACTATGTAAGTCAATGGACATTCTAATGCTAATTCACAGGACAACTGACACAAAATTTACTGTTTACTTGATAACTTGAGATCTGTTTTGAGTTCGCTACACATGTTAATTATTCTGTATGAAGGTCATGCTGAGACAGTACATGAATGACCTTGACCTCATTTCTGGGGTCACTGTGCAACATACATGAATTTTACTCTTCATTATAACTTGAGAACTACTTGAACTTTGGTGTTGCACATGTAAGTGTTCTTCTATAAAGGTCAGACTTACTCAGAACATGGTGTCCTTGATCCTATCCCAAGTTCATAGAGCTGCAAGTGTGATGAATGTCAAGATCAGCTGAGGCACGGGCTGTTCACACAGCCCTCTTGTTATTAACTATGGTCATTCCAAATGAGACCTGTGATTAGCAAGGTTGTAAATGAGGCGGGGGGGGGGGGGGGGGCATGGATCCAGCAACCTCTGATCGCTTTTTAATTTTTTATTTGGGGACCAGCAATATGAAGCAGAAAGAAATACTTGAGTGACTGCCAAAATATAATGCTGAAGAGTTCACAATGATGAAATGAAGATAGTGAGCCTTCTTTGAGCCTTCTTCATATTTCTTATCATAAAAGACTCGGCAAGTGCCAAGGAGGCGAATGTGCCGGTTTACAAATAAGTTTGCTCTATAACTATGTAGAGGCCTAAATATATTGAATGTACACTGGTTTAATCAGGTACGACAGTCTGACCGGTTTCGTCCTTAAAACGGACTCTTCAGAGACTGGTTGTAACGGACACAGACACCGGTATTTATACCCTAACGTAACTGGCCTTAGTGACCTATTGTTACGTTGTGGTGTTACGCCTTTTGGAGTGTGCGTAACGTTGGCTGGCAGTTGAATCAACGCACCAGCCAGTGGCCCAGATATCATGCGTAAACTGTCAACAGAGAACATCACGTGGTCTGGGTGATATTAAATCTCATAGGGGAAGCCCACGCTCTCCCTGTCATTCTCCGTGGTGGGGATGCCCCACGGATATTTCTTGCTTGAAAAGCAACAGATTGCGTTTTAATAATTGCACTGGCAGATTCTCAGAAACAGATGTTGGCTATTGTTTCTGTAAATAACAATACACTAAAATATACAATCATTAACGATCCACAATTGCACAGCAAGCAATAATATACCCATCTTTGCAGCCCTATCAACAATAGGAATGTAATTACTGAGAGTAGGTACATCAATGATATACATTAAGTCACCTAGTCAGAAATAACACTGCTGTGGTACTGCTGGCAGTTCCACGGGGATAATCAAGGTTCACAGTAATGTTACCTTTAAGGTTGCATGTTGGTTAATGGATGGTAAAGTAACTTAGAAAGCTATAAAGTGTTTCTTTATATTAACCGTTTCCCCTGGGAAAGCTGTTGACCTGGTGCATGCTATGCAGTTAGGGCTCATCCTTACTCCTGAGAAAGCTATTGACCTAGAGCATGCCATGCAGGTTTGGCTCATCCTATGTCTTGGGAAAGCTGTTGACCTAGGACATACTATGCTGGTATGGCTCATCCTATCCCCTGGGCAAGCTATTGACCTAGAGCATGCTGTGCTGGTATGGCTCATACTATACCCTGGGCAAGCTGCTGACCTAGAGCATGCTGTGCTGGTATGGTCCCCTATCCCCTGGGAAAGCTGTTGACCTAGGGTAAGCTATGCTGGTATGGCTCATCTACAATGTTCCATGAACATCTTTTACATGCACATCAGAACTGACAGAAATCATTGATAGAGTGGAGGATGGTTTACTTGCTACAGGTTTCCTCTATTTTAGGGGGAAAAGGGGTTCTGAGGTGTCTTCATATTTGGAAATGCTACAACAATTAAATGTGTGCTTTTGGACAAACATAAACATATTCTGGCTTGCTGATCATGACAAATTATTATCTCCCACTCACAGGGGCGGGGGAGGGTACATGTGATAATGATTCCAGATATCGTTTCCAGTCCACATCTACAAAACTTTTACACTTGGCAGTCTGACATTATTGTGGCTTGTATTCATTACCTGCTCGTTGTTCCCTTTGGTCATTCTATGTGGCATAGGTAG
Source organism: Hermodice carunculata (assembly GCA_964020975.1). Classification (NCBI taxonomy): domain Eukaryota; kingdom Metazoa; phylum Annelida; class Polychaeta; order Eunicida; family Amphinomidae; genus Hermodice; species Hermodice carunculata. The sequence continues at coordinate 50,879,910 of OZ026617.1, forward strand.
CCATCTGGAATTTTGAGGACAGCTGGCCCTTGCATATTAGGTATTAGTGTTCGGTCACTGACCCATAAACTCTGTGCCATTTGGAACCTTGTAGAGTCACATCATTATTATGTCTCCCGGTGGAAGCCGGGGGACATATTGTTTTAGTGCCCGTTTCTTCCGCTTGTTGTTGTTGTTGTTGTTGTTGTTGTTGTTGTTGTTGTTCAGGTTCTTCAACACTTGGTTTCCGTGCGATAAGTCTCGAAGGACTTGACAGAATTTGATGAAACTTCGTAGGATTATGTATCTAGGCAAGACCTAGGTTGGGATTGTATTTGGGTGACCTTGACGTAATTTTCAAGGTCACAGGGTCACGTATGTGAAATTGGTTTCCGTTCGATAAGTCATGAAGAACTTGATGGAATTTGATGAAACTTGGTAGGATTATGTATCTTGGCAAGATTGAGGTTGGAATTGTATTTGGATGACCTTGAGCTAATTCTCAAGGTCACAGGGTCACTTATGTGAAATTGGTTTCCGTGTGATAAGTCTTGAAGAACTTGATGGAATTTGATGAAACTTGGTAGGATTATGTATCTAGGCAAGACCTAGGTTGGGATTGTATTTGGATGACCTTGAGCGAATTCTGAAGGTCACAGGGTCACTTATGTGAAATTGGTTTCCGTGCGATAAGTCTTGAAGAAAATGATGGAATTTGATGAAACTTGGTAGGATTATGTATCTTGGCAAGACCTAGGTTGGGATTGTATGTGGGCGACCTTGAGCGAATTCTCAAGGTCACAGGGTCACTTATGTGAAATTGGTTTCGTGCGATAAGTCATGAAGAACTTGATGGAATTTGATGCAACTTGGTAGGATTATGTATCTAGGCAAGACCTAGGTTGAGATTGTATTTGGATGACCTTGAGCAAATTCTCAAGGTCACAGGGTCACTTATTTGAAATTGGTTTCGTGCGATAAGTCATGAAGAACTTGATGGAATTTGATGAAACTTGGTAGGATTATGTATCTAGGCAAGACCTAGGTTGAGATTGTATTTGGATGACCTTGAGCGAATTCTCAAGGTCACAGGGTCACTTATGTGAAATTGGTTTCCGTTCGATAAGTCATGAAGAACTTGATGGAATTTGATGAAACTTGGTAGGATTATGTATCTAGGCAAGACCTAGGTTGGGATTGTATTTGGGTGACCTTGAGCGAATTCTCAAGGTCACAGGGTCACTTATGTGAAATTGGTTTCTGTGCGATAAGTCATGAAGAACTTGATGGAATTTGATGAAACGTGGTAGGATTATGTATCAAGGTAAGACCAAGGTTGGGATTGTATTTGGGTGACCTTGACCTAATTTTCAAGGTCACGGGGTCATTTGTGTGAAATTGGTTTATCTGCAATAAGTCTTGAAGAACTTGATGAAAATTGCTAGAGTAATGCATCTAGGTGAGAGCTAAAATAGGATCGTAATTTTTAAGCAAACTTGGTCATTTGTAATTTGTTATCACCTGTAGCTTATTCAGAGACGTATGTGTTCCACCCTGAGACATTTGATTTTCTGTTGGAAAATCAGTCTGTTCTAGTTTTTTTTTTTGTCTTGATACTTCAGGCAGAGTGACCAGTACACAAACCAGGAGGACATAAAATGTCCCAAAGGGAGGATGCTGTGAGAATTCTAATCTAGTATACCTTCTCACCTGTGTCACTTGCAACAAACAGTGTGTGGGTCAAACCTTGCGCCCCTTGAAAGATAGATTGCGAGAACACTTTCGTTACATCAGTAACAAGGACATAACACAACCTCTGGGCAGACATTTTGCCCATAGTGACCACCGTGGGCTCACTCTAAAAGGTCACATTTTATAGTACATCCAAATCCCCCCTCGTATAGAAACGCACTAGACAGCTGCGACTGGACAGGGAAAGACACAGTGGATGCACCAATTGTGTTCCATTGAACCATTTGGTCACAACATCATGGGATGATGAGCTCCTTTGCTCTGTCTTATGATAAAATTTTATGTTCAGAGCAAATTTGTATGGATCCAGCAATCTCTGATTGCCTTTTAATAATATTTGTTGTTGCAGACATGTGGAATATTGTGCAGCCCTTTGTGTTTTCAGCTCTGCTGACCTGAGGTTGCAGAGCTCATGTGTCACTCATGTCTGTCCGTCTTATCGTCAGTTATTCCACCCATCCATCTGTAAACTTTTTGCTTGTGAGCACAATACAGTCTACTGTTCACAATTTTGAAGATAGCCCCATGTAACTTTCAGGAAGTGTCAAGTGTAGGAAAATGTAGATTGAGTTTGATATTGATGGTGCCACCTACAGTTTTCTTTACTATATTGGTCAAAATGTCAAAATCTAATGACCATTCTAGCATCCTTAATGTTCAATAGATATTCATGAAATTTAATGTGATTGTGGAGGAGCTCTAAATCTCAGTTTCATATGATACTAGTGGTGCCAACTGTAACTTAATGGAAATATATAAGCAAAATGTGTTTAAAGAGATAAAATTCCATATCTCAAAAAAGTAATTGAATTAGACATGCCAAATTTATACGATATAATATAGGCTATGTCCAATGTTAGTATGTTATGTAATATCAAAGACCTTGACATTATTGTCAGGTCACCAGGCCTGTAAAGTTCAAAGAGGTGATTTTGTAATGGCAGGGTGTAGCGTGGACATTGATGGCAAAGAGAATTAAGCTTCCAGACCAGAAGCTCTACTTGGTGACCTATTTTGGGATCACTTTGACCCAACATTTATGGACTTTGGTGCTTGTCCAAGTATATGATTTTTCTTCAATAACTCAACAAGTTATTACCCTATTTGAACAAACAGACCATGCATGGAAGCCTGGATGCTGGGCACACATTTTAACGTGTAACAGGTTTTTTATCCAAGTTGAAGGTCAAGGTCAAATGACCAGTTGGAATATAGGGGTCATCTCGTAAACACTGTGCACCCCACAGTTTTTCAGTTAGGCCCATATAACTTTTAGGACGTATAAAGTGTATGAAAGTCTATATGGACATTAGTGTTGGTGGTGCTGCCAATAATATTATGTAATATAAGTGTCAAAATGTGAAAATCTTGTAAGCAGTACAGTATCCTGAATTATGTATCGGTATTTATGAATCTTAGTGGGATTGTAGAAGAGGTCAAAATCTCAATTGCTTATGATTCTAGTGGCACCACCTGTACTTTAACAAAATTTATGAGATAAAATTTCTAGAAACAGTGTTTCCATTACAGATTTTTTTCAGGGGGTCACAAGAAGTGAAATTCGGGAAAGAAAACTGGATTTTCACAAACATGTAAATAAACAAGACTTGTGACCCTTTTGCATTTTCTCGGTATTTCATGTTTTTAAAAGGTAATATACCTCTATTTGGGGGTTAACAGAAACTGTTGAAAGATACAAAATTCCAAATTTCAAATAAATGTTTAAAGTAGACATGCCAAATTTATAGGATATATAGATCCTGTTTAATGCTAATATGTTATGTAATGTTAATGACCTTGACGTATTTTTGTGACGTCACCAGACCTGCTCAGTTGGAAGAGGCAATTTTGTAATGGCAGGGTGTAGCTTGGACATCAGTGGTAAAGATTAACTGAGCATCCAGATCAAAATTGCACTTGAGTATATTGTATAGTCTACTTTGTGACCTATTCTTGGGTCACCTTGACCCAATGATTGTATGACTTTGACCTAGTTTTCAAGGTCATTAAGCACTTAAGAAAAGGATATTAAATTCATTTTCTTGATAAAGGTTAGGTGAATGATGCCAAATGTACCGCCAGTGTGTATCATGTGGAAGTTTGATATTGTATTATAAGCATGACCTTGATTAATTTCTCAAGGTCATGAAGGGAATATATTTCAGGAAAAATTTTTTTGGTGATGGTGGTCAGCAGAGCATTAATAAGCCCATGGGCTTCTTGTTTCTAACACTACCGTGGTCTCCCACTTGGTAGCCATGCCAAGTTCGCCAGAAGTGTGGCCCATAAGAGGGATGGCCTTTGTTGGAAGGGAAATAACATGAAGACATCATGCTTTGATCTACATGCAGAAGTGGCCTTTTGGGGGGGGGGGGGAGGGCGAGTGCGTGCAAGAGGGAAACTGCTTACTGTATGTGGATAAAAAAGAAAAGAAATTTTAAAACATGTGTTGAAGTTGGTGGGTGTTGTAAGTTATGCTGATTGTGTTATGAAAATACTTTATTTCTTCATGTGTGATGTGCCTGAAATTTGAAAATAAGGAAAATGGCAGCTTTCATGCACACGTCACGGTTACTAGCCCTGCTGCATCTCTGAGACACAATACCATGGTGAGCATATAGTAGTCCTGTCATATACTTGCCCAGAATCTGAAGTGAGCCAGTGCCATATCCCTGTGTATATATATAGATCTCTGATGATTGCAAGCCCATTTGCTGGTGTCATAGTGTCTATAATGTACAGGTAACTAACAATACACCATGTACACAAGGTTTTCCATGGAGCATTTGGGTGTGTGTTTTCAGGGTGGCTACCTGTGTCTGATGTGACAACACATCAGCAGACCCGGCAGCTGCATGTATCTGCTTGGAATTTCAAGGTTTCTCTTTGTGGCAAGATTCAGTCAAAAGTGGTTGATATTACATAATTCCTGTCTGCACCATATATATGTTCTCAGTATGACTGCATGGTAAATGACCCCCATACAAAAACAATTGTGTACAATAACAACAAAACTGTACATGTATAAAAAAAAAAAAAACACCCAACCAAATTACCCCCCCCCCCCTCCCCCCCCCAAAAATACAATACGTAAAACAAAAACTAGATGTCTGCGTCAAAAGTTCAAAATGTTTTTTCCTATTTGGCAGTTCTCACAGCCGAAAAATAAACTTGATTCATGTATGCTTTCATTTACGTAATGAAAACGTTGTCAGGGCAAGAGACAGGACAGAATTTATTTAAAGAGCAAAATGTTGTTCAACCATTTTTGAAGGTGCACATGGTAAAAATATAAAAACTAGATGTACAAATTTCTGTTGGCATGACCATGATCTCTGTAGAATTTTTTTTTTTTTTTAGATAATACAGTGAAATAATGTTGTCACATCAAATGTGTGACACAGTTGTACAGTATTACTGTGTCATGTAAAATCTGACTGAGGACAACACTCCAGATTTCATGTTCTTAGATGATTTAGGTATATATATATATATAAGCTTTATTTATTTAATGAGGATAACTTGGTTAGGAATTAACAAGTTAATACCTAATCTTCCCCAAGGCCCTCAACAACATCAGTACAATGCAGTAATGGTTTTATAAACACAGTAGAATACTTACAAGTACAATCAGCTATTTCGTACTCTCAGTTCTCATATTTCTTATAAACTTTAGGTATTCAGATTTAAATGTTACAAGGCTTGCAGAGTCCTTTACGTTCTTTGGTAAGGAATTCCAAATAACTGCACCAGAATATGCCAGTGATACTTTCAGATAATCTGTCTTAGGTTGTAACAAGTATAATTTACCCTCTGTAGAAGACCTCAACTTCTTCTGGCATGAATCTTTAACATGGACGAACATTTCTCGTAAATATAATGGTGCTAAGTTATTAAATATTTTGTACATTTCAACAGCTTTCTTATATTGTACGCGCTGTTCAATGGACATCCAGTTTAGCTTACTTAGAAGCTTCTGGTAGCTGCATTTGCCCTGGGTGTTCAAAACCTGATAGGAGCAAATTTATGTAACCTTCTTAACTTGCTGAGTAATGTTTTATTGCAGCCACCCCAAATGGTGCAGCAAAAATCAAAATGAGGGCGAACATATGCTCATTACATCACAATAACAAAAGCAGGTCGTGATTGATTGATTGATTTTATTTGGCAAAACAACACAATAATACATGAGTAAAAGTACATACAGCAAATAAAGAGACAGTAAAATATAAATAAAGCATGAAGTTGAAGTGGACTAAGAACCAAGTAAAAACAAATGACATGTTTAAGAACAGAAGAGCTTGTTTGTACACAGTTATGTTGAATTGCCCAGGACAGCCCAATAAAGTCTGAACGACTTATTTCCATTGGGGTCCTGTGAAGGTCAACCATAAAATAAGTCAGTCTGTGGCCTGGGGCCAGCAGCATGACAAACATAAACACATCAATCCAAAAGAATTGTCCACATCCAAAAATCAACACTCACAGTTCCAAGTGGCACAATACGATCTATGCATAAGTTTGCCAAGTGGAGAAACCCCGGCAGTGGTCCCATTGCAAAAGTGAGGCAGGCGGGCTGATTTTTTGCTACCAGATGGCTTGCTGTGCACCTTCTCGAAAGTGAGCAGGATGTGTCAAGGTCATGATAATGCATGATGGCAGATACTGATCTTGTCAGTGTCAACATGAGCAGAAATGCAGGAAATAAACCAAATACAGGAGGTGTATGGACGTTGACCCTCGCCGATAATTGGCGGAGGAAGAACGAAAAGTATTGATAGTTAAAATGTTTAGTGACAAAGCGAATCATTATGGTAAACCACCATCATTGTGTAGTGGGCTGTAATGCCGATACCAGGAAGAAATGCTAAGTCCTTTTGAACTCCCAAATTGTGTGCTTTGAATGCAATGTCCACCAGTGCCTTATTCCTTCCATTAGCCTTATACCTCGTTCTTTTAAATACTGTTTTTGCCACGGCAGATTCTGTTTTTTGAAGAAATCAAGGTCCATGTTTCACTCTTCCTTACTTGCTGCGTTGAATACAATGGTAGTGCTGTGCGGTAAGATCGAGTGACCCACAAATCTATATCCAGAAGCCTGGTCACTGCTCTGATTTCAGAATCTCAGCTGGTGTTTCCCACTTGGTGAACTTAAGCATGGATTGTATTCCAGTTGGTTACTGGAAGAAATATTTCTGGTATATAAAACTATATAAAACATTTCATTTTAAGCTGTGCTATTTCTGCAAGGACTTATACATTAACCCTTAAAGCGCCGATTTAAGACTGTGATGGCAAATTGCACACGTCCATGTTAATTCATCATTGTGTCAAGGAGGAGTTAACCTGTTGTTATCTTCGAAGTTGGTTTGCACAGCCTGTTGTTTCTGTCAACCTTAGGTTAACATGTAATTAACTCTGACAGAGCCAAAGAGGCTGTGTTAACACCATGTTAAGAATTGTATCTTTCATTTTACAACAAATAAAACCTGTTTTCTTGACCCCGTTGTTACGTATAGGCGGCATGTGGTTTGTACATGTTAATGTGCACCAAAAATCTGGTGAAGGTAGAGAAACAGCAGTATGGCTGCATATTTGATGGAATACCTTGATATCATTGAACTTGACTGAACAAGCTTCACGGCGGACTGCAATGATTCAGTAGTAACCCATTTTAGAGATATTATGATGATGGATTTGTATATTGTTTCCACTTTCCCGAGAATGTGGTCCTTGACATGCTTGAGTTGGTGCTGGCCAGACTGCAGTATGTGCAGAATAAGGGATCTTCTGTGCCCCCTGTGCTGCAGCTTCTAATATCACTAGAGTTGTATGGCAGTGATCCTTTCTTGAGAAATGATGCAGATTTGTTCTACTCCACCAGTTCAACAAGGGTCTCCTTTTCAAGTGAAGTGTAGTTAACTTTGATGCTCTCGCTGGTCATTTTGCCTTCAGCTTTGGCAGTGTAGGCTAGTAGTCGTTCTGACAGTGATGGCACCTACTGCATGTACATGATCTTGACAACACGCAAACTGCCCCACTTATTTAGCCACTGCATCATTTAACATTTTCATAATTTTTCATGATTATATGGGTTGTTTTTGCTGAATATTTAGCTTTGACAAAGAGCCGCTACTCAGAGAGACATGTATGGGTACAGGCTCTGAAACATGTTCTGAGTAGGTATCTGCTGAAGATCCTTTAATTTATTTGGGCAAATGCATCATTGGTCAAACTTCTGCAGAAGAACGTATGCAATATGGACAACAGTGCTTCCATATTTATATAGTTAAGACCGTGACAGGTTAGCTTATGGAGTGTAAAGAGTTCGGACTGTGGAATAGGGTAATGACTACCAGGAAGTGGTTTCGGATAAAGAGACACAAACATAATATTGAAAAAACACAAACAAGTGTGGCTTCAACCTCATGTTGTGTAATTGATACTTGACAAAGCCCTCTGCAAACCAACTCCGTGTCACTCAACTTGGTGTCAACATGGAGTTGTTTGTTAACATAGACGTGTGCAAGTGGCCATTAGTCAACAACTTTCTTTGGGGCACTTTATGCGCAATGTGCGAGGAAAGCTGTTGACTAAGACTACCTTTTGCTTTAGACTAGGCGTGCTGGTATTTGAATGAAATGTATCTTCATGAAGAATTTGAATCTTTTAATCATTATATGTTGAACGGTAATGAGAAAACAACCCTATCTGTGATTAGCACTTTAAAGGTTAATAAGGAGGTATGTATGTGCCAAAATTCATCAGCAATTCCAAAGTTATTTCAGTACTCAATCCGAGATTTTTTTATTATTATTATAGTGTTACTGAATTTCAATTGAAAATAATCTGTGATGCATCTTCCGAGTTGAGTGCCATAAAACTATGTAAACTATGTGCACATAATTAAGTGGTGAACGTACCTTTACGGAAGAGATCCGTGGAAGCCTAGTGGTTCTACTCACAGTGCATTTCTGTAAGAAACTTTCCTTGTCATAGGTATTATATTCCCAGAAATTTGTCTATATCATCCCAAGTTTTCTATTTTCTTGGGGTATTGTTTTTGGTGTCTTGTTTATGGCATACACATTGACATCCAACACTCATGGATTGTGAAAGACCTGTGTCCCTGTATGCTGCCAAGAGTGGCCTGTGTTTGTATGGATTCCTGTCGCCAATATGCATGTGGAAGCTTTTCAGTTCAGACAGAATCAATGCCACGGAGCATTGTCGTGTGGAAATTCTTTGACTTTGGACAGACCAATGGACAGTGCGACAGCATTCAGAAAGCCCATCTCATGCCACATGATTGATATAACTGCATTGAAGAAAATGCTGCACAGTGCATGTATGTGTAGGCTTGGCTACTTACATGTACATGTATATAGAATGTGGACTTGTTGAAAAAAAAAACTCCAGGCATAAAGCCACCTTGTTGGACAATTGTATTGCATGCTAAGTGGAGGGCTGTGAAAAGTTGGATACAGAAGCAAAATATGGATGGGAGTGGCTGTCAATTCATGTACAGTGGTACCTCTTTTGAGAGACCGGCCCTACGGCAGGTCAAAATGCAGTCTCTCAAAACAGGTGGTCTTTCATTAGAGGTACAACATGGAAAGATAACCCAGTGTTCTGAGAGAGCGGTCTTAAAAAGATATGCGGTCTCTCATCAGAGGGGTCTCTCAAGAGAGGTACCACTGTACAGGAATACCAAAATCAATGTTAGGAAGTTACATCAGTGCTCTTTATTTCTGGGGATAATAGTAACAAAAGGTGATTGTTAAATTCATATTATGTTGACAGAGAAGAAGAAATGAGATTATTGGCCAACTTAAATGGGTTCAATTTCTGAGGTAGAATTTGCTTGAAAGCCTGTTAAAAGTGAGATAATAGACTACCAGTACTTGCTGTGTTCTTGTAAACACAGTTGTCCCCCTCATACAAGCCCCTCTGCCACATGAAAGGCTACCCACTCAACAGCAACCACTTCTCTATGCAGTAAGCACAGTATTTTCATTTTCCCCCCGAAGACATGCCACGTACCCCTGTTATAATGCCGCATTTGTGGAGGACTTGGGATAGCCTTATAAGAGGGAGAAACACTGAATTACACACACACACACACACACACATACACACACACACACACACACATAATACATGTACATATATATATATATATATATATATATATATATATATATATAATATGCATGGTTGTGCCCTTCTAACAATTAAAGTACCTTTTAACAGCTGCAAGTCAGAATATTAATATCAGACCATCATCACCATGCAACAAGTCCATGTGCCATTTCTATTTTGCAGCTTCGCCGCCAGAAAGGCCGCCACCCCTTAATGTGGCCACTTCTCCACAGTAAGGGTGCGCTTATCAGAAGGGCTGTACATGTACCTTTAAATAAGTGTGTAATCTGCAGAGTGAGTCATCAAATGCAGCAGCAAGACGGACAGTTGTCAGTCGTGCCGTTCACATTTTTGCTGTAGTTGTGAAGCTAAATGCAGAATGTAACAAGCGCTGTGACTGACGTTAATGAACAGTGACAGATACAAAGGAGGTGTGGTAATAACGTGCGTGCTTTGATGAAACCTCTAGGGAAATAATTGCCAAGTACATTTTGGAGTCAAAATTATATCCATACATTTTGCATGTCCTGGGTTATTCTGCTGGAGGAAGATCAAAAAAGGGGAGGCTTGAGAAGTGTATTTTTTCTGGTTCTATGTTCTCGTGTAAATCAAAAGTTCTTGTTAACCCTGTTGCCTCAAACCTACCGCTGCAGGTGGCTGTCAAATATCATTTGCTTCAAAGTTTTTGACTAATTTCAACAGTAATGAAAAACAAGTTGAATAAGAATATCATAGGTGACACCTATCAAGATAACTTGTCCCATAAGGTTTGGGCACCTAGCATCACAACCCATGCCAAGGAAAGCTGGTGACTCTCTTAAGTTCAGTGTCAATTCAAGGAGAAAGAGTTTATACTCATCCCATTTGCTGGTCAGAGCATGACTGGGTCAACAGGTTTCCTTGGCACAGGTTGGACACAACGAGTACAACCTGTGCCAAGGAAAGCTATTGACCTAGGGCATGCGGTTGTGAATGCTCTTACATATATGTCTGCAAAAATGTTTTAGTGTCAAGAAATGTAATTGAAAATGTTAAGACAGATGACAGTTTACATCCGGGTGCTTTGGGGTGAATTGAGCAGGAAAAGGTTAATAAGCAAAGACAATAGCTGTCAACTCAGTCTTAATTCAAGGGGGAAAGGGTTAAATGAAGATACAAGTTCCAGTTTTTAAAGACCCAAGTACCAGATTTGTTATTTAGTTTGTTATTCTTTCAGGTGCAAGGAGAAACAAATCTTTGAAGTTTAATGGAGGTTACAGTTCTGGATATCCCATAATCTCTATGATCGTGTAGTGGAAAATGACACGAAATTGGCTAATCAGTGTTTGCTTCAAGCTGAGATTGCTGCGTCATTATGCCACATTGTCCCCCTAATAGGTTCACTGGCCACTCAGGAAATTGGAAATGTCATTGTATGCCTATACTGACCCACCTATGTCCAGTTTAATTTGAAACTGCAATTAATATTCAGTGCAGCATTATGTCATACTACTCTCTGGCAGGGTTCCTGGGCAGTCAGGAAATTGAGGTCTATCATTATATTGAAGATTACTAGCTTTGTAGTTTGGGTTATTTTGGTGATGCCAAGAAAATCTTGGAAACAAAAAAGATATCAATATGTAATGAAGACTAGGTAAGAAGTCCATCCAGTGTGTGTGTGTGTGTGTGTGTGTGTGTGTGTGTGTGTGTGTGTGTGAGAGAGAGAGAGAGAGAGAGAGAGAGAGAGGTGTTGGTGTAATTAGGTTTTAATAAAGATTTGTTTTAAGTAAAATCTAATGTAGCATTTCAAAAAATAAAAAATCAGATTTAGTGTATAATAACTGAAAGAACACATTATAAATGCTCTCCAACATCATATTTTAAATTTTTGAAAAAGGGCTTAGTTCTTATTTTATAGTTGTTTAAATTTTTTTAAAATTTGAAAAATTTAGCTTTTTTTTAAACATCTGTAAGCTTTGAACTTATTTTCTCAAAACTGTAAAATATGGTTTTGCTGCTAAAAGTGCACGGTTTCATTTCCCAATTAAGAAAATTATGTTTCAGTTTTTTTGGTGTTTGCACAATTTTGTTGTTTTTCCACAAAACAGTTAAAATTAAATTTTTTAAATCTAGAAATTAAAATTCAGTTTCTGAACACTCACAGAGATGGAATTTTTCAAATAGCTTAATCCAAATATATACTTTTAGAAAATATACAGTTTATATGATCTGCAATAAGTTTAGTGTATATTTAAAGTACATGTTGGGGCAAATTTGTATTTTCTGTGTAAAGTGAGAGTGTACCACACCCTTTATGCATACCTTCCTATTGATTACTATCATGCTAGTCAGTGGGTAATGCAACTGAAACTTGCATTTTCAATATCTTCTCCAAAACCATGAGCCAGATTCACTTCAAACTTGGTAGGAATGTACTTTTGATGGGTCTGTGCTAAGTTTGTTCAAATGGTTATGGTTCAATGATTTTTTTTGGGGGGGGTTAAAGAATTTTGTCTTTATATTTGGGAAAATCTAAAAATATCTGCTTCTCCAGAAGTGCTTGGCCAATTGCTTTGAAATTGCAGAGAAGCATATCTGGGGACCTGTATATCACAATTTGTTCACCAGATGGCACTGTGGGGGTTTGTTTGTTTGTTGTTTTTTTGGGGAGGGGGGGATTGTTCGTGTTGGTTTTGTGAAATTGGTGTGTTTTTTGCTATTTTTGACTTCTCCAAAACCATCTTGCAGATTGTGCTGAAACTTGGTGGAAATGTACCTTATGGAAGGGTCAAAAAAAGTTTTTTGTGGGGTGGTGATGCTGTGGATCCCTGATTTTAAACAAATTTTTCAATTCAGGTATTTGCTGGTTAATGTATGCATTCCCATTGATTACTACACAAGTCAGTGCATGGGGATTGTCATGGAACTTCACTTTTTCAATATCTTCTCCGAAACAGTTAATAGCCAGATTCATTTCAAACTTGACAGGGGAGGTCTACCAAGTGTGAGCAAGTAGTCACGCTCTAGTAATTTTTACATTTTTTTGTGACTTATAGTTTGGCTGCTTTTTTTTTTTCTTTCTTTTTTTACAAAATCTTTAAAAAGGGTCTCCAAACTTGCCAGGCAAATTCCTTCAAAATTGCATAGGGACACTTCTGTGGATCCTTGGACATTAATTTGTTCAACAGGTGGTGCTATAATCTTTTCTATATTTTATCAACTTTTTTGCTGATTTTAATGTGACCTCCCCTAAACTGTAAGTTGGATCCTCGTAAAAAATAGTGGGAATGAACTTGGACTTGTTCACCACCAAATTTGTTCACTATGTATATGATGGTGCTGTCATTTCCTGATTTTTAGTAAATTATTAGAAGTAGGAAAACATTATTTCTCCTTTGTGGTAACGCTTTCAGAGTTTAACAAAACTTAATGAAACCTGTATGATTATGTATCTAGTTCTGATCATTCATTCCATACTGTGGTCACGGGCCTTGGTCAGTGGTTCTGGCACTGCCTGGCAAGTCATGCTGCAGCTGCTGTTATGGCAGCTGCAGCATGACTTGCCAGGCAGTGCCAAAACCACTGACTTAAGACTATAAGCATGTTGGTTCTTGAACGAAAGTTCTTTTCATGAAGAATTTAAATATGCAATTGTCATCTTAAAGCTAGGTGAATATACAGAAAAGTCAGGGACTGGTATGGAATGAGTTAAAATGCTTGGCTGAAGCTATCCACAACTTCGCTAAATAGTCATTAAGCTGAAAGATACGTGATTTGGCTAAAAAAAATGAAAGATTTAGCCAAATTGGCTCATGATATTTCAATTTATTCAACTTTTGATGCACATATTCAGGGTATTTTGGTCATTTAGATTTATTGAACATGGATTTCAAAATATAGAATTAAGTGCATGATTTGGCTAAGATGGTCAGCATTCATTGAAAAAAGTTATTGATACCATGGTTACTTTAGGCAAATTGGCTAGAGTTTTGAAGTTTCTAGAGCCAGCCCAAAAAACCAGCCCAGTCTGAATTTTTATTTAGAAGACTGTAAGTTAACCAAATTTTAAGCATCACAGGGCCATTCATATGAAGATCCAATTTCATGTGACAGCCCTTGAAACACATCACAATACTTAATGAAAATTAGTATGGTTATGTAACCTGACAATTTATATGCATATCAATTCCATACAATAACTGTAAATTTGTATTTTTATGGTCACACGAGTATACAGAATGATGTATACTTGTGATTGCAAATTGAGTTGACAGGAGCTAAAAAACCCAGTTGGCCTTATGTGCATGCTTAGTATTCATACAAAAGTTATTGTATACAATGAGCAAGGGCAAGAATTTATACAATATTTCACAAACCTGGTTTGGTTTTTTTTTGTTGTTTTTTTTTTTTTTGTTTGTTTTTTTTTTTTCATGGTTTTTTTTTTTTTTTTTTTTTTATTTATTACGTAAATACAGGTAAAATTAAAGTTTTTTAATTAAGCAATTAGAATTCAATTTGATAACACTTAGAGATTTAATTATTTTAATAGCTTCATCCAAATGTGTACTTTATAGAAAATATATACATGTAGTTTATATTATTTCAAATCAGAAGTCTGGTGTGTATAAGGACATTCTGGAGCAAAGTCGTATTTGCTTTATGGAGTGTTGCAAAAGTGTACTGCATCCTTAATATGTCATTCCACAGTTAAAATTCATACAAAATGTCAATTTATAGGGTCATTGGTTATGTGAAAATGAACAACTCACCTTGTGGATTTGGTCTCAGTCACTGACAAAACAAAACGATGGCATTTAAACATATCAAATAATTTCATCGGAAAAGGAAACTGTTGACGTCTCATGTTAATGCTTAAAGAATTAACTATACCGAGATGACATATTTATGGGCATGCGCATTCAGCCATTTAGTAAGTCAGTGAAGAGCTGTTTTAGCAGTCAAATTGGTCAGATCGAAGTGAGCGTTTACAAGTGAGCTAGCTTCCACAGGTAAAGCTGGTTCAGTTTGCTTGAATTTATGGACAGCAGGTAGTGGATCCTCAGTGTTGTTTATGGAAATGCGATATGCAGTGACACAAAGTCAATAAAATGTAGCATGCAATTTTTCGTTGACAAACAACAATCCTCATGTTTCAGAATCAAATTTGCGGGCAGCTGAATATGAAATATATCTCGTCTTGCACGTGATCGGTGTTCAACTAGGCTGCAGATTCTATGGTTCAGATAGGGACTTGTATGCAACTGAAGATAGGCCCTAAAGTACAACACTTCTGTACCTCTTTTGCATAACTTACCAAACATGTCCTGTCAGAGTTTATCAGATTTATGACATGTCCACAGCTCCCACTGACTTCACTGCCATCTGGTGGCAAGAAAGCAGAATATATGTATGGTACTGGTACATTTCTGCAGCACAAGTATTGGAATCAACTACTGAAGTGGAACCCATTCACTTATTTTACAGGCTTTGTTGTTGGTTTTGCACGGTCTTGGCAAGTCATGATCTCCCTGCAGTTAAAGTGTGACTTGCTTGGCAGTTTTTATGCTAAAGCTAAAAATGTAGATTGACTTCATAGACTAGGCATGTTGGCATTTCACTGAAAGTTCTTTTTATAAAAAAATTGAACATGCAATCTTTGTCTGAAAAATCTTAACTTGTCTCATATCATACAGAGCCTCCAAGCTAGCTCATGTTTAAAGTGGGAGATCTCGATCCCTCCCGCAGGTACTGAAAAACAGGAGGGCGAGCTCCGAAGGTGTGAAGCATAGCAAGGGGGGTCTGGGGGCATGCTCCCCAGGAAAAATTGTAATTTTGCACCTTCATTTCCTACATATGAACCATTTTAGGCACCATCATAGACATTTTGTGCTTGTATAGTACAACAAAACAGTGCAATTTTACAAGCAAAGATGGAATAATGGTACTTTTAAAGAATTTTACAAAAAGGGAGAGAGCGGAGACTTTGTAAAAATGTATGAAAAAGCAGGAGATCTCCCGCCAGGCAGGAGACTGGGAGGCTGTGATCATAGCAGTGCATGTGGTTCTCTATTGGTTGTGATCATATGTGCACCTTTCGAATAGAATATTGCAACAGGAGCTACAAACTGCAAAGAATATAGATCTTTACATCAGAAGATTCAGACCTGACAGAAGAACAAAGAAAATCCCTATTTTCATGTTAAGGTGCTCAGAGAGATGTGTCTAACCAATGCCAGCCACAGAATAGAAGCAGATGTTGCTTGTGTAGACTGGGAGGCTGTGATCATAGCAGTGCATGTGGTTCTCTATTGGTTGTGATCATATGTGCACCTTTCGAATAGAATATTGCAACAGGAGCTACAAACTGCAAAGAATATAGATCTTTACATCAGAAGATTCAGACCTGACAGAAGAACAAAGAAAATCCCTATTTTCATGTTAAGGTGCTCAGAGAGATGTGTCTAACCAATGCCAGCCACAGAATAGAAGCAGATGTTGCTTGTGTAGAGTGGGATCGTGGCTGTGTATCGTGCACACCCTGACATAAACGACGAGATCCAATGTCAGATTAACGCAGTGTTTGACTAGGGAAAGAGGTTGTCTGTTAAGCATGTATATGAGTGTGAAAACTCTTCCGAGTGGCTCTTGAGAGGTGGTAGGTTTAATTATCTTGAAAATTGGGTTTTCCCACTTATCTTTATGACAACAGTGAGTCTATAACTTCCGATCAGCATGCAGAGCATTTATACACTTCCTACCTGGGAACTTGTTAGATGGTGATCCGTGAAATTTTCATGTGGTCAGACCTTTTTCATGTTCCTGTCAGACATATAATTCAGCGTCATTTGATTAAAATCCGGAGACCAGTCGGACAAACATGTGTCTTCATCTCCTCTGGATCCCTGTTGCTAAGTCGGTGGTCAGCCCACAGCTGGTGATGCTTCCTACAACATCGTAAGTCCCTACTATGGTTGAGTGTGACGTGGGAATGAGTTCAATGCAAATCATTAAGTGTATTTGCTGTTACGTTGTATCATTGCCAGTGCAAGGCTGTCTTCATCACATTTGTGTCAATGGAATTAATATATATTCCAGTCTGTCACAGTTTGTTTTCATTTTGATTATATACAGGACCATAACCTTTTGTCAGCTATATATTGGCCAAAAAAATCATTTTTTTATTCCTGGTAGATGTTAATTTATACATATCTGAGAATAATACAAAAAACGAAAATGAAGCAGACAGCATTTGACCAGCAGCTGGTTTTGGCCACTTTAAACGTGCTTTGATTGATGGGGTCTAACTTGGAATAAAGTTTAGGTTCAGATGCCTTAGCAATAATATTCAGTAAATTTCACAAATATTTCGATTTAAAATGATGATTTTGATGCATTTAGAAGGAGTTTGTTTGGCACAAAAGCATCAGTTCTGCAGAAAAAAAAAATCAATTATCTTTGAAGGCACGAAGATATGGAACAAACTGTCCAATGAAATGAAGAGCGCTGTCTCACTGGATGAATTCAAATGCCTCTTAGCTACTTGGCACATTGAGGACCACTGCCATTGCTTGGGATGCATCTCCTTAATACAGCCCATACAGATGTCATTGAGTGTATTTTCTCATTCGCTATTAATATCATCTGTATACTCTGTTTTATTACTGATTGCATGCATATGTATATATATATATATATATATATATATATATATATATATATATATATATATATATATATATATTATATATGATATTATACGTTTTTAGGATTTTCTGCATTTTATTGTGTATTATGTGTCGCTTTTGTCTCGTGCTTTTTATGTTTTATATTTAGTCCCATGTCGGTGAAATAGCTCTGAGCTAATGTTACCTGTACATATACGTCCGATGTTAGATGAAGATTGAAATGAAATGACGTCATCAGTGCAGGCTTTTTTTGACAGATCACGGTCACTGGCATGAATCTGTTGCTGACCCCACAAACACAACTTGTCTCCTTGCCAGTACTGATAGCTTAGTACAGAGCTGCATTAGTGCAAGCATCAGACATGGAAAGACCAGAGAACAGCAGGGACAGTGTTAGCGTGATGATGGTTGTAATCTGAATTTATCCTGCACTTTTTCTGATGAGCAAGAACAAGACTTAATAGATAGGACAGTTGTGGCAGAAGAGCAGACAATCAGTTCATGTCAACAGGAACCTGTCCTGGTTCAAGTACAATGTCAATGTGATACTGGCAACACAGAATAGAAGGGGGAACCGGACAACCCAAGCCACCCCAGATTTCTTTCCGCTGAAGCCTGTATCATCGATCTTTACTCATATAGGCCTATGTGTTGTTTAACCTTCTCAGACATAACTTTTCCTAGATTGTTAAAATGGACTTTCTTTTAATAAATATCAAACAGTTACATTCATTGTAATAGGAGAGGTCACAATTACCGATTATGTGTGTATTCAGCTGAAACGCAATCCAATGCACATAATTCTTCAGGGCTAGAGATGTGTATTCCCATCGGATTGCTTGTTAAATTAACCTCAAATTAAAAGACTATTTTAAAACTGCAAGAACAAAATTTATGTGAACATTTCAGCTATGTACATAATTTTATCACACAAATTTTGCTGTTTCTGCAACGAGTGTTTTTAAAGTTATTAAGGATATATATCAGGTTACAATGGGTTAAACCATCATTTTTGCTATTTTCACACATGTTATGCACTTTTTCTTTAAGTTTTGTATGCCGGAAGCAGATTTCAGGTTGTGTAAAGGAAAATTGTGAATTTTGGCAAATGTATTGGGCCTGGTTCTCACTGTTTGGTGTGGCTTCGGCTGGGGACTAGCTAAGCTTCTAAGCTCCGCCCTGCAGGAATCCAACAGGAGCCTCATTTACATACAGCAGGTGTGAGCGCTTCTGCGCACGCTCCGCACAAGCAGACTGCGATCAGCTGGGCAGGCAAACCCCATTATCGCTTTGTGTACAACTCTCGTTTGAATATATCCATGTAAACTCAGACTTCCATCCTCTTGTTGCGCCAATACTTGTTCTTTCGCCTAGTTTCAGAGTTCCAACTTTACAAGTTGCACACACAGCAACGGCATCAACACAAGCCTGCAACTGAGAACAGTTGCATGATCGATATCCCTCTGGCTCAGTGGCTGTTGATTCACGTACATCTCCTTGTTCACCACAATCTGTAGATCTAGCCTCGTGGAACACAAAGTCTCCAAGTTTCTGGGCACTAGCACTGCAAAATCGTTTGTCCAGACTGGGTTGGTTTGTATATGTTGTGGTGTTCACCGAATCAGAATCCGTGACCTTGGCTTCGACTTCGTTCGACCCTGTCCCAGCAATGCTAGACTCGCCCGGGGTCTCCGTGAGGCTCACGTCGGGTTGCAGGGTCGTCTCCACTGGAGGGAACTGATTGTAGTATGATCCTAGATCAGACGCTTTGAGTTCACTTGCAACTGACGCGGGCATCGGTCTGCCCCTGGGCTTTTTCTTTCTCGGCATCTTTGCAATAGCACTTTCTAATCACACAAATGTAAGCAACGATCCTCTGAACTTGATAGAAACTTTCTGAACTGAGACTGAAGTTCCGATTTACTGACACCTATATTGGGCCCCACGCAAGACGGCAAACATCATAGAACCCGGTCGCCCCGTAACCACCTGTCAGTCATTTGTCGGCCAATCAGGGTAAACTTGAGAAACCCCAACATGGAATCCAAAGTGACAGATGAGCACGATTATAACATTTTTGGATGTAAAACCTCTATAATAAAGCATTCTTTGAAGTTTGATGCTCCAAACTTGTCCATTTACTCAACAGGTAGGAGTGCGTAACGGAATACCAAGGTGTCATTGCGATCAAAGGCCCAAAGAATAGCGTAAGTCCTATTGAAGTCGGCATTTGCTTTGAAAGCGTTTTTCTCGGCATCATTCCTGGCCTTTGTTTCTCAACTTCTTGTGAAATCAACTTCGTCAGTTTTGTTCATAAAGACCTGGGGTTTGTGGCAAACTGTTCACAAGAATATAATCTTTAAAAACGTGTCTCAGATTTTTTCTATATTGAGTGGTTTTCTCTCTACAGCGAGCCAAAAGTCAAAACCTTTGATGTAAGAATGGAATGTCATCTTTTCAACTTTCAACGTGAGTATCTCCACAATAGCGCAAACAATGAAAAAAGTGAGACACGTTTGTGTTGAAAATCATGTCTGCTAGCTTTTGCAACAGAAATGCACATGCTCAAGCTCAAAATAAAAAAGTAGATTTAACAATTGTGTGATTTTTTTTATGATCACTTTACCTGATTGTTGTGTCAACACAGAAGAACTGGTACAAATGAAAATGCTATCAACTTATTTCCAGATTTGTTAGCTTTCAGGAAATATATAGTTTATGGTACTTTTAGCGTATTTTCAGACTTTTATTAAGTCATTTGTAAGTCTCACGCGTAACCTGATATATACCCTTAAGCTCTAAACTACAATGAAAAGTAATGGGAATACACAACTTTAGCCCTGAATGACTGAAATGTCCTCTACAGGAGGACAGTAGAAGCTTCTGTTTTTGCTTTCCCCTATTGAAAGTGGCCCATCCTTGACTTTGTTTTGGTTTGATTGTCATTCTTTGTGCGTGTACATCAACAAAACCACAGGCAGGCAATATGGTATAACCATTTGAAGAGTGGGCTAAGCGTTAGGAGCTTAAATATCTGAAGGTCCAACAACTCACAGAATCCTGCAAAGTTTTCCATTTGACAAGGGTAAACTCCTGCCAGTTATATATTTCTGTGGCAGTTTGTCTGATGTCACAGACTCGTATCATGCAGCCAGCCAGCCGAGGCCCATGAGGCTGTGAGCTGCCGGTGTTACACTGGCAATCAATGTGAATGGGATCAAAAGACATGCAGTGCTAGCCAGGTGTCAAGTCATTTTCCACTAGTGTGCAGACCTTAATAGGCTATTAACAGGATACTGTCTGCCCTGAATACTTTTACATGCAACAATTATTGTGGGCTATTCTTCTGTATCATGCCCTGAGCCAAGCCTGGGTGCATCATATTGAGAAAACCACCACCAAATATAGAAAGTGATAGGCATCCCAGGTTGAAGTAGTTTCCCTTCATAATGATTAAGCCCATGCTGTGCATGAATATCTGATTCAATCCTTTCTTCTTCTTTTTTTTTTTTTTTTAAATATCTGATGTAATCATTATAATTTGTCTCTGATTAGCTACTTCAAAGGCATGAAAGCTACAATGGACCACATGCATTACTACAGCCAATGGAACAGTCAGAAAACTTGATCACAGCAAGTTTTATGATCATCCCATCATATATGGTCAACCTTTCAGGGTCTATGGCTTGCACACAGAAGTTCATGAGAAATATGACTTATCAAATTGTGAAGGGCAAGCTCCCACCACCCCCCCCCCTTTTTTTTTTCTTGCCTTTCATAGTTAAGCTGGGACGCTTGACCAACTCGACGGTATTGGAATTTGGACTAACTTTCCCAGATGAAACAGTCACTATTTGTTTTATTGAATTTTGGATAAAATTTAACAAAGAAATTGTAAAGTAAATTAAAAGCAGCACTGACTTCGAATGTCTGCTCAACAACAGACTCTCCAAATCTGCGTCGCTTGAGAATAGTGAATCTACCGCACTCTGCCGCCACCATTGCTTTTGTTTGATAGACAGATAGTCTGGTTCCCAGTCCAAATATTGCAACATGTACATACAGGGAACCAGAATACGGACAATAGCCTTTTCAGCTTCAAAAACTATTGCCCAGCTCCTTTATTAAAAGGGCAATATCTCACTGCTGAATGATAAACATGTGGTACCATTCAACCAATCTAACAATAGTAATATGATCCAAAATTTAATGCTCCTGTTACTAGGTCCATCCCACTTTGCCCAGTGAACTCGCATGACATGAGTTCATGTACAGCGAAGATAGGGGTCCTTCGGAAAATTAACCCTTTCCCCCTTAAACCAGCCAAAACCGGCTGGTGGTCAACTGTCGTCTGCTTCAGCGTTTTCAACTGATTTTAACAGCAATGAAAAACAGTTTGACTGAGAATTGAAGATGAGACCTGTCAAGACAACATGACCCAGGTCAACAGCTTTCCTCAGCATGGGTTGGGCACTAACCCATGCCAAGGAAAGCTGTTGATTCAGTCTTAATTCAAGGGCGAAAGGGTTGAACAAGCTAAGATTGTGGAACCCAGCAGCCACACAACCAGTCATCCTCCCTGGATACAGAAATGGAAATACACATTTCTGTGCCCTTGTCTGCTCCTGCTAGAGAGAGCGTGACTCTGTGACAGCTGGCACTCCTTGTACTCACCATGTTTGCGGTGTGTTCATGTGCCCTGTGTTCAGAGACTCCAACCCACAACTTCATACAAACTGGAGATTCTCCTTCCTGGAGTCCTATTGAAACTGGAGATGTGACGGAGCGCAGCGACTGTGCTGGGGGATGGGTCTGGGAGGGTAGCGCCCCCTCCTGGGGGAGAATGTTTTTTAAAAAAGGAGTTAAAATGGTGTATTTTGATGATTTTTTTTTTTTTACCTCGTCCATTTTTTTATCTGGGCGGTAGAAAACATATTCTAAGCTGCTTAGTCCAATTTTTAAAAAAAAGTGCTTGTCCGCAGGACAAGTTGAATTTGAAAGTCACTTGTCCGAGAAGAGCTTTAGCTTGTCCCAGAATGTCGGATCATAGGAATTTTCGCACCCTGAAGCGGGAGAACCGGAGAATTTGGAAAAAGGGCAAAAAAATGGGAGATCTCCCGCTGAAAACAGGAGGGTTGAAGTCTCTGTGTGTTGTGTTTGTGATGCCAGCACCCCGACTGCTTCAGAGATGTCAGAAAAGAATGGCAAGCTGCGATGCGTGCTTTTCAAAGTAGCAACTTCAAAGGGCAAATTGGGATACTACTTTGATACTGCAAGTGTAAAAAAGCAATAGATATGAATGGAACAACATATTAACCTCCTTTTTAATCATCAAAACCTTAAATGGGGGAAAGGGTCAAATAAATTAAAAACCAAAGCTGGCATATAATGATTTTGGGGGGACTACAGTATTGGGGAATCCTTACATGTACATCATGTTTCTTGTTTTTTTGTTAAATCAGAACGCAGGTGGCTCGCTTATCATGAAGTGAATGTGGATCAAAGACAGTAAAACCCGAGTCTTTGCACATAAATTGTTCAATGGCTTCTCTGAAGAGATGTGGGTGATATTCCTGAACAACAGTAACCTGATCAACAGTTCAGATAACAGGAGAACAAATGTGTGTATGATCCAATTAGGTGGTATTTTGGTCCCAGGTGTCACCAGAGACCACCCCTACTGCAACAATGAAGGGATCTTAAAAGGTGGTCTCTCATGAGAGGACTCCCTTGTGACTGGGACTTCCGTTTCTCCCATAGTTACCCATATGGAAACACAATCGTTCCCAACATATGTGTGGAAAGATTTTATGACCCAAATGAAATAAAAGAGAGATTCCTATTGGTTGTTGATTTATTTGTAAGCCAACATGATTATGTAAGATAGAAAAGAGTAACTGAAAGTTCTTTCTTGAATGACGTACCTTATAGCAACGCAATGTTGAAAGTGAACAAAATGGAGTCAAAACGGCTGCTGCAAGCACGCTAAACCAAGTATGTTTTTGACAAAAACATAGGATTTAATGCTCTATGGGAGTAAAAAGAAAACTCCCCATGACCGTGTCATGAGAAATGGATTTACACAGCACACGTTTCAAACTGTTCACAGCTTGCCATTGCCTCCTAAGCATCCCCCAGACTCGCTATTGCTTTCTTATGTGGGCGCTCGTCGGGGTCTGCCGTCTGCCGGCAGTATTTTAATTCAGTTACGCAATTGTACTAATTAACTTGATCAACTCGATAACGTGGTCAGGGCCTCTCGGCCAATTGACTCAGCTCTGTTTGCCAGTCGGTCAAGACGATAAATTATTAATGAGCTACTCGCCGACCAATCAGGTCGCACTTCCGGTAGTGTGATGCGACGAAGCATGGCAGCCCCCATGGGACTGATGTTTATCAACAGTAGCTCACTTGGCAATCGGTATTGCACGAGTAAAAGGATTAACTTCAACATTTCCTACTCCGAGTCGATGTCAATACACAACATTTGTGGCAAGGATGGAGCTGGTTTTAGTATCATTTCGCAATGGGGCCGGACAAGGAAAGACCATCGTCTGCGCCCGGCTCCGTGTCAACCCTGAAAAAAGCATGCGTTTTGGCAGAATCACAGACATCATGTTTGACAGGATTTAAAAAAAAGAAGAAGAAATAAAGTTTTGTTCCTGTTGCCTGGTTGAGCACTCTGATTATGTGACATGAGTTAAGTTAATTGTAAAAATAACAGTTTGACAAAATGAACTACATTTTAAAACTTAAACCGCCTAATTAGGTTATGCAATTCACAAGATTTACCGCTACTGTGTGAACCATATGAATACACAACTGACCGCGGTCAAGCCATGCCTTGCCGTCTCCTTAATCCTGTAATTGCTTGGATACAACTGTTGCGCAATTAGCGTCACTTCCCAGTATGCTATTGTGCATCCACATTGTTTTACCAATCATATCTGCATGCACGATCGCACAGTCGGCAGCCTGACCCTCCGATAAACGGGAGACCCCGACGAGCGCCCACATAAGAAAGCAATAGCGAGTCTGGGGGATGCTTAGGAGGCAGTGCTTTGCCAAAGGCTCGCAGTGAATTGTTTTAAAACTTGTGCTGTCTAAATCCATTCCCCATGCCACAGCCATGTGGAATTCTATACACATATGTTTGTACAATGAAGCAGCCATGGACTGATGTCATCAGGCATGTTCTCTGTACTTTTTTCCCAATGAAGGCTTTGTCAATGTGTTCAGGGCATTTGTTTGTACATATACCATCATTGAATAGGCCTAATGGAATGGACACAAAAAGAAGTCATTCTGGTATGCTTGCATGGTCTGAAGTCATTTTCATTCCCTGAAAAAAGAGGGTGGGGTGGGGTGGGGGTGGGGGGGAGATAGTGCATTTGTTATAA
This sequence comes from Hermodice carunculata, assembly GCA_964020975.1. NCBI lineage: Eukaryota > Metazoa > Annelida > Polychaeta > Eunicida > Amphinomidae > Hermodice > Hermodice carunculata. The sequence goes on from OZ026617.1 coordinate 50,904,847, forward strand.
AAACCTTGATTTTGCAGTGCAAGGGCAGATTGCTGGGACCATTAATTAGTGTGATATGTGATGTGATACGATGTAATGTACATTGAATTTCCTATTATTTTTTTGCCAAAGTCTGAGTATTGAATTAAGGAGAAATGTACATGCATGAAGCTTTTACTTGGTACAAATTAAAATATATAAGTTGTGTATGATATTCTGCTGCTGAACATCATAACAGAGTACACATATACCAGTTGTGAATTACCAGTTACATGCCTGTTTTAATGCAGTGTGACAAAGATCATATTGAATGTCAAACAAATGGACATTGAGGGTGGGTGGTGCCACCTAGCAGCCATTGATAGTGAATAAACTGACTGGTGCTTTACATGGGTAGATGATGACAGTGTGAACTGATGGAGACCACATGCACCATGGGTAAACTGTCATTGTCACTTTGAAAGGGGTTAACTCTTTGTGCGCCAAATTTGGAACTGAGTCAACAGCTTTTCTCGGTGCTCATTGGGTGCAATGTGCCCCAATGTGCACCGAGAAAAGCTGTTGACCTGGGATATTCTCTCTGAAACTATAGGCATAATCCTACTTGAATGAAAGGTCATTTTACGAGGAATGCAAATCTGGGATCCTAATTCAGACTAGTTTGGTTTAAGTAGATCGACTTTAGTCATGATTGGCGCTGAAAGAGTTAAGAACTTTTTGGCCACTATAATCTATACTGGGGGGCATTCATCTAATTGATTTTCACTGATACAATGTGTCTATCGCTGTTCCTACATGTTCGATAAACTTGTCATCATGCATCCGTCCCTACCCAAATGGACAGTTTGAAAGCCTTCACAGCAAGTTGCCAGGGTAACAAATGTAGAGCTAATGTGGTAGAAAACTTGTCATCAAATATATGTGGGTGTGTATGCTGATGAAAGGAGGTGCACACCAAGACAAAACAACCTGGAGTAACATTTTTTTGGATGGTTGCTTTTTCAAATATTGTAGTTTACACTGCAGTGTATATGTGCAGTTGAGGCATAAAAGTGATTATAGAGTCCCATTTGCCAGTCACAAGAGGCTACTGCCTTGTGTAACCTATTTTTCGTCGTAATAGAGTTAATTGGCTTACCATTTTCATCTTAATAAGTGTACAATCCCTAATAAACACACAAGCCCAAATAAGTGCACACCCCCAATGTTCAGCTCTGCTGACCAAAAGTTGCAGAGCTTATGCAACCCCTCACGTCCATCTGTCCATAAACTTTTGCTTGTTAGCACAATACCTTTAACAGTTTTCAAGTTAGCCCAATATAACTTTCAAGACCTATAGCGTGTATGAAAATCTAGGCCTATTTTGATATTGGTGGTGCCATCTACATTATTATGTAATATAGGGGTCAAAATGGGAAAATCTTGTGAACACTGTGGCATCTTTAATTTTGGGGGGATCTTCACAAAATTCTGTGGGATTGTGGGAGAGGTCATATTCTAAGTTGCTAATGATACTAGTGGTGCCACCTATAATTTGACGGAAGTTCTGAGCCAAAATGTGTTTTAAGATATAAAATTCCATATCTGGAAAAGTAATTGGATTACAGTTGCCAAATTTATAGGATATATAGACCATGCCCAAGGGTAGAATGTTATATAATATCAGTGACCTCAACATATTCTTGTTATGGCAGGGTGTAGCTTGGACATTAATGGCAAAGAGAATAGATCTTATGCACGGTCGCCATTTTGAATAAATTAGCGCCATGTTGGGAAATTGCATTCTGGGATTAATTGTAGTACGCTGCTGAGATCAGTCTGAGGGCTGCATTGATATTAGATAGCTGGCCATGATAAGTTTCACTCGTTGTGTAGCGAGTTTTTTCACTAATATGGTCGGACAAATGTAACATATATTTGGTTTCTGAAGGTGTAGTATAGAAACTATCTTGTCTCCAAAAACAATGTGGAAAATTTAAGTCTTTAAGGGGGAAAAATAAGTTAAAGTTAAGGATGTCTTTGAGGCTTGAGCAAATATCATCAATTCACTGTGGTGTTTTTTGTTTGCTTGCATCCCTACTTTCTCATCTTTTTCTTTCGCTTGAAGGTAGTTTTTTATTTTTCCCTTCTTTTTCTCTTTTTTTCCGAGTTAACTGTTGCATTTCGATCGCACTTTAAGAAGTGTGATTTTCTTTGACGCGGAGGTCTGCCTTTCAGTGAGAAATAATCCCTGGACAAAATGAACATAAATATGCAACAGAGAGACTGCATCCATCTGGTTGAGCTCGGGTTTCAATGATCTTTCAATGAGGGGAAACCGCAAACTCGTGGACACATCGAACATAGCCAAATGTCATTTTCGGTGCGCTTACTGTCAAACAAAAGGCACAATAATACTAACGACAACTTGCATAAACTTCAACAGTTTCTCTTCAAATCAAGAACGTACACTTGCGTTAAGACATCCCCTTGGTAATCAAAAGGTTTGAAAAACATATACAAACGAACAAGCGTACGTGCAAGACACATTTTGCTCCTGCAAATACTCTATATTTTTGTTTGTTTGTGTGTGTGTGTTTCTCTTGGTTTAAACGTATTTTATTTCTCAAAATACATGTACGAGTGGGGAGCAGGCAACGCCTATACGAGCCCATCCCTTGTGCGGATATCGATGCAACTTTGTACATTTAAGCGTGTTGCACATCTTTGCAATGTACATGTGTATTATTTCAGTAATTCTTTTTATTTCACGCAATTATCCTAAAACTACCGACTTAAAATGGGAGAACAACGTGTTAGCGATATGGAATTTGGCTCCTAAGTCTTCAAAGTGCTTTCTGAAACCATTAGTACGTGTTAAGTACTTGGCCTTTCTTTGTGTTAACGATGTTTGCACAAAATTAATCACTCGGTGCTTAAGCTATGAAAGAGTTTACGAGATTAGCACAAGTACTGGTTGCTTGAAATAAACTACTTGTGAAAACAACACGCCAAGAAACAACACACGGGTTGTTAGTTGAGGAGCGCATGGTAAAAATATCTGTAGTTTTAAACTTTAAAATGAATATTTTTTCGGTTATGATTAAGAAAACTCACCTCATAGGTTTAAACATGTATCTATACAGGATTGTCCAACATTACTTCTAGATGACTAATAACATGGGTTGTCGAGCTGAATATGACAAAGGTGGAAGAGCAAAATCTCAGCTTATCAATATGATTAATTTCTGCTACAGATGAACACGTCCCTGTTTTCATGTATGACATTGCGTAATGAAAGTTGAACATTCCTATTTTCATATCTGACCCGGATTATTCCGAAATCAAAGTTTGTAGAAGAATACCTTAGTTTTGAAACAGCTTTGCTCGAAAAACAACCTGTATTTATCTTTGAAAAATCAGTAATAAAGGAAGGAAAATTTGTTATTTTAGGGAGCGTAATCAATCTTTCTTTCTTTCTTTCTTTCTTTCTTTCTTTCTTTCTTTCTTTCTTTCTTTCTTTCTTTCTTTCTTTCTTTCTTTACTTTTACTTTCTTTCTCTCGTTCTTTGGCTCGTTTAACTACTAACCTATCTATCTATCTATCTATCTATCTATCTATCTATCTATCTATCTATCTATCTATCTATCTATCTATCTATCTATCTATCTATCTATCATTGGCCATAGTGTGCACACGTTGGTTGCAAAACACACAATACGATTTGGTTCCTAAAGGAATATGATTCAGATGACCGGGTTACCCAGTTGGAATGGATATATTTAAACTAAACTGTATAGACTGATCGCAATGTGCAAATGTCATCACTCAAAGTTACACGGCAAACGTTGTATGACGAGGTCATGGGCACGAATTTACACAATTTTCAGTCCTTTCCAGGCCAGGAATTCTTCTTATCCATTGTTTTCACAGTTTTTATTTGTTGGCAAGGGATAAAATTTACGTTGTTTGCGCAGGAATAAGTTGAAAAGCACACAGCCAAATAATAAATTAAACTTCTCATGGCTACATGTGTAATTTCATAGTCGACACAGGTATCGCCATAACGGCTCGCATACTACAAATAAGTCCACAATGCACTGCGCGTCAAAAAATTTGGCGCATGCGCTGTGTCGCGAGCATAACATCTATTGAGCCTGCAGATCAAAATTGCACTTGATTACACAATACACACAACTGTACTTGGTGACTTATTTTAGGGTCACCATGACCCAGTTATTAAGGAGTTTGCTGCCTGTCCAAATTCATTGTTTTTCTTCAATAATTCTAAAAGCTATTACCCGATTTGAATAAACAGGCTATGTATGGAAAGCTGGATATGGGGCGCATACTTTGAACAGTAAAAATTTTTTTAATCCAAATTAAAGGTCAAGGTCAAATGGCCAGTTTGAATATAGGGTCATCTCGTGAATGCTTTGCAGCCCACATTTTTTTAGATAGGCCCATATAATGTTTAGGAATTGTAAAGTGTATAAAAATCTTTGTCCACATCAGTGTTGGTGGTGCCCCCCATAGTATTCTGTGTTTTGTGACCAGGGAATGGCTGGGTCCAAAATCAGCAACCTTTGGCACCAATCACCTAGCCGAAAATGGGAAACGCACATACCAACTGAACCAAATCCCAGGCCTAAAAAGAATTTTTCAGTGGAGGCAGGTATGCATAAATGCCATAATTTACACGGCCCAGTTTATTGTATTTACTCCAGTACAAACATGATAAATGAAGTACTGTGTTCGGAGTTGTCCCAGATCAGAGACTGTCCATATGTAAGTCCACCAGCATCAAGGGAGCACCGAAAATATATAAAATGTATGTAATATACAGGTCAAAGTATGAAAATCTTGTGACCACAATACCATCTACAGTTTTCAAGTTAGCCCTAGACAACTTTCAGGACTTCTAGGGTGTATAAATTTATATAAAATCAAGGTTCATTTCGGTACTGGTGGCACCACCTACAACATTATGCAATATAGAGGTCAAAATATGCAAAAATCTTGTGAACCCTCTAGCATCTTTAAAATTTGGCATATCTGCACCAAATTCGTTGGCGTAGTGGGGGAGGTCAAAGTCTAAATTGTTTGTGATACTAGTGGTGCCACTTATAATTTGACTGAAATTATGAGCCAAAATGTGTTTTAAGATATAAAATTCCATATCTTGAAAAGTAATTGGATTAGACTAGGCAAAGTTACTTCATATACATGTATATACACAATATCCAAAGCTAGAATTTTATGTAATATCAGTGACCTTGACCTGTTTTTGTGAGGTCACCATGCAGCCTGTAAAGCTAAAAGAGGTGATTTTGTGATGACAGGGTGTAGCTTGGACATCAATGTCAATATCAGCACAGCACCAGGCCTATGGGCATCTTATATTACATAATCTGGGTGACCTTGATCTTGTGTCCAAGGTCACTGAAGACATAAAGTTATAACTACTCATTGATTATTGCTTTCGCACATGCAACAATATCCGTCGCAGGAAATGCACAAGTAAGCTATGATAACATGTGGAGTGAACTGTCATCTTGTGGACATTTTATACACTAAATGCACATAAACTTTATATGCTCAGAAGCCATTTGAGGACTCGCAACTTTGAAATGAACAGGTGCAGTAAGCCACGGTGCCAGCAGAGCATTAGACCCATGGGCCTCTTGTTTTCAAAGAAAGAACCCACAAATATCCCATAGTTTTCAAACGAGTGATAGAATTTATTATTACACTTACGATCTGCATTTTTGTGGCTTTTGTGGATGATAATTTTTTATTGCACACAGTGTGGTGTGTTTATTAAGATGAATACGGTATAATCATAAAGTTAACTTATTGTGGGAGTGGCCCACAGAACTACAGCTCTGTCTGCTGTCTTGCTTCTAAGGTTGCTCCTGTAAGCGGTAGATGACACATTAACCATTGCCTGGTCAGAATTAGACTGATTCAATATCAATAGGTTTCCTTGGCATGAGTTGGGGGCATTGCACCCAACCCACAGCAAGGAAAGTTGTTGACCTGGAGCATGCCTTAATCACAGGTCCTGTATATAAATATCAGCAAAAACGTGTCTGGCAACAAGAAATTCAAGTAAAAACATAAAAACCGATGACACATGTTGAGGCATTTGGGGGCAGTTTTAGCAGACTTAAGTCACTCAGTGCCATATTTTTGACTGAGTCAACAGCTTTTCTCAATGTGCTTTGGGCACAACCTACTCAAAGGGAACTGAGGAAAGCTGTTTACTTGGACTACTATATTCAATGTAATTACAGACATGTGAGTACTTGAATGAAAGGTCTTCTTACAAGGAATATGAATCTAGCACCCTTATTATAATTCAGAGCAGTTCATTTTAAGTAGTTTGACTTTAGTGCAGTTGACACTGAAAGAGTAACCAGCTGAGACCTGGTCAAAAATTGTTCACAGGGGTAATAGATCTGAAACGGGAGCCGTCTATTTGGGGATAGCTCAATTGGGCAGTGATCAGCCTGCACTTTTCTTTTCAGTGGAGTAAATAAGACTCTCAAAGAAATAAACAGACATTTTGTAAAAAAAAAAAAAAAAAAAAAAAAAAGTAACAGAATAAGAAAGCCTTCAAAACTGAATTATAATAATGATAATAATAACAACAACAACGATAAACCCTGACCTGTAGGGGCTCTGTGGCAGCAGTGGTAGGTATAATGCACGATGTACTAGTTATCAATAGGCTAAGCTGTGTGGTTTGTAAAATTGCAGCACAATATGTCACCGACCATAGATAGGAAAATTATTGTTATAAATCACAGACTTCAAGTTCTAGGCTGTACTTCCATGGTAAAATCTAAACAAAGTTGTCTTTTCTTGAAGAACGCAGGTGGTCTGAGCAAGACATATCACTTGAATTCTGGTGACGAACTTGTAAAAACAGTGTTCCTATTCTTGATATAGCAACTGAAAACTCAGCACAGATAAATATCGGGGTGGGTCAGTTGGGCAAACATTTTCTGTGTAGGTAAACATGGAATCAGTTTGTGAAAAATCTAAAAAGCTCAGGTGTCTGCAATTATTCAAATATAAAATGTGTGCGTTCTCTGAAAAATGTGCTTTTTGTTTAGCCTAAGGAATCCAAATATGCAATTACCCTCGTATTTGAGACGCCGCGGAACGTAGCCAGACATCGTTGCACAAAATTTCACAGTTCAGAGACGGGCAACTCATCACATATAAAGATAGATTAGCAAGTAGTAATAACAGTGTTTTTACCCAGCCTATCGACAATAGAAACATATCAATAACAGGTACATCAACTATACGTTTTTTTTAAGACAGGAACAAGTGCACAATTAAAGGTTGCCGCCATATCAGTAACCAATGCAGGAAAAGAAGAAATGTAAAAAAGTTATGTGTAAAAGGAGAAAAGATTTCATTTGGTGCAAATGTAAAAACTATGGGTAAGAGCTGAAAGTATAGTTTCCTGCCGCTCTTTGCTGCATGTGTCCGTTAAGCCTCCACACCATTAGCTCTTTTAACCCTGTGGAAGCTGACTGCTGTATTGGTTTGCAACTTGTTCCCATGAAAATTAAATAACCACATATGGTCCAGTCTGGTAAATGTCCGCATTTTCTTTCCATCAAGAACATACCTGTCAACTCTCTTGAGTTTGGCAGGAATCTCGCTATTTAGATATTCCAAAAATTGTTAACATGAGGTGATTTTCAGGGAAAGTGGCCAATTTCCTTTGTTGTCATATACCATTTACTTGGATCTCCTGATTCAAAACATTTGGATGTTGACACATTGTGCAAGAATGATATAGACCCAGCCGTTCCGTGGTCACGAAACATAAGTGATTAGTCAGCAGCTTCTGCCAACACACTGTGGGTGCAGAGTGTGACCAGGGCATCTTTGGCATGAATAAGTAAATTTATTCTGTACTTGCGCCCGTATTACCTTGATGAAAATGGCCCTGGCACAGACCAAGTAGTGTGGTATTTCCATGCTACCCTGCTATCACCCTGGCTGTTTCTGATTGGTTCTTGAAAATCCATACTACCTAGTCTTGGAATTTTTTTTTCCATACCACCTTGTAATTCAGTGAAGGTACAGTGGTACTTGTCTTGAGGGACCCCTCCAATGAGAGACCGCATATGTTTTTAAAACCGCTCTCTCAGAACACTGTGTTATCTTTTCCATGTTATAATACCTCTAATGAAAGACCACCTGTTTTGAGAGACCACATTTTGACCTGCCCTAGGGTTGGTCTCTCAAGACAGGGACCACTGTATAGGCTTATGTCACTGTCTTCAACCATGTTTATCAGCATAGTGTTGCTTATGTGAAGTTTAATTAAAAAAATAAATTAAACAGCATTTAGCCCAAATGTATATGCTGTTGCCATGCCTATACTTTGAAAGAGCACCATCAAAATAAGAATATGAGATAACACAGATGTTAAAATTGGTCTAAAATTGGCAAATAAGGTGTGCAGCTATTAAAAATTAACTTAACTGACGTGTCAGTCAGCTGAGCTTTAAGGAGGCTTCGCCGTGCGTCTGTGCAAAATTCACATTTTTTATTTCTCCAAAATTGGTGGCCGGATCCTCTTAAAACTTAGTGGGCATCTACTTTGGGTGGGTCCCTACATGTACCAAGTTTGCTCAACTGGTTGTGCTCCAGTAATTGTTGGATTTTTTATATAATTTTGTTTTTTTGGGGGGAGGGGGGCAAACCTAAAAAAAATCTTCTCCGAAACTGCTCACCAAATTGTTTTGTTATATCACACAGGGACACTCCTAGGGACTCCTACATCTTAATTTGTTCGCCAGCCATTGAGTATGGAGATATACTGTATGACCAGGACAGCTGTTGAATATTCAAATGTATTGTATGACCAGGATAGCTGTTGACTATGTAGATGTACTCTATGGACAGCAGTTGAATATTGAAATATACTCGTTGACCAGGACAGCGGTTGAACTCAGATGTAATGTTTGACCAGGACAGCTGTTGAATATTCAGATGTACTGTTTGACCAGGAAAGCTGTTGAGTATAGATGTGCTGTGTGATGAAGACAGCGGTTGAGTGATGAGAGAACGAGCTTTGTTTTGTTTGTTTTTGTTTGTCTCCAAATGACTTTTGCACTGTTAAAGTGAGATGGCAAGGAAAACTTTCAAACACATTGCTATTTTGACCTGGGTGAAATACTTGATTCAAGAGTTTTTATATTTCTGAAAAAGTACCATTGGGAAACAAGTCGATGCCCTACATTAGCACATATAGCAAGTGGGAGGAGAAACTAACAGATCTCTGACATTTATACAGATTTACCAGTAATGAAGACATGACAGTTCAAGAGTAGAGTGATGGCACCACAAGAGTTCAGGAAAAACAACTACAGTAAATTGCTTTAATTTCCCTCCATTCTTATTTTTGCTGATGGCACAAAACTATGAAAATAAAAACACCGTGAAATAGGTTTTTTAACATTGTGTGAATAGAAATTATGTCCACTATGGTGAAATTAAAACTACAGTGAAATAACATGAAAGCCATGAAATTTTAAACACGTGAAAATAAAGCAATTTACAGCATACAGGATGTCACAGATAACGATAGGAGGTTAGTATGTCCAGGAAACTAGTGAATAGTGTAATACACTGTCCGTCTGGTCCTATACTGGAGCCTATGTGACTGGGCCCAGTCTGCCCATTGGCTTGATGTGCTCATAGACTGCATCAAAAATTTTAGTTTCATTTTGCTGGGTTGTGCATATTTTGGATACAACAAAGGTAGAACTGTAAAGGGTGTCAAAGGAATTATTCTAGATTGTGAAGCACATCTCTGGCAGTCATGTGAAAGGGGCATGCAAAAAAGTGGTGGAGAGCATCTTCATTACCATTGCCACAGACACACATGGGGGTTTCCGTGAGGCCCTTCTTGAAAAGATCACAATTCAGTTTGCTGCACCTCCTGCACAGTCACACATGGGATGCAGCAAGTGTGCTTTCACTTCAATGAATTATTACCTGTAGCTTGTTTATTTTTTTTTTTTTTTTGTATCTTGATTTGGGATTTTTCCTGAACTCATGAAGGCCCTCAGAATTTCATACATCATCAGGTAAATTGTTCCATAAACATACAACTCAATGAAAGAAGGATGAATCAGACACTTTTTTTTGTGGACAAAAAAGTGACAAGGAAGAGTAACAGTCACATGTAACTAGAAACTTCTGAATCACTGTCCTCAGCCTTTATTTTCACGAAGCATCAACCTATAATTCCCCAAGAGTCTTCTGCTTCTGGTTGTCTTAGGTTACAGGGTGAAGACTCGAGCTTATGTGCAATTTTCATCCTGATGACAGGCAAATGATTTCCCTCCCAAGTATCCAGTGACAACTAAAAAACACTCAGTCTGACATTTAGCAACTTGAATTACATGCCTGTGTTTTGCTTATATAGAAACATAGATTTCTGTCCAAGTTTGACAGATTAAACCTCAGGTAGTGACATGGATCTCAAACTTACTGATATGTTCCAAATGACACCAATCTGAAGCTTTGCCTGTTTAGCTCAGCTGGCTTGTCGGTCTGCTGAGCTTACGCCATCACTCTTCATCCATCATCCTTCTGTTCACAATTCACATTTTTTACTTCTTACCTGAAACCGTCACACAGATTTACTTCAAACTTGGGGGCAATGTACCTTGGGTGGGTCTCAACCAAGTTTGTTCAAATGGTCACACTTCAGTGAACTTTTTATTTTTTATGAATTTTTTGGTTCATTTTTTGGGCAACCCTTAAAAAATCTCTTCCGAAACCGTTTGCCCAATTGCTTTGATATCACACAGCAACACACCTAGGGACTCGTAGTTCTTAATTTGTTCACCAGGTGGTGCTACATTTTTTGAGCTCAGCTGACTTGTCAGAAGCTGAGCTTATTTTATAGTCCTCCGTCCATCATCCGTCATCAACAATCTACTTTTTCTCTAGAACTGTCGGCCAGATACACTTCAAACTTGGTGGCAATGTAACTTGGGTGGGTCTCTAGCAGATTTGTTCAAATGGTCACACTCCATTGATTTTTTTTGGGGGGGGGGGTCTTTTTTGGGGCAAACCTTAAAAAATCTTCTTCCCTGATACTGCTCACCTGATTGCTATGATATCATACAGGAACACTCTTAGAAACTCCTAGTTCTCAATTTGTTTATCATGTGGCGCTGCGATTTTTTCTAATTTTTATGTGTTAGTGCAATTTTTGACTTTTTATCCAGAGCCCTCACTCAGATTAAGTTGAAACTTAGTGGATATGTTTTTTGTGGAAGGGTCAAACAAAATCTTTCACTAGGTAGCAATGCTTTGGATTCCTGATTTTTCATAATTTTTTCAATCAGGGTACTTACTTGTAAATCTACCTTTTGTATTGATTACTTTATAAGTCAATGTGCAGTCTGATGCTAATTCACAGTTTTGACTTCTCAAAAATGGTCAGTCACATTGACTTCAAACTTGGTTAGCAATGTCTCTTTGGTGGGTCTCTAGCAGATTTGTTTAAATGGACACCCTCCATTGATTTTTTTTATTGTTTTATGATTTTTTTTTTTTTTTTTTGGTTCTTTTTTGGGGCAAATCTTGAAAATATCGCAAGAATATATATATATATATATATATATATATATATACATCATCTGAGCACAGGACTGTCAGTCCTCTTGTTTTCTATTTTTCAGGACTTTTGTGTGTTTGTTTTTGATATTTTTGACTTCTTCCCCAGAACCATCACTCAGATTAAGCTGAAACTTGGTGGATATGTTCCTTCTAAAATGTCACACAATTGTTCGCTACATAGCACTGCGATGGATTCCTGATTTTTAAAATTTTTTGTGTTTTGGTACCTTTCCTATTGATTCCTATATGTAAGTCAATGGGTATTCTAATGCTAATTCGCATTTTTGACTTCTTCGAAACTGCTCGCCAGATTCACTTCAAAGTTGTTTGCAGTGTTCCTAACATGTCTGTTCAGTTTGTCATGCTTCGGTCATTTTGGATTAAACAGAGCCATTAGAGTGGAATTTGCTTTCTGCACAATACATGTATGTCAAGAACTTTTTAAGTTGGGGCTTTCATATTACATAGGATTAAAGTCCTCTATAAGGGCAAGGTTATGTTTGGGGATGGGTGACCTTGAGCTATTTCCCAAGGTCACAAGTCCATTATTGTGGAATTCCCTTTCCGCATGATATGTCAAAAAGTTTTTGAGCTGTGACTTATATTATAAAGGATTAAAGTCCTCTATAAGGGCAAGGTTACACTTGAAGATGGGTGACTTTGATGCAATTCCCAAGAGCACAGGCTGTTCACACAGCCCTCTAGTTTTTCTTTTTCTCAAACTCTCCTCTTACAGGAAGGCTGAGTAGGACAAACAAAACATTCATTAATTGTTAAATTATTTCACAGGCACTGACATGTGTCACCCTTGGCCAGCATATGGATTGCCTGACGTTAATTGTTTTTGACACCTATTTTTAGCTCTTGCTTCCGACTTTGCTGTACTCAAAACAATCATTAATTGTTAAATTATTTCACAGGCACTGACATGTGTCACCCTTGGCCAGCATATGGATTGCCTGACATTAATTGTTTTTGACACCTATTTTTAGCTCTTGCTTCCGACTTTGCTGTCTGATCACAACAAAACAAGTGTCAGACACCAAGTCAGAACATTTTGTACACTTTATAAGATAGACAGATAAGACAAGGCCAGTAGCCAAGACAGGCAAGCTTGTGCGACATTTTTTTTACCCTATCTGGTTCTCTTCAGGCACTGGCAGGGATTTGAAAATGCTACCATATAAATACTGAGGGGTAACAATTTGTTGCTATATTGTGCACGTCTATGCACATGCACATCCTAGGTTAAAAGCTGACTTTCAATTTCATTACCACGTAACTCAGAATTTCAGATAATTATATGAACTGTTCATATTAGGAAAGTGAATTCAATGTACTGGGTTTGGGTCAACCAATGCAGATACATGGAGCTCTTTACCAGGCAGTCTGCATATTTTTGCACCTGATGCCCTATCACAGGGACTAGCAGAAAAATAATTTGTTCTGCTGTGATAAAAAACTTTAAATCCTTGTAATTGTTATTAACACTAGTGTGATAATAAGCAAACTATGGTCCATGTTGGGATAAGCTCGATACAAAATTTCAGCTTTATAAAGTAATCCTATTTTGACCTATTTGATTTAGAATATTTTTGAGAAAGTAAATGTTAAATAATGTTTCCTGGACTTGAGATTTAATCACAACGGAATAAAACTTTTGAACATTTCAAGCCCTGAAAGCTGCCTATTGTGCCTAGGTTATATCTATATATGTTTATAATAGGAGGCACATGCTCTCATGTTAACTGAGATGTGGGTGTTGCCACCTAGGCTGCAGCAAGGAACTTGACAGGAAGGAAGGCAGATTACATGTATTAAGCATAGCTAAATATGCTTTTGCTGATAAAAGTAACAACTCCAGAAAGCAAAAAGCTAAGAAAAGTTGTTCACTAAGTTTTAAAACATACAAGATCCCGAACACATTTAGAAAATTTCATCTGTTTGGTAGAAAAAGTGTTATTTCTGGATGGTTAAGTTACATAATTGGTCCGTGTGACCTGATCATGGCTGAAGCATATACATGTAGTTCAGTTGCCTAACAACGGAAGGGCCCAGAGCAGGTCTGTTGCTAATATTACATACTAGATAGATAATGTCTATGGTACTTTTGAGTCACAGACTTATCATACAGTAAATGGTAATACATGACTGATACATATAAGTAGAGAGAATAAGATGCTGATTTACAATTTTATATCTGTTTCTCCACGTTCAAAACAAGGATATAAACAAATTGCCAATTCACTGTTGATAGAAACATTTTGTGAACACATTAAATCTTTAAACTTTTGAAATGTAGGTTGTGAGAGATACTGTTTTAGTGGATACTTTTTCCTGATGTCTTCATGCCTTCTGCGTGCAAGTTAATAATGTGCTGACAAAAATTACAATTACGATCTTCTACAAGTCCGTAAATTGTATCTTCATCCTGTTTCTATCTTCAGTTTATGAGAACATCAAAATCTTGTCAAGGCATGATAATGTCTTTTCCACTAAATGCAGACTGAATATTTTTCCCTTTCCAACAAAGATTTAAAACAAGCGTATGTTTTCAGTTTACTAATATTCCCAAAGCTTGTGTTCCATTCTTGAAGTCTGATATCTGATAAACTCTGCTTAAATATTCGTAGAAAAGATATTTGATCACCTGTTTCTTGACTAATCCACACACGGTCAAAACTTGAAGAGCATAACAATAATCCCACATGTACAGCTGTCACCAAATTCTTTTGTGGTTCCTTGTCAAAAGCACACAGCATTTCATAACAAGCTCTTGGGTCGTGGTCACCAGACATTTGAAGAATTTTTTGAATCTGAACTTGATGTTTTGAGTCATATATGTAACACATAAATGTAATTTACCACACCCTCCCAGTACATTGTAGCTTTAATATCGTTAAATATGAATACCTGCTATTGCAGGGTCCACTAACCATCTGAACAATGCAAAGGATCTTACACGTCAACCAATGAATGTGATCATTTCTCTCAGAACAGAGCCCATTTTCAACAAAGAGTTATAATACCATTTTAGCTCTGCTGACCAAAGGTGCTACATTTTATTGTGTATCATGTGTTTTCAAGTTAGCCCAATATAACTGTCAGGACCTAAAGGGTGTATGAAAATCTAGGCCCCTTTCAATATTGGTGTCACCACCTACAATATTATGTAATATAGAGGTCAAAATGGGAAAATCCTGTGAACACTCTAGCATCTTTAATTTTTGGTGGTTCTTCACCAAATTTTGTGTTATTGTGGGGGAAATCAAAGCCTAAATTGCAGAATACACTTGTGGCACCACCTATAATTTGAAGAAAATTATGGGCCAAAATGTGTTTTGAGATGTAAAACTCCATACGTGCAAAAGTAATTGGATTAGACTTGCCAAATTTACAGGACATGTAGACCCTGGCAAAAGCTAGAATGCTTTGTAATATCAGTGATCTTGACGTATTTTCTGAGGTCACCATGCCTGTAAAGTTGATAGAAGTGAACTTGTAATGGTAGGGTGTAGCTTGGACATAGATGGTAATATCAGCTGAGTACCAGGCCGATGGGACTCTTGTATTACATAATCTGCATGACCTTGATCTTCTCTCCCAAGGTCACTGAGGATCTAAGGTTAACGACTCATTTAAGTTGTTCACCAGGTGGTGCTATAATTTTTGCAGGGTGTTAGGCCTAGCTGTTACATATGTTAGAGTGCCGGAATGGAGTCTAGGTCCCACAAAAACTTGTAGCTTTCTCTTGAATATTTGTAAAGGTCATGTGTTTCAAAATGCCAATATCTAGAACTATATACTTTCATATGACATCCAATTAGTAATAACATCATATTTTTACATGATTTTAGGATGTAGCCAGTTCTCGGCTAAATCATTGCCCCGTAAATTGTCCTGTATGATTGATAGCTGTGTCTTGTCACATCATAATAATCTGGAAATTAAATATCAGTGACCTTGACCTATTTTTGTGAGGTCACAAGGCCTGTAATGTTGAAAGAGGTGATCTGTAATAGCAGGGTGTAGCTTGGACATCAATGGAAAAGAGAATTGAGCCTCCAGAATAAAATTGCACTTGATTACATTGTAAGTAAAACTGTACTTGGTGACCTACTTTTCGGGTCACCATAACCCAATGATTATGGACTTTGCTGCCTGTCCAATTTTATTGTGTTTCTTCAACAACTTCAAAAGTTATTACCCAGTTTGAACAAACAGACCATGTATGGAAAGCTGGAGGCAGGAACACATTTTCAACTTTAAGGTCAAGGTCAAATGACCAGTTGAAATATAGGGGTCATCCTGTGAACACTGTATCCCACAGTTTTAGAGTTAGGCCCATTATGCATATAACTTGTAGGGCTTATCAAGTGTATGAAAATCTATGTGGATGTCAATGTTGGTGTTGCCACCTATAGTATCATGTAATATACGGGTCAAAATGTGAAAATCTGATGACCTTTCTAGCATCCTTGATTTTTTATGGATCTGTAAGAAATTTAGTGGGATAGTAGAACAGGTCAAAATCTCAGTTTTTTATGAAACTAGTGGCAACACCTATAATTCAACAGAAATTATTATTTAGATGTCTTGAATGATACAAAATTCTATATCTTGAAAAATGATTGAATAAGACATACCAAATTTATAGGATATATAGATCATGTCCAATGCTAATATGTTATATAATATCAATGACCTTGACCTATTTCTTTGAGGTCACCAGACCTGCTAAGTGAAGAGGTGATTTTGTAATGGTAGAGTGTTTGGACATCAATGACAAAGAGAATTGAGCCTCCAGATCGAAATTGCACTTGAGTACATTATATATAGAACTCGACTTGGTGACATACTTTTTGGGTCACCATGACCCAATGACTGTGTCACCTTGACCTATTTTTTGAGATCATTAAGCACTTAAGAAAAGGAAATTTTATTTCATATCTTGATAAAAAACAAGGGGAATGATACCAAGTGTACTGCAAATGTGTATAGAATTTTGATATTGCGTAATATGGATGACCTTGATTAATTTTTCAAAGTGGTAGATTGAATACATTTCAGGAAATGACTTTTTGGTGATAATGGTCAACAAAACATAAGGCCTATGGGCCTCTTGTTTTTCATTGTTATACATGTACCCAAAGATTACAATCTGATTTAAATTTTAGTGGCAGAGTTGACAATTTGTAATGAATACATGCCAACAGTACAAGCAGTAGTTCCCCGATGACTGTTGCATACCGTGAGTAGATCTTTCTGTCTATTCATAGCCAACATCTGCCACTCACTGACTGACTGTGAGCACTGCATGTGTATAAAGCAGGCATAATACCGTTATTTATTGTAAAACCTTAGGACAGGGCATATTGTTGGATACACCCGACAGTACCTTGAACATCATTTGTCATGGTTGTCAGTCAGATAAAGCTGAAATATGCTAGATTCAGATATTTGAAGAGGGCCTTTTGTTTATGCAGTAAAAAAAAAGAAAAAGAAAAGAAAAAGTTATATTAGATTGAATGATGCAAGTCCACCCATTTACACAAAAACTTGCACTTTACATAATCAACTCTTTTCAGTGATTGCTAGGATGAAAGGACAGGATTTCATCTCTTTATGCAACAAGTTGTTCAGGAAAAAAATCCCAGGGAAACCTTGCTAAAAATAGCTAGCAATCTGATGAAACATCATTACAATGGCATTTGGAACTATCCAGGCTCCTGCTTGGTGGATTTGATCAAGTTTTAATGTCATAATCTCATGAAAATGCTGCAAAGGAACAAATCTTGAGCACAAATAAAACAGATCCTGAAGTGCAAATAAATGATGGAGCTGGGGCAAAGGAATATGCATAGCTGTCAACTCTACCAATCCTAGCGGGGATCCCCTGTTTTAGAGACCTCAAAAGTGATGAAAATGACAGCATTTCGTGGCAAAATTGGCTATTTCTTTGCTGTCTTGCACTTTTTATAAAAGTCTCCTCGGGTCACAGAGCTCTGGGGGTTGTCATCTTTGAATATGCATTGCACGTTGATGGGCAAGTTTCTGTGGAAATTAATACTGCACATTATGTTGGTGATCAGTGTCTGCAAAGATCAGATGGACACATTACTGAATTTGAATTGTGTAACTTTCCATGTAAATGCACATTGTGTTGTTTAGTGTCCACAATAATGATCACAAAAAACACATCATTGAATTTGAAGCGTGTAAGTGAATTTTATCCTTGCAGTTACATTGAAATGTTCGCGTAGAACAAATCTGTTACCGAGAAACCATGGAATGAAATTCATGATGAACAGCCTGATAAAAATATGCACCTTGCCGTAAATCCTGCCTGTGATTCATTCAGTATTGCATATTTGTATACAAGCTAAATGGCTAGTTATAATCCAAAGATTTGTGACAGCAATCGAGATCTAGCTTTACTTCTTGGGTTTCATAGTTAATGGACAAATTGACCTAGAAATTGCATGGGAATATAATTATAAATGAAGTAATTGCTCACAAAATTTATGATAATAATGTAGACTGAATCACAAATAAATAAATATGAAATAAGTAAATAAATGAAATAAAACCTCTCTCTCTCTCTCTCTCTCTCTCTCTCTCTCTCTCTCTCTCTCTCTCTCTCTCTCTCTCTCTCTCTCTCTCTCTCTCTCTCTCTCTCTCTCTCTCTCTCTCTCTCTCTCTCTCTCTCTCTCTCTCTCTCTCTCTCTCTCTCTCTCTCTCTCTCTCTCTCTCTCTCTCTCTCTCTCTCTCTCTCTCTCTCTCTCTCCATGTGCAATGTTTTACAGAATTTCAAATCTTAATTTATTCAATAGGTGGCTCTGCAATTTTTTCAATTTTGTTATGAATTTTTTGTTTGTTTTCACTGTTTTCAACATCTCCAAATCCATCTCTCAGATTGTTGAGAAACTTGATAGAAATGTAGCGTGTGGGAGAGTTAAACAAATTTGTTCACTAGGTGATTGCTGATTTTTAACAAATTTTCCAATTCTGGAACTTGTCAGTTAATGCTTACACTGAATGTAAGCCAATGGGGATTGCAATGCTAATTAACATTTTTTCCCTTTTCTAAACCATTAACCAGATCCACTTTGGTGGGGATAAATGTTCCTTAAGCGGGTCTCAACTAGCTTTTCTTCAAATAGGCAGACTCGGTGATTTCCCCCGCCCCCCCCCCCCTTTTTTTTTGGGGGGGGGGGGGATCTTTAAAAAATCTTTGTGTTAATTCCAAACATACATGGCCAATTGCTTTGAAATTGTGCAGGGACAATCCTGGGAACCTCTAGACCTTATAATAATCTCTCCAACAGGTAGTACTGTGATTCTTTTGGGGTTTTTTTTTGTTTTTTGTTTTTTGTTTGTTTTTTTTTGGGGGGGGGAGGGGGGTTCTTCAAACTTATTAGGAATGCATGCATCTGGATTTGGTCTGAATCAAATTTGATCACCACCTAGTGATGCTTTCTTTTTCTGCTTTTTAACAAATTATCAAAATTAGAGAAAGTTGGTAAGATGAAATGTACATGTTAGCAACCATGATGATGGTCTGAAACTAGGGTGACCTTATTATCATTCTGAAATTCACAGAATCACTTTAGTCCATTCATGTCAGGTCAGCTGAGCACAGGACTGTCACAGTGCTCTTGTTTGTTTTTATTAATTTTTTTTTTTTTTTCGGTCCCAGCTGATCAGTTTGTTGGTCTATTTAACATTTGGATCTAGCTTCTGGCTAGAATTGATGAGCTGTTCTGCAATGTTGGTTCTGGATGCACGCGAGAACGGTTGAGCATGTGCAGCAACTCCTTTCGAAATCGTGGACCCGAGACACAGTACAGGAGAAAGTTGATGGCATTATTTGTGAAATTGAGCATTATTGTGATTGTAAACCACAATTGTAGAATTTGAGATTGATACTGATCTCCCGCGGTTTGTTCCTCCCAGTACACATAGCCAATGAGGTAAATAACAAGTGGAGCTGTTGTCAGGAAAAATACGAAAGTTACTGCAAGCAGCATGGCTGTCATGGAGGTCATCTTGGCATCGTTGTGGTTCGATATATTCATATGATGTTTCCGGCGATATTGAGCTTGCATCAGTCTAATGCTCATGATAACATTGCATGATATCATGAATAGGAATGGCACAAAGGAAGCTAAACAGGAATCTATCCAGGGCCAGACGTTAGAAGTGAAATACTTATACTGGTCATATGCTGTACACTTAAACGATGTCGAGTTGTCACTTTTAAAGGTCGCGTGGATCTGGTACGTCCAAAAGTAATGAGCATTTATCCCACAAAGAACTGTGAAGATAAGGATGATAATAACTATTGCATTATTGCGGGTACAGATTACTCTGGCTCTGAGAGGAAAACACACCGATATAAACCGCTCAAAGGTGACAGCCACCAGGGTCCAGGCAGAAAAGTCGAGAGATAGGTAGACCAGGAAAATGTGGAGCTTGCAGAAGCCTCTTGATAAAGTTCTGATGTCGATGCCAAAAGTGCCTCGAATCCAATGCCTGAGCAAGCCTGCAAAAATAGAGAGCAGACTGTGGTTATGAATGTCAGAAATACAGGACTTGTGTGGGGAAGAACTGAGGAAAATGTACAGAATGTCTGGCTATTGATCTCTGACATACAATGTGTATGAAATATATAATAGGCAGCTATGAGCTAAAGTGTCAGTGGCCTTCTCTTTTATGCTTAACCAGAAGAAAAAATGCAGAGGAAAGCTGTTGACCTGGAAATGCTCTCATGGAAGGACTTGTGCTATTTTCATTCATATTGTTCTCAAATAAGGAAAAGTTTGAACTTCAAAACTAGCAGACATTTCACATCTGGGTGTTTTGGGGGGGGGGGGGGGCAGTTTGGCCAGGAAAGGGTTCAGGCTGTGACTTGAATGGATTGAATATTGATGTCTGGCCATATTGATTTTAAAGTTTCCTGATTGCCGATGCTGTTGATTGCATAAATCAAAGTACATGTCGTAGTGTTTTGATATTGCTTTACCTGTACACTGTATTTTAATTCATGTGAAGTGAAACATGTTTGAAAAGTTTATGCCAGCCTTTTTAAAAAATCTGACACTAATACTGGCCAATTGCATATGTCACTAACAGATGGAGCCACCAGCATATGGACATGTTGTATGACACCACTTGCTGTTGTCAACTTCTGACCAATCAGAGGAGTCAGGTTTGTCTATCCCCAAGTGCCTCCACCTGTACTTGTTTTTTTAATTTGTGGGTTGATAGAAGTATACTGCTGGTTCTATCCTTTGTTAACATACGCCATTAACCTCTGTCTGTATACACTGTGCATTGATTGGTAGATTGGTAGAAGTGTGAGTGTTTAATAATGCAAGTTTTTCCTTAGCTACTTTATTTTATGACACGGTATCTGCCTTGTTTTTTTTGTTTTTTTTTTTTTTTTTTTTTTTTTTGGCTTCATCTTTCTATTATATTTTGTGACCATGGAATGGCCAGGTCTGCACATTTTAAATGAGTGAAATGTTTCAAATAATTTATCCTATTGTGAGAACAAATAAATAAATGTCAAAGTGAGACATATTTCAAGACACAATGACTCCTATGGTGAACCCAGAAAATCAGTCAAAACACACTATAGGAAAACACCAGGCAAATAATTGATAGCTAAAAAGCTTCATCTGGAGATTGGATAAGTACTGGAGCAAAAGTTGGATGCATTTTGCCTTGTATTGAAGAACCATAGTTACAGAAGCTCACAATTCATAAACTCACTTTAGACAAAATATGTAGCCTTGTGTTTAATTGCTGAGGTTTTCTGCTGGTCAAACCTCTAGGTAGTATAGTTTAATTTTGTTCGCTGTTATAGAATACATGTAGTAGGTTACCCCACCTACTCTGATAAAACCTGGACCTGGCAAGTTTTTCCTGAGTTTTATTTTATTTCATGACAGGGTATCTAGGATATATGTAGGACCTATGTATTACAAAGGATTATAGTCCTTATCCAGGGCTAGGTCAAGTTCAAAGATGGGTGACCTTGACCTAAATTCAAAGGTCACTTTAGTGAACTTGGTTTCTGCATTCAACTGAGAGTAAAATTTCTGACCTCAGTATTGCAATTAGGACTTGGTCAGCTTAGAAATTGATGACCTTGGCCAGATTCCCAAGGTCACCAGGTTGGTCGGTGGGTCGGTAAAAAGACTGGTTTCCGCGCCATAACTCGAGAAGTTTTTGAGATAATACTTTGATAGTGCCCAGGTATATAAGCCTATATAAGGGCTAAGTGAGGTATGAAGGTGGTTGACCTTGACCCTATTTGCAAGGTCACAGAAGTTAGTAAGTTTTGGTTTCTGCATGTTAACTAGAAAAGTTTTTATGATAGGACCTGAATATTGCACAGAATTATAGTCCTTATCCAGGGCTATCTCAAGTTCGACAGTGGGTGACCTTGACCTAAATTCAATGGTCAAAAGAGCATTTTAGTGAACATGGGTCCTGCATTGTAACTCAGAATATAAGTTATGACTTCAACATTGCACATGGTAATAGTCCTCAATTAGGGCTTGGTTCTTATAAATATGCACAAAAAATTCTGATGGTGCTATGATTAGTTATTAATGGAAATATGGTGATGGAATATCACTCCTGAAAATACACTACATTAAAACTGAATTTGACTTATTGCTTTGGTGCAAATAACCAGGAATTTCTGCATATATAATATTTTAAGCAGAGCACAATTTTCACTGCTGAGCATGTGATTTCACAAGAGTCAAAAATTCAAAATCAGTCATTTGACAATGTGCATTTACTGAACAGCTGAATTGAATGATTTTCTTGTTTCTCTTTTTCCCCATGAATAAAGATGGAGACTCATTTGTCTTACATGGAGCATGAAACAAGTCAAATATTGATTTATCAAGCCCATCTTCATTACACAGATATAGGCGAATACTCCTACCTTTTTGTGTGGTGGAAGTAATCGAAGGACTCCGAAAAATAAGGTGCATTCTCTCCTGGCCAGCCTTATTCTGGCCTGTGTCCAGAACAAACATCACAGGAAAGTAAAAATTAAAAAAATAATAATAATAAAAAGGGAAGAGAAATACAAATTGTCATCTGGTTTGATGATTTTATCTAAATGTCAAGATAGTTGAAAACATTCTTAGCATGGGTTGGACATGTGACATGCAGTGTGACCAAAACCATGGCAAGGAAAGCTTCTGACTCGGCCCTATTCTCACTGACAGAGGGTTTATTAGCAAATATAAGATTTTTTTGATCCACACTTTATCCTAAGTTTCATCCTTTTTCACATTGGTTGCCCTTATCATGGTATGTTTACGGCTTATTTTCACCCCAGGTAAAAACATACTTCTCAATGTACATTGATGGTTTCTTTGTGTGGGGATTATCTTTTTTAAAAATAACACTGCTGCAAAATTGAATTCAGGCATTAAAGGATACTCTCACATATTCCAGTATGGCTTAGAAATTGCTCTCATCACTAGATCTGACTGCGGCTGATTTATTGTATGTAGCCCAGGTGGATTGATCAGATGTGCTTGAAATGGTTACCTGGAGTAACAAGAAGGTCTGTATAAACAGCTCATCCTCAGCTGACCTTGATATTCAACCCATAATAAGTCCCACTCAAGTCTAGGGGATGAAGATTTTGGAGAGGAAGTAAAACTTGGGGCTTCCATTTGCAGTCCTGATTGACTTGCATGGTAATCAATAGGTATGCATGCATTAACTGACGAATACCCAAATTGAAAAATCTGTTAAAAACCAGGGATCCAGGGTGTCACCACCTAGTGAACAAACTTGATTAATCCTCCAACCATCTACATTTTCACCAAGTTTCAGAACGAACTGAGAGATGATTTTAATAAGTCTAAAATAAGAAAAACACACAAAAATTTGCAAAAAAATGAAATAAAATAAAAATAGATGCAAAATTGCATCTCCAGCTGTTGAACAAATTAAGGTTCGGGGGTTCCCAGAAGTGTTCCTATGCAATATCAAAGCAATTGACTTAGCAGTTTCTTTGAAGATTTTTTGAGATTTTGCCAAAATATCAAACAGAAAAATTCATAAAAAGACATGTTTGTAAAACATAGATGCCCCCCTACTGTCATTATGTTTGCCCTCATTAGCCTGTTGATAGTACTAAATGGGCACTCATGACCTTGGGAAGTGGATGCAGAAACCAAATTCCCTAAAGTGGCCTTATGACCTTGGAAATTAGGTCAGGGTCACCTTTCTTTGAAGCTGATCTAGCCCTAATAGATGACTATAAGCATCTACAAAATAAAAGCTCTGCCTAAAAAATTTATACAGTAACTGTTATTAAACAGAAACCAAATTGAGTAATGTGGTTCTGACATAGGGTTTGACTCCAAGTCGCCCATTTCAGAACTTGACCTAGCTCTTACACAAGGCTATATTCCTGTGCAATATGAAACCCCTAGGTCAAAAATATCTTTAGTTATCATGCAGAAACCAAGTTCACTAATAGGACTGTAGGTGGTGACCGTTGGAATTTGGTCAAAGTCACCACCTAGAATCCTATTAGTCCATAGCCTTACCAAACTTTTATGAGATGCACCTTGTAATGGACCAGGTTCCTATTGAAAACCAACTTCCCCTGATCATTTTTAATTTTTTTTTTTTTTCAAAATTTGAATGTATTTATTTGAAGGCTTAAGTGGTGTCAACTCTGATGACCTTACGTGGGTGTCTCAAAAAATATTCACCATAGCTGTACCAAATTTTTATCAGAAATGCACTTAAATTATAATGGACCAGGTTCCTATTGAAAACCAGCTCCCTTTGATCATTTGTAAACTTTTATGAAACTTTGAATGTATTTATTTGAAGGCTGTTTGAGTGGGGTTAACCATGACCACATTACCACGATTTCTCAAAAGATATTGACCGTAACTGTACCAGATTTTTGTCAGAGATGCATCCTATAATAATTAGACCAGGTTAATATGTAAAACTAGCTACCGCTTTATATTTATAATTTTTTGATGAAATATTCAAGTTTTTATTTCAAGTTTGTCAGAGTGGCGCACAAGGGGATGACGTTATCATAATATCTCCACAAAGGATGCATTGCATCTTCCAAATTTTTATGAGAGATGCACCTTATAATGGACCACATTCCTATCAACACCCAGCTTCCTCTTATTATTTTCTAACATATGAAACTTTTGAAGTATTTATTGGAAGGCCATCTGAGTGGCACACAAGTGGACAGTCTTGATACCATAATGTCTCAAGAAGGATTCACTGAGCTGCCAAACCTTCCGACATGTCAGAAGATCTTGCAATTTTTTAGCAAATTTGACCAGTGCTCCCGACCTCTCAACATGGAATTAAAGGCTTCGGACAATACCAAATATCGACTAAAACAAAAAAACAAAAAGGCATATGATTAAAATATGTGAGTTTGGAAAACAATAGGTCCAAACTTGTGGGGATTTAATAACTGTCATTAACCTCTTAACAGATACTGTTTTACGGATATTCTCATTTCTGTTGGCCACATACAGATTCACATAATAGAAAGGCAGTGACTAAAGGTTACTGTGATACCAGAGATGAAATGTACAATCATTAAAAGATTTCAGCTCAGGGATAAATCCTGAAACAAAAATGGCTTTTTTGGTTTATTTATTTCACCAAAATAGTGGTTCAAGGAGGTACCCTGGATTAGGTATTTTATCCTGAAAATGGCACCATTTTGCATTATTTTGACAAAAAAAATTTGCCACCCCCCCCCCCCCACACACACACACACACTCCCCTGCGCATAATGTCTCCCTACTCCAATCACTCCAAGCAGATAGATCTCCCCGCATGGAATGCTTCCAACTTGGCGCCTCAGGATTCATCACAGCTTCATCAAATTTTTGGTGCAGTTCCACTGTATTATGCCATCTGTGAAGTCTCAAAAAAAAAAGAATGTAGAATTGAGGAAAAAAAAATTGTGGGAGCCGAGGGTAATCTGTTCTCTGAACGCCAGTATTTAGGTGGTTGGAAGTGTAAAGTATATTATAGCTATGGTGCTCATGATGCATGCTGTATGGTGGAATGTACACTCTTGCCAACATATCCACCCATCAAATAAATTGATATAAAAAGAAAACCAAAAAACAGCAAAGGTGTCGAGAACAGACGAATTTAAAAAATGAATGAAAATTAAAATATGTGTATAAATTGAAAAAGGATCCCATGTATCAGTTGTAAGTTTGAAAAAAATAATTTAACAATTATAAGTTATTGGGAATAGAATAAAATGAGAACACACACAAATGAAAGGTATAACAAGGGAACCTAAAATATATAGATTGCATGACCTGGTCAGGCCAGCTCTGTTGGTAAACTTTTCAAGCAATATTTAATCAATGTTACTCAATGTTTAACCTGCACGAGCATAATTTGCTCGTGGGTAACATTAGATTTCTTTCTGTGTTGAACTAGCAAGGAATAAGCCATATTGAGTGGGCAAGCAGTTAGACCTGCTGTATGGTAGACCCCAGCAAACAGCCAGCATTCAGTGGTACATTTATGTGGTTTGGAAAATGCGATTTAGACCTTTGAAGAGATAGGGTGGGGCATAAGGCTCGCTACCGGCATGACTAATGGAATGTATTGTGTGACGATGACAGTGTAAGTGATACAATACCACGCTTGAACTAGCAGGGAAGAAAGCGTCTTTCAATGCCTATTAAGGCAGGTGGCTCCAGGGAGCAGTAGACACCTGGCTGAGTGTTGACAGTGCGCCGGGGTCGAGACCAACACCTATTGACATTAAAGGTTGCCTTTTGAACCAACTGTATGCCTGTAGCTTCATTTGGGGTCGCACATGGATGGCTTTAGCCTTCATAAGAGTTCATTTTTATTGTCAAGCTACATATTTTATATAAGATCTGCGTTAATCAGTCTGAATTTTGTCAGTACAGTCAATGGACACTCAGCCTCTGGCTTTACCGTGCACGGTATTTGTTTTGAGTTTCTTGGACAGGTGGTGCTGTGAAGGAAAGTGCTTCAAAAGGGAATCAATAGAGGCTACAGCCCAGTTGTAAATTAGGACTTAACTTTTGTTATCAAGAAGTCTTTTAACTCTAACAATTTATACTATGCTGGTAAAAGCCTTGCTCATTAGTCCCCTACTGAGAACTATAGGTTTGCACAGTGTCCTACTGTCCATCTGTCCAGCAAAACTTGTTCCGGCCTTATTTTTTACACCATAGCACCTACAACTACCAAATTTGGTATGTGGACACTTCATAGGCTAGGAGTGTGTCGTGCACCAAAATTGGGGCACTGTGGCGTTTGACCTTGACCTTTGACCCCGTTAAAATTTTAGCTTGTTGGGGCCATATTTCGTATGTCATAACATCTACAGCTACCCAATTTGGTGTGTGCACCCCTTATAGGATAGGGTCACACACCAAAATTGGGTCACTGTGACCTGGACCTTTGACCCCATAAAGATTTCAATTGTCTGGGCTATATTGTTCAAATTGCTCTTCCTTACTGTTGAAATTAGAAAAAAAAAAGTGAAGCAGATGGCATTTGACCACCTGCCGGTTTACAGGGAAAGGGTTAATTTGAGCCACTTCTCAGTCGTACTCTTCCAGCATAAAATTAAAATAGTAAAAACAGGAGGCAACGGACCACAGATGAAAAAGGCTGGTTGAACTCAAATTTTGAAGTTAGATGTATACAATCAAAAACTATCACAAGGCTGCCGGGTTTAAAAAAGAAAGAAAAAGAAACTGCTGGTGCCTTCTTTATAAACGAAGATACACCTAGAAAAGCTAATACTTTACAACATGGGCTTGTATTTACGTGACTGTGAATATAGCTTGAAATGAATATTATTCTTGATATCGCAATATTCAGCATAAAGTGAAGTCAAGACCGTTCCACTCTATGTGTATCTCCAGAGTTGTATGGTTTCAAGACAACTTGGAAGTATGTGCCACACCCAGGTGGAAACAGTTTCTGCTTTCCTGATACCGCTTTGAAGTAGCAAATCCCCAGAATGAATTAAGCACTAAGTTCCAGCCTTCCAGGCCAGTGGGTTTGTTTACAGATTTATGTGTATCAGATGGGTAAACTTAAAACTGTTTATACCATATTATTACAAGAATCGTCATATCTGCCAAATTTATTAGGGGTTTACTGTTACTTCAAAGACGGTTCATTTTCCTTTATAAAGTTTGGATAATGTTTTAGTTCCCAACCACTGGTAAAGAAAAGTACGTGTAATTTTATCTTTCGTAGATATCAGGTTCCATCCTGATTCTAGCCTGTTTCCCTTATCAAGAAAATTCAACTTCAGATTTTGAAAACAGTATCCCCTCTGGTGCTTTTAGCATTAAAAGGAAGTATTTGATGCGAGAAAAGTCATCTCACCTGTGTAAAGTACGGCCACATCAGCAAAGGCCAAGACGACAAGGTAAAAACTTGTCGTGCTTTTCCACAAAGCTTTGCGTCTGAGGACACATACGGACATGATGTTTCCAGCTGTACCCAGCACAATAATAATAGGAGGAACAATGGCATAGATGAAGTAGCCCGTCCTCTTCACGGAAAGTACATCCTCTTGAGTCCACCACACCAAAGGTGAAGAACTGGTACTGTTTGCCCGGGACATCTTTGTTGATCTTACATTGACCAAGTGCTAGAGTATGCTGTGTTAACTGGAAAGAAGATGCAAGTTGAATGTGTTATCAGTGTGACCTGACAAGATCGTTACTGTCACACTTCCACTGTTATAAAGTGGTCTCCTAACACAGTGGTTGTCACCATGACAATATTGTATCTGTCACTTGATCAAAAACATCTTGCTTGAGTAATTTGATTTCCCGGATAGAGTACGGGCATTATGAGGTGAAATCTTGTACCGAAGTACAGATTCAGTTAGATGCGGATACAATTTTAATGGAGAAAGCTCATCAGTTCAATATATCATTTCAGCTCAGACCAATCTACAACACAGATGTCCCCATCATGATGACTATAACAACATGGTCCTTAACTCAGTCCTCAGCTGACGAGCAGAGTTCACATGATAATTTGACAATGAAATGAAACCATTGACTCTCTCCTTTCCAGGTTAGAATGAAACTGACTAAATAGCTTAATTGTTGGAGAAGGAGGAGGGGTTCTGTGGCAAGGAATGTTGTTCAGCCAGACCACACAATCTTGATAGGTCTTACTTGCAATTTACACCAAGAATATTTTCTACTAATGATAAATTTGAGGAAAGACATTAAAAGCAGACAATTTTCATGTCAGTCCTTGAGGGAAATTTTAGCAGGGAAAAAAGGTCAAACAGGGACTGTAATATACAGACTGTATTTAGGTTTCTCTGGAGACAGGTACATGGTCAGTGCAGACTCTCTTAGACATCAAATATTTAGTTGCCTTTCTAGCCTTGAAAAACACAACAGACAGGGACATTATCTGATGCTAGGTAGACTCACATATCTTCTCTTAAATTTCAGCCTTGTTTCTAGAGACAAAAATGCAAATATTAATAAAGGTGGCAGCATGAATTTTTAGCTCAACTGGGTTGTAAGTCAACACAAGCTTATTTTATGGCCTGTTTCCTTTTGTCCATCATCAATTTACATTTTTCACTCTATTTTGAAGGCAGTGGCATGACACTCTTCAAACATGGTGGGGATGAACCTTCAGTGGATCTCAACCAAACTGGTTTAAAGATATCTGTAGCTCAGCTGACTTGTTAGTCAGCTAAGTTCATGTCATGGTCATCTGCCCACCACCCATCTTGTGCCTGTGAACAATTTCACATTTTAGATTTCCCCCAAAATCACCAGCCAGATTCTCTTCAAACATGGTGGGTATGTTGTGGGTGGGTCTCTACCACTTTTCCTCAACAAGTCCCAGTCCAGTGATATTTGAATTTTATAAAATTTGTGTTTGCTTTAGGGGAGAATCGTAAGTCTTCTCCAAAACTCTTTGGCCCATTGCTTCAGAATTGACCTCTGGAAGGCCACAATAAATGACATGGCAGAGTTATTACATGAACTTTTTTATCTTGGCCGAGAGGTGTGCACAATCAGTGGCTATCACTCTGCTCTATCCTGTACTCTTGAGTTAAAAGGACGCAAATTTGTTTTGAGTTAAGTCCTGTCTCTAGACTCATTTAGAGTTTTTATGTAGATAGGCCAGTTTGCCGTAATATCTTTCCACAGGGAGACTCCTAATTTGTGCTGTCAGGATTTCAATCCTACCCCTTTGAGTGGAGACATATGGATTGAGTTCTCCTGAACATGATGACGTACAAAACTGTTTTTCTCATTACTCTAGCCACAAGAACTAAAAAGGGAGAAATACATGCAATGGACCATTTGAAGACAAAGTGGTCTCAGGATGGCTCTAAGATTTGCTTAAAACCTAATCTGTTATTCATAGTGCAGAATCAGCTAGGCCCCAGCAATAAGCTGTTTATGGCTTCCAGGGCCTCTCTATCAAGGCCATGTCTGCTAAATAGGGATTGCATGCAGTGATCCAGATAGGCCATTATGTCCTGTTTGCTCTTTGAAATTTTACTTGCACAGGGTAAAATCCACCAGGAAAGGTATGAGGCCTTTGTTCCTTCCTCTGAAAGCTAAGAAGGACAAGATCCATGCCAACACGACCTGAAGCTGGATTACAAAGGCTATTAAAGCTGCTTATATAGCCGCGGAGAAAGTCCCTGAACTGCAACAGGTGCATAAGATCAGGGCACATGAAGTACCTTAGGGTCATAGCCTCCTCTTGAGATGCTCTGAAGCAGGTGTTCTTTAAGGACATTATGGTGGCCTGTTGATGGCGCTACCATTCGACATTCTCTGATTATTACTTGAGGGATTTTTCTTGTTATATTGAAGGGAATTTGCTTACATTTACTGATATGCCCTCTCCCTCAGTGTGTTAACACTCATCCAAATTAGATCGTGCTTACTGTGTGACACAGTTACTAAGAATATTCACAGCAAGACATTTGTCTTTCAATTCTTACTTGATCTTGTGGCAGGCATTATAATCCTTTTGAGAATTAATTTTACTTCCGATTTATTAACCCACCCTTGTTGATGTAACAAGATGTCTTTCGGTAGAGCTAGGCCACTTTTCTGCCTTCTTTTTATGGAGCTATTGATGCTCCTGGTGCTAGAATGATCACCCACCTCCATTCTGGTGGTATCTCTACCCATTTGTGTTCCAGAGGTAAAGTATTATGCCATACATCAGCAAAATTTAACTGAGTTTTCATATTTATTAATAATACCTCTAGAACACCTTGAAGCCCACCCAACCTCCCTGCATCAGATCACTTTTGAGGCTATACCCCCAAAAGAATAACTGATGTGTTAGGTCATGCAAGGCTGAAGGTCAGCTGCCCGGTATAGATGGCACTGCAGTGGTCCTGGACCGGGAGTAGCACAGTCAGAAAAGATTGGTGGTATTAATCTTTGGAGAGACAAGACCTAAGAGTTCGAGTACCCATTAGAGGTAAGTATTATTAATGAATATGATAATTAAGTTAAATTTTCCAGTTTCTCTCCATTAACCAAGGAGAATGTACAGCTCCACTTAATAGCTGTAAAAGCCTCGTTAATTATTCATCCCCCAGTCCCCCATGGCTCTTAATTGCTAACACTCATGTTAAGGTCATATCCACCCCAGCAGCAGGGGTCTTGCTGGCCAGCCATGGGGCATAGTCACTAGCATAATAATAGCTGGGATGATTGTTTCTGCAGCAGTACAACAAAACATGAACATATGCCGATACACAAATGAATTGTACATGTATATGTAAATAGAGAGAAGTTAGTAGAACTTTTGATTCAGGCAGGTTGCGGTACTAAGTTTTTAAAAGCACTGTGGGGCTCACTGCAGAACAGCATGGGTAAAATTGGAGAAGAAAGTTTCAATGCTACAGCAGGAGTCCGCCAAGGTGGATCATTGAGCTGCCCCCTCTTCACTTTCTTCACAGACCCGACCATTGAGGCAATTAATAACACGGGAAGAGATGGGTGGCTCGAAATGTTTTACTGTCTTCTCCTGATGTACGACACCACAGTCTTTGCTACTTCACGGTACAAACTTATACAAAAGCTGCAACCCTTTAAAAAATGCTCAGATTCATTAGACATGGTGATCCATCCTACTAAATCTAAATATCTGTGCATTAACACTGAAGATAAAGAGGACATAGTCATTGATGAGGTCAGTATCTCAGCCACCGAGAAGTATGTATACCTCGGTACTCCCATCCTAAATGGCCCAGCTGCAAAACAGGTCAGAAGCCATATTGAAATGAAAACGGCACATGTTTTAAAGTACACGTCGTTCCTTGCAAAAAATAACGACGCACCCTTTAGTATCAAAGAACTTGTGTTACATAGTGCTGTAAACTCGGCGATTTTCTATGGATGCGAATCTTGGCTTAGCAATGACTTAAAGATCGCCGAGGCAACATATTTATCATTATTGAAAGACCTCCTTGGGGTGAGACAGCAAACTCCTGGGGTTCTTGTGCTCCTGGAACTCGGCTTACCGGATGCCACCAGTTTTATCCGTGATAAGCAAAAAAGATTCTTTACAAATATCCAAAGACGAAACAGTTATACAGGAAGCTACCTACAGAAGGTTATAGATCAAGCAATAGCGGTTAACTCCCCAATGGGCAAAGTCCTGAGTGAAATAGTGCATTCAAACTCCAGCTACACACAAACCTGCTTAACAAAACTGTGTGATACCGTCAGGCAGAGTGCCACTACCCGGAGCAAAACATATATCGAAATAAACCCAGCATTGAAGAGACATAAACTCTATGGAGACTCTACCATCCCTGAGTGGGCCAGAATTTCATGCTCGAGGTTAAGATTAAGCTCTCACAGACTTAAAATCGAAACCGGGAGATGGTTCCGGATCCCTAGTCAAGACTGCCACTGCATTTGCGGCCCTGTGCCGCAAACAGAACAGCATGTTCTACTGGCATGCCCAATTACTGCCTATCTTCGCGAAAACTCTCAGTGCTTAAGTAATGCTACTACAGTGTCACAACTTTTTGATGCCAATACTAATTTAAAAGAAGCAACTTTATATGTCCACAAGGTTCTTGCAGAATATTGAAGTGAATTAGTTCCTGTTAGTTTGAAACAATCTGAATCTTAAAATGTCACATATACTTTCTCAAAACGTGATTTTTGACGGACAAATTGACTTGTATGTATCTATTCTTTAATATTTTTATGGATTTTCTTTTTCATCGTCTTTGCGCAACATGATCTTGTTGAGATATGGACAGCAACCAAATCTTGCTTGTGTCTCCCCTTAGAATATTTTCATTTATTGTAATGTTGCTGTCAATAAAACACTACTACTACTACTACTACTAAAATCTTGGTTGAAAAAATTCTGCAATTCATGTATCATTTAGTTTAGTGCCTTATCTTCAAATAAATTAATTATCACCAATTTCCCTGCCCTTACTTTTATGCCTGAAAAATATAAAAATAAAAGTTCTGAATGTGTGCACAGATAGTGTAAAAAATAGAATATTGAAGATGGGATTAAAGTGATGCAAATTTCATCAAAATACAACAGTTGGAAGTAGAGTCATGATAAATTGTATATGAAACTTTTTCAGTTTCTTACAGCTTTATCAATTCAATGCCATCTGTTAAAACTATTTCTATAAAGGATGTACAGTGTACATGCATTTGTGAGATATACCTCTTGTTGAAAGATAGTAATGACACTTATCACCGTGTCATTAAAAAAATAAAAAATTCAAAGTTTTACTGCAATCCATATTCAGCAGGATCTTGCTGTTTGAGCATAAAGACTCATAGCTGCCAAAAAAAAGAAAAAAAAAGAAAAAAGAAAAAAAAAGAAAAAGAAAAATTAAAACAGAAAAATAAATGTGAAAATGTTAAGGCATACAGCATTGAGTAATGAAAATGTAGTCACACAAATGAGTCATAGAGTCCTATCCACATTTAAGAATTAGTGAATGATGTTGATAGATGTAAAATGGATCAGTTGATGTGGAGGCAGGAGCCAGCTAAAGCAGGGCATGTCCCTCATCCTTCACCTAGCATTCAGGGTAAGTTTTATTGATTGGTAGCATTTTAGTATGTATCATAGGGGAAAGCAGAGAGAATCCAAAAGTACATTTCCACCATTAATGCGTTTTGTAGTCGTACATGAACAGAAGTCTATTACATCAAAAAATTAAAGACATTAGATATTTTGTGCGTGCATTTCAGCAAATTGATTCAATACAGTGTATATAATTAATTTATGTGTACCTACCTGGGATAAAACAGTACCAATCTGTCTGTGTGGCTTGACTCATTCCATCCTGGTAGAAGACCCGAGTCAACAGCTTTCCTTTGCGCACTTTGGGCGCAGTGCACCCAGAGCACCCAAAAGAAAGGTGTTGACCATGGGCATATAATTTGGAATGATCTTCCATGCAAGTTCCTTCCAAAATTTTCAAAAAATAATCTCTAAATTAGTAAAATACTATCAGGAGACGACATTTGGATATTAGCAGGAAAAGAATCATTAGGGTGGAATGAGTTAACCTATCAGAAATAGGCAGGTCATATATATATATACATATATGGTTATCTGCACCAGGCTATGGGCTGGTGGGGCCCCAATCAAAGAATGCTGCTTATCTTCATTAATTTGAAAACAAGATGTGGAATTCCCCATTGCCTCCCTCCTGTCAGGTTCCCCTGTGGCCATATTCACAAAAAAAGTGATCTGATCCTAAGTTTAATCCCAAAATTAAAATCAAAGTGGTGTGGGCCCTAAACTAGTTAAACCTTGGGTTAATGTTTGATCATAACTTTGAGGACTGTCCAATGTATGTTCTTGGCTGCAATATTGAAGATAAGGATTTACAGCTTCATTTTATTAAACCAGTCTTAGTCTGATCCAGTATTTAATATTTTTTCCAGATTACAATCTGGATTAAATCAAGATTGATTTAATAAAATGGAAACTTTAATTGCAAAGTTCATATTACAGTGGAGAATATAGATTAATTACTCCTGGAAGTTCAGATCAACCATTATGCTACTGATTCAGTAGTTCAAGGCTCGAAGGCACAGTGACTTTCACTTTAGGATTAAATTCAGGATCAGACTAAACTCTTTGTAAATACAGCCCCTAGAGGAAGAGCAGTATAACAAAATATGGAGATCCACATTGCCTCCCTTCTGTCAGGTTTCCCTGGTGGGATTGAAGTATTTCAAGATATGGAGATTCCCATTGCCTCCCTCCTGTCAGGTTTCCCTGGTGGGATTGAAGTATTTCAAGATATGGAGATTCCCATTGCCTCCCTCCTGTCAGGTTTCCCTGGTGGGATTGAAGTATTTCAAGATATGGAGATTCCCATTGCCTCCCTCCTGTCAGGTTTCCCTGGTGGGATTGAAGTATTTCAAGATATGGAGATTCCCATTGCCTCCCTCCTGTCAGGTTTCCCTGGTGGGATTGAAGTATTTCAAGATATGGAGATCCCCATTGCCTCCCTTCTGTCAGGATCCCCTGGTGGGAGTGCAGTAATGCAGCCCGCTCTTGGCATTGAAAAACCGTGTGGTTTTGTGGTTGCTGCTGATGCAAGTTGCTTACAAATGCTCGAGTCATTCAGCCCTGAAATTTGGTTATGCCTCCTCCACTATATGGCATTTGGGAGGGAGATACACGTCTTCTTTGTAGCCCATATAAAAAAAAGTAAGCTGTCAATGATTTCTATAAAAAATTTTAATATTTTGTAAAAATGAACTCTGTCTTAACGTGAACCCTTTTCTGCGCAAATCTCCTAAAAGCACGCAGTTGTGAATTGTCATCTGCCTTAACATTTTTGCTTAAATTTCTTGTTACTTAAAGGAAACATTTTTGCCAAGATTTGTATGTAAGACCTGCATGATGGCCCACCTTATAGCTAGGTCATTAGCTTTCCTTGGCATGGATTGGGTACAATGCACCGAACCAGCACCAAGGAAAGTTATTGACTCAGTTGGAGGCAATGGGGATCACCATGAGCTTGGACAAAGCCCATACCCAACTATCCCGGACTTCCATATTACCTCCAACGGAATTGACAAAATGCTATCCCAGTTAAACCCCCATAAGGCAGCAGGACCAGATAACATACAAGCACAAGTCCTAAAAGACCTCCACAAAGAAATTACCCCGATCCTTCAGATTATTTTTCAAAACTCCCTGGATCAAGGTATTGTACCAATTCATTGGAAAAATGCCAACATAGCTCCCATATTTAAGAAAGGTGAAAAATTAAAACCAAGTAATTATCGCCCTGTCTCACTAACATGTGTATGCTCCAAAGTCATGGAGCATATAATAGTTAGCCAGATTATGAACCATTTAGAATATAACAATATACTCTTTGAATGGCAATACGGTTTTCGCGAGAAAAGATCTTGCCAAACCCAGCTACTTACATTTATTCCTGAAATCACACGTAATGTGAACGAGCAGGGGAACAAATGGATGTCATTATTATGGATTTTGAAAAAGCTTTCGACAAAGTTTCTCACCGCCACTTACTGGAAAAAATTAAATATTACGGCATCTCTGACAAAATCACATCCTGGATTAAAGACTTCCTACACAATAGATCACAATCAGTCCTCGTAAATGGCGAATCCTCTTCCCATCTTCCCGTAGAATCAGGTGCCCCCCAAGGTACAGTTCTCGGCCCTATCCTCTTTCTTGTACATATAAACGACCTTCCTAACAACATAAAGTCTTCAGTCAGATTATTTGCCGACGACTGTCTCCTGTACAGGAAAATATCCTGTCAGGAAGACACAAACATTCTACAGCAGGACCTAAACAGACTATCTACTTGGGAAACAACTTGGTTGATGAAATTCCACCCCGCCAAATGTAACATCCTTAGAGTAACTAGAAAACATAAACCCTTCCTCCATAATTACACCCTACATAACCACACCCTGGAATCTGTTGACAGTGCAAAATACCTTGGAGTTACCATCACCTCAAAACTATCTTGGACCCCCCACATAGACAACATCACTTCTAAATCATACAAAACCCTTGACCTCCTACGAAGAAACCTAAAAAAAGCCCCAGTTGAAACCAAATCCTTAGCCTATAAATCCCTAATCAGACCCAACCTAGAATACTGCGCTAGCATCTGGGACCCACACACTCAAAAAGACACACACAAAATAGAAATGGTACAGAGGAGGGCAGCGCGGTTTGAAACAAATAGATATCATAACACAAGCAGTGTTGGCAACATGCTGTCCCTCCTACACTGGCCCACCCTACAGGAACGCAGACATAACATTCGTATGTGTATGGTTTACAAAATCATACACCACATCGTTGCTATCCCTCCCTCAAACTACCTCACCCCTAAACCTCGCCTGTCAAGTACCCAACACCCCCTTACCTTTCTAACCTACCAAACATCCAGAGATTACTGCAAATTCAGCTTCTTCCCGCGTAGCATTATAGAATGGAATAACCTCCCCCTAACAGTTGTGACAGCCCCAAGCCTGATGGGCTTCCAATCTCAATTGGCAGCCCACCAGGCTCACTCCCTGTAAATTTGACACTTGATTTTAACTGCCTTACTAACACCTAACACACTTTCTTTTGATCATACACCTGCCTTGTCCAATCACTAACTTTGTTACTAATATTTCTCTTTTTTCTAGCAGTCTACACGGCCATAATGCTCACGTCTGAGCATCGGCTGAACTTATATGATGATGAGTTGTGCTCTGACCAGGAATAGGTTAATTCAAGAGAGAACTGGTTAAGCAAGGAGACCTTTTCGTTAAATATATCAGATGAGCCCCATAATTAAGTTTCTGCTGAGTAAGGTCTTTGTTTGTTAATTGTGCATGCAAAACTGTGACACAGACCTAGGCCTTCAATACCTTGTAAGGATTGAATAGTTTTAGTACATGTGCTATGGACTTGCTGCGGGGGAGGTAAAAGGGCTTACAATAGTGGTGTACTTCGGGGTTTTAATATGCATCCGTTTGTAAGGGAATGCATATAGTGTTTAGTAGATATACAAGATCTGCCACCATGGCTTCCGTAAATCTTATTTTCACATCTTTCCCACCTGATCACCCTCTTCCTTGATTTTTGGTACACATAATGTACAGGTCTGGGAAATTCATCTCATATAAGTTTAATCACGCTCCATGATTTTTTACCTCAGCTGACTTGTCAGTCAGCTGAGGTTTTTTGAGGGTCCGTCGTCCGTCCGTCGTCCACAATTCACATTTTCGACTTCTTCTCAAAAACCGTCAGCCAGATTCACTTCAAACTTGGTGGAGATGTGCCTTGGGTGGGTCTCTACCAAGTTTGTTCAAATGGTCAGGGTCCAGTGATTTTTGGATTTTTAATGATTTTTTTTGTTCTTTTTAGGGTAAATCTTAAAAAATCTTCTTCTCCGAAACCGCTCACCCAATTGCTTTGATATCACACAGGTACACTCCCTGGGACTCCTAGTTCTTAATTTGGTCACCAGGTGGCGCTGCAATTTTTTCCTATTTTTTAATGAATTTTTGTGTGTTATAGCTATTTTCGACTTCTTGTCCAGGACCATCACTCAGATTAAGCTGAAACATGGTGGATATGTTCCTTGTAGAAGGGTCAAACAAAGTGGTTCACTATGTGGGAATGCTGCGGATTCCTGATTTTTAACGATTTTTTCCATTCGGGTACTTATCGGTCAATGCAGCTTTCCTATTTATTACTGCATGTGGAAGTCAATGAGCATTCTAATGCTAATTCACATTTTTGACTTCTTCTCCAAAACCGTCATCCAGATTAAATTCAAACTTGGTGGCAATGTACCTTGGGTGGGTTTCTACCAATTTGTTCACGTGGTCATGCTCCAGTGATTTTTGGATTTTTAATGAATTTTTTTGTTGTTATTTTTTGGACAAATCTTAAAAAATCTTCTTCCCCGAAACTGCTTACCCAAATGCTTTGATATCACACAGGAAGACATCTAGGGACTCCTTGTTGTAAATTTGTTCACCAGGTGGCGCTGCAGTTTTTTTCTCATTTTTTTTGTGAATTTTTGTGTGTTATAGATATTTTCGACTTTTCTCCAGAACCGTCACTCAGATTAAGCTTACACGTGGTGGATATGTTCCTAATGGAAGGGCCAAACAAAGTTGTTCACTGTGTGGGAATGCTGCGGATTCCTGATTTTTAATGATTTTTTTCAAGTCGGCTGCTTTGGGGTAAATGCACCTTTCCTATTGATTACCATGTAAGTCAACGGGCATTAATTGTAATGCTAATTTACATTTTCGACTTCTCCAAATCCATCATCCAGATTTACTTCAAACTTGGTGGCAATGTACCTTGGGTGGGTGTCTAGCAGGGTTGTTCCAATGGTCATGTTCCAAGAATTTGGATTAATTTATGATTTTTTTTCAAAAATCTCTACAAAAGTTTTAATAGGAAAACTTAACATTTTTCTTGTAATGGTCATAACTTTAATGATATTGACCAGATTTACTTCAAACTTGGTGGGGATGTGCCTTAGGTGGATCTCTACCAAGTGTGTTCAAATGGTCACGCTCTATTGATTTTTGGATTTTTTTATGATTTTTTTGTTTTTTTTTTGGGGGGGGGGGCAAACATTCAAAATTCTTCTCCTCTGAAACCACTCACCCAATTGCTTTGATATGGTACATAGACACTGCCGGGGACACTTAGTTCCCAATTTGTTCACCAGGTGGCGCTGCAATTTTTTTTAATGAATTTTTTGTATGGTTTTGCTATTTTTCACTTGTTCTCAGAACCATCCCTCAGATTAAGCTGACATGTGATGGATATATTGTTGTGGAAGGGTCAAACAGTTGTTTACTAGGTGGCACTGCTTTGGATTCCTGATTTTTAAGGATTTTCAATTCTGGTACTTATCGTTCAATGCAGCTTTCCTATTGATTACTACGTAAGTCAATGGCCATTCTAATGCTAATTCACAGGACAACTGACACGAAATTTACTGTTTACTTGATAACTTGAGATCTGTTTTGAGTTAGCTACACATGTTGATTATTGTGTATGAAGGTCATGCTGAGACAGTACATGAATGACCTTAACCTCATTTGTGGGGTCACAGTGCAACATACATGAATTTTACTCTTCACTATAACTTGAGAATTACTTGAACTTTGATGTTGCACATGTAGGTGTTCTTCTATAAAGGTCAGACTTACTCAGAACATGGTGCCCTTGATCCTTTCCCAAGTTCATAGAGCTGCAAGTGTGATGAATGTCAAGATCAGCTGAGGCACGGGCTGTTCACACAGCCCTCTTGTTTAGAATTCTTTTTGGTGCTTTGCTGACTCAGCAAATTTGACATATTGGCGGTCAAACTGATATCTTGGCTTATGTCCTAGTAATGCTGACTCCCAGACCCACAGTTATAAGTAATTTAAAACATTAATGGGAAAGTACCTATGTGCTTTTATTTGGTGTAGTTATTTTTGACCTTGTGTGACCATGAAAGGTCAAACTATACTAGACTTGCTCAAGTCTCACTGGACTGTCTTCCGTATTTTATTTAAAATCAAATTCATTGC
Organism: Hermodice carunculata; assembly: GCA_964020975.1. Lineage (NCBI taxonomy): Eukaryota > Metazoa > Annelida > Polychaeta > Eunicida > Amphinomidae > Hermodice > Hermodice carunculata. The sequence continues at coordinate 50,945,151 of OZ026617.1, forward strand.
AAAATGAAATTTTAAGTAAACACACGTCGTAGCCTTATTCTGTTACAATACAGGTAGGCCCTTAAACCTAGCTTATTGGCGTGGAACATGTCTATAACCAGATAACATTGACTCCAGATGATAAGCGCCGAGCGGTCTGCACTGTGTTTCTTATCACACAGACAAGCGAGCGGTCATAAGGCACCCCTCATGAGAAGCTGTTAATTGAGCTACTGTGTAATGAAGGATTAATTACAGTGCACTGCGTAAGGCAGAGGGCATCCAGTGAGACTTGTAAAGCTTGCCGGCTTGTCACTGCTATGAATTAATCATGAGCAGTCAAGCACGTGACCAATTCAAGGCCGTCTAAAATTCCTTGTGTTGACTGTTGTTTATTAATCTTTACATGCAAGCAGGCACATTTTATTGTAGAGAAACGTCAATTCTTGCCGATGGCTATTTCGATTTTGCGTTCAAATGAATATTTTCCTTCTATGATGATTTAAATCAATGATCGGGCCGTTGCTTGTGACAATTTGAATGATGGAACTTTGCAAAACTGCGCAAAAATAGGGTGATTTCAACGTCTCGATCTCGATCTTTTTTTCGTCTACGCGCTATGTTGTTTATATCGTTAGAATGCTCAGAACCTTGTCTATTTTAACAACAAGCTCTCCCATTGACTGAAACAAAGGTATTTTAGGGGAAATCCCTTCAAAACTGCTTCTATTTCAAACAGATGCGTCATTATTTTAGTCGGAAACTACAGCCCCCAGAATCGATCACATGGGGTTCGCTGTCCAATCAAAAAGTTTTTCTACCGCTGTTTCGTTCGGTAGTACTCGCTGCCTCGTGTTGTGAAGTCTGGCTTGAAAGATGGGTGACATTTGTCACTTTGTGTGAACACAAGTGATGATTACGGACAATTTATTAAAGCAAGAAACAAAATTTAACGCCGTAAATTGGCCACAATGATAACATACTACCACTGTACCAGTCTTTGTGTACAATAGAGCAGAGGGTCCATTTTTTTTCACAGAAAGAGAGAAAAATACGCTAGCCGCAGGTAAACATGGCTCGGGTGAAAATACTGCTACCGCTTGTGTTGATCATGTTGACAGTTTTTCAGTAACTGCGTTAAAGAGTGTTTATCGACTATTTACTGCAGCAACAAGCTCTACCACTATAATTTATTGACAATTATAACACACAAACGATCTTTAGCAAAAAATAAAGAGGAACCATCATTCGTGACGCTAACCAAGAAAAATGCGCAGACCGGTACCCATGCAATTGTATTCATAATTCACACAGGTTTGACCGCTTGATCAAATCGTGATTGAGATCGATATATTCCCTTTGTTAGGGTGTAGGGCACGAGTTTTTTTGTTTAAATTGACAAAAGAACCACACAGAAATGTAGAGGTCTTACTCAACAAAAGTTAAATCAAGGCGTGGATCATTTTGCAATATTGCAAAAATAAAAAAGTTGTGGCACTTTTACGCCAGCATGTCGCATGTTGCACAACAAAACAAAAAATGCCCAGTGGCTGGCTTTGCCGGATCTCCAAACTGCCCAGAGTGCTGGGGGGGGGGGGGGGGGGGGGGGTAAATTAGCACAACACAATGAGACCACTCAAATATTCTGGGCGTCTTGATCTTGATCTGACCTCTGATTTGACTTCTCGGATCCCGCAAAACCCCGGATGTTGTGACGTCACTCCCACCGAAATGATGGTAGTCCAGAGTGGGCTTGCATGTGCAAGTTTAACAAGTCCCTGGTGTCGGCAGTCGGAGGGAGACGGTCAGCTTTGTCTCGCTTGAGTGGCCAGTGACTAGCCATGCATTCATTGAAGACCACTTTGCCTTCAACCTTATCGCGATGATAATGGGATTAGAACTGACCAGGACTCAATAGCTGCTACTGTTGAAACAGGCACGGTGACAGTGTCGACCAGTTAAAAAAAAAAAAAATAATAACAGTAGGACCTACTTAATAACACCATATAGTTGGCATAATATTATACAGTTAACTTTGTGGAGGAGAAAATGTATCGCACTTCCGGGTGGGACCGCTGGATGGGAAAATAGGGACATGCACCAGGGACTTGTGCAAGTCTAAAACTATAGGTCAAACTGACATATTAGCCATTACGCTCTGTGTCAGGGCTCTAACTGGGTTCCCCTTTCACTTACAGTCATGAAACTTTACACTAATGTGTATCTAGTCACAAGGGTGTGTAATGCATAAAAAATAGATTTACCAGGTCAAGTGTCTGCACTACAATCACTTGAATATTTAACTCAGTTCATGAAACTGCACACAGACATATAACTTAACCTAAAAGTCTGTCATGTAACAAAAGTAGGTCACTGGGTCATGTTGATACAGTCATGTAAAACTGATACATACTTCATGTCTGGGCCATAACTTTAATTATTGTCCTTTGACTTAGAATCATGAAACTTTTAATACAGGTATGTGTATCTGCTCATATGGGTGTGCATGAAAAGGAGGGCACTAGGTCAAGTATCTGGGTCACAATGATATATACTGGTAAAATAGGGTTTGGCCAGTAATTCCTTTAGTCCTTACTGTCAAGAAACTTCACCCTCATAGATCTTGGCCTAAAGATGTGTCCAATAACAAAATTAGGTTGCTAGATCAAGTACCCAGGTCAAGAAAAGTACCTAGGGTTTGAATTGGTATGGGTAATTTTGATTCAGAGGGACTGGTCATTTGAGGCAGTCCATAGAACACTGCAAATTTTCTTCATCATGTTGACAGACATGAAGGTTGGGGGATGCATAATGGTTTTTCACCTGTGGGTGGAAAACTGTCTAGTTTCAAATGAGAATGCATCAGCAAGATTTACAGCATTTTTTAGGTCATGGCAAAAGTTTTCTCAGTCTTTTTGCACTATCCATGAAGTGACAATTAAAAAGGTTGTGATCACCACTATTATCATTGCATTGCATGGTTAAAAGTCTGCAGTTCTGTGAGGTAACAACAACAAAGAAGTATAGACCCATCTGTTGTATATGGATTGCGAGACAGGCCATCCTATATTAATCACTGTCCATGGCACTGATGTAGGCGTATACTTTCCTACCTAATTGTTAGGTGGAAGACGCCAATGTAGGACTCCAAGAAAACCATCATGCACAGTCAGAGTGGTAGGAACTCTTTCTACTTGCTTTCCGGGCCGCGAAACGAAGCAAACGTGGAAAACAAGCAGACGTAAGCCTCATTTGTTAGAGGCAAAAGGCAAATAACAGGTGGTTGCAGCAAGGACTATGAGGTGGGCGGGCTGGTACATTATTAGTGCATCATGTGCAGGCAACAAGATAACGTACTATTAGCAACTACTTTCAAATGATGTAGTCAGTGTAACATTGTATTTTACCTACCTTTGTGTCAACCTTTTGCTTAAGTGCATATATATATATATATATACATACATACATACATACATACATACATACATGTTTGTACAAATATATATACATATATATATATATATATATATATATATATATATATATATATATATATATATATATATATATATATATATATATATATATATGTTATATTATAGTGGTACCTTAAGCTTCTGTTTGTCCACTGTTTGAAAGTTAATCCTGCCTCTGTACTGAGTGGTAATGCTGTCTCTTGGGTGCATGGGCTATGGGATTAATCATGCATTTCCCCTCCCTCAAACCTTGTCCGCTTTTAGTGCTTTGCTTTGTAATAAGTCTGTCATTCATGGACAATTTAAGTACAAATGGTAGACAACAGGTATCAGACTGGTGTGCCGTAGGACAACAGGCTTCGTATAGATCCAGAGCTCAATTGGTACCCCACCAGCACCAGCAAAAGACAGTGACTCCCCCAGTCTCAGCTCATTCTGTACTATGATCATCAAAGATTTTCACATTGTTTGGAAATCTCATTGCAACTGCAGTGTCACTTGCCAGGGAAAGCCAAAAAATACTGAGCAGGTTTACCTTTTTGTGGGTCCACCCTAAAGAGGGGGGACTCATTATGTTTTCGGGTTGTCTGTCCATCCATGGTTTTAATCTGTAGACCATTTGTTCAGGTGGATAATATACCCAAACTTACTGGCCACACAAAACTCAAATTGACCTCATTAAGTGTACCTTGATAAAAATTTCTTGACTTGATTACTTTTTTGTGACCTTGACCTGGTTTTCAAGGTCACAAGACCCACTCATGTGCAAAGGTGAACCCATCAGTCAATGCATTGCATTGAAGTGCATCTAGTCTTTTGTAAGTTGTCTGGGGTTTGGGGGCATGGGATGGGGGTGGCGTTTTTTTTTTTTTTTTTTTTTTTTTTTTTTTTTTTTTTTAAATTTTATTTTATCTTTTTTTACGAGAAGGGAATGAATAATTGCTACTGTATTCCGCCCAATAGGTAACCTGGGCACATAGAAAATTGAAATTTTGGGGGGGAGGGGAAACTTTATGAGACGATAAGAAATGACCTGATGAGTAATAATCTGGTAATATGCCATTTCATCATTAAGGTGGTGGCAATACCAACTGCTGCACCATGTTGGCATTGATCTTTTAGGCTCTACAGGTAAACCTACCTTTGCTAAGTGACATGTATTTTTGGCATAATATCCAGATCATGTAAATGAAACCTGGAAGCATGGGAACATATGGTACTTGTTGCTGGACCAACATTGGACATGCATGCATCACCGTAATAGCCTAAAGTTTCATTCCAATCCAGTGGGCATTGTCACTGAATATATATAGCATTTTTTAACACAAGCAGACCCTGTCAAAATTTATTTTAATGTAGAAACTGTTATTCTTTACCTGAAATTTCATTTGGTTACACTGCTAAACACACGTACTAATAATTATTAGCGTAACAGGTGGAAGCAGAACTTGAGAGCAGTGTTGACTACATGTGATCCGGTATCTCGTTTTGCAGTGAGGTCTAGCTGTCTCTCTGCTATTTCCTTTTATGGAATCAGGCTACTGTGTTACATTTTCCTGTTGGATGGCTGGTTGTACCAATGTCCTGTGTGTCCTTACAAAATTGATGGATTAAATTGGGTGATACATCCCATTTCTAGGGTATAGAAAATGCTAAAAAGGATAGCAAGCTGCACACACATGATAGCAGTGTACAATGTAGTGATGGGCATGTAACCAGTGTGGCCATGATGACCACTCATGCCCTTGAGTATCTATGTGTGACTGTGCTGGGATATATTATGTACAGTGGTCCCCTTTTATAAGGCCCCCCTCAAGAGAAGCCACCTTCTCTATGTAGGCCACTTCTCCATGTCACAAAGTGGTATTTCCATTTTACTGTCCCTTTCAAGAGAGGCCACCCTTCTAATGTGGCCACTTTGATTGCATTTGGGATGGCCTTTAATCAAGGGGGACCACTGTATATAGGTAAGTAGGTAGGTAGATTTTGAAAAATTGATTGAAATCCTTTTTATTGTGGCTCAGCACACATTGAATGGATTCTTTCTCAACAAATCACGTTTGTTGCTGAATGGGTGATCAGCAGACATTCAAATGTTGAAGCTTGCATTTCAGTATATTTGCTCAGTTCATTTGTGGTTTTGTCTTGGTTGCAAGCCATTTTTTGCACATACAAAGAGTCTCTTTTGCAGGTTTATATTTGCCCGTCAAGTTTGGCAAGGTTGTCTTTTCAATCTGGCTGTCTGAGCCAACTTCTTATATCTAGGTCCATCTGGAACTTTTTGACCTCCATGCTCAACTGTTGAAGCTCACTGTTCAGCTCATTGTAACCGACAGCCTCCTTCAACACTAGGTCTTTTTTTTTTTTGGTTGCTATATTTGTTGCCATCCATGCCTGTATTGCTGCCACCAACCGCATTGTTGTTGCCAAGTCTGTATCATTTTCATGTGGGAGATCTACCTCAAAGACTTCAATGAAACCTCAACAGGAACAATACCAAGTTATGTGCAAGTCTGATCTGCATGAACACCTGGATTCAAGTGATTTGAAGGTATAGGGCTGCAAGCTCACAGGAGATACCTACAAGCATGCATGCGTGCAAGAAAAGGCCTCAAGCTTGCAGCGATATCTTGCATGCGTGCAAGAAAAGGCCTCAAGCTTGCAGTGATATCTTGCATGCATGCGGCAAAAGGCCTCAAGCTTGCAGTGATATCTTGCGTGCATGCAGCAAAAGGCCTCAAGCTTGCAGTGATATCTGGAATGCGTGCAGCAAAAGGCCTCAAGCTTGCAGTGATATCTTGCATGCAAGAAAAGGCCTCAAGCTTGTAGTGATATCTTGCATGCGTGCAAGAAAAAGGCCTTAAGCTTGCAGTGATATCTTGCATGCATGCAGCAAAAGGCCTCAAGCTTGCAGAAAAATGCTACGTGCTGGCAGTAGATTGCAGTAAGCTTGCAATACGTGGCTGCAAACTTACAGCAAGCTCACATTAGATTGCAGCAAGCTTATGACGCACTTGCAAACATACCACAACTATCCCGCGATCTTATGGCATGCTTAAATTTCTGCAAGGGTATAGTTATGGTTGCAGAGGACACAGAAATGGTGTCGAGAACAGTAAAAAAAAAAAAAAAAAAAATGAAGCTCCTGCTATGAAGATAGTCCACAGCAGGAACCGTGGCAGTTTGCAGTTGCTTGAGCTTTGATCTATTCTATGCACATAAACCCCCCAAATATCACCCGTCAGCAATTAAGCATTCAAAATCTTACCAGTCAGGGATAGTGGAGAAGAACAGCAGAAATGATCACATATCACAGTCATGGTGGTCGAAATAGAAACTGAAAATGACACTGACACGTACACTATGCGGCTGTTCTGTGTATTCGGCTTGGCAACTTTATCATCCATGTTAGAACCAGTCTGTGCATGTATGATTGCTACTTATTGTTACCTAGTGTTAAGCCCACATGGCCGTGGGCCTGACAGAAAACCAGGGTAGGCTTAATTTGCATGGTGTGTCTAGAAAATTGCCCTGGTGATATTGGATGCCTATATATGCCAGGTGAACCAGGATCCATGTTATCATCAGTATCATGTTCCTCACTGTCTGACTCAGGCTCCTCCTACCCATTAATTTCATTGATTTCCCATTGGACAGCATTTTCATGGAGCTGTTGTGCATCGTCAATTTATCCTACAAACAAAAAAAAAGGGAGAAAACTTTCTGATCATAGGGCTGTTTGTGGTGCATATATAAAGCCTGAAATAACATTGAAAATTTGTTAGTTTTTGTTCTGTGATAAATTGTTCAAAAGATTTAAATTTGTTTCCTCTGAAACAGCAATGTTGAAATTGACTCAAAAGCTGGGTAGTTTTGTTCTTATTATGGCAGATTGTAAGTTTTATCATTCAGTTGTGAGTCAAAACTATCAGCAGTCACACTTTTATTAGGGGACCACCAAAGGCGAGTCTCCTATAGTGATTGCAGGTTCCGTGTATGCATCTGGATCGTTTCCACATGATAACTTTAGAACTTTTTGAGCTAGGGCTTTCATATTGCAAAGGATTTTAGTCCTCTATAAGGGCTAGGATAAGTTCAAAGATGGGTGACCTTGACCCAATTCCCAAGGTCACAGAGCCACATTAGTGAATTTGGTGTCCGCATAATAACTTAAGAAGTTTTTGAGCTATGGCTTTATATTGTATAGGATTATTGTCCTCTTTAAGGGCTAGGTCAAGTTCAAAGTCGGGTGACCTTGACCCAATTTCCAAGGTCACAGAGCCGCATCGGTGAATTTGGTGTCCGCATGATAACTTGAGAAGCTTCTGAGGTAGGGCTTTGATGTTGCACAAGATTATGGCCCCCTGTGAGGGCTAAGTCAAGTTGAAAATTGGTGACCTTGACCAAATTCTGAAGCGCACAGAGCCACATAAGTGAGTATGGTGTCGGCGTGATTTCCACATGATAACTTGAGACATTTTTGAGCTAGGGCTTTCATATTGCACATCATTATAGCTTTTTATCATACCAAGGTGAAGTTCAAACATGAGTGTTTCAAAGTCAATGGAGGTCATAATATTTTTATCATGGCTGAGGGGGTCTGAAAGTCATTCCGAATTATTTTCTAACAAGTAAAATACCATTTACGTTGAAATTGGTATGGGGTTGTGTGTAACACCTGTCATTGAACTAGCGTGAACAACAAGCTATAGTGTGCATGTTGAAAAGAAAAACAAGGGAAAAAATTGCCTTTTAATTTTTATGCTTTTGTGCATAATGAAATGAACGTCCAGTTGACCACATAATACAGTAAATCTCAGGTTTGAAACACCTCAGTGGCGGACCCAATGATCACATGAAGCAGATGATACAGTGGTACATGCTCTAAAGACCGCCTCTGAAGAAGGACCAGATATCTTGTCAAGATCATCCGTTCATGACTTTAGAGTTTCCTCTAAGACATTTACCTGTATTCTAAGACCACCTGCAATATGAGACCACTTTGTGCTGGCAGCAGGAGTGGCTTTAAATAGCAGGTAGCATTATAAATGTACATCTCTCAATGGTGTTCACATAACATGGAAGAGACCGCATCAGGGACCTGGTAGATATAGTCTGAAAAGGCAAGTGGCTTTTATCAGAGTGGCCTCCAAAAGGAAGGAGCATTAAATACAATTTTCATTTATGACAGGATGGATATGCCTTTACAAATCATAGCTTTCAGGATTTAAATGATGAGAAGACTAGGCAAGTGTTGATAAGAACAGATACACAGTGTGCCAAATAAGCCTGACGCGTTTTGTCCTTCACTGGACTCATCAGAGGCTAATGAGTAATGATTGACCACAGGTTGAGCATAACTCTAGTCTTATGCCCAGCAGTACAGAGAGTTGAAATCTTTCAACTTCACAGTCAAGTGGTTCAATCAAAACTGAATGCTGAGTTGTGTGCATGGCATTTACAGAGGGCTGTGTAAGGTTGCTAGGGCAAATCTAGACATTACGTTGTATTGTGATGTCATCAATTAAGGGTCAGCAAGTACAGCCCTACTGGACAGTAGGATTGGGTTGTGCCAGTCATCACAGGTGACTGTGTTGGCATGTGGTTTGATGACAAAAAGAAAAAAAAAAGGTTTAAATGATGCACATGTAAATGTTTAATGAGCAAATGCTTCCAACTTTCTGATATTGTCAGTTTAGTTGCACTCAAAATAAGTTTGTGCCACAGTAACTGCAGCATCAGTAGTATGTCGATTGATGTTTCCCAAGGGTATCAGTGTTAAAGAGAGCCCGTCATTGAAATCATATTACAGTGATCCATGGACAAAATAGACCAGCTTAGCTGCGTGAAGATCAGTCAACTTAACCTGACTTCACCTATTCCTGGTCAAAGTACGACTGAGTCAATACTTTCCTTGGTACGGATTGGGCGCAACCCAACCCGTGCCAAGGTAAGCTATTGACTTACAGCATAGAATTGAACATGAATCATCTGACATACAGATCTCAGCAAAAATGTTTTTTAGTAATGAAATTTTAAAAAAAACAAACAAACAAACAAATAAAAACATTAAGGCAGATGATATTTACATCTTGGGGAATGTTGGGTGATGTGAGCAGGAAAGGGTTACAGTCCTCTAAAACATCCAAATAGATAATATTGACAAGAATATTTATGACTTTGATTTCAAACTCTGATCTGCAAGCAGTAAATTTGGACATCAATGGGGATGGAAATGTGGAGTTCAAGCAAGTACAGTGCGTGGATCAAGGCCACATTTATTGCCCATTTTAGTAAACTTGACAGGACCTCGATGTACAAAAAGTCACCTTGAATTAATTCCAAAATAAGGTGGTAAAGGTCAGTGATTTTGGCATTGCATGACAAGTCATGCCACAGCTGTCGTGGTGGCTATGATATAGGTATGTTGATGCAGACTTGCTTATGCAGAAAGAAGTATCATATTGGAAACTTGGAGATGGGTCAATTTTCAAACATCTGGTCTTGCCAGTGGTGATTGTGGTCGGGTTTCCGCAGTTTTGGTTTAACGGAGAGTGGCTGATTGGTCCCCTCCAGGTGAAGTTCTTTGAAAAAAAAGCCTTGAAAGGCATGAAGAAAAAAAAGTATACATATGTAATATTTATTAAAAAAACTATACATTGTATGTTCCTTTGAATTTGTGGATTCTGAAATTCCATCTCTGATTGCAGACGTGCGCATATTAGCTCTATTGACTTAAGTTTATGCACAAATGAAAAATTCAGGTGTGTCTGTTGGTGCACAACATATGGCAATGCACTCACTCTGGACAGTGAAAGGCTGAATTTATATGACCATTGCTGTGCAAAATCATTTATTTCCATCACAGTGGGTGATCTGTAGCTCATCTTTAATGCACACAGTCATTTCCTGAGCTGCTGTCAGGTGACAACGGGATCAGACACCATGCACCATCTCCTAATTGTTGTATGTTAACCCTTATTTGATTGCAGAGTACAAGTCGGCAGCCTATCACTTCACCATGGACATGTCTGTTCGCTCTGTCATTGCATATTTGTTGTTTTTTTTTTATTTCTTTTTTTTTTTTTCCTGTCTGTAGATGCATGTCCAAAAACAGCTACAGAGCATTGCTGGTTTGGGTTACACATATATCCAAATTATGAAACCCAAACTGTGCAATAAATGAGAAGTAACGGTCAGCAGAGGGTACAGTATGCATATATAGGATATGATAGGTCATATCTAAGGTGAACATTTTCATTTCCCATTGTAGCAATGGCAACCATCAGTCCATGAGAGTTTTCCAGATGACAGTTCCAGAGACTCATCGAGGAGAAGCTCTGAGGAGAGAAAAACACCCACAGGAGACAAAACCAGCGCCACCAGATCACAGTCCCTTCATTCCTCTGATGTGAGTCCCAAGGTTCAGCATGAGCAATTTTTTGGCCAGTGATATCTTGGGAGTTGGAAGTGTGCAATATTCCTAAAAAAGACTGTGCCTTTTCTTTCTAATCTTGCTATTCTTCAAAAGATATGACTGCCTTTGAAACCCCAGAAAGAGTTTCATAGTCATAGTTATACTTTTATTGTAAACAAGGAACTTATTGATAATCACATCATAACTTGTAAACATGGTGGAAGAATCTGTAAGTGTCTCTTTTTAGTTGTTACTAGGTCATTTCATCTTTTTAGGAAAGTTTTTTTTTTTAGTAATGAAGTGGCCACTCAACCCTTGGGCAGACATTTTGCCCAGGAAGGGCATGATGGACTTGACATTGAAGTCCATATACTAGACTACATCCCAACTCCACTGAGATTAGCATGCACCAAAGAACTGCGACTAACTCGTGAGAAACATTGGATGCACCAACTACGCTCGATTGAGCCTTTCGGCCTTCATATCATGGGGAGATGAGCTTTCTTGCACAGTCTAATACTAAATTTTTATTGTCTTAGCTCACCTCCCTATGTTATTTCCACTCCATTTTAACACATATAGTGTTAAACCAAGAAAAAAACTGCAAGCATTCTTTAAATCGAAATCAAAAGTCGATTTAGTAGCCCCTATCCAGGGCTGTTGGAACAATGTTGTAATTGTTCTAATTTCGTAATGCCTGATTTAATGCACCAGCTGATCCCAGCCAGCTGACAACACCAGCCTTTCCTTATATGGAAAGACTATTCCTTTCAAAAAGAGATCTTTTTGAAATCACGGCATATCAACCAAGATATGAACGTCAGGCTACTATTACACGTAAACAAATGCACATTTTTTACGTGGTAACTACGGTAGCCGAACGTAGTATATAAACAGGCGAACGCGTTTTTTTCAACAGTCCCTGATGAGATGCAGAAGCATCAAAACTAGTCGGACAATCACCAAGCCTTCTAACCACCATGGCTACTTGCTTTAGTCATTTAGCTCATCTTTTTAGGAAAGTTGCTGTGCATAAATAGAGCCCTAGTAATTCCATGCCACTTTACTTTCATAAAGGCCTAATTTGGTCAGTATTTTTATGCCCTCGTCCTGCTGGAGGAGGGGCATATAGAAATCGCCAAAATTTCTGTCTGCCCGTCCGCTATTCTTGTCCAGGCTATGATTCACTTGTCCTTCAATTTAAAGTAATGAAACTTTAGACACAGGTGCATCTGGACAAAGGGTGTGCCATGTACAAAAAGTAGGTCACTACGTCAAGTATCTGGGTCTCAGTGACATATCTTTATTAAATCATGTCTGGAACACCTTTACTATGCAACTTAGTTTCATGAAACTTCACACACACACACATATATGTTGACCTTAAGGTGTGTTATGAAACAAAAGTAGGTCACTAGGTCAAGTATCTTGGTCACGGTGAGACATCCATGTAAAACCACATTACAGTTGATATCCGGGCTGTAATTCTGTAGCCCTTCAATTTAGATTAATAAAAATTTACACACAGGTGCATCTGAACATATGGGTGTGTCATGTACCAAAAGTAGGTCACTAGGTCAAGTATCTGGGTCACCATGACATATTCTTGTAAAATCGTAGCCGAGCTATAATTCCTTTTCATGAAACTTCACACACACACATATCTTGACCTAAAGGTTTGTCATGAAACAAAAAGTAGATCACTGAGTCATGGGTCATGGTGATACAGCCATGTAAAACTACATGACACTTCATGTCCGAGCTGTAATTCTGCTGTCCTTCAAGTTAGATTAATGAAACTTGACACACAGAAGCATCCAGACATAAGGGTGTGTCTTGTACCAAAAGTAAGCCTTAGTAACATATTGTTAATGTAGACAGCTTTATTTTAAAGTGGACATTTTCATAGTCTGTTGGCTAACCCTCTTAGCTCACATGTCAGCTTGTAATACAGATTCACTGTCTGGCTGCACATGTCTGGTATGTAAGCAATCCACTGCCAGAGGAGTTTGAGTCTTCGTTGTGATAGTCTGTCCTTGAGATGAGAGTCTCAGTGAAGGCAGGAAAGGGTCAATGATGAGTCTTCCTTGTGATAGTCTGTCCTTGAGATGAGAGTCTCAGTGAAGGCAGGAAAGGGTCAATGACCCAATGTTTCAGAATGATATGGTGTGTAGGCTCAAAGAAAATGGACCCATAAGATTGAGGCCTGCAGTTTTTTGGGGAGGTTCAATTTATCCCCAGTGCAATTTGTTGTAGTAGTATATGAGATTATTTTGTCAGCACATTCTTCCATTGAAAGTGCCACTTTGGTCCCCAACATAGGTCAAAAAAGAGGAAAAATAAAGAAAGGAATAGTTGAGTGAACAAGGTGACAAGGTGGAAGTAAAGCTCCCCATCTTCAAAGAGCAACAATAATCTACCCACTTTAAGGGCTTGTAGTGCTTTTAGCTTTTAAAAAACTTGTAACAAACTATGCAATTGTTACGGTCTTTAGAATATGTTTAGATTTGAATATAATCATTTTGATGCTCCCACGGGGGGGGGGGGGGGGGGGGGCATATAGATTTGCCCTTGTCCGTCCGTAATCCAAAACCTTCTGATGGGGATCATGGAGTCAAATCTGTTAAAGCTTGCAATGATTGACAATGCAAGCTTTGTCCTCAATTTGTTCAAAACAACACTTACCAGTAATGCTACTAGAAGGTCATACAAAGTAAAAAATTACAAGAAAAAGTTAACATGCAACACAGAAAACTTGGTATACCTAGTGACATGTGACAATTGTTCATGTCAGTTCGGATGTCGGTGAAACTAATCAAAAACTCAATGAAAGATTTAATGATCATAGGAATAGAATGAAGAATCCAAATAAAGAGTCCAATTCAACAATTCTTGTGGATTATTTCAGCTATGGACCTTGCAAAAACAAAACATTTAAAGTTCAAATCATAGAAACAATACAAAAACCAGGGAAATATTCTGATGGTAAGATGAATAAAGAAACAACTAGCCTTAGAAGAGATAGAGAGACGTTTTGGACTAAAGAATTAGAAAAGGTGTATCCAGATGGGTTGAATAACCGTTGTGATAAGAATATGGATGAAAGGACAGTTGAAGATAACATCTATGACATATTGAACAAAAAGCAAAGAAAGAGGAACAAACACAGAGGCAGATCCAAAGCATGCAAAGATCACTTGACTGTGCAATTTGTTTACAATAAACTCAAGGAGATTCCAAGTTATTATAGTACATACTATGTCAACATAACATTACCATAAATGGAGAAAAAAGGACTGAGACAATGAGGGCAATTACTAAATGAGCATGTAATCACAGAAGATGGTCCTATAACAGATAGGATTGTCAACTAAGATCAAATATGCTTGTGTGAGAGTATTGACATAGATGAATACATTTCCATACAAACTACATTCTTTATTGAAATGGATGTAAAATCTTAAGGCTACAACAATTTGAAGTATGTATACTGGTTTTATATGCATATTTAAAATACTAAAACAATGAGTTTTTGCACGGAGTGGACCAGTGTGGTTCAGTAAGGTTCAAGGCAAGGTTGACTGCCACAGCCTTAAGCATTAATGCATGCAATACAAAAAAGCAATGTTACAGTCCTGCTTGGTAGATGTTGAGTCAAGACATGATTGACCATAACACTGTCAGCAACACCTGAATACAATATACAGATTCATGGTGTTTTTCATTCAACTTGTTGCATCCACAAGGTGAAGGAATTTTATCGAAAAATAGTGCACCTGGTCCTCCTGAATTGCAGCACATAGAAACACCAATAGATTTACGATAGAAATATGTCTATTAAGACCATCCATGGGACTGGAGACAATAGGTTTTAATACACGATTGGTCTTAATACAGAAAACAAATGTTAAGTATATTAAAACCTGGATTAAAGAAATGATATTAACTTTTCCTAGGTGACAGCAGGTTTTCATATCCTTAGGTGGGGTCATCCTGCCTTAATCTCTTTATATATGCCTATATCATTTATTAATAATTATAACCACTCTGTTTTACACATGTCGTGTTACACATATGATCGTTGTTAACTTTGCTGTTTTTCTGTTAGTCAAATAAAACACATTCAGAGTTTTGAAGAAAGTGTTTGTAAGGCAGTTACATACTTTAAGTGGGTAGTCTTTTAACCTGGGTTTAAGAACATGAAAAAGCTAGCAATAAGAACCTGATAAATGTGGTCTTAAGAGGAACTGATCACTCATTGGAATGGTGTCTCACAGAAGGACTGCTGTATGCAAAATCCTGTTTGATGTTCCACATTATGCATACTTTTCTTCTTGACCTGGTCACAGGATGTGTTTGTTGTGGGACAAGTGGATGCTGCAGCTGACAGGGCAACTACTTCTGCCACCAGGGGGCGCCATACCCCGACAGACCTTGAATCCTGGCATCTGCAACTCACAGCAACTGAACAGACTCAGGTGAGTTGAAATTATGTGATTATACTGACAGGTGGAATTATTTTTCCACAGGCCTCAATTAAAATTTGTCACTGTTTATTGATAACTTCCACTTAGTATTGATATGTCTTTCCAAAAGTTCTAAAAGAAACGAAAAAAGCACCTGGAAACTTGTATCAAATTTGGCAAGTTAGATGTGTCATCAGGCCATTGTGAGCTCTGCCCACTTATTTTGCTCATGGGCCTAGATGTAGTGATTGTTAACTGTTTGCATTCTTTCTGATAAAGAACTTTAAGTGTTTTTTAAAGCTCAGAGTGTTAATGTGCCAGTCCTTGGGACTTTTCAGTTTACCAAGCCTGATATTATATACATGTGTCTGTATGTGTTTACATACATACATACATACATACATACATACATACATACATACACACACACACATACATACATACATACATACATACATACATACATACATACATACATACATACATACATTTTATTTTTTCATTTCATGTTAGATATTTATCAAAGGTATCATTTTGTCATAATCATTTTTCCTGTGATGTTGATGGCCTCGTAAGTGCTATCATGGGTTAACATGAGATAACTGTACTCTGAGACCTTACCAAACTTTGCCACATAGTGATGCTGCAGTTTGTTCACACAAATTGAAGAACACTTGCCAGACTGACATGATCACTGGGTGGGCCCCACGTTGCTCAATAAGCCAAACATAGTCAAACAGCAATAAAAATTAGACATCTTTAAATTATTAACATAGGACAGAATGGTTAACATGAAAAGGATGTATAATTATTAGCCCATGGAATATAGGCAGTACAAAGTTGGGGATGATGAAAAATGTATTAGACACAAGTTCATTAACCTTTGGTGTATTTTATTTTCGCGAACACGTGGAGCATAAAACGTGAAAAGAAAAACACAAAGGTATTTTAACATAGGTTTAATAAGAACTAATTATGCCCAAAATAGTTCAATCAAAACTTCAGTGAAATGCATGAAATGCAAAAACAAAAATTAATAGAGGTGAAAAAAGTGTGTATACAGTAGTTGCCATGAGTCCCTTTTTTAGCTCTGAGTCTGCTGACTGAATGTCTCATAGCTTATGCGACTGCTCCTGTCTGTCTGCCCGTAAACTTTTGCCCATTAGTGTGATGCCATCCAGTTTTCCAGTTAGCCTAATATTATTTTCAGGACGTACAAGTTATATGAAAATCTAGGCCCCTTTAGATATTGGTGGCACCACCTACAATATTATGCAGTATAGGGGTCAAAATGTGAAAATCTTGTGAACACGCTAGCATCTGTAATTTTTGGCAGATCTTCACCAAATTTGGTGGGATTGTGGGGAAGGTCAAAGTATAAGTAGCTTACAATACTAGTGGCGCCACCTTTAATTTGATGGAAATTATGACTCAAAATGTCTTTTAATATGTAAAATTCCATATCTAGAAAAGTACATGTAATTGGATAAGACTTGCCAAATTTATAGGATATACATGTATAGACCATGTCCAAAGGTAGAATGTATGTAACATCACTGACCTTGACATATTTTTGTGAGGTCACCATGCATGCCTGTAAAGTTGAAAAAGGGATTTTGTAATGGCAGGGTGTAGCGTGGACATCAATGGTAAAGAGAATTGAGCCTCCAGATCAAAATTGCACTTGATTACATAATACATAAAACTGTACTTGGTAACCTATTTTTTCATTCACTGTGACCCAATAATTATGGAGTTTGGCACTTGTTTAAGTGTATTGTTTTTCGTCAGTAACTCAAAAAGTTATTATCCTATTTAAACAAGCAGACTATATATTAAAAGCTTGATGTGGGGCACATATTTTAAACAGTAACAATCTTTTAATGCAAGTTGAAGGTCAAGGTCAAATGGCCAGTTTGAATATAGGGGTCATCTCATGAATGCTGTGCACCCCTCAATTTTTGAGATAGGCCCATATAACATTTAGGAGGTATAAAGGGAATAAAAATCTTTCTTGACATCAATATTGGTCTCACTACCTATTGTATTATGTAATATACAGGTCAAAATGTGAAATCTTGTTAGCGCAATACCTTCCACAATTTTCAGGTTAGCCCACTATAATTTCCAGGACTTACAGGGTGTATCAAAATCTAAGTCCATTTTGATATTGGTGGTGCCACCTACAATATTATGCTATATAGGGGTCAAAATATGAAAATCTTGTGAACGCTCTAGCATCTTTAATTTTGGGCAGATCTTCACCAAATTTGGTGGGATTGTGGGGGGGGGGGGGGAAGAGGTCAAAGTCTAAGTACCAGTGGTGCCACATATAATTTGATGAAAATTACGAGCCAAAATGTGTTTCAAGATATAAAATTCCTTATCTTGAAAAGTAATTGGATTAGACTTGCCAAATTTATAGAATGTATAGACAGTGTCCGAAGCTAGAATTTGATAAAACATCAGTGAACTTGACTTATTTTTGTGAAGTCACTATGCCTGTAAAGTTGAAAGAGGTGCTTTTGTAATGGCAGGGTGTAGCTTGGACATCAATGACAATGTCAGCACAGCACCAGGCCTATGGGCCTCTTGTTTTGCATAATCTGGGTGACCTTGATCTTCTGTCCCAAGGTCTGAGGACATAAAGTTAAGGACTCGCTCATTGTTGTCTTGGCATATGCAACAATATCCATCACAGGAATTGCACAAATAAGCTATGATTACATATGGAGTGAAGTGTCATCTTGTAGACATTTTATACACTAAATTTACATAAGCTTTATATGTTCAGAAGCCACTTGATGACTCACAACTTTATAATGGACAAGTGCAATATGGCCACAGTGCCAGCATAGCATTAGGCCCATGGGCTTCTTGTTTGGAATTTGACACTGACAGGCTACCATTATGTTCATTTGCCAGTGCATCACTCGTAGGGGGTTACTGGTTGTGGTGATGGTGTTGGAGGAAGATGCCATTTCAGAATACAACTGTTGAACTGATTCAGTACCTACTCCTGATTATGCCCCCTTCCTAACCGGAGGAGGGGCATATAGTAATAGCTTTTTCCCTGTATTGGTATGTCCATGCATCCATCCGCTTTTCGTATCTGGGCTATAATTCGCTTGTCCGTGAACTTAGATTAATGAAACTATACACACAGTCTGGGCTATAATTGCTATAATTCCTTCACTATTTAACTTAGTTTCATGAAACTTCACACACATGTATGTGTTGACTGAAGGGTGTGTCATGAAACAAAATTAGGGCACTAGGTCAAATATCTGGGTCACGGTGATACAATTGTGTAAAATTATATTACACTTCCTATCCAAGCTGTAATTCTGTTGTCCTTTAAGTTAGATTAATGAAACTTTACACACAGAGGCATCTGGACATAAGGACGTGTCATCATTCAAAAATAGGTCACTAGGTCAAGTTTCTGGGTCACCGTGACATATTCTTGTAAAAACTTGTCTGGGCTATTTTTCCTTTACTATCTAACTTGGTGTAGTGATACTTGACAGACACATATACCTAAAGGTGTGTCATGAAACAAAAGTAGGTCACTAGGTCAAGTATCTGGGTAACTGTGATACATTCATGTAAAACTGCATTACAGTTCATGCCCATGCTGTAATTCTGTTGTCCTTTAACTTAGAATCATGAAACTTTACACACCTGTGTATATGGACACAAGAGTGTTGTGCATAAAATTAGGTCTGTAGGTCACATATATGGGTCATGGTGATAGCACTATTTTTATTGACTACAGTCATTCTAAAATGAGACCTGTGATTAGCAAGGTTAAAAATGGGGCAAGGGGGCCTGGATCCAGCAATCTGTGATTGACTTTTAATTATCCCATGTACTTGCCTAGATTTGACCCTTAAAGTGCTATTCATGGCTGTAGTTGTTTTCTCATTACCACTAAATGTGTAATGGTTGAAAGATTCAAATTCTTCATGAAGATACCTTTAATTCGAATAACAGCAAGCGTAGTCTAAAGCAAAAATTAGTCTTAGTGAACAGCTGCATGCAAAGTATCCCAAGAAAAGCCGCTACTTGAACTTAAATCAGCGCTTTAAGGGTAAGGTGAAAATTGGATTTTCACCTTTTTTATTTAAACAAGAAAAAGAAAAGAAAAGAGTTTGATTAAAGTACCAGCAAGCAGAGTTGAAAGACTGTGGGGTTTTGCTTTGCCTTGGAAGTCATTCCCCAGGCATGATATCTGCATTAATTGTAAAATATTTCTGGACAAATTATAAAGATCTAAGAGAAATGTCAGCAGTTTATCTTTCATATTTCAAATAATAAAGAAATTTAAACCCTATCAAAAACATAAACTTTTCAAAATATATGCGGAGTGGCTATAGCTACATTGTTCTTTTGTCATCAGAAACATCATTGACTCATGAGAGAGGTTGCAGTTTCTCTCGTGTCAGCTCCCTCATGAGAGATCCCAGGAATTCTCAATTACCATGTACACTTTAAATACATGTGATGAATTGCTGCTGGATCCACTAACACACTGTGGGGCACATTGAACTCTAGCCAACACTTATCTTCCACTTTATGGAGATCAGGAGGTCACCCATAGAAGCACCACACCTCTGCCGTTCTATACAACCATGCAGGGTTGTCCCCAGGGAAAAATCAAAGCAGTGTCTTTTACTCATGTTTGGAGATGAGCTGTGCCCAGCTGTTCCATCAAGGTAATGTGGGCCAAAAAAAAAGCACATATTGTACCTTATTCGTGACAAAATACAGCTCTATGGAGAACTTTGTAAGTTTGATGGCCAGATGTAAGAAACTTTGTTGGACTTTCTGAGGCTTTATGATGCCAATAAGTTCTAAGACTTCTGAGAGAACCCTGCTATAGTTGCCAACTTAGACTAGACATCTTTTTATGAAAAAAAAACTGAATATGCTAATATTCTTGATCATAAATCCAAATAAATACCAAGGATCTGTATGAAATGAGTTCAGGTTGAGTCCCTTAGGAATAGCAGGCTGTGTTCAACTTTACAGTGATCCGTTTCACTGGAGTTTCATGATACTGACATGGTAGCGTTATTGAGCAGGATATCAATGTTCAGTTACAAGAGTTTAATGATCAACTCACTGAAATCCTGGTTCACCTACATGCCTGACCTCTAACGTGAATGGCCAACTGTTAAAACATTAGCTTGGGTAAACTGGGTATTGAATTCATCGTGTCATGCTAATGTAGTGCACAATGGCTAGCTCACATACAATATATTCCAGGGGATATTCCATTGTTCTGGTCTCCACACTGATACTGGATTGGAGCAATTGGGTACAAGGTCATGGTCAAATGCAGACATTTAAGCAGTGCTGGAGATGTGCAAAGCCTGGGGGTGGGGCGTTACTTCCTCAAAAATTTTGGGTGGGGGTGTGTGGTTCAACCTTTCAAAAATCCACCCTTTGTCAGGGCACTTTCTCACAAAAATGATAAAATAGTAGAAAATACAAATTGCTGTCAAAGGTGCTCTAGGAAGAAAATTTTAACCTTACTGGGGGAAACTTTCCCATAAAAGAGAAAAATACCCTTTTCAGGGAGTTTTTTGCAAAATACTGCACCTTTGTTAGTTAAATTTAGCTAAAAAGACAGGCCTTCAGAGTGGCACATGCCCTGTGTCATCACTAATGGGAGTACTCTCCCTCTCCCTCCCCCAGCATGCAAAGCATAGATGAGGGGGATGAAGGGGTTTTCCATGCTGGGGTATGGGTCATTTTTATTTACCATAGTACTGGTGCACTGGAAGTCCCATTATTTTCAACACTTTCTACCAGCCATTATTTCCTTATTATGCCCCCCTTCGAAGAAGGTGGGGCATATAGCGATGCGCCTGTTGGTCGGTCGGTCGGTCGGTCGGTAGACTGTGGTTTCGGCACAATAACTCAAGAAGG
This sequence comes from Hermodice carunculata, assembly GCA_964020975.1. Lineage (NCBI taxonomy): Eukaryota > Metazoa > Annelida > Polychaeta > Eunicida > Amphinomidae > Hermodice > Hermodice carunculata. Next base: position 50,966,426 of record OZ026617.1, read on the forward strand.
CTTTTGAGCTAGGACTTTGATACTGTACAGGTGTATCATTCTAGTCAAAAGCTAGGCAAAGTTTGAAGATGGGTGACCTTGATCTAATTTCCAAGGTCACAGTGGTACCTGAGTTAACTTTGGTTTCCGCACAATAACTGAAGAGGCTTTTAAGCTAGGACTTTCATATTGCACAGGATTATTGTCCATGTTTGGGGCTAGGCAAAGTTCGAAGATGGATGACCTTGACCTCATTTTAAAGGTCACAGAGCCACTTTACTGAATATTGTTTCATGCTTTCTGCATGATAACATGCCTTGGAGCTAGACCTTTTATATTGCACAGCTTTATGGTTCTCTGTAGGGGCTAGGTTGAGTTTGAAGATGGGTGACCTTGACCCAGTTTTCAGGGTCACAGAGAGATTGTAGAATTCCTGTGGTTTCTTCACAATAACTCAAGAAGTTTTTGAGCTTGGACTTTGATACTGTACAGGTGTATCATTCTAGTCAAAAGCTAGGCAATGTTTGAAGATGGGTGACTTTGATATAATTTCCAAGGTCACAGTGGTACCTGAGTTAACTTTAGTTTCCGCACAATAACTGAAGACATTTTTAAGCTAGGACTTTTATATTGCACAGGAACATAGTCCATATTTGGGGCTAGGCGAAGTTCGAAGATGGATGACCTTGATCTCATTTTAAAGGTCACAGAGCCACTTTACTGAATATGGTTTAATGCTTTCTGCATGATAACTTAAACCTTGGCGCTAGAACTTTTATATTGCACAGCTTTATGGTTCTCTCTATAAGGGCTAGGTTGAGTTTGAAGATGGGTGACCTTGACCCAGTTTTCAGGGTCACAGAGATATTGTAGAATTCCTGTGGTTTCCGCACAATAACTCAAGAAGTTTTTGAGCTAGGACTTTGATACTATACAGGTGTATCATTGTAGTCAAAAGCTAGGCAATGTTTGAAGATGGGTGACCTTGACCTAATTTCCAAGGTCACAGTGGTACCTGAGTTAACTTTAGTTCCGAACAATAACTGAAGAGGTTTTTAAGCTAGGACTTTTATATTGCACAGGAACATAGTCCATATTTGGGGCTAGGTGAGGTTTAAGGATGGATGACCATGACCTCATTTTAAAGGTCACAGAGCCACTTTACTGAATATGGTTTAATGCTTTCTGCATGATAACTTAAACCTTGGCGCTAGAACTTTTATATTGCACAGCTTTATGGTTCTCTCTATAAGGGCTAGGTTGAGTTTGAAGATGGGTGACCTTGACCCAGTTTTCAGGGTCACAGAGATATTGTAGAATTCCTGTGGTTTCCGCACAATAACTCAAGAAGTTTTTGAGCTAGGACTTTGATACTATACAGGTGTATCATTGTAGTCAAAAGCTAGGCAAAGTTTGAAGATGGGTGACCTTGACCTAATTTCCAAGGTCACAGTGGTACCTGAGTTAACTTTAGTTCCGAACAATAACTGAAGAGGTTTTTAAGCTAGGACTTTTATATTGCACAGGAACATAGTCCATATTTGGGGCTAGGTGAGGTTTAAGGATGGATGACCATGACCTCATTTTAAAGGTCACAGAGCCACTTTACTGAATATGGTTTCATACTTTCTGCATGATAACTTATACCTTGGAGCTAGAACTTTTATATTGCACAGCTTTATGGTCTCTGTAGGGGGCTAGGTTGAATTTGAAGATGGGTGACCTTGACCCAGTTTTCAGGGTCACAGAGAGATTGTAAAATTCCTGTGGTTTCTGCACAATAACTCAAAAGGTTTTTAAGTTAGGACTGGGATACTTAATAGGTCTTTAGTTTTTGCTAAGGGCTAGAAGAAGTTTAAAGTTTGGTGACCTTGATTTAATTTCCAAGGTCACAGTGGTACCTGAGTTAAATTTGGTTTCCACATGATAACTGAAGAGGTTTTTAAACTGGGACTTTTATATTGCACCGGATAATTGTCCGTATTTGGGGCTAGGTCAAGTTTGAAGATGAATGACCTTGACCTAATTTCAAAGGTCACAGAGCCATTTGGTTGAATGCTGTTTCTGCATGATAACTTGCATTTTAGAGGTAGCACTTTTATATTGCAAAGCTTTTTGGTTGCCTATAAGGGCTAGTTTGAGTGTGTAGATGGGTGACCTTGACCCAGTTTTGAGGGTCACACACAGACAGCAGGCTTCCTGTGTTTTTTGCCCAATAACTGAAGGTCAAGTGAAAATGAGTGACCTTGTCCTAATTTCCAAGGTCATAAAGCCACTTTGCTGAATATGGTTTCTAAATGATGACTAATTTTTCAGCTATAACTTTTATATTGTCCAGGTTTTTAGTCGTTTTTAGTCGTTTTTTAAGGGCTAGGTTCAAGTTTAAAGATATGTGACACTGATGTATGATCAACCTTCACTAATTTTGTAAGGTCATGAGTGCCCCATCTACCACTATTAATAGGGTAGCGAGGGCAAGGGTAATGAGGGCGGTGGGCATCTATGTTTTACAAACATATCTTGTTTTCTTGTATTCACTACCTTGCACTAGGCCAAAATTATTACCAGTTCTAGCATAATGGGTGATTCCCCCCTGCCCATTGTGCACCTACACTTTCGAGTCTTGCCATCTGAAATCCTCTCAAATGGTCTGGGTGCTTGATAGAAATAATGCAGAATAAAATTGTAATGCAGAGTCTATTTCTTATGTTGAAGGCATCAGGCCAGAACACAAGACCTCACACTGCCAAACAGGGATCCCAGCAGAGCCCAGGTGAGTGGTTGACAGCTGAGATATGTAAAATAACCCATGACATCAGAGACTCCTGTCATGAGAGCCCATCTGCACTCGGAGTGAACATGTCACAAAAATGATCATGTTAATCTCCTCATTAGTAGAGACCATTTTCCTGTGGTTCAGTCTGGCATCCCTTCTTGAAAGACTGCTCCCTCATGTCCCTTCTGAAGTTGTTCTATAACTGTTGACGCAGCTGGAACATATCATTTTGTTGAATCTCAAATGTAATTCTCATTCAAAGTGTTTTCTTCACTGTTGAAATTGGTCAAACACATTGAAGTAGACAACATTTACCCATCAGTTGGTGTTGGGCAGTGTCAGTGAGAAAAGGGTGAAAATAACAGAAAACTGGTCTCTGCTTTTGTCAAGATGATTTGATGAATTTTGCTTTGTGTTGATTTTCAAACAGGAGAGCAGCAAAGGGAAGTTGAAAGAGAGCGTGAAGTGAGCACAGATGAGATTAGAGTAGTCGAGGAGAAGACGGGGGAGATGCATGTCAAGACAGGTAGGGCATCACGATGTACTGTACACTCTTCTGCTGGAGCTGCCCAAAACATCTGGATTTTCAACGCGATTGAAAACGCTTTGGCTGAAACTTCTCATTAAGAGAAAACATTCCACGTGAAAATTTTATGAAAGGCCCTATTACAATATTAACATGGCTCAGGCAAATAGCTTTTAAATTCCTTGGTGCAAGTTGAGTGCTAGGAAAGCATTAATAATTCACCCTTGTGACCAGGCAAGAGCTAGCAGATGTCAAGGATTGCTTGCTTGAGAGTCTGCATGAATGTACAAAGAGTGTGAGCAGAAGGTTCTGGTTCCGATCCTGTAGAGGGCATTTCAGTCAGGAGGGCTAGGGTTGTGTATTCCCATTGCTGACCGTTGTCATTTGCAACCTCAACACATTTAAAAACAATTGATTGGAGACATGCCTAATTTTTTATAGCAAATTAGCTCAGATTTGTGTGTCGTCCCTGCTAAATAGAGCAACCAGTTAACTGATGGTTACTTTAACACAAATGCATTATGAACTAGAAAAAGAAGATTTGCTTTACAGCAAATCTGGGTGCCTTCAAAATGAGAACAGTTTGAAATGCTACACTTTGCCATTGTCAAAAAATTTAAAATTTTGTGTATTAGCCTAATTTGCATAGATTAAAATGCTGCAACTTTGGTTCTTGGTTCATTGGATGTGGCCATATATGTCACAAACTTATAAACTAAAGTTTGAATGACCCCACCATCTATAACAGTTTTAAAGCTATTCAACATTTTAATTTTATGTGTTTGCCTATTTTGAATGAATTAAAAAGCTACAACTTTGGTTCATGGTTCATTGGATGCGGTTATGTCACAAACCTATAAATTGAAGTAGGAATGGCAGCTCTAATAGTTTTAAAGCTATTCAAGATTTAAATTTTGCATAGTCACATAATTTGCGTAAATTAAAATGCTACAATGAAAACTCATTATAATAACACCATCTGTTCCCAACTCATTATAATGACACTATCTGTTCCCTTAGAAATGTGTCAGATAACTGAATATGTCAGATAAATGAATCAAACCACATAGAAAATTAACTTTTGCCATTCAAAACTTGTGTCGTGATAAATATGTCAGATATCTGAGTGTCGTTATAACAAGGTTTCACTGTATAACTTTGGTTCATTGGATACAGCTTTGCCACAAACCTGTAAATTGAAGATAGAATGGCATCTCTATCAATAATAGTTTTGGATGTATTCAACTTTTCAATTTTTCAGTGCTCTTAAGTATCATTATTTAAAATTCTACAACTTTCATTTACTGTACATTGAAATGTTGTGTCTATCTGCAATAGTTTGGAATGTATTGGGCTTTTAAAATTGTAATTGCCCCAAATTTGCATAATTTTAAACATCATGACTTTTCGATATGCACAATTTCACTGGTTGGTCATTCACCATGGTAAATTTGGTGGTTTTCGGAATAATAGTGTCCCAAAAAAAATCCATACAATTATGGTTGTGAAGAAAGAAAGAATTCTTGGAAAAACAAAGTGTCTGGGTTCACACCCAGACATAATAAATTCTAGTAGCCTGAATGAATTGGTTGTGTGTTCTGCTGAATATGCATGAAACCAAAGCTATAACAAGATAGGACAGACACATCAGTGGTGACCACAATGTCACCCTAATGGCAGTTTCCTGTACTGCAGTCATGGTGATTGCTCTTTGTTTGTGGAAATTGATTTCCTGTAGAACCGTGTACTCAAGGCACACGAATGACAGCCAATGTTTGGTTAAATCCTTTGAATGCCATTTGGAAACCTGACCTCAGGTGTCCTTTCAGACTCTAGATGATAAGATATGTTTTTACTGCTCCCAATTTTACTTCAACAGTTTTGTAAATTTTGTATCCACCCACCCCTTCACCATATGTTCTCTAAAACATATTCATGGTAGTTGGTCCGCCCTCCACTCACCAGCATTCGTGCATTGGGTTTACACTTCTGAAACACCTCGTTGTTTGTACGTATTTTGTTATAAAATGTGACAACTGGCATGTAACGAAGTTGCAGAAGATTTGCTTTCAGCCCAAAAATGAACCCAAATTGCTGTGTTGTGTTAGTCGATCACTTTCTTGGTAACAAGTTTAACAACTGGTCCCTTGTATGGCATGAAGGTGAATGATCTTGGGGGAAATTCAGGATGAAAGGTGCATAAAATAAATGATTGTGACCTCCAGTATTGATGAAGTAAGTGAGGTGTATATGAACAGCAGACTGGCCAACTTTCCTTGCTTCATGTTGGACGACAAACTGTCCGCTATATGAACTTAACTCTTTCAGTGCAAAGCACCACTAAAGTTGATATACATAAGTCAAACTATTCTGAATTATAATAAGGATCCCAGATTTGTGTTCCTCATAAAAAGACCTTTCATTCAAGTACCACCATGCCTATAGTTCCAGAGAGAATATCCCAGGTCAATAGCTTTTCTTGATGCGCATTGGCCAAATTGCGCCCAATGCACACCGAGAAAAAACTGTTGACTCAGTCCAAAATTTGGCATTGAAAGAGTTAACCTGATGTGCATGTGACATAGTGGTCCAAAGTTTGCTGCTTACAGTGTCACTACTTGGCATGAAAGCCCATAGATATACACATTTTCAGTTTTGTCCATAGGTTTATTTTCATGTGACTATAAAGATTGTAAGATTAGATGTTAGGGGCATTTTATTCAACTGGTATAATGTTTTACACTTTTAAATAGGTTTTACTTTTAGTAGAAAAAACTTGAAAATTTGTGCAATGATACTCTGTACAAACACACAAGAGACAATGTGTTTTATTTTGCTTCAACTGGAGTGGTTCTCATTTCATTGAAATTGTAACTGCAGTTACCATTGATAGCTTTGTAAATTTTTGAGCTCCCAAAATAAAATTTAAATCACTAATATCACCAGGCAAAAATATAGTTTCCCAGGTTCTCTTGTTTTCTTCATTTACCGTAAGTTTCACAGAAATTGATCCATTCCATTTTGGGTCAAGGCTAAGAGAACAAATCTTGTGAAAATTTGATCAATGAGATAATCACAACTGAAGCCAGTGGAGCAGCTTTGCTAACTAAATGCTGCCTCGTGACTTCTGCACACCCTGCTAAGGAGGGGGGTTTCAATGCTAATCTCTTATAATAATAGTAATATTGCTTTGGCTCTCCGCTTCTGTGCTGTGATCCTGTGTGACGCAGGTAGCCTAGGAAAAAAAAAAGAAAAGAAAAGAAAAGAAAAGTAGATGAGGTGGGGGAAACCATGGTTATCCTAATCAGCTCATGTTGCCATTTTTCCAGGACCAGAGTCGAGGCAAAGGGTGTTTTTCCAGGACCAGAGTCAAGACCAAGGGTCCACCACACACTCTCTCACAGCTGTGGTGGCCGCTGGTCCTGGATATATCCTCCTACACTAATCGCTTGTAGTCCCTTCCCTCCCCCCCCCCCCTTAAAAAAACCCTTTCCCTTATACACCCTATCCCCGCCTCTAAGGCTCAGGCATTTCCCATGGGGGAACCCCATGGGAGTCCTTATAACGGCTACCACCATTCCATTTCCTCCCTGCAGTCTGGAAATAATTTACCCTGTTGCTGTCAGGTCCTATCAATTCATTTCTTTTTCCCACACCCTACCAGGTAGTCCTGTACACTTTTAGTACTGCTCCTGCCTCCCAGAAAGCCACCCTTCAAACCTAAAACCCATGCTGCACGTTCCTCTTCCTCGAAACACTGAACCACTTCTAGACCTTTGTTATTGTAATCTTCCCTGTGCCACTTTCTGAAAAATTCTACTCTTATCTCTCTATATGCATCACACCACAACAGCCTATGATCCACTGTCTCACTCTTAAACCGTGTCATAACTGTGACTGACATACATTTGTTTTTCAACATTGTGCTGATGGTATAGCAATGGTCTTGTCCCAAGTTTATTCCTGGTAAAAGATATATAAGAATGGTACCTGTTGTATGTGACTCCTGACATGAGAGACCATCTGCTCTTTATGGTCAAATTTCTGGAGCCACACGAATAAATTTGTGTGTAAATTTATCTGTGGTTAAATACCATCGGTTGTATGTGACCACTTTTTCTCTCCAGAAGGGGTGGTCACATACAGCAGGTACCATCGCATTCATCCCCTGCTGGAATGGGGGGGGGGGGGGAGACTATAGGTTTGCACCCTGTCATTCCATCCTTTCATCCGAAAATGCTTTTCTTAGCCATATTTCCTATACCATCATACTGGAAATACCAGACTTGGTGTGTGAATAATTCTTGTGATAGAGGTGTTTCATACCAAAATTAGGTCACTGTGACCTTGACCTTTGACCCCATTATGAAAAGTGCTTGTGTGACCATATTTCCTGCACTATAATACTAAAAGTTACTAAACTTGGTGTGTGGGTACTTCTTGGGACATCACTGTGTCATTTACCAAAATAGTTCACACTGACCTTGACCTTTGACCCTATTATGGACAATGCTTTTCCAAGCCATATTTCCTATACTGTAAGAACTAGACATACCAATGACATCTGATGGGGGATTCACTACCGTACTTATTGCCATGCAATACAACAGGCAGGCCCTTGTTATTCCTTAGAACTTATGATGAAATTATTTGAGACACTTTGGCTTCCCTCCTGCTGGCCTTGGTCATGTGATATGGCACCAAACAACGTGTCATACCTAGTAGCATGCTAGCCATTGCAAGCCAGCATTACATTGAGAACAGTCGGAAAAATGGGATTAGCATTAACCATTTTTATATTGGCTAATTCAAATTGCAGTGCACTATTGCTTACTCCAGGCAGTGCAAACTGAAATGTATCGTGGCTTGCAATCAAAACTGAGTATTACCTGGAGATTTGTCAATTTCTTTTATGTAGTACATGTACTTATGATGTGTATTCCAATTAAGATTGTCTGTGTTTTAAGACTATCACAGACAGATGAATGTATGTACATCCATTTCAAGATATTAATCTTTATTATTATTTTTGTTTTTTTCGTTATATTTGCTTGCAACGTGAGAGCAGTGCTTCTGACTACATATTGAGTGACCTTTAAGACAGCCACCACTGAGTGCCTTGTCCTTTATCATACATGTACAGCAGGCCCTGTCTGCAGAGACCACCTTTTTAACATGCACACTAGGTTCAGTACCTTTCATGATGTACAGTGGTACCTGCTGTATGTGGCCATCCCTTCTGCCAAGAAAAAGTGGCCACATACAGCAGGTGACCTGTCACTGCAGGTAGCTTTACAAAGAAACTGATTCTTGTGTCCCAGCAAGGTGACCACAAAAAGCAGTGTTGCTGCTCACAGCAGTGGTTGCATACAGCAGGTACGACTATACATACTACATGAACACCTTTAGTATTTTTCATGATGTTCATATACTACATGAACACATTGTTTTTAGTACTTTTCATGATGTACATACTGCATGAACACCTGTTTAGTATTTTTATGCCCCCCTTCGAAGAAGGTGGGGCATATAGCGTTGCACATGTCGGTCCGTTGGTCTGTCGGTCGGTCGGTCGGTCGGTAGACTGTGGTTTCCGCACAATAACTCAAGAAGTTTTTAAGCTAGGACTTTGATACTGTGTAGGTGTATTATTCTAGTCAAAAGCTAGGAGAACTTCGAAGATGGGTGACCTTGACCTAATTTCCAAGGTCACAGTGGTACCTGAGTTAACTTTGGTTTCCACACAATAACTGAAGAGGTTTTTAAGCTAGGACTTTTATATTGTACAGGATAATAGTCCATATTTGGGGCTAGGCCAAATTCAAAGATGGATGACCTTGACCTCATTTTAAAGGTCACAGAACCACTTTACTGAATATGGTTTCATGCTTTCTGCATGATAACTTATACCTTGGAGCTAGAACTTTTATATTGCACACCTTTATGGTTCTCTGTAAGGGCTAGGTTGATTTTGAAGATGGGTGACCTTGACCCAGTTTTCAGGGTCACAGAGAGATTGTAGTTAGACTGTGGTTTCCGCACAATAACTCAAGAAGTTTTTGAACTAGGACTTTGATACTGTATAGGTGTATCATTCTAGTCAAAAGCTAGGTGAAATTTGAAGATGGGTGACCTTGATCTAATTTCCAAGGTCACAGTGGTACCTGAGTTAACTTTGGTTTCCGCACAATAACTGAAGAGGTTTTCAAGCTAGGACTTTTATATTGCACAAGATTATAGTCCATATTTGGGGCTAGGCGAAGTTCGAAGATGGATGACTTTGACCTCATTTTAAAGGTCACAGGGCCACTTTACTGAATATGGTTTCATGCTTTCTGCATGATAACTTATACCTTGGAGCTTGAACTTTTATATTGCACAGCTTAATGGTTCTCTGTAAGGGCAAGGTTGATTTTGAAGATGGGTGACCTTGACCCAGTTTTCAGGGTCACAGAGAGATTGTAGTTAGACTGTGGTTTCCGCACAATAACTCAAGAAGTTTTTGAGCTAGGACTTTGATACTGTACAGGTGTATCATTCTAATCAAAAGCTAGGTGAAGTTTGAAGATGGGTGACCTTGACCTAATTTCCAAGGTCACAGTGGTACCTGACTTAACTATGGTTTCCGCACAATAACTGAAGAGGTTTTCAAGCTAGGACTTTTATATTGCACAGGATAATAGTCCATATTTGGGGCTAGGCAAAGTATGAAGATGGATGACCTTGACCTCATTTTAAAGGTCACAGAGCCACTTTACTGAATATGGGTTGGTACGTGAGTTAACTTTGGTTTCCACATGATAACTGAAGAGGTTTTTAAACTAGGACTTTATATTCCACTGGATAATTATCCGTATTCAGGTCTAGGTTGAGTTGGAAGATGGGTGACATTGACCTAATTTCAAAGGTCACAGAGCCATTTGGTTGAATACTGTTTCTGTATATCTTACATTTTAGAGGTAGCACTTTTATATTGCACAGCTTTATGGTTGCCTATAAGGGCTAGTTTGAGTTTGTAGATGGGTGACCTTGACCTAGTTTTGAGGGTCACACAGACAGTAGACTTCCTTTTTTTTGCACAATAACTGAAGAAGGACAAGTGAAAATGAGTGACCTTGCCATAATTTCCAAGGTCATAAAGCCACTTTGCTGAATATGGTTTCTAAATGATGACTAATTTTTCAGCTATAACTTTTATATTGCCCAGGTTTTTAGTCATTTTTTAAGGGCTAGGTTAAAGTATAAAGATATGTAACATTGATGTATGATCAACCTTCACTAATTTTGTAAGGTCACGAGTGCCCCATCTACCACTATCAATAGGGTAGCGAGGGCAAGGGTAATGAGGGAGGGGGGCATCTATGTTTTACAAACATATCTTGTTCATGATGTACATACTGCATGAACACTATGTTTAGTCCTGCTCGTGATGTACATACCACATGAACACCTTGTTCAGTATGTTTCATGATGTGAATACCACATGAACCCATTGTGTAGTACTTTTTATAATATACATGATGCATGAATACCTTATTTAGTACTTTTCATGACATGCATACAACATGAACGCCTTTTTTATGATGTTTCATGACCTGCATGCTGCTCTAACACTTTATTCACTACTATTTATGTTATTTGTACCTCCTTTAAAGGAGCACAGTTCAAACAATCCCTGCGTGATGTTTAAACACAGGTTTCAACACACTTGTACATCCATTTTGTTGCACTGCATATTGTTTACAGAGTCTAGGGATGATCACATGGAGTCTCAAGACCTGGCCCTCCACCTGTCTCCTTCCCAGAGTGAATCCCAGTTCACCTGTGGGGTCACGGGCATTTTGGAGGGACTTGCCAAAGGTGCTGCGCACCCTGAAGGTAAGGTGTTGATCAACAAAACAACTTGGATTTTTTTTTTTCATTGTTGATCATCACAAAATATGCCAAACACTTCTAAATGGGACTTGTAAGCCTACTTATATTCTAATAGCTTTAAATCCTGTAGAGCTTGAAGTTAAAATGCTAATCACGGTTATCCTATTGACATTTTGGGTTCAAGTCTGATGGTATAAGAATGTGTACAAATGGGTGTTAAGTAGCTATATGTATAGGTTCCCTGCTTCCAGCTGCCGTTTTTATTTGGAAGAAAAGCTGGTCCCTGTGACAGGCTTTGGTAGGGTTGCCTCTTAATTGATCTTGATTTTAACGCTTTCCCCCTTAAACCGGCCAAAACCGGCTGGTGGTCAAATGTTGTCTGCTTCAGCATTTTCAACTAATTTCAACAGTGATGAAAAACAATTTTGATTGAGAATTGGAGATGAGCCCTATGAGGATCACATGCCCCAGGTCAACAGCTTTCCTTGGCATGAGTTGGGCACTTAGGGCCCAACCCATGCCAAGGAAAGCTGTTGACTCAGTTTTAATTTAAGGGGGAAAGGGTTAAGTTGTGGAATCAAAGGAAGATGTACCATTGGGTGGTCCATTTATTTATTACCTTCATATCTATACAGTATGATACGCAGAAAACTGTAATTTGATACTAATACCAGGCCAAATGTGGACATGTCTTATGAATGGAGAATCACAGAAAACTGTCGTGGAAAATTAAAAGCAAAATTTGATGTGCTTGTCATTTGTGCTACATTTTACAGAAACAGAAATGACTGAACAAGTTTTGAAAACCAGTGAAAAAAATACACAGATGACAGTATTACAGGCAGACACATGTAACACAGACAAAAACCCCTTGAAGCTTCAAACATCCACAACACCTACAAATCAACATGGAAGTTCAGGATCTCAAGGTACAAGGACAGTATATTATGACAGACAGAGATCAGAATTTACTTATTTTATTTGAAGATGCACATTTGCTTCATTATATGTTGATGAAATGGAAAATAACATAGGATGTTTGAATAATTTAAACTTATAGCAAGGGTTCAGATCAAATGTACAAGTTTTTATGTCGTCATTAAGGGAAGCTTGTTGGAACATGAACTTTTTGAATGCTAGCAAATGTACTGTGGAAATTAATCATGAAATTTGTGGCTGATTGCTGTCAAAGAAGAAATTTCTGTCAGTAAAACTATAAAATTTGCTTCTTTTATGTCTAGCCGATTGAATGACCAGTCACATCCTGAAGTACCCTTGTTTGCAGGTGACTTCAGAATGACAAGAAAAACATGTACACTTTTGCAACTCGACCATGGTTTTCATGGGGTACAATGATAGCTGAAAGTTTAAACTCCATTTTTGCATTCATTTGCGCAAGATGCCAAGGAAGTTTGAAAAAAAAATATTAATAATGGGTAGCCTCTGGTAAAAGCATCTGGGATTTGAAATGTGAAAAGGTTCTGCATTTTTATTACAGGGACAGTGGGTAGCCTCTGGTAAAAGCATCTGGGATTTGAAATGTGAAAAGGTTCTGCATTTTTATTACAGGGACAGTGGGTAGCCTCTGGTAAAAGCATCTGGGATTTGAAATGTGAAAAGGTTCTGCATTTTTATTACAGGGACAGGTGGATTTCATCTGTCGATCCCCAAAGATGGATCTTTGCTGAGACCACGGAACTTGGGCACACCACCAGTGCTGAAGCAGACAGGATCCTCACCTGTGGGGTCAGGGGTTATTGCAAGCTCGAGTGGTTATCAAGATCCTAAGCCACAAGGGAGCCCCATTCCTGCCAGGTGATTAATGAATAAAGGCCACAAAAATGTGATGAAAAGCTTTTCACTTTTTTTTTAAATAAGTTTGACAAGAGAGTAGGGTTTTTTTTGGGGGGGGGGGATTGTTAGCTTTTAGCTTTTAGGATGATCTCTCGTCTGTTGTCCATCCACAACTCTCATTTTCAACTTCTTCCCCAAAACCACTGGCCAGATTCACTTTAAACGTGATGAGAATGTACCTTGGTTGGGTCTCTACCAAGTTTGTTCTAATGGTCATGCTCCAGTATTACTTTTTAAATTGCGTCTGCTGACTTGTAAGTCTGCAGGGCTTATGTGATCCATTTGCAACTGTCTGTCCATATGTCTGTTAACTTTTTACATTTTTTACTTTTCAAAAACCATCACGTGGAATGCTTTAATTTTACACATGAATGTTCCCCAGGTCTGCCTCTACCAGGTTTGCAAAATCCTGTTCTTACAGATTGTTGTTTCATGAGTCATTGTGAATATATGATTTCTACTATGCTTGCATCAGTATTGTTCAGTGTGAGTCCCATTAGGTTGCTGAGCAAGTTTTACATAAACCACTATAGGTGTGACTCACATGGTCACTACCGATATGGCACACGTGCCAGCCAAAGTGGTCTCTTGCCAAGTGGTCTTTTGTGACAGGTGCAATTATGTATGAAATAGCCAGGTGACATATAATGTGATATCAAAAATAAGGCAGTCTCTACAGAGGAACATGTACCACCAGAATATGGATGGCATTGTAGATGATCTGTGTGAACTCCCATTTTGTGGACAGGATGCAGGAGGCGGTACAAGTACCTGGTTCCCTGACAATAGACATGATAGACACCCAGGATGACAGCCCACCAGACACGGGACCACGCTTTGTACTGGAGAGTAAGTAATATCTTTTAGTGGATAAAGTGGTCAAAGAAATCAGATATTTTTGTAGCCATTCCAGATAACTAGCATCAGATTTTCTTGTGCATGTATCTGCAATAAAATAGGAATGAAAATATTGTTCATTTATTTGGATTCCTCATAATACAAGTTTTCATTCAAATCCAAACAGGCACAGCCTAAAGTCAGTGTTTTTTTTTTTCATTACGAGACAATGTAAAAACCATAGGTTTGAATATATAAACCTCTGGTTTCAATATAGAAACCTCTGATTTCAATAATAAATACCACTGGTGTCAATGAAAAATCCTTTGGTTTTGATGTAAACACCACTGGTTTCAATGTAAAAAGAAGGGTTTCAATTTAAAAACCTAGTTTCAATTATGTAACTACCACTGGTTTTGAATGTAAAAGCCACTGGTTAGAATAAGAGTGAGTCATTAACATTCCTTGATGCAGGTTTTATGCAATGTCTTACCCATGCCAAGGAAAAATGTTGACCTGAGGCATGCTGTCATGAGAGCTCTTATCCACAGTTGTCACAATTTTTTTTTCTAAGATAAATTCACCTCTCGTGAGAGACAACCTGTGTTTCAAGGGCACTTTCTTCTAGCTGTTGGCATGATGCCCGGAGCTAGAGACCTGGTTGTTTAGAATATCCATTCAAATATAACAGCAATCCCCTTCATCAGGGAACACATCTGTTGCTACCAGAAAAAATGGAAAAATACAATTTAGGTGTTCTGTTCAAACAGAGGATGGTCTCTTGAGACCTCAAAGTTTTACAACTTACATTTTTCAATTAGATTCCAAAGAAGCAGAAACTGAAGACTAGTCTTACTTGTGACATGAATGGTCATCAGCAGGTGATGAATCATGGACAAAATCAGAAAATTTCCAGAAATTTGTCATCGTAGATTCCATCAAAATATCTTGTTGGCCGTGTGGCACAGGTTGCTGCTTGCTGGTATTTTTAGGTCTGACATATTCCACTTGTATTGTCATATAGCATGCAGCTGTGAACCATCATCAGCTTCGATGCTTTTTTAAACCTTTTACTGGTCAGAAGAAGATTGAGTCAACAGCTTTGCTTGATAGAGGCTGGGTGCATTGTACTCACCCCACACCAAGGAAAGCGTTTGACCTTGGGTATATGTTTATGATAAGTCTTATTTACATTTTCCTAGTACAAATATTTAATAAAGTGTTAATCATTTTCTGAATTGAAAAAAAGAAATTAATATGAATGAAAAGTGTAGGACCCATGAGGGAACCATGCAGCAAGTCAACAACTTTCCTTGTGGATTGGGTGCATTGTACACACCTACATCAGGGAAAGCTGTTGACTCGGCCTAATTTTAACCAGGAACTGGCTAAGAAATGACATCATCAATTTTTTTGGGGGGAAGGGGGGTATGAATACCGGAATATGTACAGAATATGCCTCTTCCACTCCAAATTTGATTCAGGATTTGGGGTACTGTAATTTAATTTAACTTAATTTCACTGTATTTTTATTTTTACTTATTTCATCAGTGGCATAAAACCCATGAAAATGAAAACACAAATAGCATTTTAACAGGTTTAATTGATTTTTTTTCCAAAATAGTGATATTGATACTTTATTTAAAATGCCTGAAATGCAAGAAAATGACAATTTTTTCCTGGGAAAATAACTACATTGATTAAGGAATTTAACTACCATGAAACCTTACAATAACAACACATGGATATTTGATGTATTCAATTAATGACACATATTCCGAGGGACTTAAAATCAAATTCTTTTGCTGTTTGACTCATTTGTCCGAAATACAGATATCCAACACATTATGAAGGGGAAAATGGTGTCCTTACAGTCAGATTTCACTGTACTCGCAATTGAATATATAACTAGTGATTGATTTCAGGGCCAACACTGGCTAGTGATGTGGAGTCCCAGCAGGAGAGAGACGCATCTGACCTCTCCGTATTTCAGCAGGCACGGGTGTCGAAGGTGACTCGTAAACGCAAGAACTCCCCATCGAAAGAAGCAGATAGGTGAATTTTAAACATTTTAACTCTGCACAAGAGTAAACTTCTTATCACATTATTCAAGTGCTTCCTCCTCCCACGCCCACCCTCAGTTTTCATAAAAGTTTTGAAACACTGAAAAATTGTATATATTTTATGATAATTTATCTGTCATTACAGCTTAAAGTTCCAAATTTAGGTCTATAATTTTAGCTCTCTTCAATTAAATTTTCTGAGTGCCCCGAAGGGATAATACAGTATTTTTAGCTCTGCTGACCGAAGGTTGTAGAGCTCATACAGTCACTTATGTCTGTCCACCCATCCATTTGTAATCTTTTGCTTGTGAGTGTGATATTATCTGCAGTTTTGAAGATTTCTCTTTGTAACTTTCAGGTCTTTTCAAGTGATGCCCCCTACAGCATTATGTAGTATACAGGTCAAAATGTGAGAATCTTAAGACTACTCGAGCATCCTTAATTATGTCCCCCTCCTACCAGAGGAGGGGCATATAGTATTGGCCTGTCCTTCAACTTAGATAATGAAAAGTTTACGCACAGGTGCATCTGGCATAAGGGTGTGTCATGTACTAAAAGTAGGTCACTGGGTCAAAGTGACATATCCTTGTAAAATTGCATCCGGGCTACAATTCCTTTACTATGTAGCTTAGTTTCATGAAACTTGACACACACACACACACATATATCTTGACCTAAAAGTGTGTCATGAAAGAAAACTAGGTCACTAGGTAAAGTATCTGGGTCACGGTGATCAGTCATGTAAAACAGCATTACACTTCAAGTCTGGGCTGTAACTGTTGTCCTTTGACTTAGAATCATGAAACTTTACATGTTTGTGTATCTGAGCACAGGGGTGTGGTACACATGAAAGTAGGTTATTAGGTTAAGTATCTGGGTCACAGTAACATGTCCTTTTAAATTCATGTCCAGGGTGTAATTCCTTTAATCTGTAACTTAGTTTCATGAAACGTCACCCATGCATATATCTTGATGTGAAAGTGTGTCATGAAATAAAACTAGGTCACTAGGTCAAAAACCTGGGTCACTGAAACTTTACACACAGGTGCATCTAGACATGAGGTTGTGTCATGTGACAAAATTAAGTCACTAAGTGAAATATCTGGGTCACAGTGGTGTATCCTGGTAAAATTATGTCTGGACCATAATTTCTTTACTCATGAAGTTAGTTTCATAAAACTTCATACACACATCTTGACCCAAAGGTTTGTCATGTTACAAAAGTAGGTCACTAGGTCAAGTATTATGCATCTGTCAGTCTGCTATTCATGTCCAGGCTGTAATTCACTCAACCTTCATTCTAGATTAATGAAACTTTACACTCAGGTGCATCTTGGCATAAGGTTGTGTCATGGACCAAAAGTAGGTCACTAGGTCCAATATCTAGGTCATGGTGATAGGCTATCTTTAATGACTACAGTCATTCCAAAATGAGACCTGTGATTTTCAAGGTTATAAATGAGGCAAGGGCGGCATGGATCCAGCAATATCTGATTGCATTTTTTATGGGTCTTCACAAACATTAGTGGGATTGTGGAAGAGGCCAAAATCTCATGCTTATGATACCATATTAGTGGTGCCACCCACACTTTGACAGAAATTATGAGTTAAAATGTGTTGAAAGATAAAAAAAATTCCGTATCAAACATTAATTGAATTAGACATGCCAAATTTATAGAATAAACCGTGTCCAATGTTAATATGTTCTATAGCGACTTTTGCCTATTTTTCTTAGATCACCAGACCTGTAAAGTTGGAAGAGGTAATTTTTGTAGGTTGCTCTTGTACATAAAACTCTACTTAGTAATATACTTTTTGGGTCACAGTGACCCAATCAATGTGTATCCTTGAGCTCTTTTTGGAGGTCATTAAGCACTTAAGGAAAGGACATTTAATTCAATAACTTGATAAAGAATGACGCGATCCATACCAAATGTGCCACAAATGTGAATCATGTGGAAGTTTGACATTGCATAATATGGATGAAATTGATTAATTTCTTCCAAGGCATGGAGGAAGTGCTTTTCAGGAAATGATTTTGGGGTGATTGTCAGCAGAGCATTAGGCCCATTGGCCTCTTGTTATAAGTGAAAGCATCAAAATTTTGTTCACAGAGCAAATACTAACATGAAATTAAATTGACAGGACAAGCGGAATCTTACCTTCTGAACATTGTTATCAATACTTTGTATTCATATAAATAGTGTATAGTGAAATCTAGTTTCATTGACAAACAGACACAGTTGTAGAATATAATAGGTCTTGTACACACGCACACAATATAGTGGCAGTAGAAATGGACCATAGCTGATATCAGTAGAAGAAACATTCCTGCAATGATGGCATGTTGATTTACTTACCTGCTGAGATCCTTTGATTTGGGTGTCACAGGCTTGGAGATTGACACATTGCCTGTTTCTGTCAATTTGTGCCCCGGGTAAGGTGGTCCGATCTATGGTTGCCAAGGCTTACTAGCTGTTGAAATCCTTGTTGGGTACTCAAGCTACTCAGTCATCCAGTTATCAATACATGCAACAACAAAATGTGGCAGAGAAATAGTGTGTAATAGACAAGCACATGATTGGTTGTGGGGCTAGCGTAGTCATCAACAGCAGCTGGTATTTGTCTTGTTGGCCAGGGGAAGATAAAAGCAAGGTGTTAAAATACTGAAAGAAATTAAAGTTTTGCGAAAACCAGAAGTGGAAATAGCTGGCAAGGGTCGACAGCAAAGGACCTAGTGTCTGCCAAAAAAGGCTCTTAGGTACAAATACTTTGAAGCGTAACCTGGCTGGTTTCACCCAAGACAGGTTCATGAGGGACTGAAGTTCAGTTGATGCTTATACAGTACAGGGTAAAATTGGCTATACATATACATATACATATACATATACATCTACATATACATATACATATACATATAGCCATGTAAATGACATTGCAATTACATGTACTGTAACACTGAACTTCCTTATGAAAACCATCAAACTGATCCTCTTCTCGCTAGCCAGTGTTAGTAAACAGAAATCTGGCCTTATAAAAGGGATGGCCTCTCCTAAGGAGGAAAATATGTAATGAAAATATCATATTTGC
Source organism: Hermodice carunculata (assembly GCA_964020975.1). Lineage (NCBI taxonomy): Eukaryota > Metazoa > Annelida > Polychaeta > Eunicida > Amphinomidae > Hermodice > Hermodice carunculata. The sequence goes on from OZ026617.1 coordinate 50,985,426, forward strand.
TGCTGGAGAAGTAACATCTGCACAGTGGGTTGTCTCCTGTCATTTTTTGGGGGGGGGGGGGGGTACTTCAAAAAAGGGAGACAACCGTTGTCATGTTCCAGCTGTTCTTTTGTCAGCTGAAGCATGGCTTGTCAGGCAGTGGAAAAACCACTACCAAGCCATGCATTACCAAATTGTAAAGTAATGGGTTCAAATCACATGTTTCAGTGTACTTTGACAGTTGTTGTTAGCAATATAAGGGTCAAGCATAACATCGTTCTAATCTCCATCATCAAGAATAGTGTGCAACTAAAGTACACACAGAAGTATCTGTATCCCCATTTTAATTGATCATAAATCTTTATGTTGAAGTTTTTATCCTGCAATAATATCTTTGGCTTCTAAACTGCTAAACGTAATATCTATCACTTTTTTTTTTTTTTAATTTTAGTGAAGACCCTTACACCTTCAAAGGTAGTCAGGGCTTGTACATAGAGGAGATGCCTGTGGGTCTCAAACCACAAAGTCAGCACCGAAAACCTCGGAAGGGGAAAGCAGAGACATCTTCAGTGAAATCCATGGCCGCAATGACTGCAGTGCCAGAGCATGGTGCTGCTGCTGAAGTCAGCCTACAAGGCAGCTCAGAAGGTTCTGAAGAAATCCAGCCCAGGAAGAAAAAGAGAGTGAGTCCAATCAGTTATGAGGACATAGAGGAAGGAGAAAAGGGTCCCAGTATGGCCACTACAGAAACAACGTTGTCCATCTTGCAGCAAGCCACGCTGGAGGAGGAGTCTGAAGAGTCGCAAGAGGACGGGTTTACAGCACTGCGGGAGAGGCCACGACATAGTCCAGTACAGACTGGTAAGACCTCTAAGCATAAAAAGTCAAAAGAAGAGCACAAGAGGAAAAAGGATTCTGATTCAGACAAATCCAGTAAAAAGCGACACAAGGGAAACAAAAGTCAGCAGGAAAGTGGAGGGCCTGAGGTCACCGTGTTGCATGGTGGGCAGCCTGGGTCACAAGACAGAAGGAAAGTGACATCAAGTTCAGACAAAGAGGGAACAGACGCCAAGGTAGATCCATCCCCAGTTGTCCAGCCACTAACCCAACAGAATGTGATCAGTAGCTCAAAAGCAATGGCTGATGTCTCAGGGCAACAGAGTTCAAAAGGATCTGCTCAGGGTCCACTGTCAATGGAGGAGACAGAAACAGCAGATGAAACGGTGGTACTCTTGAGAAGAGAGGCAACAGCAGTTGAGAACGTCGCCCAAGGCATTTCAGAGTCACAAGAGGGCTGTCAGAGAGATAATGTGTTTATATCTCCACAGGGAACTCCCAGGCGACGGGTTGCCAGGTCCAGGGTAGGTAACGCTTTATGCTCTTTCCTCAGCACAATGTGCAGAAGAACTCTTCACCTCCATCATTTGGTTGTCTCTGGAAGTATGGCGCACTGGTAATTAACAAAAGGCTATGTTATAAGGAGTTTGAATCTTAAATCATAATTTATGATGAACGGGAGCTTGACTTGTAGTGGGTAGGATGCAGGGGTTACAGTAGTACCTGTCTTGAGAGACCCCTCCAATGAGAGACCGCATATCTTTTTAACACCGCTCTCTCAGAACACTGTGCTGTCTTTTCCATGTTATTATACCTCTAATGAAAGACCACCTGTTTGGAGAGACGACATTTTTACCTGCCCCAGAGGTGGTATCTCAAGACAGGGACCACTGTAATGTGTGAAAAATGGTGTACAGTAGTCCTTCTTTTTAGAGACCACTCGCTCAAAGAAAACCACTTTTGGACCTGCCCTTTGGGTGGTTTCATAATGGAGGGACTTCTGTATACCAAGCTGAGGTTAATTCTGTCATAGTAGTTGGGTAATTTCATTGTTGTGGCATTGTTGCACATTGTGTATATTTTCACAACTCCCCACAGTTTGCCATGGTGAGTTCACTTGTCAGACCAGAAGTAGGCTGGCACTACTTTCATAACCAAGAAGTAGCCCCAGCAGATCAGACCATATTGTAAATACTTGTGTACAGATGGCGCCACAAATTACGAGATCTGACAAAGCAAATAGAAGATTAAGGCCAATTGGTTCTATTTTTGGTTGTGGCACAGTAATTTATTCATGGCCTAATCAAGCTTGAAACCTGAGTGGAGATCTTCTGCCAACTTCACAACAGCATTTGAACTTCAGCAAGTAAAATTTTTTGCGTAAAGTAATTTTTCCTATGATAGAATGGGATCCCAGTGTCTGCTCATGCTTCCTTTGTGATACACTGCATTCTGGGAACTGGTCAATCAAACCAAAATAACAAATCATGTCATACCAAACAAGAGAGTCACATTTTCATGTGAAAACCCATGTTCTACGTAGCAACCACAGTCCATGACTGTAGTATAAAAGAAGCTGGCACGTTTTTTTCAACAGTTCCTGATGAGATATATAGTACAAGCATCTAAACTAGTCAAACATCTACAGCTACTTGCCATAGTCTTTGAGCTGACACCAAAAAACCGGTTTCATAATCAATTGCAAACTTGGTAGTGAGGCTTTAGTCAAGTTGTATATCATAGGCTGATCGTGTCTTGGATAGACACGGTGTTCTATGTTCTATGTTCCAGTGACAAAACTGCTGTCAAGACGAAGTAAAAGTTACTTTTCTTAAAAAAAAGCTATGATTTTTTGTCACTGTAGGTTCTAGGATCCACTGTTGGTAGTCCACCAGAAGACTCGGGGCATGCCGGTCGGTCAGGCAGCAGGAAACGGGAGGCCCAGGGAACAAGTAAAGAGGGCGGAGGTGCTGCTGGCCAGGTAAACACTGTGCTCTCAAGGTTGTATTAAAAGCTTCTGCTTGCACATGTACAGTGGAACCTCCTGTTTAACCTAATTCTCCATGAATTAAGGCTTGGTCAACAGTTGCACTTGGGGAATGTTTTCAAATAGGCCTGTCTGCAATTCTCACTTAAGTTGTCTTTTATTAACAGCAAAATGAGTACACACCATTGACGCAGACGACATTTTACTGCCAGCCAGTTTCGGCTGGATTTGGAGGGAGGGGGACTAAATCTGAACACTTACAATTCATCATGTAGGCTCTAGATTGTCTTGATATTCAGATAGCAGTAGTCAGCCATGAGGGCAATTTACTTACCAAGGTCCTCTGTTCAGTGGCACAGACATTGAATGTATACGCATTATAGGATCATAATATAGACAAAAGATACACATACATGTATTATACTGAAACAACTTAATATACATATTTCAATTATACACTGAAAATATCTACATGTAATATTATTGGATATAAATCTCCCTGAACAGTGTTTGTATGCTTTCATAACCTGGATAATTTTGAACTGTTACAGTTCTATAGATTGACATATTTGCTCAAGGAAATGCAGTTTTGGGTTCGGAAACTGACTCTGTGGAATATCACTCCATACTGCAATGGCAGAAATATGTTCCTCATGTTAATTATCCATTAACTGGGATTAACAGATTACAGTTATTCCTGAATAGTGTGGTTCTTCTGTAGCAGAAAAATCAAGTTGCTCACACATTTTTAGTATTTAAAAATGAGTGTATCCGTAGGGATGTCTCAATAATGTATCCTTCCATTGAAAAGATCATGATGATATTGTTTGTATAAATTTATGCTTTTGGATATGTGGCCATTTCTGTATTTTCTTACAGACATTATTGATCTGAAGGTCTAAATTGCTAGCTAGCTAGCCAGATTGATAGATAGACAGGCAGACAGATTGATATTTGAGGTTCCGATATTTGTATAAGTACATGGAAACATTCAAAACTTCTCAAGCTTAGTACAACATGCAAGAGATCAGTGACCTTGAGTCCCACTTTTGAGGCATCAGTATAGTCTAGAACCTAGAGGACCAAATGCTATATGGATATACATTAAGGTTATTATGTTTATAAAGCGTATTGCAGAGATACTTGACTTTGAACAAAATACATTCATTGTATTTACATTATTTGGTACCTTAAAATGAGAAACTTAAGCAAAAACTTTAAAGAAGCCAATATTTGACATGTGGCCAATTTTAAAGAGAAATAGTTAATTAAAGTATGGTGATGTCCACTTAGTATGTAGCTGTATAGCATTTATACCAACACATTTGTCGATTTCATGTCCTTTTAGTATGTTGATTTGAATCCCAGGAGAAGTATTTCAGTCACAGATACATCTTTCCCATTTTTTCACTTTTGAGTTTAATAACTGTTAATTTTATAAACAATACTCCGGAGACACATGATAGATAATTATATAACAAATATCTTACATTACCAGGAAAAGAACTTTTGTGATGAAACGCGTATCAGTAAGCTTACCACCAACATAGATATTACAAGAGAGTTTCTGTGTATTTTGCAGCATGCCTCAGGAGGCCAGCCTGGCCCCAGTGGGGGGAGAGGTACAGGGGGACAGGGAGGAGGTGGCGAGGAACCCCCTGAACAAAGAAAACCAAGCCAGGACCCCACCCAGGCCACTGATGCACCACCTGCGAAGAAAAAGAGAATATGTCAAACTGTCATCATCACAAAAACAACAATAACCATCACAGAAGAAGATGTCAATGGAGAGATCAAGAGAACTTCCGTAAGTTGTCTTGAACCTCACGTATGAGGTGGTGAGGTCTGGAAGTTTCCAGAGTCATGGTTACCTATAAATGTCTACATGAATATCAATTCAGAATTTAACTCTTTCAGTGCCAAGTTTTTGACGGAGTCCACAGCTTTCCTCAGCACACATTCGGGCACAATGTGCCCGAAGCATGCCAAGGAAAGCTGTTGACCTGGACCATTATTAGCCCCCACCGGCGACTATAGATTGGCACAGTGTCCTTCCATCCGTCCTACCAGCAAATCTTGTCCGGACTGTATTTTTTCTACTGTAACACCTACACCTACCAAATTTGGTGGGTGGATACTTCATAGGGGTGTGTCATGCACCAAACTTGGGTCACTGTGACCTTGACCTTGACCTCCCATAAAGATTTGCCTTTTCCGGACTATATTTCCCATACCAGAACACCAGGGATGTGTATAGAGAGTACTTAATACTTCCCTGCATAACACCTATACATACCAAATTTGGTGTGTGGACCTTTGACCCCATTAAGTTTCAGTTTGTCCGGGCTATATTTCCTATTCCATAACACCAGGGACATGTATACAGAGTATACGTCCCTGCATAACACCTATAGCTACCAAATTTGGTGTGTGGACAGCGCATAGGATAGGGGTGTGCCTCGCACCAAACTTGGGTCTCTGTGACCTTTGACCCCCTTAAAGGTTTAGCTTATCCAGGCTATATTTCCTATACCTTCACACCTACAGCTACCAAATTTGGTGGGTTAATACTTTATGGGGTAGGGGTGTATTGCGCACCAAAAGTGGGTCATTCTGACGTTGACCTTGACCTTTAATCCACATAAAGATATAACTTGTCCAGGCTATATTTCCTAAACATAACAACTACATATTAAGTAGCTCTGTAACCTTGAAATTAGATCAGGGTGACCCAGATAACTAATGATTGCGTAAAATTTTTAGTAATTCTGGTATTAGTAGGTATACATACCTCTCAACCATCAGAGAAGCCCACCCGACCACCCTGCTTCCTTTGTCACAGCTGACATCAACTCACCTTTGTTCAAAAAAAGAATGATAATATGGGGAACATGCACACTGGGAGTCACCACCAGATCCATAGGAACTGAGAGATGGTGCCAGGTTTTGGAATCAAGTGAGTGACCTAAACTTGATTTCTTGGAAGTTTGCTTGAGACACAGAGGTCTTGGCGATGGTGGGTGAGAGGTATATATACTTACTAATACCGAAATTACTAAAATAAAAAATCACATTTCCAGCATTTAATAAGCATTTAGTTCCATGTATTTGTCAATTGTATGATTCATTCACCCATGTCATGCCAGTGTTGAATAAACAAGGTGTAGGTTTACCCATCAGGGAACCATACTGGACCGAGAAGGAATCTACAACTGTCAAAAGGACCCTTCCCCCAGGAACCATGACAATAATATTACCTGTTTTCTCTGTTGTATCAATAGTTGCATTACCTCATAACCATGACAATTAAAAGAATGATTGGAACATCATCAGTTTCACAAAGTTGAGCTTCAAATTAAGTGAAAAGCAATTTCCTGTGTGGAGAGGTGGGTTTATGTGGGTTGTAAAGTGTCCCAGTATATACTGTTCAGTCCAGTGGTGACATTTTTTTTTCCTGCAGGAAACCAAGGTAGAGGAACTCAGTAACAGGTTTGCAGATTATGAGGAGGACAGCCTGGGGACTATATCCCCAGGCCGTACACGTAGCACTCTGTCTCCAGGTGACCTGGCCGATATCAGTTCCTCAGTCACTGGCAGTACGCCCAGTAGCCATAATGCTACCAAAGGCAGCGTACCCGCGAGCCTCACCACACAACCATCAAGTAGGGCCACTGAACAGAGGCAAGCCAGCAGTCTTGCTGTTGTGGGATCTCCAGTGGAGTCAGCAAGACAAACCTTGGAGAAGCAGCCCAGCGAGGCAGCGCCATCTGGGGATAAATCTGCCACTATTCCATCATCAGCAAAACCTGCAACCAAGGCAACCACTGTCACAATGGACTCTGCTTCGCTGTATTCACATCCAGAACAGTCTGGTCAGAGCCTGCTGAAGCGACCATCTCACAAAGGTAGCGTTGATCAATCGGCCTCATTGTTTACTGCTCCAGAAAGACAGACACTGGAAAAACAAACAAGTACCGAGAAAACATCATCAACAAACACATCAGGTAGTGCCAAACAGTCGGCGTCTCTATTCTCCGAGCTGGACAGGGCTATATCAAGTGATCGCAGCATACCATGTGCTCAGACATCAGACATAACTCAAGTCTTTGCAAAACCTACATCAATTAAAAGGACACGATCTGGGCAGGGCTCCACCTCTATGGAGCAGATTACTTCCAGTAATGGTGCGAGTAGAGAGAAAAGTTTAGAAGAATATAGCGATATCATTCCAGATACCATACCCACTGAGATTGCAGAGACATCTAGCAGGAGGAGAAGGAAAGGTAAAGGGATACAAAAGAAAGGGGCGAAATGGCTAGCTGGGACCACCAGTGATTCGACTGGAAGTCATGACATAACCAAGATCGCCAAGCCTGGGGAGGCCCCAACAGGTCAGTTACAGGATAATTTAACCCTTTCCTCCATGAATGGGCAGCCAGAACTGACTGGTGGTCAAGTGCTCTTTGTTTCAATATTAATGCCCCCTCCTGCCAGATGAGGGGCATATAGTGACAACTTTTTCCATCAGTCTGTTCTCGTCCATGTCTGGGCTATAACACTGCTTATCTTTTTTTTTAGAGTCATGAAACTTCACACCTGTGTGTTTCTGGACAAGAATGTGTGTCATGAAACAAAAGTAGGTCATTAAAGTCAAGTATGTGGGTCATGATGACACATTTGTGTAAACCTGCAATACATTAATATTCAGGTAAAAATTCTTGTAATATTTGACTTCGTTCCACAAAACTGGGTATGAACTTGTGGCTTGAGACCCAAGGGTGTGTCATGAAACAAAACTATGTCAAATACTGGTCCATTATCCACATCGTTGTGATGTAGCCTTGTAAAATGATGTCCAGGCTATAATTCTTTTACTCTAGAACTTAGTTTCATTTCATAGCTTATTGTGATTACATTTGGAGGGGAACACACGTCTAAGAATCTATGATGATAGTATCAACAGCATTGAAAGACAACTTGAAACTTACAGGAGACACCTGTCAAGATAGCGTGCCACAAGTTAACAGTTTTCAATAGCATGCTTTGGGTGCCCAATGCCCAACCCATGCCAATGAAAGCTGTTTTTCAGCAACAAAAAGAACTTATTTTTTAATTGACAAGAAGTGATTTAAAGTCAGGAAAAATACCTTGGTTACTCAACTTTTTGTATCAACTCACTTGAGTCAGCTGAGGTTATAGAACGGGCCTCCATCTGTCAATTTCACATTTTTGAATTGTCCAAAATTTTCAACCAGATCCACTTCAACCTTTGTGGGGATGTACATGTACCTTGAATGGGTGTCTACCAAGTATGCTCCAATGGTCTGTACATTTTGATCCCCCTATCTCCTTAGTGGGGGGAGACATACAGATTTGCCCTTGATCTGTGATCGCTGACAAATTTTTCAATTGGGTACTTAAATTGTTGGTCACATTTCATTGATTTCTGGGGTTTTTTGTGGGTTTTTTTTGTTGTGAATTTACTACAAAATCTTTGAAAATCTTCATCAAAACCACTTGTCAAATAGCTTCAAAATTGGATAGGAAGACTTCGGGGTGGGGTACCCGGAGACCAGTGTGGGACTTGCAGTGGGTGGAATGTCTAGGTCAGCTGAGGATGGCCTGTTCACACAGCCCTCTTGCTTTATGAGCTTTCGATCAAATCACTTAAGAACTGTTTTATGGCCACAGGACTGGAACCAGAATCGGAAGAGTTTGATGAGCCAATGAGAGAAGCCATCAGAGGCACGCAGGCCAGGTGAGGATTACATGTATTTTATTCACTTTTTCTCAAGTCTGTATGTCTATATACATGTATGTGTATTTTATGTACCGGTATGTATCTATGTACTGGTATGTATTCTATAAATATAAGAGGAATATTAAGTCTTAAAATTCTTAATAAAAGGAGCTTTCAGTCAGGTACCAGTACGCCAAGTCTTAATGCAATGGTTTTGCCTTGTGTGACACATCATGCTGCAGCAGGGGCAGCTGTAGCATGACGTGTAAGCCATGTAAAAGCCAAGGACCAAGCTAGGCCAGTAGCAGCCTAGTATGGAAAGAGTTAATGAATATAATAAGATCTCTGGCAGAGTAGGAGGCAGTGGCTTGCATATTATGTATCAGTCTGAGTTTGTACATTGTGACGTTCACATGCACAGTCGTCCCTCTCTTCAAAGACCCCCGTTATGAGAGCCCACCTGTCTTGAAAGACCACCTGTTTTGAACGATTGTTAATTGCTGATCCCCATCAGTGTTCCTTCAAGGCAGGTGTCACTGTGCACATTGTATACTACAATTGACTTCGGCGTTCACCAGTATAAAATTTGACCACATGCATCAGGTGGCTTCTGACACATAAATCTGAGGTATAACACTCTCAACATGCTTCCAGGGTTGTACTTACGACTGATCGGAGAAGTTAGTAGGAATTACGGTGAAATTAAACATAGCTGTAAGTCAGATTGAACACAATTATACAATGTATTGTAGTTTTACTGACTCTGTCAAAGTGATCTGTAGCAAAATTGTGAACCTTTGTCATGACTTTATTTTTTTTTGGGGGGGGGGGATCTGAGTCAGAGAAGTGGGAAGATAAGGGGAGCTAAAAAGGGATGATATGGTACAGCAGATTCCTCTTTTGAAAACCACATTTTAGGCAGATTTAAAGTTGTTGCATAAAATGGTTGATGTTTCAAATGAGGGACTCCTGTAAATGATTTTTTTTTTAAATACTATTTTATGCCTCCAAAGATAGGTCGAGTCTGCTTTTCATTTGGCAAATTACCCTTTTTTTGTGGAAGGTAAATAAGGATATAAGTACAATTCCTTTAACCTTTAAAATATTTGACCATTGTGAGGAAAAAAACAAGAAATAAATGCGACCTTCTGCTGTAGCCCGGAAATCCCACCAGGTGGAAGTATTCCTTCAGAGACCATGGTCATCACCGACCCCATGGCAACCACTGGCTCACCAGACCAGCCTGCTGACTCCAGCCCTGGTGACAGTGAGGGCCCAGCTGCCCTGGCCTCCCCCACTGGCTCTGTACATACCCCCAGCAAGGAGACAGGTACTGTAAATTGCTTTATTTTTGTATGTTTAAAGTTTGACAGTGTTGTGTTTTTGAAATTTCACTGTGGTTTTAATTTCACTGTTTGGGACATAATTCCCATTCAAACAATGTCAAAATACTATTACACTGTGTATTGTAATTTTGAAATTTTTGTGCAATCAATGAAATCAGGGACCACTGGTGCCATTAGTCAATTAGCCAAATGCTAATGTTTCATTTTTAAATATTTGGCTAAAGAAATTTGCTAATGGCCAATACATTTTAACATAAATTCCCTAAGAGTGAGGTCAAATTCTGCAGCAGTGATTACCATTTTATTTGTCGATTTGACTCCCAAGTTTTGAAGGCCCAGATCTGTCCCTGGAAATTAAGCAAAAATAAGAATGCGGCAAAATTGAAGCAAGTGACAGTAATTCATAAGCAGTACAGTACAACCTGTGAGGTACATAATACAATGTTTTCGTAACAAGAAGTTTAGTTATTTCAATATATATATATATATATATATATATATATATATATATATATATATATATATATATATATAGTCAAAGATAGCTGGAACTCCTAGAATTGCTTAAGACCTCAAAAATGATATTATTTTTTCATGGTTTTTGCCATATAACAAGATAGACATACAAGTATTCACTAGTGGTATAGACAAAATGGATATTGTATGAAATAATTAATATTTTATGATCAAAAATTTGTAGAGAACAATCCTTTTGAAAAAATAAAGCAATGCCATTCATGTGTATGTGAAGCAAGAAATTTTGTGAATGGTCTGCAGTAGAGGAGAGAAAGTTTTAACCCTTTGCTCCTATAAACTGGCCAAAAAAAACAAGACAAGATGCACGGTCAAACCTGAATTAAACGGCCAGTCGAAGGAACCAGTCAAAGATGTCCACTGACAGAGTTGGGTTTCAACCTTTTCTCTTTCACTGGCTGATGTTTGAGTGTTCTTTTTAACTTTTTAAGTGCCAAATTTTGGACTGAGTCAACAGCTTTTCTTGACGCGCATTGGGTGCAATGTGCACCGAGAAAAGCTGTTGACTTGGGATATTTTCCCTGGAACTATAGGCATGCTGGTACTTGAATGAAAGGTCTTTTTGCGAGGAATACAAATCTGAGATCCTGATGATAATTCAGACTAGTTTGACTTTAGAAGATCGACTTTAGACATTATTGGCTCTGAAAGAGTTAAAAAGGGGATCCTTTTGTGGACGAGGCCTCCAGGGCATGACTGTTCATGGACATATTAGGTACTTTATAGGCCTAAATTAAAAAAACAGGAATGTTCTAACAAAATGAAATTTATGTTGATACATGTCAGGTACCCGAGTGATAGCCAAGTGGAAGGATGGCGTGTACTACGCAGGACAAATTGTCTGCAAAGTCGAAGGTCAGCCCAAATACTCGGTCACATTTGATGATGGTAACATTGACAATGTGAGGGAGTCCGAAATGATTTTCACCGAGCTACTTCCTGCAAATCAGACTGTGCTGGCAGAGTCGAGCGATGGGGTGTATGAGTCTGGAATAATTGTGGATCATTATCACGGAAGAGAAGGCTGGGGATATGTGGTGGAACTGTTAGAATCATCTGTCAGGAGCAGGTAAATGCTGACTGAGGAAACAAGTTTTTGGGAAACCAAATATTTCATTGATAGGAAGAGAAAAAGATCAGAAAATCCTGTTTTGAAGTGAAAAGTTAATTTTTTTTTAAGTGGTGGCAGTTTCTTAAGCCCATTCAACTCTATTTTACAATCAAAGCTTCTTGTGCTGATGTTAAGGTAAATACAATGCCCAGAAATTAAGATGATGGTTCTTTGACTTCAGGTATCCGCGTTCTCGGGTGGCCCTGAGTGCTGAGCAGGCGGCTTCATTGATATCAGAGACAGCCACATCGGCGACCACACAGAGCACGAGCCTGGCCGACGTCAGCCTGGGTAAGGCATGATCTACAGTGGATGTCTCCGTGACCCATTTCAAATCAGTCCTTGATTTACCTGTATTTACCTGGAAGTGAGATGGGGATTGTGTTTTCAAATTATCCATAGACAGAGCTTTCAGTGAAATACACATACCAGGGATGCCCTAATATGTGGGCACAGCTAAAGTTGCCCGTGCATGTGTAGCGTGTTATTCCATTCTCTTCAAGCTGTTCTTTACAGTACGTCCGGGCAGAATTGTCATTTTTTTATGCCCCCCCCCCCCCATTTATGTCCCCCATTAACAAAGTTTGGCGGGGTGGGGTGGGTGGATGTACTGTTCTTAGCTTGTCCAACTGTCAATCAGGAGCAGAATCCTTGCAAGCAAAATGTCTCATGATTAACAGGCCACAACAAATTCAAATTTTAATTTTACCTAAATTGTAACCTTGACACGATTTCTTTACCTGATGACATTTTTGTAACCTGGACCACATTTTCAAGGTCACCAGACATGGTGTGTGTGTGTGTGTGTGTGTGTGTGTGTGTGTGTGTGTGTGTGTGTGTGTGTGTGTGTGTGTGTGTGTGTGTGTGTGTGTGTGTGTGTGTGTGTGTGTGTGTGTGTGTGTGTGTGTGTGTGTGTGTGTGTGTGTGTGTGTGTGTGTGTGTGTGTGTGTGTGTGTGTGTGTGTGTGTGTGTGTGTGTGTGTGTGTGTGTGTGTGTGTGCGCAAAGCAGGACGGTAATATCCGGTCTGTCAGTGGTAACTGTTCTAGTTAATCACTAGTCGTTAAGTTAATTGATATAAATAATATGATTATGTAATCACTGATGGAATAAAGTAATGTTTCAGCATGGGGCCATGTTTTGCTGTGCTTGTATATTAGGATATTCTTGAAGTACATGTGCCAATATGCCCAGTCTTAAGTCAGTGGTTTTTGCATTGCCTGGCAAGTCAGGCTGCAGGTACCACATGAGTAGCTGCAGGTAAAAACCACTGACTAAAGCCTTTACCACCATTGTCTGGAATGAGTTATTCCTGGACAGAATAACCATAAAGGACCTATAGTTCAATAAAATATTGATGGCATGTCATCCTTGTCCCATGGAAACACAATCAGATAAATTTTTTATATGAGTATGTAGACATACATATGAATAATGTGCCATAACCCCACAGGTTTTCATAGTACTTTGTAGGTGCATAGTGGCCAGAGAGTGCCGTCTTTGCTGTTAAAGTCAGATTTTATAACACCTAAACTTACTATTTTCCACATCCACTTTCTGAATACCGCCAATCTTTGAAGCACTAACTTTGTTTGCAGATAATTTGGTTGAGCATAAACGCAGACATCCAGGTGCCAGTAAAGACTCAAGTACACCAGGTGGCTCTGTCAGCAAGACTAGCACATCAAGGGAAACACCAGGTGGCTCCACCAGGAAGGACAGACCTTCTAGGCAAAAACCGGGTGACTCCACCAGCAAAGCTAGTTCGACATCTGCAAGTTCAAGACAGACACCAGGTGGCTCCACCAGTAAGGCTACTTCAACATCTGCAAGTTCAAGACAGACACCAGGTGGCTCCACTAGCACCATAGGCAGTGCATCGAAGAGAACTCCTAGAGCAGCAGCCACTGCAAGTACATCCAAAGGGAGTGGGGCCAAGAAGAAGCAAATGCCATCCACAAGTAAATCAGCTGTTAAAAAAAGCATGCACCAAGTAGCACCCAAAGCGACCAGCACTCCAACACCAAAGCGATTCAAGTCAAGACTTCAACCAGGTACTTGAAGTTTATATCATGCTTTTATTATTATTCACCCATTTGATCTCAGGTTTCAAGTGAAAATAGTGTGACTTCTGCTGTAAATTATTGCGTTCAATAGAATCCATATGCTTCATAGAACGCCAGATCAATATTGGATCACATGGAAGCACTCGTTGGTCCCAATACCATAGTATTCCTTTTTAGTATGCAAGGTGCTTTAAGAAATTTTCAGAATGTGAGTCCCAAGGTCATGTATATTTAATTTGGCATGATATTTGGTAGAAATTTGCATTCACCCATTCTTCATTGAAGAACACTGGTGTACCCGCTTCAAGAACTTACTTTTCTTCAAGGTTTTAAAACTGCACAGTAAATATATATACATGTATATGTGGAATTATTATAGTCAGTAGGTTTACATTTTAATGAAGTGTAAAGTAGTTTTCCTGGAGATATATTCCTCTGTGCTTTCTTTTCTACAACTTTCCTTTACTCCCCATTGTATTGACAGGTGAAACAAACCTATACATGTACACTGAAATTGTGTGTCAATCTGCGATAGTTTGGAAGATATGGAGCTTACAAATTTTAGTTGCCCCTAATTTGCATAATTTTAATCATCATGACTATTCCAGATGACATGCACAATTTCAGTGGTAGTGCCTAATAGGTCCATCAGCATGGCAAATTTGGTGGTTGAAAAACTGAGGAAAAATTTGGTGGTAAGGAGAAAGAAAGGAAGGAAGGAAGAAAAAAGAATTCTTGGAGAAATAAAATGTCTGGGTTTGCACCCCAATATAATGAATATGAAAATCCTATGAGACAGTCGTGAGTAAATACAGCTTGAGTGAGTGAAAGCCTGAGACATGAGTAAATACAATGTGAACTTGTGTATGAAGTGCCTACAACACATGAGTAAATACAATGTGAACTTGTGTATGAAGTGCCTACAACACATGAGTAAATACAATACAACCTTGGGTATGAAGAACCTATCAGGCTTGAAGAGACCCTGAGGCATCCAGACCCACATTATGCATTATGATGTGACCAGTATTACTATCCAGGATGGGGCAATAAACTCTCATATACCCACAATATCTAACAGCATCCAACATTACTGCAACAAAAAACAATCCAAAGGTCATTAATGTCAAAGCAAACAGACTTGCTGACTTTTTAACTGAAACAAAGAGTTTCTTGGAAGTTCCCTGGCAATGGCAATGATTTTAACATGAACACAATATCTGACATCAGAATGTGACATCAAGTACTAGTGCTCAACACCTAGTCATCAGGCCTTACATATCCACTATTTCCTGCTCTGTCTCCTATTCATTAACCTGTAACACCTCTGCAGGTATTATGATCAATGTATATCTTGACCCTGTGCCCTTGATTTTATTTACAGAGACACCTCTGGCACCCAGTCCACTTGAGGCCATAGAGAGTTCTCCCGTACAGACACGCAGGAGTCAGCGGAAGGCTCAAACTGGTTCGTTTCTCTTATCTTTATAACAGTTAATGTTTTTAAATTGCAGTTCAGATCAGAGCTTAATGTGTGACTGGCATCATGATTTACAATTCTGTGTATGAACATTTCATGCATTTGCCTGCTCAAAGCACACAGGTCTAAAAATGTAATCAGCAATATTTCTATGCCTCCCAGGGTAGGAATTATATTGTTGGGTTGTCTTTTTCATCTGGTCAGTGTTTGTTATTACAAAATCTCAAAAAAGTACCAGGAGAGATCTTGCTCAGTTTTGGTTGCACAATTATCTCATAAGGCTAAGATGAACTGATCAGATATCTGGGTCACTGTGATGTGTTAAGTGATGAACATGGGTCAAGTTTTCAAAATATTAAGTCAAAGCGCATTTAGCCTTCAAAGGTGCCCATGCCTAATTGAAGTAAAAGCATTGTGACATTCGGCACCTGATGCCTTATTGGTGTCATTGACACACTCTTTAAATAGGTCATGACCTCATGACTCATTTTTACTCATAACTGGAAAAGTTTTCATCCAATTGGACAAGAGTCAGTTCTATGAATAGCTTGCAGATAGTCACACTTTTTTCTTGTTTACACCTCAGCATGGTAGTAAGATGAACTAACAGAGACAATATTTAGCTCAGCTGAGCTGATAGGATGGGTGGTTGATCTGTTGTCCCTATGTTCACATTTCACATTTTCGACTTTTCCAAAACTTTCAGCCAGATTTGCTTGAAATTTGGTAGGGATGTACCATGGGTAAATCTCTGCCAAATTTATCAGATGATTTTATTTTCTGTGAATTTTTGTTTTCGTTTTTAGGCAAAATCGAGAGAAAAAAAATATTCTCCAAAAGTATCAGACCAACTGATTCAAAATTGTATACATGTATGTACACATCTGGGAATCCCTAGACCTTGATTTGTTCCCCAGATGGCACTGTGATTTCTATTTTTAACCCTTTTGGCCTTGTGGGCTGAAAGGGTATTGTCATCCCCTGCGCTGTCCATCTGTCTGTCTGCCTGTCCATTTGGTGTTACCTTTATAACTAGAAGTTTTAGAGTTGGGACTTCCAAATTGCATGTGATTATACCTCGTTATAAGATCTGTTTTGTATGTGAGCATGGTTGACCTTGACCCACTTTTCAAGGTCACACTGTGGTCACATATGCAAAGTGATGTTACTGTTCTAACTATTGAAAGCCTGCATCTATCAACCTGAATTTTACACAAGAGAAGCATCACAGAGTGTTTTGAAAACATGTATTAAGTCAAGATCATACCTTTTTATTTGACCTACTTTTTCAAGGTTAAAAGTCAAGTGCACAATGGAAATGCTGATGTTACTAAGAGGGTTTTTGAGATTTGGCATCCAAATTGCAATGATCATGCAGTATAATAAAACCTAACTAAATTTCATACATTCAAGGTCACTGAGCATTATCTTGCTGATATTACCATTTTAACTTTTGAAAGCCTGCATCTGTTCTGAATGTTACACAAAAGAAGCACCATGGCATGATTCGAAAGCTCATTTAAAGTCAAGGTCATACCTCTGTTTTTACCTACTTTTCGAAGTCAAGAATCAAGAGTGCACCATTGTAGTATGGCTGTAACTAATGAGGTTTTTATGATCTGACTTCCAAATTGTGCATGGATATCCACCATTGTAAAACCTAACTTTCAAATATGCTTGACCCTGACCTGTTTTTCAAGGTCACATTGCACATAATCTTGTAGAATTTGGTTGCAGCAGGTGATAATAAAAACATTGCAGGAAAGAGCATTTAGTTCAAACATGAGTAACCTTGGCGTAGTTTTCAAGGTCACAAGGTGTCTGTTACATAACACTTGCTTACACCCAAGTATGGCCAAACCAAAATAGAGGCTACATGGAATCAATGTGTGATTTTTGCTCTGGTTACTTGAATCGATTTGTAGCCCACATTAGATTCTCAGTAATTTGTATTGAAAGTGGATGACCTATTTTTTTTTACCTATTTCTGACTTCTTTTCCTCGTATATCTTGGGTACGGTTGATCGTAGATCCATGGTTAGTATTGAACATGAATAGAAAAGTCCCTATGGGCTTTTCTTTGGTGTTTTTAAATTTGACTTTTGATAACCCAGAAAGGCCACACTGATTGATCGTAGGCCCCTGTTTACTATTGAACACGAATAGCGAAGTACATGTACATGTACATGTACTTGTGTGCCTTGCTTTGGTGTTCGTAAAGTTTACATTGAGTGTCTTTCAAAGGTCAAGCTCAGGTCACTGAACATATGAAACCATGTTAGCCGAAGGATATTAAGTGCTTTGCATTGTATCTTGTTTTGGGTGTTTTTGATATTTTTTGTGTGTTAAAGCTATTTTCAACTTCTCCATAACTGTCACTAAGATTCATCTGAAACTTGTGGAAATGTAGCTTGTGGTAGGGTCTTTTGAACAGTTGTTGCAGATATACAATAGGATAAGCATGCTGTCTTAAAATTGCCAGTGTGCCACCAATCAAGAGGGATCACCTGATATCTCCCGACCAATCAGATTCATGTATAGTAAGACTGTGTGGACCAATGACAAGTAATCAGGTGATCCAGATTTATTGTTTTACACCCATGCTACTATATCAGGCCTAAAGGAATTTTTTTTTCTTCAGAGTTATTCTCTGAAGTAAAGGGCCCAATCCCTCCAGCAGGCAGCCAGCTGTTCCAGGGATTGACCATCCTCCTGACTCATGTGGATAAAACTGAGGAACAACGCAAGCAAGACAAAAAACTACAGAGGGAGGCTCTGGAATTGTCCACTGATGAAAGCACTTCAGAAGGTACAGCAGCTTTACAAACCTATGACTAGAAAAATCAGTTTACAACTAAAGCACTCTGTTTTGTTTTTGTTTTTGGGGTGTGTGTGTGTGTGTTTTGTTTTGTTTTGTTTTTTTTTTTGATTTTTTGTCAGTTATATTTAATGAAATATTTTTCAACAATTGATAATTTGAGGGTTTTTTGTGTCTTTTTTATTTTTTTAATTATGACAGTGTGTTTGAAAGTTAAAAATTTTGTTTTAAACAAAGCAAAAGAGCATTTAACTGTTAACAGTGTCATTAAATTTTTGGTCCCTTGAACATATGGACCCCCACCCAAATATTCTGGCTCTGGAGTCCCAAGCATTCTGGAATTTAAGAACATCCTTCTGAACATTTGGGGACACCCTCATATTTGAATTTTATATAGCTTCATCAAATCTAAGAATCATAATAGTTACAGTACAGCAGGATATTGCCAAAGCCTGTCATGTTGCAGTAGAATCTGCCACTGTTTGTCTTGTTGCATACTGCAGGGGCAAAAGGCTTAACTGCAAATGTAGGTGGAATTGAATATGAATTTCATTATCACTTACAACTTTAGTATGTGAATAGACCCCTGGCATTTATTTCATTTCTCATTCTCCTTTCTAGGAGACTTTTAATGTGTCTTGATATTTTTTGGTCTTGTTATTACCGAGGGGTGGGACTTTGGATTTTAGAATATGTCGGTAAACTGATTTCCTCAAAGAATTATGGTATTATTAGGTTACACAAAAATAAAAATCATGAAGATTGGGGGGGGGGGGGCAGTTCTAGCATATATGGGCCTCCACAACACTTCACCACCAATTACTGGGACGCAGCCCAACTGTTTACCTGAAAAAATATTCCCCTGAAGGCCCATCCTTGGGGGGAGGGGAGAGATTAGATTATTTGATAATGATACCTGGTTCTGCTTTGCTTTGTTTCCACCCATTCCAGATACAAGTGTTGTATTGAGTTTTTACCTTCCTGTTTTGACTACTCCAAACCAGTCTCCTGGGTGACCAGTGTATTTTCAAATTCTTGGCCACTAGTTCATTTTATCACCATGGTTAAGATGAGGGTTGTACATTCAAGTTATTCATGAAACATCTAGAGCTTTCATGGAAGCACCAGCATACATAGTTTACTGTTAGTGGGGTTCTGCATTGTCTGGCAAATCATGTAGCAGTGCCCACAAGGGCAGCTGCAGCATGACTTGAGGCAGCTGCAGCATCACTTGCCGGGCAATGGTGCAGAAATCACCAACAAACGGATCTACTGAGGCCGTGTGGAATGAGCTAAGTTCCAGTTTAAATTGATTTTAAAAAGTCTGGAATTGAAAATAAAGACTGAGTTTGGTAGATAAGTTACAACCTATTGAAATGTTGTCAATGCAAGTTCTGCCCACATCAACAGGCAAATATTGTACGCATACTGATTTAAAACCTTGATATATCTGTGTGAAACTGACAATACTTTTAACCAATTAGTGCTACCTTTGGTTTTGTCTTATCAGATTCCGATGCGGAAGTGGTGCCATTTGACAAAGTCCATCTGCAGAGACAGATCGAGGCTGGAGGGGGCTGTATCCTTGACCAGTTTAACAAAGCACAGGTACATGTACAAAACAAGATGATGGGCACATCGCAATAAAAAAATTTGTCTGTTGAAGCAGTAGTTTAACAATCACAACATGTCCTGCTCTTGAAAACCACCCCAGGTGCTACATTGAAATAGTCTCATGTAACCAGCGGTCTTTCACGACGGGACAAGTCAAAAGAGATGGAATGGAGAACTGGCACATATTTGATTCATATACATGTACCAGTCTCTTGTATCAGGACGCCTGTATTGCATATTGTGGACATGCAGGAGTTGTACCACAAGATACTGTACTATAGTTTTGGAAAATTGTTCATCCTCAATTAATTTACTAACATTTGTGCCCCCACTTCGTGTACAAAATTAGAGTGGGCACAATTTTTAGATGACCATTGTTAAATGGGAACTCGGCAAAAGTCAGTTAAAGGGCCTACAGAAAGACGCATTCAAAATTGTATGCAACGGACTGATATGGATTGTTATTATACTTTATGTGATTAATTTTAACAACTTTTGCAGTGAGAATATAGTTTTCTTTAGCTTTGGAAAGTTTGAACCCTTTCAGCCTGAAGCAGCCAAAGTTCATGGCTTTTTGGGAAAGTAGCAAGAAAGATCCAATTCATTGTCACTGAACCTCGCATGACTAGAATCTCCCCTTGACAACATGCTGCTTGGCTTGGTGTTCCCCAGATGACTTTTTGGCTACTTTCATAAAAAGTATAATAATCATATAAAAGTTTAAAGTCACCAAAGTTATATTGTAGCGAACTGATTTGAAGGCTTTGAATTATGACTCCCTATTATTGTGGTCACGGTAGACCACAGTCAACGGTTTGGACAAATATTCCACACCAGCTTGTTTGCATAAAAAATCTTGTCCCATTCCTGCGCATCCAAACTTTGCATAAATTCCAATTAGCTTCGGACAATATTTTGATTTGTTACAAGTTTGTAGCAAAATTCTCTAGGCTAGCAATGCCTTGGACCCTTGATACAAATTACAATGACAAATGGTGATTCCATGATAAATTAGGAGATGGTAAACATACCTTCTAGAGAATGATTGTCCTCTCATTTTTTTTACCATACATCGAATCTGATTTAAAAGACATTTTCAGGTATGGCATTTCTGAATTTCTACATAGGCCAAAATGGAGAGAATAACTTATGTTTTATCACAAAACCCCATGGGGGGGGGGGGGGAAGTGGCATACAAAAATAGAAAAATAGGCATTGGGTAGGCTAGTAAGGTGCATTTCAAGGGACTTAAATATTTCCAATCCAATGATGTAAAATCTATTTCTGTAAATTGACTTACTTTCAAGCATACATTTTCGGGTCAGCGTTGATGATGGTCTTGCGAAGGCGTAGTTGGAGGTCTTGCAAATTCAGTTGGCACAGCATCGTCTTTTAACTTTGGCAGTGTTTTCAAACCTTACTTTGCCATCATAACATAGGGTGGATCATACATTTCTTCCACAAAATGCACAGAGCACAGCATCCAGCTGTGTGTCACACTGAAGTCGGCCCGTGTCAACTGTACTCTTGCTGCTGCTATGGTAGCCTCCATTTTGGATCCTTTGGGAAGAAGACTGGATCCTTTCCTGTGGGTATTTTGGCACAACCATAGGCAACACACCTTTTCACCATGGTGTATAGCTCTGGACTGACTGGCCCGAAAAAAAAGGCCCCAAAACACAGCCATCTCTAATCAGCTCACTGTGTTGACAGGCATTTGTCCATGTGCAGGCAAACTTCCAGCTCTCCAGATGACGTCACGCGAAGTGCTTGCAGAAAGTAATTATTATAACTGCTTACAAATAGGAGGATGGCAAACTGTACCAAATCTGGGAAAAGCAGCTTATAAAGTATATTTCTGATAGTTGTGTTGTCAATTTTTTCTACCGATTTATTAAGCATGGTCCATAAATACACTTTAGAGGCATTTCGGATGATTCACCCGTGGACCCTTTAAATTGGGCATGGCTTCGTAATGAAAGATTTGTGTTTTACAACTGTTGAAATTGCATATAGCCAAGAAAGATTAAAGAAGATTGCCATTTTACCACCATGTGGCATCAGTTTGTTTAATGCTGGAAAAGGGTTACAGGAGAATGATATTTCTGTGAAAATAAGCACAACATGCAAAAACTTCCTAACTACAATTATAGTCGAAAGCCAAAAGAGAACACAAAAAATGACTCCCTCCATTTTGAAAAAAGTTGAGCAAAGGTGTCAAAGCCATGATTGTAAATGATCTAATCATGATACAGTGGTCCCCATCTATACAGGCGACCCCAAATGCAACCAAATAGTGGCCACATTAGAGGGGTGGCCTCTCTTGACAGGGACAATACAATGGAAATACCACTTTTATGGCATGGAGAAGCGGCCTTTTTAAAGATTATGGCCTCTCTTCAGGGGGATCTCATAAGACCACTGTACAGGGAAAAAGTAAATTTATCATGTAGATCAAGATCACAAAAGGATATATGCGTATTGACCATTTTGTATGTTGTGATAAACTTGCACAACGTGTAATATACTTTTTGGATTTTTGTGCTTGTATAGTCTGGTGAGAGTTTTAACCAAAAACTTGGCAGTAATTACATTTGAGATACATGAGAAACACACACACTACATATAGTACACTGAAAAATTAAGACTGAGTGGCATGTGTCTAACATGGAAGTTACATCAAAACATATGTATTCAGTTTGATGCAGCCCAACAGTGTGTATATCCTAATATGAGATGCTTTCAATTGGGGTTCTTACTCCTCAGTTGACATAACCCAGTGATATTTGTTGATATGCAAATGTGCATGTGTCTCGGTGGGTACGATATGACACATATGATAATTTGTGTTAAATATTTGTATATTCAGGTGGATGCAGCGCAGCAGTGTGTGCTGGTATCAGACAGCTATCAGAGGACGATCAAGTATTTTCATTGTTTGGCTTCTGGCATTCCATGCGTTTCTCATGTTTGGATCAGGGACTCCTGTCAGACAGTACGTATGCTTCATTATGCTTTCTAATCCTCATTTAAAGCATATGCCCTAATTGCATGCATCTCGTACTTTTGAAACAAGAATAGCCGAATGTTATGTCCTGTATTCTTTCAGAAGAATCAGATATTGCAAAACTATGTCTCATCTTGTTTTGGTAACTGTTGCAGTCGGCAGATTGATTAAGTTTAAAGAATGATGCAATTATTCACTGTAATTGAAAGTTAATTAATTTTTGCAAGCATGTAAGAATGCAAGGCTAACATCACACCAACAATGGGCTCCCTGGTCAAGGTCCTTCAGGTTTAACTGTTGCTCCCTTGAATTGACACTTGAGTCAACAACTTTCCTTGGCATGAGTTGTGCACTAAATGCCCAACTCATGCCAAGGAAATGTGTTGACCTGGGGCATGTGATCTTGATAGGGCTCATCTACAACTTTCGGTCAAAATTGTTTTTCATTACTGTTGATATTAGTTGAAAACACTGAAGCAGAAGACATTTGCCCACCAGCCAGTTTTGGCTGGTTTAAGGGGGAAAGGGTTAAAAAGCCTTGACCAGGAGAGCCACCAGTCTGTGCAGAGTGCTCCCTCTCTTATTCAAATCAGGGTGGGTCACAACGTATTACAGACTATCAGTTGAACTATTGCTTTGATTTCCCCTTGCAAACGACATAAAAATAGGGGGGGGGGGGGGGGGGGGCTCTGAAGCATAAATTAATTATAGGCTGGCCACTGGCAATAACACCACGGACCAGTGTATTCTAGTTGAGATTTACTTCATAAAAATAGGTCGACCTACTGGCACTGTCCTTACTATCGACGGGCAACTCATGCTGCGTAGCAGTATGAAAAGTTGCATACATGTCTCTGCAGCATGAACACTGACACCTGTTGTTAGAGTCATTGGGAGTGTCCCCACATCCACTGTGCCGGAGTGGGCCATTGGACGGGATGGAGGTCTTCATGTTGGATTGGAGGTGGAGGGCCTCAGTGGGGTATTTGCGGTGGTTGCAGAGCCAAGTGTGGGAATGTTCCCCAGTGGCTGGTGGTGATGGGTTGTCCTGTCGACCGTGGGTTAAAGTGTGGTCTGCCATGACTCGGCATTGTGGGCCACATCTGGCCTTGTCCTTGGCACCCCATGTTCTTAGACCTTGCTTGAGTAGCAGCCCCAATCCGAGAACGGTGCTCCCATGCTGAGATTTGCTGTCAATAATGTGGCCCTCCAGATGGGCCAGCGGAAGGATTGTCTAGCCCCAACTAATACTGTGTCTCGCTCTACCCCTATTGAAACAGTCCAACTCATACTCCCTGTGGCCATAAGGGGGAATTCAAGATACGATGTGCACTATCCTGGGGGACAACAACCTGCCTACCTGCCTGGATGTCAGCGCGTGGACATCCAGATTATCATACAGAAAGTGTAAAACATCGGAACCTATATGTGATATGTCAAGACAGCCCATGTATAGTTCACGATTGTTATCATTATAACTGTTCTTAGTCTATACATTCACATAAATTGCTTCATGGAAGGTCGTCATGATATATGTAAAACACCAAAAACAGAATAATTGTCACTTGAAGATTTAATGCCTGTGTAGCAACCAAAAACGATTTTTTTCCAACTGGTATCTCAAAAATTAGATCTCTCATAGAAGTGTCACACAGATCTTGGAATGAAATAATCGCATGGCCTGTCTACTGTTTTTCAGGACCTGCTGCAGGAGTTCACTTCGTATATTTTGCCGGCAGGTTTCAGTATTGAGAGCAGTCAACTTACAGAATGGTAAGCATAACCACTGGTGACGCCAGTCATTTTCTTCATGTTAAATTTTAATTTTTTTTTTTTGTCACCCACAGCTTAATGCCAATTTTGTATTTTTTGCAACTCTCATCTTTCATTCCATTTTCGCCACATTACATCACCAACTGAAAGTTACTTTTAGTCTTTCATTAAGCCAGTCAAAAGTATAATTATTCCCATAGCACCGATTGAAGTATTAGACATGTACTTGTATATTAATTAATATGTATCCATTCAACAATACAGTGCTCAGCTGCAAGTTTAAGTTTCATCTTATGATAAATAAATTGTATACGGCCTGTAGTATGCCATGTTCTTCTTTGTAGGCACTGACTATTTTCTGCGGTTTTCTACAGAGTCCATATTTATAGCTGTTTTCCAAAAAATAAAACAAATAAAAATGATAATAATAATGGGCACTTACCCGTATTTGTAAAAAAATCAAGGCCCTAGAATTTGACTATTCTGTGGCACTGACTTATTAGGTCAAAAAAGATTAATGCCTAGTTTGTCAGGCACCTCCCTTGTCTCTCATTTACTCCCTTCATCAACCCTTTTTTCCTTATTTAAGCTGATGAACTTACCCAGCAACATTGATTTTGTTATAGTGAGCCAATATACTGAAAGATGCTATATAAATGTGCCAAAATTTCTTCAACCTTATTTCAAAAATGCCTGAGAAACTAGACATTAAATTTGTGTGGCCTTAGCTCTTACCTGGCCAATGTGTAATTTTTTGTTCTCTCTCTTTCTTTTTTGAATTGCACATTGGTATGGTCAGGCTAATTTTTACATAAATAACATTAGGCCTAATAGGAAATCACTTCTTTTTTAATTGTAAGCTACACTGCAAATGTCAGAAGCAAAAACCACTGACTAAGGCCTTAACCCCACGGAATGGAATAAATTTGAATTTGTGGAATATCAATTTATGTTTTAAAAAAAGGTTGAAGATCTGTTTGTGTTATGGGAAGCATACATCTGTGTGGTGACAGTGACCTGATCTTTTTCATTTAAGGCAAGACATGAGGATATATTATGTTAGGTACTTGCTTTCACAGTTGAACATTGTTTCTGACAGTCATACAGGTAAAATCAAAATCCATCACTGACCACCAAAAAAATTTGCACCATTTTCCAGGAATTCCAGAGGAAGTGCTCTGCGTGGTATGTCTGTCATGGTGTCATGTGCACCTACAAACAATTCGTTCGTGAATTGTTGGACATCTATCCTGACTACAGCTGGTTGTCACATCGTGGAAAGATTGCCACCTGCTGGAACTGAACCAGGTGGGAATATGTTTAATTTTTAGATTTTAACAAGTTGCATGTCGGTCCCTGATTTTCTTGTTTATATGCCAGTTCAGGATGGTGGTTGCATATTCACATTCTTCATAAGAGCTTTCAGTCAAGGATGAACATGTCTGGCACAACATGCTATGTATGCCTCAGGTGAAGATAAATGGCTTAGAGACATTTTACAGGGTGGTTTTTACTCCCATTTCTCCTTGCAGTAAGGATCTTCGCTGACCTGGACTTCAAATTACACTCAGTAACTCAAGCTTATCAAGTCTGTGTGCAAACACAGACTTTTTGTTTTCTCTCAAATACTTTATAATTATTTATTTGTTTCATTCTTTGTTTAATTTATGTATTTATTTATTTATTCATTCATTTATTTTTTTTTATTCATTTATTTATTAAGTCTGCATGCAAACATGGGACTTTTAGTTTTCCTTCAAATATTCGATTCTTTATTATGTCTGTGCAAAATTCAGCTAACTGAAATACTTTTGGAAATATAACACCTTTTCTATGCACTATCACAATGGATTCCCAATGCAATTTTAAGTGTTTTGATCTGACCCCACCAATCAATAAAATTCATTATTTTTTCTTCAAAAATTTGATTTCATCTTAATTTTTTTCACTTGGGTTACATTATTATTATCTGTTTGTAACAAAATAATACAGCTTGCCAGAAAAAACCTGGTCAGTGAACCAACATTGACCTTGATACCACCCGCCCCCCCTTAAAAATGATGGCTGCTGAGTGGTACAAACTGCCTCATTGTTCCTCTAATAAAATTGTAACTATTGATGATACACACTTGTTTGTACACATATATATCAGTCTTATTTCTACCATCAAGTGGTTACAAGGCCATCATGATCACTTTGTAATCCTTCCTAGTTTCCATCTTCATTTATCAAGTAGTTGGGGGCTTTTTCAGCTGTTTTTAAATATGCAAAGATTAAAGTCAATTTCAACCTATTTTCTTTTGAAATATCATTCATCCCCATTCAATCTTCTTTTAAAATGGAGAATTTAACCTGAATATCAATTTAAAAGTCACTCTTTCTTCATTTTTCCCAAAAATATGCAAATATCATTGTTGTTTTGGTTAATACATGAAAATCCAGCAATGTACCCTATTGTAAACCATTGACACAATTTAATTGTTTTATTTTACATAAACAAATAAAGATAGCCATCTCAAATGGTTTGATCTGACAAATATAAGTGGTAAGGCAACATTTAGAGCAAATAAATTTGACATGAAGGTGAAATTTTAAAATTTCATCTGTCAGCATCAGTTTTCCTTCAGGGATGAAACCACCATTATATTTACTGTATATTCTCGTATTAGCATAAAGGCGCATAACTTTTATTGCGTCACTTTTTAAAATAAAGTATGCAGTTGGTGTTGTGCAGACACCTTTCATTGAAAACATTCAAAATAAAAAAGGCGAGTCTATAGATAGAATCAAAAGTTATGCCAGTGTTTACCTGTCATAGCCAGGAAACACGTGCTCCGAGCACGGCTTGCCAGCATTACGTCACTGCGTATGAATATGTGATTTGCCCTCTGTTTATAAAACTCATCATGGAAAAAATATCTGTCAAACCATACAACACAAACAGGCTGATAAGCTCATGTAATAGTCTTGCTGAAACAGTGGGTTAATTACAGGTAAATGGCCCCCAAAGGTGTCAGCACATGACAAACAAGAACTATTTAGTGCGGTAACCTGCACCTGATTGGCCGCAATGGTGTATTCATACCTATAGGCACACAGGCTGATTTGCTGACAAGCAAATCAAATCTCTCTAGTTGCTATTAAGTAATCAATGAGATAGTAGTTAAGTCAGTAGATTAGGGGCTCTGATTAATTCTGTTCATTAACTTTCTTTTCAAATTTAAATGAGAGTGTGGTAATCATGTTAATTTTTGAAAAAATGCTGTGTTAAGTTGACAAATTGATCATTAAAACCAGCTGTCAGAAAGTGAAACGTGTGCATTTATTTTGTACCAAGAAGCAAAAGGAAAGTGGGAACAGGCAGCTGTTTTGGTATTCAAGATTTTAAGTGAGAAACAAGCTGGCTGAGAGTGTGTGCACTATGAGTTATGACTGGCTTCAAAGAGCATTGGACTTGGGTGGGGAAAAAAGAAATGGGAGTAGAAAAAATATATTTTCCTGGCTGCTGAGGTGCACACATCGTGAAGATGGTTTGGGCATTACCAGGCAACACATGATGACAATGCAGCATGACCTGGGCTAACTCTTTCAGTGCCAAGCATGACTAAAGCCAATCTATTTAAGTCAAACTGGTCTGAATTATCATAAAGACCCTAGATTCATATTCCTCGTAAAAAGATCTTTCATTCAAGTACCAGCATACCTTTAGTTCCAGAGAGAATATCCCAGGTCAACAGCTTTTCTCAGCATGCATTGGGCACAATGCACACCGAGAAAATGTGTTGACTCGGTCTAAAATTTGGCACTGAAAGAGTTAATTCCAACATTGATTCCTAACAGGTTTAGACAGGTTTCAATGTACATGGCTGCATGACTCATAATTATCATAACTACAGTCATCAGGAAGTAAAGTTGTTATGGTCTTAAGCTACAGCAAAATTCTACCCACTGTGAACCACACATAACATGGTGAAGATTATGCCTGAATCTACTGTAAATTGCTTTAATTTTGATGTACTCTTATTTTCACTGGTGGCACAAAATCATGAAAATAAAAACAGCGAAATATTAGTTTGACATTGTTCGAATAGGAATTGTGTCCAAAACAGTGAAATCAAAACTGCAATGAAGTGTCAAAAATACCAAAACCATGAATACTTATACATGTGAAAATAAAGCAATTTACATAACCTATGAAGTTTTGCTTTGAGATTCCAAAAATTCTATGGACTGCCATGAATGTGTTCCTATTTCTGAATATCAGCTGCCTATTAAGAGGGTCATTGCATGCATCTTGCAGAGGAAAATTGATAAATTTTTGTCTATTAAGAGGGTCACTGCATGCATATTGCGAAAGGTAAATTGATAAATTTTTGTTTTCAGGGGAATTGTGGGAATGCACTCAGTAGAAACTTATTTGGTGTTTGCAGATGAACATATTGAATTGGATCTGATTGTGGGGGACCCTGAGATGCCAAACACAGTTGTTCGCCGAGGGAGACAACTAGGAGTTCCCATCGTCTCTACAGAATGGGTGATCCAAAGTCTCATATGTGGCAAGTGTGTGGACTATGCAGGGCATCCCAAGTATAAACACACCTACAAAGAAAAAGACAAATAACCCTGACTGGTGGTTGTAGAATGGGCCATCTTTTATCATGTTAATGTTGCCAATACTGACTTGTTTTATTGTGATGACGAAGTACAGAAGTGAGTACAGGGATGTAATTGATGGACTTGACTCTTTCAGTCCCACATTTTTGACTGATTCAACAGCTTTCCTTGGCACACTTTGGGTGCAGTGTACCCGAAGTGTGTCAAGGAAAGTTGTTGACCTGCTCTATTATGTTCTGCGTAACTACAGGCATGCTGGTACTTGAATGAAAAGTTTGTTTACAAGGAACGTGAAATCAGCATCCTTATTTTAATTCCGAGCAGTTCATCATTTTACATAGTTTGACTTAAGTCATAGTTGGCACTTTAAAGGGCCATGTTTATGTCTGATGAACTCATGCCATGCTGTGGGCCTTTGTAGCAGCTGTAGCATGACTTGAAAAGCAATTCAAAAACCACAGACTGTAGGTTAGCCACATTGGTACATGTGCTCGAGTGGAAACTGTGATCACGATGAATTTTAAGATGTCATTCATATTTAATTCCCAACAAGTATACATAATGGGAAAATTACTTAGTGGTGAAATGCTTTGAAAACATTTATCTGTATTCACATGGGTATCAGCACTGGTAGTTGAAGCCTTGCATAATCATCGTACAGTCCTTGTATACAACAGAACTTCACATCATTATTATGCCGTGCTCATTCGATAATGTCTATAAAAGCACAGCTCTTCAAGAAGTTTTGTCAGCAGTTAAAATCCCACACATCAAAAGTGTAACTTGCCTTTTAGCTTGGCTTTGAAGTGTAATTTCTTTCATATTAATGTGCAGTGTCGTTTAAGACGCATTGTATGGCGTGGAAATATTTACAAGTTCTTATCAAATAGTTAGCCGCATATTTTA
Organism: Hermodice carunculata; assembly: GCA_964020975.1. NCBI lineage: Eukaryota > Metazoa > Annelida > Polychaeta > Eunicida > Amphinomidae > Hermodice > Hermodice carunculata. The sequence continues at coordinate 51,015,236 of OZ026617.1, forward strand.
ACTAGTTTAAGAATTTTATGATGTTTATACATGTATAATCGTGTTATATGGGTGATGTAGAGATCTAAGGTGACACTTTTAATTCATTTTTGTATCTTTATTAATACAGTGGTCCCCCTCTAATAAGGCCTTCCCAAATGCATGAGAAAAAGTGGTCTTATAAGAGGGGTGGCCTCTTTTGCAGGGGTGAAATACAGTGTAAATGCCATACTTGCTGCATGAAAAGTGGCCTTTTTAGAAGGGATGGCCTCTCTTTAGGGAGAGCTTTATTAGAGGGAGACCACTATAGCTGTTTTAATAGTAAAATGGCAGGGTCTATAATGGAGACCAGTTACACGTATGCTTATTCTGCACATAAGCAAAAGACTGATATGTGAAATGCTAGTAGGCAGCAACAAGAAGAAACACGGTGTGTTATTCATCAACAGAATTGTCCAGCTGACTTTGTGTGTGCCAGTCAATCCGCTCTACCAATGATCATTTAACCCTTTTCCGCTTAAACCGACTGAGATCCAGTGTCATCTGCTTCATTGTTTCAGCTAATTTCAACAGGAATGTCAAATAATTTGACAGAGAATTGTGTATATAAGACTTATCAAGATCACATGCCCCAGATCAACTGCATTCCTTGGCATGGGTTTGGGCACTTACCCATGCCAAGGAAAGCTGTTGACTCAGTCTTATTTCAAAGGAGAAATGGTTAATGTCGTGACCGTCATGTTTAAGTGATGTCTGCAAGACTGTCAATATCAAACCATTGCTTGTGCCATACACAAACAGATGTGCAGGGCCCTGGTCTAAATAATGTAACATAACAGAGTTGATGGTAAAAGTATTTGTCGACAGAGTGGATTTCATGTGTGAAAATCAGCATCATTAGTGATATTAAATATTATTTATATGATGCCTGAATAAGTTATTTAAAGTTTCAATGTCAATTTATTGCCAGTGTCTTTTAGTATTATAGATGCACAAGTTACTCACATCAGATGATCATGATTATTCAGATAATCAGTCTTGGATGCAATCTGGTTTTATTATTAAAGAAACATAAATATTCCACAGTTTGTTTATTGTCTCTTATCACTCAGATGCATAGAAAATTAAAGTGAAAGGAGTCCTTTTAGTTGTAACGTGGTATCCACAATACCACCATGGTAATGGTAAAAATTGTAGAGTGCATATAGTGATGATGAACTAATTAGATTTTGGTGTCACCATGACCTAATTTGAGCAAATGGCAGACCTTTCAGTCAACGCTTTGCGTTGAAGGTATGTCTAGTTTTTTAACTAACAACAAAAATGGAAATTTGGTTGCTAAAATTTAATACATCATGCATATACAAACAATCAAATCATGAGTGATACTTAGGATACAATGCTGAGTTTAAGTATTAATAACAATGCAAACATGTGCTACAATATTGATTGAATATTAGGCTCGCATGTACTATCACACATTCCATGTGAAGTTCCACTCAGGGAGTAGTCTTTATTTAACCTGGCAAGTCTGGCTCTAGCTGCCATGTGAAGGAGCACGACTTACCAGGCAAAGCAAAAATGACACTTCTTACGATGGAATTTAAACAGCATTTGAGTGAAAGTTTGTTTTATGTGAGGATGTAATTATACCCCCCACAAACAAAGTTTAGGGGGTATGCTGTGCTAAGCTTTTGCCACGGTCCGTCCATAACTGAATCTTTGCAAGCAAAATATCTCTATTTACAGGCCACATCAGATTTAAATTTTCCTCAACTGTATCTGGACCTGCTTTGGTGCCCTTGATCTCATATTCAAGGTCACTGGTCCTGGGTGTGTGCCATTCTGGGGGTATCCAGTCTGTTGGGGACAACTCTTCTTGTCACTTCAAGATTAGAATTCATGGAATAAGTTATGACAAAACAGCGCGAGTGAATAAAATAATGTACTTGTAGAACAGTTAACTCATTCTACACCAGTCCCTCATTTTTCCGTATATTTACCTAGATTTAAGACGACAATTGCATATTTAAATTCTGCATGAAAAGAGCTTTCGTTCAAGTACCAACATGCCTATACTCTTAAGTCAGTGGTTCTGGCACTGCCTGGACTTGCCAGGCAGTGCCAGAACCACTGACCAAGACCTGTGACCAGAGTATGGAATGAGTTAAAGGCAGCAGCATCTAGAAGTGGGAACCAAAATTATTCGCCACAACAAGTCATTTGTAAATGAATATAGGTCTACCTGTAATGAAATATGTGGTGAGATTTTGGGGATCTAAATCTGTTTCTTCTGCAGATTTATCAATGATCTCCAATGCTTTTAAGTCTCCCATTCAGCAGTCCTGTTTGCACAACATCATTAACATGTGTCAAAATGGTGGGAAGTATGCACTTCATATCAGATATATTTCACACTTGTCATTCACATCATGTGAATAAGGACAAAAAGTGCAACTATGGACAGCTCCTAAACATGCTTTACAGATGTGTGTGTGTCTTCCCCACCATAATGTAGTAGTCAACTGTCTACATTGTCATCATACCCTGCCAACTTTTAATTGTAAGGTTCCAGGAAGCTGTGGACAGCTTTTCTGCGTGAGCAATTTTAAATTGTACATTATGTTGTAGTTTTATTATCAGTACATTATATTAATCTTTCCCAGCATGTTCTTGATATGCAAAAGACCAAAAAAAAAAAAAAGAATATTAAGTGTGAAACAGTTGTGTGAATAATTAGTTTAAGGAGATTAGATGCACAAGACTGAACCAGCTGAGCTGATGTGGAAAAAGTGGAGCATCCCTGAATGTTTTGGGTTGAAGAACAGCTTCAGGAGCTGGGAAGGCTCTGTTATAATTAGATTTGATATGCAATGTTTTAATCATAGATCTATGCATGGGTTATATCAAGGATGTGTGCTGAGATAAATTAGTGTTGAGAACATGTATGCAACCTCGTGTTGTACCAATCCATAACTTACAAAGTTATTTGTTCATTCAGATTCAGAGTGAGGGATAATATGCAATTGTATTAATAGAAGGGAAATGAAATCATTTGACTTCTCATTTGTGTGTGGTTTCTAGTGCTAAATGATTCAGTCATACCTGTTGTATATCTAGTAATTTTATCCACCTGTGTACAGAAATATATGAATGGATATTATTAAGCAAATAAATTTTATGACTATGAAGATAAGCATCTGTGTCCTGTGTCTATATGTGTTTGCCCGTGATGGGTTTGCTGATCCCTTGTCCCAGCTAACAACCATGATTTTGTCTGCCCACAGATGTGAACAGCTGAACACCTGTCATACAAACCACCCTTTGAGGGACTTTAATCAATAATATAGAAGTAGTGGGTCATATATGGCATAGTAAATGCCTCGGTCTGTGATTCTTGCATTGTCCCACAAGTAAAAACAAGAAGCCCATGGGACATTTAATCAAATGACCACCGTTCAAAAAGAAAAAAAAAATTATAATAATAATAATAATAATAAAGAAAGAAAGATAATTTCCGGAATTGTAATCCCTCCGTGATCTCAAGAAAGTAGGCTAAGATTTTGTAATACATGTATCAAACTTCCACATAATAAACATTTGTAGCACATGTATCGTTAGCCATATCTATACTCCCCAGACTGAACTTCATGACCTTTACTAAAGTGCTTTATGACCTTGAAATAAAAATGGTCCCACAAAATACGACCATTGGCCTAAAGCATGTATATGATTCTTTTTAGTTCTATCTCCATTCATTCTCACAATAATGAATTTAATGTGTTTTTGCTATCTCCAATGTTCATTTCAATTGATACCAACAGTAGGTGTCTCCTTGCCTGATCAACATTCCTTCCAAGTTTTGTGATGGTTCATGGATGAAAAACCGCTCTCAATATTTTCGCATTTTGGTCCAAATAATGCATAATAGGGCCTACTATAGGTGGCAACTCCAGAATTGACAGCAACCTAGATTTCCATCCCCTTTTTGGGTCCTAGAAGTTCTGCATGGAGTGAACCTGAAAACTGGACTGTATTGCATTCACAAAAAAGTTTATGGGTGGATGGACACACACGAAATATGAGCTCTGTGACGAGTCAGCAGAGCTAAATTATAACACTTGACTGACAGACCCCGCTTGTTTGGCTCCAAGTTCATAAACAGGGTCTCCCAATCTGTGGCATACACAAAATGTAAAATGTCTTCTGCTTTTGTGACCAACAACATTGCACACTACAGAAACATTTTTTTCTTTTTTTACTGAGGTAATGAGCAGCAGACTTTAAAAATATGCATATCACAAAAGGTCCTGCAGGTACATTTGTTTGCATAGTGATGACAGTATTTCAAGTTGTTTACAGCCATCTACAGGACCAACATTTGGACAGAAAAAAATCTGTCTGCTTAAATGTTGTGATGCAACCCACAACAGTTCATCTGTCACACAACATGGTACCAAGTTAGGCCCTGGTATATAAACATGCACATTCAACCATTTGACTGGCTTCTGAAACAACTGTGCAAGCAGCAAAAACAATTGGAACTTCTGTACTTTGACTTTAACAAGAGGGCTGCACAGGTCAGGTCCAATTTATTAATATTTTGGTGGTACGTGCTTGATTGAAAGCGAGCCATACTGTGAAGAATTTTAAACTGTGGCCGATTTAATACATTGCGCATCAAAGTAATTCTCATGCAGGAAATCAGGAACTGTATAAAGAACACACGACCCTTTTACTTTAGTACCATCCAATGTAGATATGAGGACAATAAAAACCCTTCCCCCTCCCCCCAACTAAATATCTTTGGAGATCTAAACATTTTTCTGAATCCCCAGAGTATTGTACTGTTAGTTTTGCTGTGCATGTAATTTGTGTGCATCATTCAACAAACAAGATTGATTGTTTATATATATTTTTATTGATTTTTTCTTTTTTTAAATTACATTTTTCTTTTTTTTTTAAGTTCTTTGATTGAATCAGAGTTTAACTCTGCTTGCCTTCAAAAACACAAGGGAGTTGTTCACCGAGTGACCGTCACAAGCCATTGTCATGTTCTCTCATACAAACCACTGAAATGTCATATTTTGATGACAAAAAATATAGTTGTTATAAAAGGTAGAAAACAAATGCAAGCCAGAATTTACATATAAATACAGAAGAAAGTGTTGCATGTAAATCAAATGACAAGATGCAAAACATGACAATTAAAAAACAAAAAGTGATGAAAATGAAACCGCTGGGGGAAAACATACTAATCCCTTACATTTAAGTTTTTATTTTACATTAAATATGGTATGACTTTGGTGTCTTACCAGTGTATTATAACTCTCTGCTGACCATGTGTCTTGAGTTTCAACTTCCTCTCAGTAACCTGATCACAACTAACCATATGTCTTGATTGTGAGACCTATCACACTGACATTCAGACATGTTATTTGCAGCTTTGGGTCCCCTACCAAAATCCAGTTGCTGTAATTGCCCATCTTCATCTGGTTATGAAACTTGCTTCTGCAGTTATTCCTAGCCTCGTTAACAACAGATATGCTGTACACTTTGACTGTTGCATCACTCCCAACCGCCACAATCAAGTTGTCTGATGGCCATAGCACCAAGGCAGAATGACACCATTAAAGCAAAATAATTAAGAAACAAAATGTATTTTTACGATGTCCAGACCACCCAGAACATTGACATTCAATGTCAATACATCATATAACACTGACATTCAATGTCCATACCCATAGAGCACTAACATTCTATGTCTGTACATGTAAAAAACATTCAATGTCAATACATGTACTCCTACAGCACTTACATTCAATGTCCCTACCTCATAGAACACTGACATCCAGTGTCCATTCCTGAGAAAAGTTTTGATTTAATAGCCGTAACTCATACCACTGACTTTCAATATCCACACCTTGGAACAGACAATCAATGTCCTTATCCTGTTAACACTCTTCATAATTACAACCCAGTGCTCTTATCAATACCACACATAACATGCATAATTTTCCTTCGGCAACATTCAGTGACTCACTGAGCCAAAAGTACCATGTGCCCATTGTTCAACATAGATACAAATCTGCCTGCTTAACCACCCTCTCCACGCTCATTGACAGGAAAGGTCTACAAGAATATTGAATGCTCTTTTGCCTGAACATGTTATTGCATTGAGATGTTATACAGTGTTGTCTATGAGGTAAGCCCAGAAACCTCACGAAAAACAAAAACACAAAATGGGAAAGACAGATGATCACAAAAAAAAACCTAAAAAAAATGACTGTAAAATTAAAGGGACTCTTTTTTTAAACTCTCATTTAACCATACAACAACACTCACATACAGGTTTATACTTTTTACATAATTGATGTTTACGCACGATTTTCTGTATTTAATTGCACCAAATTTTCAAGTATCACCCATTCCTCACAAACTATTTCAACACTTGACTGTATAGCATAAAAAAATGAGGGTGTCTGTGGCTCAACCAAGAGTGTGTCGTATAGTACTCAAGTACCTGTTACATACTCATACAACACACTGTGTCCTGAATAAATCAAAACTGCCCTATACAAACTCTGTATTTTAGGGCTTGCAAATGAGAATCGCATAATTAGATCAAAACAAAGTCTTACAGTACATTAACAGCATTTTTGTGTTTCTGGAAAATGGACGATTATACTTCTGGCGACGAGGACAACTGACCCAGAAAATGTGATCTGCAAGCTGTACAAGGGTTAACAATTACCAGCTGGCAAGTTACAAGTTATATTCTGTTTATTTCACAGTCAACTGATGCAACTACTCAGCACTGTTGTAACACGCAACATTTAACCTGCAGATTTCAGTCATTCGAAGGCATGACTAGCCCCCTACCCCCCCCCCCAAAAAAAACAAACAAGATAATTTAAGCCTAATACTATACTACTGAGTGGCTCTTTTGAAAAACTGAAAGACAGCAATGCACAAAAAAAGCCCTGAGAAGCCCTGGTTGTTCAGTGTTCGAAAAACCCCTATTAAGTCCTCTCTATAAAGATGCCACTCCTCTGTTACAACCTTTTCATAAAATTTATATTAATTACTTTGTTAAAACCACTCTGTTATTGAGACTCAACTCTGCCAGTCCCTGGAGTAATTTTAACCCTTTCCATCTTTGGACTGGCACAAACCAACTAGCAGTCTAATTTCATCTATTACAATATGTTTTTTGTGTGTGTGTCTGTGTTTTACTTGTCTCATTATCAATGGAAAACAAGTTGAACAAAAACATTTTAAAACTGCAGATGAGACCAATCAATGTAAGCTTGTCCCAGGCCAGTAGCTTTGTTCGTGTTGGGCCTTAGATTAGCACCCACTGCTCTCTACAGCGAGTGCACTCAAGTCTCCATCAAAGGATACAGGGTCAATAAAGCGTTAGTCTGGGATGGTTCAACATTTTAATCAATTTTGAATTAGTACTTTCAGTACATGGGGGGGGGGGGGTAAATGGACATGTACACTTCTACAGATAATGGAAAATGACAGTCATTTGTAACCCAAATTTTGTGGTATTTTGGTATTATTTCTTGGAAGATCATCATTTTTAAGTACTAACTTGGGGGGGGGAGGGGAGGAAGGAGGGTCATGAAATTTAGTACCCTAAGTACTAATTCAAAAATGACGATAATGTTGAACCATCCCTAAGAATATTCTACTGTGTACGACTTTTCTTCCTTAATTAATGCCCAATTACCTGATCACATAGTGAGTATTTTGCAGCACATCAACCTCACAGCCCTTTACAGAGGTTCAAGCTGAATTACATATAACTTACAGTTTTCTTCATCACAATGCAATAAGATTTTGCATGATTATCACATTAGGGATGTTGTATTCCTGAAATGATAAATGATATGTGGCTATGACAGGCCCTGAACTTTCCTGTCTTAAGTATCATTTCTGTTGGTTTTGGTGCTGCAGGGTCCTCATAGCTTGTATTTCTGGGTCTGAGTGAACAATTGCAAGGACATTTCCACCACAAATTCACATAAATCAAATAGACAAACCAGTTTAGTGGAGAACTGTAGTACACTTGTTGCTGCCATACAATGTTTGTTGTGACTGCAGGACAAGAGATTTTCTGTCTTGCTTGCAAAAATTTTATGTGAGGTTGATTAAAAAAGGTCTTTTTCTATCTCTTTTCATATGCATCCAGTTTATTACAGCTTTTTTTCTCTACAATGTAATTTTCAGTATTTTCTCCCACTGCATAACTCTACTTTAAAGATGGCAGGCATCAAAGCCTTTAATGAATAAAACTGTTAAGTAACTGTACTTATTTTGCAGGAATTTACTTTTTTCACCCAGCTTTTTCTGTGTACAAAATGCAAATGTGTCACTGTCACTGTTTGCAGGACTTTACTTTAAAAAATTTTCCATCCCCCCTCCAAAAAAAATGTTAAAAAAAATAATAATAAGTCTTAATTTTTGCATGATATTGAACTCCACACTGTCTTCTTAGTCACAAATAAATGCAGAACTAAATACTACACCAAGTGTTGTACCTGTGAGGAGACCCCTGCAAGAGTTAATCTGTTTGAACATTTTTATAGCAGACATTTAGATCAGTAACAATATACCCATTAACTTCATACAAATTCTGAGGATAACAACTAATTTTAGCACTACCTTAAGTCTGTATTTAGATAAATGTTTTAAAGCAATTTCCACCTATTTTTTAAAAACAATGGAGCCACTGAACTAGACTGAAAAAGTATATCTTTAAATTTAAATTGCCACAGACTCGTTCTGTATTGTCTGCTGTTGCCCAAATTCTACCACTCTCTTATTTGTACTTAGCCCTCACAAGACCATGTCACAAGGAAGCTCAGGTGCTAATTTTCACACCAAAAACACAACGATCAGATCACAAATATTTCAATCTTTCCTGTTCAGTCAATGTTTTGACTGTATATTTGGTGAAATTGCTGCATAAAATGAAGCTTATACTGTATCAGTATTGGTTTTTGTGAAATATTTACACTGAATCCATGAAATGAGGGCTTCACTCAATGAACAAAATGAAGTATCTAAAGTTTTTGGAGACACAAGCAGTCCCCATGGAAGATCTAACTACCTGTGCTACAACTTATTTAATTTTGAACAGATACAATTATCATGTCTGCAAATCTTCCAGTGCATTCATGATACCACAATGCCATGTACGAAGCCGGAGTGTTTTTTTTTTTGTTTTTTTTTTTGTTTTTGTTTTGAGGGGGTGGGGGTGGCCATCTGGTGTTTACCGTAATACATATAATGAAAGTAGTAACACAGTGACTGCCTGGTTAATTGCTTGCATCAATATTACAATGAACTTCAAAGATCATTTCAACACTGTGTTGGGACAAAACAGTTCAATACTAAGAACCCTATAAACTGTTCTTAATGGGGGCAATACTTCCACAATTTTCAGTTTTTCTGGGGAGAAAATATATTTTATTAATGATGGCATCTAAGCCAAAGCACAGTTTTTTTAAATGTATCTTTTCATTCCTGTTCTCCATATACAATGCAGTTGATAAAAACACTGTATGGAAAATTTCACCACCCCCACCTATCCCCATCCATCATAAATCCCATCTGATTGGACCTTTACATACAAAACTCAGACCACTAAAGAGTTACTATTTTTTACAAAATTGGGGGAACCCCTCCCACAAGAGGAGTGTTCTCGTTCATTTTAGATTTGTGTATGTACATGTAATCACCAAGCCTTGCCAACAACAAAATCACGCGAGTTGCTGACAGTTTCCTCAATCCTTTTCGAGGCTAGCTCTTAAGGGAGCTTTACAAGATTATTGCAAAGTCTGTTGCGCAGGCAAGTGATCCATGGTTTGCCTTAAATGTTTCAAGAATGCATGGAGGGATGTGCGAGTGACTGCCCCCCTGAAACATTAAGGCCTGGTTACCACGGCGACATAAGGTCCCACTTGATCCCAAAATTTAAGGAATTCAGGGAAAAAACAACAACATGTACCAAAATGCAAACACCATGAAACGAGCACATTGATACACCATTACCAATACCATGATGATACAATTGCTTAATCAGGCCAGCTCCCAGATTTTAAGCATTCCCACAAATCCAACAACTTAGCATTTCAAAAAGTACTTCTCTCTGTCAATTCCGTACAGAAAATGCTTCAACTCTTTTCAATTTCAACTCCATTATGGCACAATTTTATCATAGAATCAAGATCCCTTATCAAATAGCTCTTTTATACGTCATCAAATTACAAACATTCCAAAAATTCCAACAAACAACATGATATCAATCTATCAAGACCTTATATGGTATAGCAAATTTCACCCAGCTTTTTCTGTGTACAAAATGTGTTCAAAAATACCAGTCAATGTATTGCTTCATTCCAGCTATTATATAGCAGGGAACTTGTTTGATTTTTTCACTGTGAGGTTATGATACTGTCATCAAAGCAGATCATCTCACACCGGTTTACACATTTTTTCCTGCAAATGGGACTTCATGTCAGTGTATTTCTTCTGACTTATGTTACTGTCATCCATCTGTGGAGTAAGCCTTGTCCAATATCACCCACAGTATGCACAACAACATTCAGCTGCCAATATTAAGTGTTTCACTAGCAAGAAAACATGTCTTCCGTCACTGTTTGTAGCTTCCACAGTAGCACAATTCCCCTCACAGTGACACAACAAAGACAGCTCTCGGTCTTGTAATAATGCAAGTAACCTGTAATGATGCATGTAACCTGCCAAGTGCCAGAACGTTCAGTATCTGCCGGACATGTCCAAGTCGCTCACAGGTACAAAGTACATAAAGCCAGTGAATGAAAAGACACAATACACTTCATGGTTTTGTTCCAAGAATTACTTGATTTGGTGACCAGCTTATCCACTATTTCCATGCATTCTTCCCATGTTTTGTATGTGTCGGCCCAGCGACATATACCATGTGCACACACACAAGCCCAAACATGTCTTAGCTGTCCAAGATCTTGGGCAGTATACTGAAGAAGCTATTCATACTACCTCCGTCCATGTAAACAGCACCTTGAGTCAGTTAAGCCTTTTGTGGAACAAGTTTCTACACTTTGAGCCATCAGTAAGATATGTGTCTTCAAGGTGGCAGTTATGAAATGGACACAGATTTGATGATCTCTATAGCTGCCACTGTGGGGCAGCACAGTCAACACAAGCACACTGGGAGGGGCTATCTTTTGAGATCACCCTGGTCTCCAGGGACACAGCACATCACATCACTTGAACACCACTGGTTCATCAAAAGGGGTCCGAGAGAACATTTCTCACATCTCCAGTGTTACGCAACTTTGCAAAGCTGACTCTGAACACACGACGTATCCGCTCAAACTGATGGTAGTCATACACAGATCTGGCTGTGTTGGACAGGTCAAAAGGCTCTGTTTGAAGCACAAAAGAAAGTCATCAATGGAAACACCCAAAATATTCATTCCTTCTTAAAATTTAAAGAATAAATCAAAGCCTGCTTTGAAGACAAAAATATGAATTATATTTTGAAATTGCTCTGTTAATTGTGTTATATCTATACAAAACAAGGGGCAAAGAATTAACTTTGGGGGCACATGCCACATGTTAATATTGTCATAATTCTATCTGCCCAGTTTATGGTCCAATAAAACCAGTTTAGTGTAATTTTTTTTAACTCCTTGGCTGGAATCAACCCTTACAGGCAGCTGCTTTCTTTTTTTCTTTCCAAATGCCATTTTTGGCACAGATCCATGCTGTCCACTTGCTTAAGGAGCCCAATTAAATATTCAGCATACATGTACAGTTTACGAGTAAATTACAGAGATATTGGCTACGATGGCAAGTGTTTGGCCAGTTACATTCCTTGACACACATTGGGTACTTAGCATTTGACAAGCAACAAGAAATATCTGTAGACTTGCTCTTATTCAAAATGCTCAACTATAAAATATTTTAAAGGTTGTCTTTACAAAATACAGCCAAAACTGGCTTCCTGTAGTCACCCAAGGAAAGACATTAAAATGACTGCAGCATGCATGGGCCACTTAATAATTGATGCCGATTATCAGTTTTCTCTTTCACGGCCAATAGTTGAGTGCCCTCTGTACACAGGTGACTGCTTAACAGAAGTGGTCACTACAGCAGGTTTGAGTCTCCTCTGCTGTGAAATAATTATGTTTTTGCTTCAAATTTACTGACCTTCAATACAGATACACTTCCACTGTGATGGTGGATTTCGATGTGCAGACTGTCGCACAACAACATGGCGAGGCACCTTGCCCCCTAGACGAACTGAAATTGCATCCTCCTCAAACCTGAAGGAAAAATGTCAAAAATTTTAAAAAAAAACAAAACAAAAAAAACATTGATATTTTCATACTGTATCTGTGCATTACATTCATTGTTTATTGACTCTATGGTGGTGAACAGGGACACCCTTATCAACTTTTCCACTACAGAAGCTCAAGCATAAATCCTTTGATTGATGCTGTTTGTATATGTTCCCACAAAAGAATCATAACTTATAGGGGGCTGCAAACAAATAAACACCAGCATGTACATTATCCCCCTTCACTTACACACTCCGTCCCATTTAAATTGCATTCTCAAATCCAAAAATTTTTAATCAATCTACACAATAATAGAGTCAGTTTTATCACCATTTGTATGTATGTATGTCAGCCATAATATCCAAAATATAGATCTACCAACTTTCACACATTTCCTCAGCACCGTAAATACTACAACATGACTGCATAGTCTACAAGGTGACATACCTGAACACATTGGCATAGTACTGTATGAAGCCCACAAACAGTTCCCCCAGGGACTGGTTATTGGGTGATGCGAAGGGTGGTAACTTCTCATTCAGTGTAAGAGTCCGGATATCCACATGTGCATCAAATTTGTACTGAAGATAAAAGCAAAACATGAGAATACATCCAATAACTGCTGCTGGGTAAGTGTCCCAGATATAGTTTCTAAGATCAAAGAATATATCTTTTAACTCAATCCATATTTGTTACAAGTTTTGCTGATCATGTTGAAATTGTATGTTCAAATTCTTCATAAAAAGAGCCTTACTCACACATATCATACACGGCTACATACACCAAAATGCCCAGTTGGGACATGTTCCAAGGAAATATTTGAAATTTATGTTGTTTTTTTTTAAATCAACCTTCGCAAGGATGGTAGAGGTCAACTCCCCCCCCCCATTGAATCCAAATAAAAGCCACATGAATATGGTCCCTGCTTTTATGGCAGTTAGACTAAGATTTAACATACAATTCAACGATTGGTGACCTTAAAACTTAATACACAAAGAAACCCCTGTATGTTCCATGCAAATAAATAAACTTAAAAAAAACTAGAACACACTGATTTTCCAACAGAAAATCAAATGTCTCCCGGTGGAACACTTACGCCTATGAATAAGCTATAGGTGATAACAAATTACAAATGACGAAGTTTGCTTGAAAATTACAATCCTATTTTAGCTCTCACCTAGATACATTACTCTAGCAATTTTCATCAAGTTCTTCAAGGCTTATTGTAGAGAAACCAATTTCACATAAATGACCCTGTGACCTTGAAAATTAGGTCAAGGTCATCCAAATACAATCCCAACCTTGGTCTTACCTTGATACATAATCCTACCAAGTTTCATCAAATTCCATGAAGTTCTTCATGACTCATCGAACGGAAACCAATTTCACATAAGTGACCCTGTGACCTTGAGAATTCGCTCAAGGTCATCAAAATACAAACCCAACCTAGGTCTTGCCTAGATACATAATCCTACCAAGTTTCATCAAATTCCATCAAGTTCTTCAAGACTTATCGCACAGAAACCAATTTCACATAAGTGACCCTGTGACCTTGAAAATTCGCTCAAGGTCATCCAAATACAATCCCAACCTAGGTCTTCCCTAGATACATGATCCTGCCAAGTTTCATCAAATTCCATGAAGTTCTTCAAGACTTATTGGACTGAAGCCAATTTCCCAAAAATGACCCTGTGACCTTGAAAATTAGGTCAAGGTCACCCAAATACAATCCCAACCTTGATTTTACCTTGATACATAATCCTACCATGTTTCATCAAATTTCATCCTGTTCTTCATGACTTATCCCATGGAAATCAATTTCACACTAGAACAGACTCATTTTCCAACAGAAAATCAAATGTCTCCCGGTGGAACACTTACGTCTCTGAATAAGCTACAGGTGATAACAAATTACAAATGACCAAGTTTGCTTGAAAATAACAATCCTATTTTAGCTCTCACCTAGATACATTACAATAGCAATTTTCATCAAGTTCTTCAAGACTTATTGCGGAGAAACCAATCTCACATAAATGACCCTGTGACCTTGAAAATTAGGTCAAGGTCACCCAAATACAATCCCAACCTTGGTCTTACCTTGATACATAATCCTACCAAGTTTCATCAAATTCCATCCTGTTCTTCATGACTTATCGCACGGAAACCAATATCACATGTGACCCTGTGACCTTGATAATTCACTCACAGTCATCCAAATACAATCCCAACCTAGGTCTTGCCTAGATACATAATCCTACCAAGTTTCATCATATTCCATAAAGTTCTTCATGACTTATCGAACGGAAACCAATTTCACATAAGTGACCCTGTGACCTTGAAAATTAGGTCAAGGTCACCCAAGTACAATCCCAACCTAGGTCTTGCCTAGATTCATAATCCTACCAAGTTTCATCAAATGCCATCATGTTCTTTATGACTTATCGCACGGAAACCAATTTCACATAAGTGACCCTGTGACCTTGAGAATTCGCTCAAGGTCATCCAAATACAATCCCAACCTAGGTCTTGCCAAGATACATAATCCTGCCAAGTTTCATCAAATTCCATCCTGTTCTTCATGACTTATCGCACGGAAACCAATTTCGCATAAGTGACCCTGTGACCTTGAAAATTAGGTCAACGTCATCCAAATACAATCCCAACCTAGGTCTTGCCTAGATACATAATCCTGCCAACTTTCGTCAAATTCCATCAAGTTCTTCAAGACTTATCGCACAGAAACCAATTTCACATAAGTGACCCTGTGACCTTGAGAATTCACTCAAGGTCATCCAAATACAATCCCCACCTAGGTCTTGCCTAGATACATAATCCTGCCAAGTTTCATTAAGTTCCATCAAGTTCTTCATGACTTATCGCATGGAAACCAATTTCACATAAGTGACCCTGTGACCTTGAGAATAAGGTCAAGGTCACCCAAATACAATCTCAACCTAGGTCTTGCCTAGATACATAATCCTACCAAGTTTCATCAAATTCCATCAAGTCTTTCAAGACTTATCGCACGGAAACCAAGTGTTGAAGAACATGAACAAGAAGAAGAAGAAGAAGCGGAAGAAACAGGCACTAAACCAATATGTCCCCCGGCTTCCACCGGGAGACATAAAAAGACTGTAAATTTAAACTACATTCAGATAGACTGGATCGTAAGCAGAACACAGACATTACAAGCCAAGCATTATCCTTTACAAGCAAGGAACTGCTCTATTCAGGTCACAAAGTAAGATATATCTGTACATTTCTGAATACTCACAGGGAACTTCTGCTGTAAGCTGGGTAAGACAGGTGGATTGCATCCATCTAAAAAAAATTGACATATATTGGCTATCATCCTGCACTTCATATAACACATGGTCATCTATTTGTGAAATTATATCTCAACCACAGTAATGTCAACAAATTGCCATTCAGGATGGCTTGTTAAGCTGGGCTAGCGCTATGCATTAGCCAGTTAGCCAAAGGATAAAAAGGGTGTGAATTGGCTAATAGTTTTTGTCCTCAATTAGCCAAACTGGCTAAAAGGAGGTTGCACATATAAATTAAGATTTTACACATGTACAATGTGGCTACAAAAGTCTAAAAATCTGGTCGTTTGTAGCAAACAAAATATTCTTGATTTTTTAGCAAAAAATGGCTCATGCAATATAATTCTTAAAGTTAGCCCCAAGTAATATCTCCAAAAATTAATTTAGCTAAGTCTCAGTCTGGCTTATAAGTTTTCAGCTAAGTTAGCCAGACTGGCTAAAGCCACAAATTTTTTAGCGCCAGCCCAGCTAAGGACATGAATCTATTCCTGCTACACTATACACCAATAAAATGAAGGCTATAACAAAAGGACTGTGACAGTTCTGTGCTCAGCTGACCTTAAATGCACAGACTGAAGTGTTCCTGTGCCCTTTGGAATAATATGAAGGTCACCCTTCTGATCATCATCATCACTGTTTGCTTTATATCAAAGTGTTCACAGTCACACTTCTGGAGTCATCATTTCTTAGATGAAAAAGGAACAGGACCCACTATTATGAAGGCATAAGCTGATAAGTCGGCTTTACCGTCTGTGGTCATTCGAGCTTAAAATTAACAACACCAAAAGAAACCCTGTAAGGCAGTTCTCCTATTAGCGTTTAATAGAAACAATGGGACTAGAAACCAACTTTACCAATATTACAGCCAGTATGTCATTTTGACCTTTCAATCAATCAGATCTGTAAAATTCAGGACTTGATTTAAAACAAACAAACAAAAGAAAAGTCAATACAAAAACACCCACCCACCCCAGGAGTTCCCCTAAATACAGCATTTTTGTGATTTATACCTCCTTCCTCTGACCTAAGACCAACACCTGTCATGGTATTTCCCCCATGCTAGTTACATTAAATGAAATAAACTTCTTTTCTTTTTCTTTTTTGGTTGTATTCGAGGAAAATGTCTAAATCTCCAGGCAATGATAATGATATTAACTGAAACAAATCTGAAATGAACTGTGCCACAGTCAGGGATCCTGCATCTGACCTTCTCGCATAAAATCTTTCTAACATTAAAAATAGGCCTACAGAAGATCATCGCTTACTTGTGTCCTACAATGTTTATATAGAAGTCCATGTTTGTGCTCATCAAAAGTCATAAACAGAGGCCATTCCCTGCCTAGGTCACATAGCATTAGCATTGGGCACTGCAGAGGTTTGCCGCACCCTCATTCAAAAATCATCACATCCCAGCTGTTTACTGTATCCATGGTGGGCAATAGTAGAAGCAATGCACTTCCCAAAACATGAATATATTAAGCAAAATAATTTTTAAAACATTAAAAAAAAAACATCCTCATAATGTTTGTGTGCTTACATTGAGACTAAATTGCATCGATTGGCTTTATTTGACAGTAAAAATCATGAGTAGCCCCCCCCCCCCCCCCGACTTAATGGTACCAGACTGATGCTTGGACAACAAAGATAGTGGCTGAATGTGCTCTGACTGTCTGCATTACAAGGGAAAAAAAGAAGGAAACTTCTGCATTTCCAATATGGCAGCTCATAGATTTCTCTGACTTACAACTTCAAGGTGTCTAATTATTTATCAAACATATGAACTGCAGTAAAATTCGGTACAGGTGTGATAAAATACATTGATATATTAACCCATGCATACACAGCCCATGTCTGTCTGGATTTACATTCTATTATGTGTCCACCAGGAACAACATGCCTTCTATTGCCACTATCCAGCCCAATGTCCTGAACAAATTAAGCAGAGGTCTTGAATTAAAATCAAAGATGTGTTTCCAGCTAGTTTTGATGGTACAGAGTGAGCAATTTGATAATGTTAATGTATTCTACTTGCTGAAATAAGATCAGCTGTCTCATAATACTCATGCACACACACAATCTCATGAATATTGCTGAAACAGCAAATAAATTAACATATAATATGGTATCTGAGCCATAATTCCACAATAAAAGCCCATATCTGTCATACAGTGACAAGTCCAAAAGTTGTTTTTAATTCCTTATTCTCACAATTTCTGCAATAAGCACTGCTGTATTTTCATATTTTGCCCCAGGCTTTTCATACTCAATGTATCAGTATAGACTTGAAAGTAAACAGGCGAACCTCATCCCTGAAGGCAAAAAAAGAACAAAAAGCCCACGGGCCTAATGCTCTGCAGGCACCGTGGCTATATTGCACCTGTTCCTTTCAAAGTTGTGAGTTCTCAAGTGGCTTCTGAACATAATGAACTTTATGTGAGTTTAGTGTCTTGTTTGACCACAAGTTGGCACTTCGCTCCATGTGTAATCATAGCTTATTTGTGCAATTCCTGTGATAGATATTCTTGCATGTGCCAAAACAACAATGAGTGAGTCCTTAACTTTGTCCTCATGTAATCTTGTTACAGAACATCAAGTTCAAAAATAAGTCAAGGTAACTGATATTGTGTGAATTCTAGGTTTCAACATTGTCTACATATCCTATAAATTTGGCAAGTCTACTCCAATTACTTTTCAAGAGTCTTCATAAAAAGACCAGGAGGTTCTCTGCATGTTTGCCATGAACTCACCCTCATAATGGCATATGCAGATCACAGGCATGTCCTCATTCTGACCATATACTCCAAAATTGTGATATTAAGTTCTATATTAAGTATTATATATGTCATTAATTTTCCTGAAAATACTTACATTGAAAATAGTGTACCACCATTAGCACCAAGGAATAACTGGAGATTGTGCCTTTACTGGCATCATTGATGTCATGATGTTTGGCCCAGTGTTTGATAAATAGCACCAGGGGGCATACTCGCCAGTCCACTGAAAAAGAAAAAAAAGTGAAAACTTCAGGTACAACCCACGCTATACTACAACTGTTACATCATGGCAGAACAAAAATTGAACCCTCACTGGCTTTGTTAGTAGAAAGCATCGACTTTCTTCATGCTTTGTTCTCACAATGTTTTTGAACATGAAAAACCAAAATTAAACATGGGCCCAAAGCTATGCAGACCATCATCACCAAAAAATCCATTTTCAGAAATATATTCAATCCACAAGCTTGAAGAATTAATCAAGGTTATAGCCATATTATGCAATACAGCGGTCCCCCTCTTATAAGGCCCCCCTGAAGATAGGCCACCCCCTCTAGGAAGGCCACTTCTCCATGCAGCAAGTATGGGATTTCCATAACATACCCCCCAAGAGAGGTCACCCTTCTTATAAGGCCACATTTCTGGTGCATTTGGGGTGACCTTGTAAGAGAGGGACCACTGTATCTAACTTCCACATGATACACATTTGTTGTGCATTTGGCATCATTCGCCTTATTCTTTATCAAGATATTGAATTAAATGCCTTTTTCTTATTGCTTAGCTACCTTGAAAAACAGGTCAAGGTCACACAATCATTGAGTCATGATGACCCAAAAATAAGTCACCAAGTACACTTTTATATATCATGTACTAAAGTGCAATTTTGATCTTTAGGTTCAATTCTCTTTGCCATTGATGTCCAAACTACACTATACCATTACAAAATCACCTCTTCCAACTTAACAAGTCTGATGACCTCATTAAAACAGGTCAAGGTCACTGATCTTACATAATATATTAGCATTGAACAGGATCTATATATCTAATAAATTTGGCATTTTACAAGACACATGTATAAAGCTTTGTATCTTTTAAGGTAGCGGCGGGGATTGAGCTATAACGGCAAAATCGTGACCCGACAGAAAATGAGCTTTTTCCATTTCCGTAAAGTTTGGCACTTTAACTTTCTTGTCACCAAACATGATTACTAAAAAAGCAAAATTTATGTGATAAAAAAGGGAAAAAACATGACCATGTTTTAGCCGGCTGCAGCATGAGCATGTCTGTTTACAAATGTATGCTAATTAGTCCGCCAAAGTTTGGATAGCAGTCGGCTGCTTTCCACAATCCAGGACCGTAGCAACGACAAGCGACCAACTGTGACATTTTGAGGTGCGCTCCTACCAATTCTTGTATAAACTGCTTGACAAGATTAGGACAGATTAATGGGTTTGTTGTGGTGACCAAATGGCCATGTAGATAATTAAATCGATGGGCTCATGTTTTCCTTCTCGGTGTGATAAAAAAAATTAAAAAGTAAGGGACGATAAAAGGTGACGATTGTCAAAACGGCACCTGGCGATGGACGTGAGCCTCAGTGTGTTTTCAATGAAGGCGATTTCAACCTATGCGTAAATCGTTACTAAGAATCATGGCATTGTATACATCATAAAGGCTTACAACCCTAGCTTTCTACAGTCTTGCCCTATCCAAGACCAATTTGCTTTTAATGTTTACTGGCAAAAAATACGCATGACGATCGAGGAATCCTAACACTGGACCACTTGGCTATAAATATGCCGCAAACTATAAAAGCGGGGATTCGATTCAGCGTAAATAATTATATCTGCCTTCAATAATTATATGTCCGTTTACCTGAATGTGAAACGGTGAATAGCATTAAATGTTAACCTTGAAGTAAATTTATATGAAGCACACGCCTCCACTAAAACTGGTATCGTCTGTAGCGCTGTCCCATTTTGTGGAACTGGAAGACTGGCACATTGCACGTGCACGGACTTGCCCACTTCATACGGGGGTGTTTCGAAGTACACTGAGCGAGGGTACAGAAAAAAAAGCTTTAAAAATTTGACCATCAGGGGGATAAAATAATCAGATTACTGTTAAATGACTGCGAAAAGCGACTCTGCACTCTGCTTTTAGCTGGTTGATCGGTCACATAAAAGTATTTTGTCTCACTGTGCGCGGCATGTTCCGATACCACTCGCCCGCACCCACCCATCAGGAAGTTTCGGTTTTGTGTCTCGATCAGTTTATTGCAGTTCAAGGGTGAGCCAACTATCTTTCAGTGGGCTAGTTATCTCCACAAAATAAAAAATATGTTACATGAGTGGCAAGGTTTCGAATGGCAATACGCGAGAAAAACGTGGCAAAGTGAATGGCATTCTTTATCACAAGGAAGGCGCTAATATGTGGAGGAACCAATGAAATAGGCTTGGCGTATTCTATTGTGCTCCCGGCAAGAACAAAAACAACAAAACAAAACAAAAACAAAAAACAAAAAAAAACAAAAAAACAAAAAACAAAAAAAAACAAAAAAACAAAAAACAAAAAAAACAAACAAACAAAAAAAAAAGCGCACAAGCCAAGGCCACGAAGAACACACTGCCTCACGATGCCCATCCCTTTCTCAATTTTGTGGGAATTGGAAAATTTCTTGACTGCCAGACAGACTCGCTCTGTGTAATTGTTAAATTGCGCCTGAAGTGCATGTCGCCAGGCAAGCAAACACAGTCCGTCTTAGCAGGCAAGAAAGTTTTACCCTTGCGCACGAAGGGTAGCGTCATCACCTTACATCTGAGCCTGGTCTGGTGCTTTATAACTAATATTGATCTATGTAACCGTCAGGGTCTGATCAAAGACTACTTCAGCAAATCAATGGATTAGGTTTTTCAATCTAGCAATACAGTTTCATCACCAATACAACGTTGAAACTAATTGATTCTCAACACATATGAAACATTCGCTTTGTTTTTTTTTTTTTTTTTTTTTTTTTGGGGGGGTTTTTTTTTTTTTTTTTTTTTTTTTTTGTTTTTTTTTTGTTTCTTCTTTGAAGTATAATTTATCCTGGGAGTGTTTGTTTATCAGTAACAGGACTATTGTCTTAAATGTTACGTCACGATCATTCATGTTGACCGCCTATCTAGCATTTATAAGCTACATTGAAGTCGGTGACTGTGCTGAAGTCCGATTTACCCTCGGACTCAGTCCTATCCATATTCCTGGTCGTCAATACTTTTTTTCACATTGTCATCCATCTGCTTCCTTTTCTTCCGTGATCGTGGCATGTCGATTTTTCCAACTTTCTTTTCGGTAAGGTCGCAAGTAGTCCAAGACACTGAATGGCGAATGTCCCATCCATGCCGTTAATAAAGCCATGTTGTTCTTTGATCCAAGGTGATGAGAAGTGAGTGAGCAACTCCTGCCTACCGGGCTCCTGATGAGTAGAGCAAGCTGTGAAACTGCAACCCGTTTGTTCAAGCGGCGCCATATGCAAACAATGTTGCTAGGGTCAAGGTGATGCCACCTTCGGGTCACGTGGCTAATCCGCTTTCGAATCCCCCTTTGAAGCTGTCCCATTCACGTGGAAACCCGAGTGACAAGCTTTCAAGTGTGGCTGCATTTGATGTCATTCGGGTAAAAAACTGCTTTTTTAAGCCAATAAACATCATTGTATGTTGGAAACTACACATCAAAGATGTTGATTGACATTTCTTCGAAGTACTGGGACCAAAACGGGCCGAATTTGGAAAGCTGTATTGTCATTATGGCCAACAATGTTCGAAAAAAGGGCCTCAAATCTTTCAACGGCGATTTCTCGGAATGAAATTTTCTGCTTATGAATCAATTTTGTGGACAGCGTCAATAAAAAGCTAATTGATCGATCTGCTTCAAATAATCGTCTTTTGAAAGATAAATATATTATCTGGGAACCGTTTTTTTTGTTTTTCCGTCAGATGTCCCCTTCCAAGACTTTTGTAGCCCACAAAATGAAGTAACTGCTGAAGTTTAAAATGATGATCAAAGAATTCCATAATTCTGTTATTATGTATTTTATTTGTAAACAAAAAATACGGTTCCTGCATATTGGTCTATAATTTAATTTTACATAGGTAATACATTTTTGCATCGATTATTTTTAAAGAAATGCTGACAAAATGTCAAATCTGATACCCTCTTGTAAACGGACGTATAAAACCCTTGAAAATTATCGTATCGATATGAATCTTCTTTCTAACAAATCTAGATGTCTGAACAATTAATAAAATGTATGGTTTTGTGGGTGAAATGTGAAACATAGTTCATCTATGCAACGTCAAAGTCGCGGGACCGCTGCGCGAGGCTCAATCCCCGCCGCTACCTTAAGACATTTTAATTCGTAATTTCCATCAAACTGTAGGGGGCACCACTAGTATAATAAGCAACCAAGATTTGGGCCTCTTGTACAATCCCACTAAATTTCATGAAGATCCATTAAAAATTAATGATGCTGGACTGGTCACAAGATTTTCACAGTTTGACCTGTATATTACATAATGATATAGGTGACAGCACTAACATTGACATGACATAGATTTTCATAAAGTAGGCAAGTCCTAAAAGCTATAATTATGAGCCTAAAACAAAAACTGTGGGGTACAGAGCATTCTCAACATAACCCCTATACTGCAACTGGCCATTTGACCTTGACCTTCCACCCAGTTTAAAAAATTGGTATTGTTCAAAATGTGCACCCTGCATCCAGCTTTCCATGCAGGGTTTGTTTGTTTCAGATCAGGTAATACCTTTTCAAGGTAACTCTTATTAATAGCTGATGTTACAAATCCATAAAAGTAAAAACATAGTGAAATACATGTAGTATACTAACTTTATTTAAATAGGAATTAAATGTCCACAACAGTGAAATTAAATGTAAATATACAAAAACCATGAAAATTCATACATGTGAAAATAAAGTAATTTACAGTATTGAAGAAAAACAATTAACTTGGACAAGCACCAAAGTACAGTGAAACCTCATTATAACGACACCATCTGTCCCCTGAAATTGTGTCACATAACTGAATATGTCAGATAAATGAATCACATAACATAGAAAATGTACTTTTTGTTCCTTAAAATGTATGTCGTTAAGTGAATAAGTCGGATATCTGAGTGTCATTGTAATGAGTTTTGACTGTAAATAATTATTGGGTTACGGTGACCCCAAAAAGTAGGTCAAGTACAATAATTTTTATTTTACGTACAGTGTAATCAAGTGCAAATTTGATCAGGAGGCTCATTGCTCTTTGCCACTGATGTCCAAACTACACCTTAGCATTACAAATCACCTCTTCCAACCTAACAGGCCTGCTGACCTCACAAATATAGATCAATGTCACTGAAATTATGTAACATGCTAGCATTGGGCATGGTCTATATATCCTATAAATTTGGCAAGTCTTAATTCAATTGCTTTTTGAGATATGGAATTTTGCATCTCAAACCACATTTTAGCACACAATTTCAACCAAATTATAGGTGGAGCCACTAGTATCACAAGTAACACAGACTTTGACTTCCTCCACAATCCCACCAAATTTCATGAAGATCTATCGAACATTATTACTAGAGCATGCACACATTAAAATTTCTTTTGATGTACTCTAGAAATGCTGCAAACTTATTTCAGCTTCCAATTTGGATAGCAACCTAATTTTAAAGGATGTAAACACAAAAAGTTTATGATCCAGACACATTGGCTGATCAGGGAACAGGGGGATGGAAATCTCCCTGTTGGAGATGGTCTTCTCCCATGGGTACTCACAGAGAAGAAAACCCCTGTGTAACCCCACTTATTAACCAGTGAACATGACCTGTCATCAAACCACATGCCAACACAGTCACCTGTGATGACTGGCACAGCCCAGTCCTACTGTCCATTAAGGCGGAATGTGTTGACCCATAATTGATGACGTCACTATACAATGTAATGTCTAGATTTCCCCCAGCAGCGTTACACGGCCCCATATAAAGGCCATGCACACAATGCAGCATTCAGTTTTGAATGAACCACATAACTGTGGAGTTGAAAGATTTCAACTCTCTGTACTGCTGGGAATAAGGATTAGAGTTATACTCAGCATGTGGTCAATCATTACTCATTGGCCTCTGATGAGTCCAGTGAAGGATGAAACACATCAGGCTTATTTGCCTCACCGTGTTTCTGTTCTTATCAACACTTGCCTAGTCTTCTCATCACTATTAATACCAGGGCAGTCAGAAGATTTTCAAATTTTGACCCATACGTAACTTATTTCTCCTGGGGGCTCCACAAATATTGAACTCAACCCAGATTTTCTTACACTTGATATGTCCTGAAAGTTCTATGGGACTATCTCAAAAACTGTGGACTGTATTGTGCTCACAAGCACAAAGCTTACAGGCTGACAGAATGACAACTGACATAAGTGATCACATGAGCTCTGTGACCTTTGCTCAGCAGAGGTAAAAATCAAAACCTTCACTGTCAAAGCAGGAAACAACAGCAAAATAAATCCAGAATTAATTACACACATAATGAATTCTTATTATCAACTATTTACATATCAATAATCAAAATGTTTATAACCTGTAAAAGCTCTATTACAGTTAAAATGATAAATAAGTCTTGTGGAAATGTAACTTTCTGCAATATTTCAATGTTACTTAAACCCTTTCCCCCTTGAATTAAGGCTGAGTCAACAGCTTTCCTTGGCATGGGTTCGGCACTTAGCTGTTGACCTGGGGTATGTAAATTTGAAAGGTCTCATCTACAATTCTCAGTCAAATTGTTTTTCATTATTGTTGAAATTAGTTGAAAACACTGAAGCACAAGACAACTGACCACCAGCATGTTTCGGTCACTTTAAGGTGGCAGGGGAAGAGAAGGATTAAGTGTGTATTAAATGATAATTGGGGAAACAAAGTACTTACACCTGGCATATGCATTCAGGAGATGTGTATTTTTGATTCCAACAGAATTGTTGATATTAAGATCACATTCTATCCCACTGAAAAACAATAAGAGAATACTGGGATACATAACAATGCAGTCACAGATCCATACTTTTATCAAAACATCATTAATTGATGGGATTACGCAATGTTGACGATTGGTTTTGTAACATATGGTTGGAAAGGTTTGAACAACTCGACTCTCATTAAAATAGAATAAAGCTGACATTCTAAAACTCTATCTTGCTACTGCAGATATTGCAGCACTTAAAGAGACCATTAACATTTTGAAGTCAAAGAGCACACAAGTATAACTATGAATCTCACCTTAATCTATCTCTGAATTTTAAAATTGGCACCTTGGCTTTGATCAGCTGAACTTCTTTAAGAAAAGCTGAAACACAGTAATTGAAATGTTGATCATACAAATGTCATCATTACCACAAATGACCCAAAAATTATTTATCTTCTATATATGTAGCATTTGTCACAAACATGTCTAGAGACATTTGAGGTTTATAAAAGTGACTTTTTGCCGAACTATTTACTTGCTCAATACTTGCTCTGTTAGCCAGCCAATGTAGTTATTTTGCAGGTTAAATACCTGCACTGAAGCACTGGTTGAGACAAACTTTCAATGGGTTGTAGATTTTATGTATTTATGCCCAGTTCTAAGTAACATCATCTGGTTTGGTTTGCTTCTATATGTATATATTCATAGGATCAAACAACTCTTCTCGTAAGTGACGTCATCTAGTAAAACATCTATCATATATGAAAAACCTCCACTTTGATCCTTACGAGAACTTCGCTGTCTGCCAATTTTTACATCAGTTTTAATCTTTTAACAGATTCAAACTTCAAATAATAAAAGATATTCACTTCTGTTTTACAAAAATACAATGTGAAATATGTAACTGTCTGGCTTCTCATTTATGCAAAACAAACACACAAAATTCATATACTGAATAACTCTAAGTCTCAATTCAACTTACAACATCTCCGAAGTGCTCGTAGTACAACTCGTAACAATTCTGGAGCTTCCCTCCTTTGGTCAATCTAAAATAAATAAATAAATAAATACAAAAATAAAAATTGAATTACAAAAACCTACATACACACATATTTATAGTGCTTTGTAAACATATACTTACCTACAGTCAATATGTTCAATTGGTTTGAAAACATGCATTCAGTATATTCTGCATGCACAAAGTTTCTGATATAAAAAGTGATACCGATGTGCAAGTAATTCTAATTTTGCTCTGTGAAAATAATTGAACCCATGAGTTTTGCTCACATGAAAGTTTCAATTGTGTTTTATGGGCAAGAGATACACCAAAAGTATTTTGGTAAAATTCTGACTCACTGGAGGTCATATACTGTACAATTTTAATACATGTATAAACATATGAAAAGCGTGTCTTTTTTTTATGAACAGCATCATCCAAATGCTTAAAATCTGACAAATTTATTTTTAAACTTACCTCCAAATGAGACAGCATAAGACACATGTCCATGTCACTAGATTCACTGCCAAATCCATTCATTGATGACCCCACAACATACAGGCCACAGACTGTAACCATTCATGCAAATAATGTACATGTACTGTTACTGCTTCTAGTAACATTACAAAAACCACTTGATCATAATATTACATCACCCAGTTATATATGGTAGTTCTATATGTACCAATCAGGTATCTAGTGTACTTTATTAAAATTGAATTTCCATTAGTTTTTACTATATACATGTATGTGGAAATTAGAATAGATTAGGCCATGTAAATGCACAGGTGTTTATTTACTGGACCTTCGTTTACCAAAATTAAGTTAAAAGTACATTTCCACGTAGTTTATAACAGACAGACCAGTCTACATTAAACTGATGTCAGACTCAACTGAAAGTTTTCACCCATGTAAAAGTATAAGTATCAACAAGATCAAGTATTACATAGCAATAGAATAGATAAGCAAATTCCACACACCTACTGCATTGCCACTGCAAATATAGCCCACATAAGCTAAAGCTTTATGGGATTCAAAGGTCAAGGTCACCGTGCACCAATTTGGTTGCACAACATACACATACCATAAGAAGTGACCACATGGTAAATTTGGTATCTGTAGGTCTTACAAAATATGATCCTGCAAGTTGAAATTTTATGGGAAGTTAAAGTCAAGGCCAGAGTGAGCCAATTTTGGCATATGACACACCCTTATCTTAGTATGAAGTATGTACAGACCAACTTAGGCAGCTGTAGGTATTATGGGCAAAGGAAATATTGCCCTGACAACCTTAAACTTTATGGGGTCAAAGGTCATGGTCACAGTGAACAAATTTTGGGATGCATCACATCCTTATCCAGTGAAGTATTCAAACACTCAATTTGTTAGCTGTTGATGTTAGGGTAGAGGAAAATTTTTTGGCCCAAATTTAAACTTTGTGTGTCGGGTCAAAGGTCAAAGCCAAGATCAAGGTGACCCAATTATGGTGCGTGACACACCCCTATCCTACAAAGTGTCCATACACCAGAGTTGGTAGGTGTAGGTGGTATGGTACAGGAAATACAGCCAGACAAGCTGTAAACCTCTGGTGCCTGCTGGAGAACCAAATTAGCATATGCGCACTTGAGGAGTGCATTATCATTTGCTAAAGAGTAAAAGAAAATTACATTAGCAAAAAAAAAAAAAAAAAAAAAAGACACTAAAGAGGGCCTGAGTTGCAGTTTGCACTTTTGTGTACTTGTTAGTATAACAAACTCATTTAAAGATATCATGTGCTTGATTTAAATTTACTCTACTTTAATGAACTTAAGTTTCCCAATAACTGACTTATAGGCAACAACAAACAAATACAACGATATGGTTCTAGCGTCATTCATGACAATACAAGCTGATGTAAACAAATGGATGGAACTGATCAGGCACCAGTCAATGCAATGGACATAAATTAATACAACATATGACAGTCAGTTGTATAATCTAAAACATTTGTTTTCGCAACTTATTTACATTGTAACCAATGTACTCACATGGAAATACTCCTTTCATCACTGCAAACAGCGCTTCCCGTAGCCGCATTTTTCTATTGTAAGTTTCATCAAGTTGCTGTTTCTGTTTGTAGAACCGCCACACTTCATTTGAATTCTTTGTGAGGACAGGAAGAAAATAATGTGACATGGTACTGGGTTATGAGCACAATGAAAATTTTCAAATAAAACCTATATATTCAATATCTATAAATTTGGCAAATTAATGGTTTAATAGTACCACATTACATGTCCTGCAAACCACATTTTACTCTTAAATAAAATGTGCATGTTTGAATGTTCTATTGCCACAAGATTACTTACAAGTATGCTTCCCAACAATTTTTGTTGACAATGGAAAATTTCTGTTCAGCTGAAAGCTGACAACAATATAGCAGTATTTTACCACAAGTCTGGTAATTTTACGTGTTACACTTGGACTTGGTAAAGTTGTAATTATAATGGTACCCTTTTCTCGAGATCCTGAAACAAAACTTAGCATGAAGTTCTACCTTGTCATATGGCATCGGCTGTCCTAGCGGTGACGGTGAGGGTGTTGGATGTCCACTACGATCTTCCTCAGCATCCCCTTCCTCTGGACGAGGATGCTTTCGTTGTGGACTTGGCCTCAAATCAAGCTGACGTCTACAAGGTAACAAGAGCAGTGAGCATCACCAATGCTGCACCAGGAATTTATTGTGCAGGAAATTTAAATAACCAGTTTTACTACTGATAAGAACATGCAGAGAAGGATGTGGGTATATGAGCCAGTACATTTATGATGATGATGATGAAAAATTATGGACATATTATGTAGTCATTTGCTTGTATCACTTGTAATAGGACTTATGGACAAGTTTGGAAATTATTTGCAGTGTCGATGAATAGTGGTGTCCATCAGCAACTGGGGACCTCTGGTGATGACAAGTGGTATTTGGCAATCACACACAGCCAACACATTTAGGACATTTTGTTACAACCCTGAGCACATAACATGTACTTGTGTTAAGACTCCTTCATGGCAGGCCGGCAGACAACTGTATACATACATATGAACAGTTGCAGTACAGGTTAGAAAGGTGGAAATTATCAAGCTGTGAGGCTAGCCAGTCAGTTATGTATCCAGTAACTGCCTCAAAGCCTGTGAAACACAAATAATATTTTGTCTTGAACGTGGGATGAGACAGCAACAGTCAACTACCTGAGGGCCACTAGGTTCGACTTTCAAAACAAGGCATTAACGACCCCAATTACTGAATCAGGAAAAGGTGCACTATGTTGGTAGTTTGATGTGAATATTACATAAAAATATGCACATGCTGACATTTATAAACAACTCAGCACTGACACGTTATATTAGAAATTATGTGCATATAGTCACCAGATTGTCCCATCCAAAATAACTAGTTTAAATCGAAGAAAGTTTTGGGCTGGTGTTATCAACAACATTATGTTGCATGAAAACTAGCCGACTGCTTCTAACGCAGTTCACTGCATACAACTCACAGTAGTCTTCAACCCAAAATACAAAAGGACACAATTAGCAAGTTTTTGTGTATTTGGCTGAATACACAACTGAATACATAAAATTCTTATGGGCTACGGGTGCATTTAAACATAAGATTTTATGTTAAAGTAATCGTCAATATATTGAACAGTTTAGCAGCAAAAGGTATCAAATTTACAATTCTGTAAATTTGATACTCCTAAGAATTTAAATGTATGCAACCATCTACCACAAAAAATTGGTCTTTCTATGTAGAGCAGTTTTAAAGTTACATGGGTGCAAATTACAATGGAAATACATGTACACCTACCTAGCCCAACTGCCTACAGAACCCTGAGAAGCCCTATTAACCAGTAAGTTTTTATGTTGACCATACCTATTTGATCAGTCCATTTGACCACACATGGTCAAAATAATGCATCTGTTACACAGGAGATTTCTTCAACATGTATCTAATATAGTTGGTTAAATGGAAAACAATGTACAGGTGAGCCGTGGTGGCATTTTTAATCCAGATACTTCTTTTTCTTTCCTTTTTTTTTTTTTTGGGGGGGGGGGGAGGGGGCAGGATTATGGCCATAATAGCAAAATGCAATGTTGAACTGACAAACAGTATGTAATACACGAACATGCACTTTGAGAAACATGTACCACTATAACATCAACCCCTCAGGCATAACTCACAAAACATTCACATCAAGTTAAAAACACCCCCCCCCCCAAAAAAAACCAAACAAACAAACAAAAACAAAAACAAAAAAAAGGAAAGAAAAAAAACAAGACATCTTTTGTAAAACATAGAAGCCATAGGTGTTCACTTGGACAGGTTTTACCGTATTTATCTTTTTTTATTTTTATTTTTTTTTCATTATATACTTATTTTTTAAATTAACACTACATCTGCTACATGGTCATGAAACTTTTTTACAAATCAGGAAATAATAGTGGTACCACTTCATGTATGTGTTATGTGGACATCAAGACAAAGGCATTTTCTTTGGAGGAATTTGAAAAAGCATGACTAATCAAAGAATCATGACAACCAAGTTTGCGGAGGATCCAGTCATCAGTTTTCCAGCAAAAATTGAAAATGAGAAATTGTTGACAGATGTTGATGATGTTCAGAGGATCATAAGATAAACTCAGCTGACCGCTGACTGACAAATCAACTGAAATAAAAACAGAAATACTGTTAACCATCCCAAACTCCTGTTACAATTAAGGCAGCTTAATGAAATGAAGCATACTACCATGCAACATACAAATGTAGACTCAATGACACATGCTACAAAAACACTCTCTCATGAGATTTCTTCTCTTAATAAGATCCCCTGCTGGGGAAAATGATACATTTTGGGGGGGGGGGGGGTATTTTAAGACCACCTGCAGCATAAGGCCAGTTTTTGCTGACAGCAGTGATAGTGTTAAACAGTAGGTACCATAATGCACTTACTTTACTCCCCTTGCATGCATGATTTCTTTTCTGCTATCACACTGCGGAGTCTCCTGGTCATTGGGGCTTGGTTCTCTGGAGCTGTCTGGTGAATCA
Source organism: Hermodice carunculata (assembly GCA_964020975.1). NCBI lineage: Eukaryota > Metazoa > Annelida > Polychaeta > Eunicida > Amphinomidae > Hermodice > Hermodice carunculata. Next base: position 51,046,757 of record OZ026617.1, read on the forward strand.
CAATTAACATTCAGCTGCTTTAGAATCTCCTGCTTTATGCTGCTGCATAGGTCTGGAGAGGACTGAGATTGTTCCCGCCTTGGTCCAACACGTGCAGCAGCTTGGTGATACCTATCCTGGTTCCCAAACACAAAGTTCTGTATGAATTGTTGCTGAAGTGGTGCAAGGGGGACCTGTAATGCTAGGCCTTGTGTGGAGCCAAAGTGAGAGGCATATAGAGGTAGGCCAGCTTGGCCCGCAAAATTCCCAGCCAAGTAGTTCACAGCATACTGATGAAAACCATTCAGTCCAAAACTGTTCATTGCACCGAAAAACTGCACCACCTGGCCCAGCAAAGCACACACACAAGGTCTGACGAGTGCTGCTAGCTCTACGTTTCTGCACACTAGGCCAATACCACTAAGCATCTGGCTAGCATTTCAGCTGGCACAGAAGCATGCCAACAAACCATTTCTATGAAGTTGAATCTGCAAAGAAAAAAATACTCCTGAAAATATGTTTTTGACAATAGCCTTAATAGTCTAAAACAAAGGGCCCATGAGCCTAATGCTTTATTGACATCACCAAAAATTCATTTCCTGAAATGCATTCCCTCCATGACCGGGGGAAATTAATCTAGGTCATTCATATTACACAATATCAAACTTCCACATGATAAAATTTGGCATATTATTCACCTCATTCTTTCATACTCAGGGCTCTAAAATTCTCTTTCAAGTCCCCTTGTCCGAGGTCAAGTACCCCTATCTTCGGCATGCTATTTCTTTCAATTTTTATTTGTCCAGCATTAATTTTTACTTATCCTTAAGAACAGACGTGCAAATTTTAGTATCTTGCACTTATTCTTACATAAATGATTTAATGTGTTTTTAATATCTATGACAGTAGTTCAGATACCAACAGTGGCAACACCATGACTTCACATCACATTAGAATCTTGCCTTCATAATGTTCATATAATGGTACATAAATATATCTACAAATTCAGATGTAATGACCAAATCATCAAAAAATTCTTTCACTGAAATGTATTCCCTCTTCAACCTTGAGAAAGTAGGTCAAGGTCAGCCATATCATGCAACATCAAACTTCTACTTATGATACACACTTGTGGCATATTTGCTATCATTAGCATTTTTCTTTCTGAACATACATGTACATGTCCTGAATTTCATGTGCTTTAAATACCAAGTACTGATGTGAAAAATGGGTCAAGGTCACCCAACATTTCACATTATTTGACCATTTGCCTAATGCTTATTGGGGGAAAATTTGGAAGTTGTGCTATCTTCACGCCACATCTCATTGATTTTGTCTATACATGTACCACTTTACTGTACTGGTATATGACCACCAAAAGAAGATAATTTCCTGAAATGTATTCCCTCTGTGGCCTTGAGAAAGTAGATCAACCCACCCATATGGAATATCAAACTTTCACACATGATACACGTGTTGTACATTTGGTGAAATTAGTCTTACAATTTCAAGACAGTGAATTTCACAAATTTTACCAAATGAAAAGTCATATTTCCCATTCAACTATAGGTGGCGCCACTAGTATTTAGATTTTACATAATTGCTTCCAGAATATTTCCACCATTTCATGAGGATCACTTGAAAATCAAACAAAAACGCAGCATTTTCATTTTTTCTTCACTTTTTGACTGCCTGTACTACGTAATCCACTAGGTGGTACCACCAATAGTGAACAGATGAAAGGGACCTAGATTTTAATGCATATTATATCTCCACAAAATTACCACTTAAAAATTGTAGATGCTATGGTGTTGACAGGCAAATGTTTATAGACATACGGATGGACAGTGTGACGGTCTGAGTGATGGCATAAGCTTTTCGACCTATGGTCAGAAGAGCTAAAAAACACACACATGCACAAATATACCTACATACAAAGAACAGCCACAAGTCGGGATCTTTGATATTTAATTTTTGCTTCTATTCTTTTCAGGTCATTTTTCTTTATCCTTTTTAAAATTTACTGTTAAAAATATGTCTATTTCTTTGCAAGTCTTATTTAACTGCACTGGAAAAGCTCAGTGCAGTCTGATCATGCACTGGCCAATGGAAAGATCCCAAAAAGATGGCTCCCCCCTTAGGATCTACCATAGGCATGGACTACTGCCCTGGTGAAAAAACAGAATTTTGATCAGGGCTCATTTACATGAATACTGACCACAGAAGAAACCACCCTTTCACTTGTGCCACGACATCGCCTGTCAAAACATTTTCACATGTCCCCCCATGGGATTCAAACCTGCAAACATGGCATTAGAAGTGGATGATCTAACCAACTGAGCTGTAGCCACTAAAATACTAAATTAATAATAAAAGAGTATTTGTTGTCCTGGAGTGGTAAACTGCTTCCTGTTATACACTTAATTGAACACGGTTGTTAAATAAAGGGCTGAGAAACTTAAAGAAATCAAGAGACAAAAGGCTGATTTATACTGTTTCAGTTATGAACAGACCTGGCTCAGCAGTGTGGATAGTACTTCCAGTTGATCATCTGTAATGTTATTTATTCTCATTGTGTATAATTCTTGAGGGGGGGGGGGGGCATCCCATACCCCTCTGATGTTTTTGATGACTGAAATGAAGGTACATGGGGGGACCCCCCACTGGCCCCCCAAAAAGCATTTTTAGTTGCATTTTTTAGGGAGGCATGTGTGCCGTATTATTCAAAAGAACTTCAGATTGGACTGCAACCAGAACTGAAAATAGTAGCTTTCCCTTCAGTATGACAGGTGGTGCTGCCAAAAGTGAAAATGTTGGTATTGGCCATCTTAGGCCGTAATCCTGTGTGAAAGATTCCAGTATTACCTCAATCAAGTTCGTGTTTAATCTGAAGATCCAGTGGACTTTGAATCAGAATGAATTTCCAAAGAGCAGACTCTGGAACTGAGAACAGTGGAGTAAGTAACAGTCCAGGTGAAAAGTACAGGTCCCTCGGTTTTTACCGATAAAAAAATCCTCGGACCAATAGAAAATGCTAGCAAGTTGCATGTCAAAGTATTGGGACTTTTAAAATTTCCGTGAAATGACTGATAAGAGGGAAAACTTTTCCCACAGACTGAATTAAGAAAAGTGGTAGGCAGCCATTCTGCAGCTTTGCCACCAGGTCTAAACAGCCTAATACAACAAGCTTTCAAGTAGGCCTGAAACAAGTGCCTACACATATATTGTCATACCAGCTACTGCCACTGGCATTAATATGCCATTGTGTTTATGTCATTCAACATTTTCAAAAGATTTCATGTAATATGTGTAGTCAGCCGGCAAGGCTGAGAATTGAAGTTGCCTGACTGGTCTGTTGGGAGTGTTGCCTCTGGGCTCTTGCCTTGCCTTGGACCTACCACCTGGTAAAAATTGCTAAAAAGGCTTGTTTGTTTGATCCAATCTTTCTTTACCATTTCTCTCATCCCATGCCATGGCACTTACAACTTCGCTGGACGAATGACAGTCACTGCCTCAAATCTGGACGTATACACCGAGATGTACACGTCCCTGCTGAGATTCAAAGGTGTTCAGTCAGCTGGGCCCTGGCCCGAGGTTTATCAATGTCAGTGAATGAATCCAGACAGCACTCACTGACCAACAGGTGGATTCCTCACTGAAACGGATTCAACTTTGTCAGCTAGTTGCACACACTGAGTTGCAATTTACTTTGCATTCACATAAACCAAATATAATGCTTATTCAGAATATTACGAATGGCTCATTATTGACCAATGGTATCCCATAAGAATCGCATAGCACAGCCAATTTTTGTTTTACCTGCCGTCAGCGATTCAATCCCGAAAATGCCATCCTGAAAGAGAGAGCGGTATACGTCATGTATTTGTGTGTAGTGACCTATTGAAGTCACAGGTTTCCGCGCACTTCATGACGTAGAGCACGGGATAGGTATGGTGTGTCGTTCCTAGCAGGAAGGGGTGAACGCAGCCTTTCGTTGGCAAAATTCTTTCTAAGTGCAGATTTAGTGAACATTTTGGCACTCATGAAGACAGGACAGAAAACGTGAAGATCCTGTTTTATAATCTGTACAGTGTCAAACATGAGTGTTGATGCGTATGGCCCGAGCTCGCAAACTTTAACATTCTTGGATACCGAAGAAACAGACCTCCTGGGTGCGGACACGCAGGGCTCCGAGTTCGACTTCACAGATTTTACTCTGCCATCGCAGACCCAGTCTCAGACACAGATATCGCAGTTAGATGGCGTGCAGAGTCAAAGTCAGGTAAGGTGTCTGACCAGAAAACCGTTCGATGACACGATCTTTGCATTGTCAACACGCATGTTTCACGCAGATAATTTGGGTCATGAAAGGCATGACATTGGATGGTGTTCACCTTTGCCTGCATGTGGCACCACCGTCCTCAGGTCCAGGATACAGATTGAGGGCCAGATTGAGAAATGCAGGACTGCCAGCATCGACTTAATTTGATGATTCAGCCACAGGCCGTCCTCACTGGATGGCAGTAATTTTTTTCATGAAAATATTTGGACAAGAGGCAATACTTTGTCGGCATTCAAGGTCCACAGGGACCATGCAATTTTACAGTGAAAAGGAAAGTGGGGGCACCATCAGAATGTGCCAACATGATCATGCAGCATGTTTGTGAAATCCACAGGTGACACAACCAGTTTGCTGAAATGATTTTTTGTTTTTTCATACCATGTGTTGCATAGTAATATGCTACAGGACTAATCAGATCAAAATGAAAACAGATTTTACACATTGTCTTACAGAAGGTATGGGGAATGTAAAGTAATTCTAATTTTCAGTAAAGTTTAGTAAACAATTGCCAATTGGTTGACATCACAAGGGAGTGATTGTAGGTGTCTAACAAAATCCTGAAAACAAAGTGATAATCCAAAACATGTACATTCATTGGAAGCAATTGAACAGGAAAGCTTCAAAAGCTTGAGTCGTCACTTTGGTACCAGAGAGCAATTTGCACACTTATGACAAACTATGAAACCAGGGTAAAAATAGCACACGTATCGATGAGAGCTTGCATTTGACAGTTACCTGATAGAGTGATATAATTGTTCTGTGTCTGTTGAGAAGCTGCGCCATTTGGGAATAATCTTCATTCGGCCCAGTGCTGTCTGGAAATTTCAAATGGTGCACCCAAGTAAAAATGGGTGTACAATGGTGCCTTACATATGGATGTGTACCAGCCCATTCAAGAATTATATAATAAAACTACACAACTTTGAGTACCTGGCTGTAAATCCTGCAGGGCATCATGAGTGTACCAGTAGAGCAGAAGGACACACGGGATGCAGCCCACCACAGGCGGGCCATCAAGTATATCCCTCCGCTCCGCCGGTATACATGTGCCATACAGAATTTACAGCTGGGAATTGCAAGAGTATTGTTTTATTTTTATCTCCTGTATGTGTAGTCCAGGGTAGCCATTTTTATTTCAAATTAAAAAAAAAAAAAACGATAGTATTGTGTGGAAAACGGTGACCAATGACAGATACCATAGCAGATGATAAATCACCATCGCGGGTGTGCACACATGAAAAGCTGGGCAGGGTTGGGCTAGCGCGACAGTAGGGCATGCACGTGATTGTTCTACATGGGTGTGTCAATCGGCAATAAATTCTACACAGTAAACAAGTGACACCCTTGGCTGCGGGGGACAGGACGAATATGAACTCTCCGGATGGACTGTCAACCTGAAGCGAACAGTCCATCCCTAAGGTTCATAATTCTTCCTGTCCCCTAAAGCCAAGGGGGTCATTTGCTTTATTATACCGAAGAACAGTAAATCATTAAAGCAAAATTTGCACACAATAATTTTAATGATATAAACAACATTGTATAATTGTCAGCACATACATCTGGGCCAGTCTTTGGGCCTTTTCATAAATAATAGACATAGGCCTGCTTCCTGAGCTGATGAGAATTACAGCGCCATCTAGTGGGACGTGCAGAGTGACAGTACCTTCTCGGTGAGAGACAGGAAAAAATTGTCCCCCCCCCAATTAATCCGCACTCAAATGAGTGCAGATTTCCCCTTAAGTATAATAATAAAGAATGGCCCGTCCGTGGTTGCTGTGGGCTACACCGTACACAGGGCTAGAAATAGGGCTTATCCGCTTGTCCGTACTAAGTAAAACTCGTGACAGACAAGTAAAGTTGCCAATGCACTTGTCCAAAATTTACATACAGTTCAATTAGAATTTAAGACTCCACTTGGTTGGCGGACAAGTAAAAAATTTTCCTTATTTCTAGCACTGGTACACATACATGGGATAAAAGTATATGGGATGAAGGCAAGGCCAGTAGCTCCCAGTCAGTCTTGCTTGTCTATTATTGGTTACCTGGCATGTCCAAGTGGTAAAACCATTACCAACATCACATGGAAGAATTGTGTACTCATAGTTGTATATTCCAAAATGGTGCAGGCCCATACAACATGAAAGGGTGGGTATATTTGTGAATGGTTTGACCAGGACCAAGTTGAATATTGATGTTTTTCTGCACCATTTTGGAATATACAAAGTTCTACGGATAAATAGTACTTCCGTGTGGTGTTGGTCCTGGTTTAACCACTTGGACATGCCAGGTAACCACTAAAAAAAGTAAACTTCATCTATACTATAGTATATACAGGATGAAGGCAAGGCCTATAGCTCCCGATCTGTCTTGCATGTCTATAAGTGGTTACCTGGCATGTCCAAGTGGTTAACCAGAACCAACATCACACGTAAGAATTATTTCATATTTGTGTTTTCCAAAGTGGTGCAGGCCCATACGACATGAACATGACAAGATATTGTTGAATGGTTCAGTACCAAGTTGAATGTTGAAGTATTTCATGTCATATGGGCCTGCAACACTTTGGCATATACATGACTATGGATAAATACATGTAGTTCTTCTGTGTGGTCTTGGTCGTGGTTTAACCACTTGGACATGCCAGGTAACCATTAATGATAGTATACAGTGACACCTCATCATAACAACACTCATATATCCAACATATATTTGATATAATGGCACAAATTTTTTGGGAAAAGTTTATTTTCTTTTGTTATTTAATTCATTTATCTGACATAATCAGTTATTTTTAGGGAACAGATGCTGTCATTATTACGACTTTTCACTGTTCTAAACTATAGAATACAGGATGAAGGCAAGGCTCATAGCTCCTGATCTGTCTTGCATGTCTGTTACTGTAAATTTTTAGTTCTACCTCTATCTACCCACACATGACATAGTGCACAACTGACCTGTTTGCACAGAAAACACTTTGAAGCTTTTCCTTGCTATTAATTATTAATAGCCACAATTGATTGACATAATCCTCTATCTGACAGCAGTGCTGCTGATATTGAGGCATAGGGTTGACCCGCGGGGTCAAAGCAGTTGTCATTCAGAATGGATACGTCAAACCTTGTATGACGTGCCATAGCTAATGCACATCACTCTAAGCTGCCAAGATGGCACTTAAACCAGTAGATCAGTTCAACGCCAAGGCGCTATATTTGTGACGTTGCCTCACGGCCTGTAGCAACGTTACCCCCTTGCTATATAAGCAAGCGATGTAAAAGTGTTTTCAAATATCCCCTGATGAGTTCACAGAGAACGAAACCGGTCAAGACTCCGCTGCTATAGGCATCCCTCGCCACTGGTCTCGCCTGTGTTTTTAATGATGTTACTGTAAATTGCTTCAATTTCGCTGTACTCTTATTTTCGCTTACTGCACCGATAGTACAAAACAGTGAAAATAAAAACACAATGAAATAGTATTTTAACATAATTTGAATGGGAATTATGTCCAAAATAGCGAAATTGCACCATCTGTAATCTCTGATCTTGATTGGCACACTGTGGATCTGGTCTTCCTATTTCTGCAGAAAACAATATCCATTTTCCTCATTAGTGCTAAAACCACTTCCAGTTTCTATATTCTATCTAATGCCCCTTCACTCTCTATGCCCCTGGCTATTGTCTTCACTCTATCTGGTATGGCCCCTGTCTCTCTCTCAATCCCACCTCCATCACAGCCATGGTCCTACCCCTACCAGCTATAAACCTTCATGTATCCAGTGTTTCTGATAACCCTTCCAATATTTAATGCAGTCTATCAACTCCTCTACCTTGGTATGGGTGCAAGCTGACCTCAAAGGTCTCTGCTCACCTACATTTTCTTCATCTGAATCAGACCTCCTGCTCGTCAAACATATAGATGTAAGCCATATTGGCGGAAACTTCTGCCATATACTGTACCCTTTACATTGTATGAATCCCTCCCACTCTTCTTCCTTCTACTGCCCACTCGCTGTTCTCTCTTCACCCCTCACCCTCACTGAGTAGCTTGTGAACAGCTTCACAGGTATGTGGAAATATTTGGACTGCAGGAACATTGATGCCGCTTCTGTCTCATATTTATATAACTCAGCGTGTGTAGGTACCAATAATACTCTGTATAGGTATGAATAAAGTACATGTACATATTCTCTGCTGGAGTATGATCAAATCTTATACCTATTTGTACCTTACATGTAAAGTATTAAAATAAAATAAAACTGCTGTGGCTTTTAATATACTAGATCAAATGCATTTTTACTTTGTTCACTCAAATTTCAAAATTACCTTTATCAATTTGGAAAATGGGATTATGGGATAATGCATTTTTATGATTGCTGTATAAACCTGGGGCAGTGGACGCATATGAATGTGTCAGAAAACAAATCACATTTTGTTAGCTTTTCAAAAATGTATAATTTGTATAAATTTTTGTTTGAATCTGTTGATTTATGGAATAATTTGTACATGTCTTCGTGAACCAGTTCTGGATCCTTAACCTTTCTTGGAAAAATAAAGTAGTTGTTAGCAGTGATGTCTATCAGTGTCAATAGAAGAAAAGCAGCCTTGTCCCAGTGTAGAGTAAGTGCCTCTTATAGGTGCAGATAGAAGGTCACCAAAGAATGTTACAGAAAGAAAGACCTAAAACATGTTGCATACTTAAGAGAATCTCTAACAAGTGCCGTGTCTCAATCAACAAATGTGATCTAGGTCTTTCAGAGCATGTTCAGGAAAAAGTGGCAGGCAGAGTCATGAATGCTGTGAAAGACCTATTGAGTTACATGTACATATGTTGATCAACATAGGCACAAGTTCTGATATTCTATTTATCCTTAATGTTAAAAACCAAAAGACAACATTTTGGTAAAATACTGGCACATTTTTCAAATGTATTTAAAGATGTAAAGGACCTCTCAAGCTGATCTGCATAGCAACAGCATGGAGTGATTGTAAACAGTAGTGATGTGCTGATCATCAAATATACTCAAACGTTTGAGATTTGCAAAAAAGTCAAGCTCTTACAAAGCAATTTTTACTTTCGATTATGATCGCAATAAATTGTCTAAAAAGACATAAAAAATTTCTGCAAAAAATGTCAGTTTTTTTTTTTTTTTTCACTTTTGCAGCAAGCCAGCACATGTTATGGGTGAACGTTTACCTGTTTACCGAGAGAAGTGCCAGAAGTGATGGTACTTCTAGGACTTCAAATCTTACGTTCTGTCTTGAAAAAAAAACTTTGTTGAGGGAGAAAATACATTGCCACCTGAAACAAAAAGAAATGAAATTTCAATGCATAGAATTAACAGTGATTTTCTTCAAACTCAAACGAAGAAAATAGTAAAGTTTGCTATGGGTGATAACAAGGTTTTTTACATACAGATGTTTCAGAAGCTTCACGTAGGTTAGCGCTAGGCTTTTAATATTAGTAGCCAAAATTTCATTTTTTTTTCTAGGAAAGACCTACACAGACTTGAAATCTGTTAAATTTCTTAAATTTCTGCATGAAAATAAAGAATTTGGGGGAAATTTTAGTAGCCATTTACTATTTTTACTAGCCAGTTTGAAGTTTCAGTAGCAATTGGCTATTTTGGCTACTGCTAGCGCTAACCTAGCTTCACCAGAGCTTCAAATTTTCGTTTTGCTTATACAGTAATCCATTTTGCATGTCCATTGAACATATTTTCACCAAAATCCTTTCTAATGTGTAGGGATGCAACAATTCACTTGTGTATAGCAAAAAACTACACACGTTTTTTCGGCATGACAGGCTCTAGACATACATGGAAACATGTACAAATATATAGTTGCAAATATTCTCATTGCTGTATAGCAGCAAAATTTGTTCAACAACAGAGTGAAGAACATACATGTCAGTTTTTATCTATTTTATTCCCTGGTGTCCAGTCCAACAGGGAAAGAAATAGTTTGGAGAAGTAAGCAGCAACATGGTGGCCGGCAGCAGTGAATGCGTTGCCGACTTTGAACATAGGCCCTAAATATCAACAAACACTTCTACAATGCATGCGGTTTTCATAAATGTTGATATCAAGCTGTTAATGACCAGACCATGGTAATAAAACCCTTAAAATGTGCAGAGTTAAACCGAAATCCACATGTGTGATTTCATGCAGCCATGTGCACAAGTAGTCAAGTACTGTGACACCATGCTGTAGTTGCATCAGTTTTGAATAGGGGGCAACACCTTCATCCCAGTTGTATTTTATTTTGCTGTCTGCGAACACAGGATTGATATGAAGCTGTTAATGACCAAACCATGGTAATAATATCCTTAAAATGTGCAGAGTAAAACCAAAATCCACATGTATGATTTCAAGCAGCCATACATGTGCACAAGTAGTCAAGTACTGAGACACCAGTTGGCTTGATTGAGCATACATGTTTCAAACTGGATATATATACACAGGTGACTCATGGGTTCTAACTGCACAGTGCACTTTTAAAAGAAAATACCAGTTCTACAACAATTAGCAAGTTACTAGTTTGTAGTGAACACTTTGTGGAAATTGACTTTGATTCGTTAAATATGATGATTTTTATAATGGGGTTTGGCAGCAAAATTAAAATCAATGTGGTTTGGGCCCTAAACTGCTTAATCCCTGGTTCAATGTTTGATTAAAACTTTAAGGATTAGCCAATACATGCTCTTGGCTACAATAGGAACTTAAGGATTCACATGCTTCATTTTATTTAATCAATCTTAGTTTGATCCAGTATTTAATCTTTTGATCCAGGATTAAAATCTGGATTAAATCAAGACTGATTTAATAAAACGGAAACTTTAATTCTGAAGTTCATATAATGTAGAACATAAGATTAAGTAATCCTGCAAGTTTAAATCAAACATAAGGCCAATGATTCCATAGTTCAAGGCTCAAAGGCACATTGACTTTCATTTTAGGATTAAATTCAGGATCAGATTAAACTGTTTGTAGATGATCATCACCAAAAAATTCTCTTTGCCAGTGATGTCCAAGAGATACTCCCTGCCATTACAAAAACGGAAGAAAAAAAAGTTAACTTGGATAAGTACCAAACTCCATAACCTTTGGGTCACGGTTACCAAAAAAGTGTGTCACCAAGTACACTTTTGTGTACAATGTAATCTAGAGCAATTTTGATCTGGAGGCTCAGTTCTCTTTTGCCATCAGTGTCTAAGCTACACCCTGCCATTACAAAATCATCTCTTTCGACTTTACAGAACTGGTGACCTGACAAAAATTGGTCAAGGTCACTGATATTATATATATATATATATATATATATATACAAAATTTCCACACTTTGGCTCATATAACACAATACTGTAGGTGTCGTCACCAATGTAAATCTGGATTTTTATACACTTGATAAGCCCTGAAAGTGAAATGAGGCTATCTTGAAAACTGTGGACCTGGTCATGCTCAGAAGCAAAAGTTAACTAACAGACAGAAGGTCGGAATGATGGATACCTAGACATGAGTGACAGCATGAGCTCTGTCCCCTGTGGTCAGCAGAGCTAAATTTTGGTAAGCTGGCACAGATTTTGATGACCAGAAAGGGTTACCTGCAACATATGTCTTTCTTTTTTCACAATGGCCCACAGAAAATATTTTTTGTATTCAGTTGATCAATAAATCAACTCAGCTAATAACTGTATCTGTCACACATACTGGGGTAAATGACAGTCACTGAATTTGATTGAATTTTTCTTACTGAACCCACCCTCGTAGAACTAACTTTGGACTTACAAAATTCCTTCCCACACGATATAAAATATATTATATCTTGACACATTGAGTAACAAAATAGCCTGCAATACAAAACAATACACCAGAGAAAAAAAATATACTTTGATATTGTTCACACCTCTGAGAACATATATAAAAGGCCAATCAATAGACAGCAACCTCAAAAGAGCCCAACAGACATTCACTTAAGACATGCTGGCAGCAAAGATTGGTAAACATGACTTTTTTTCATGACAGAATCTTCTACAAAATTTCAATCCAAACTGAAATTAAGGATGCTTTGCCAAGTTTCACAAATATGCAGATTTTTATAAGCCTTTATTGCTGCAATGTGAAAGGTATACATGTGTATCAACAATTCTGTGATTTACTTTTAAACTGATTATTAACCATTCCCTGTTCTTTGTTGAATAAGAGCCCCTGTTCTGCAACATAGTTCTTAGCAACATATTATCATGCATAGAAACCTGTAAAAACATCAGATGTGTACCAGTGGGGCCAGCATGTATTGTATTTTGGCAATTGTAACGTTGCACCACACTGGTATATATATATCCACGACAGCCTTGGTCACTATGAACACATTGCTTTCATTTTTCATATTGACAATGAAATTTCCTAAAGTTGACATATTTGAAAAAACTGTCCCAACAGATCATCAAATTTTGGTGAGGCATACAAATCACGTATGTATTTATTCTATCATAAGGACCTTTTGTGGAGAGGTCAGTAGGTCTGAAAAAAATTTCATTTGTATTTTTCGTTTTTCTAATCAAAGAACTCAAGGTACTCTGTGAAACTTGTCTTTGGTGCCCCTTTCTGACAATTGACACTGAAGATGTGACCATTGATAAACAATGACTGAGCAAAACTACTCTTCTGTTCCACATAGGAAACAAATATTGACTTCAAGAACTGCATGGCAAGATTAAATAAGTAAATGTAATTGTGTGTCATCACATCCATACCACCTGGTGTAAGGAAATTTGCAAGCAATTGTCCAGTCTGTGGCTGGATAATTCATATTTTGTACATGAAAATTCAAAGTTCACCATAAAATATAGTAATGATATCATTTATCCTAAAATATAGTAATGATATCATTTATCCTGTTTGCACTCATAGGACCTTGATCATGTTGATACAGGTATCAGATACAAGCTATGTGATACTGTTGTATCTGATGTGACTATTCTTGCAGTTCCTTGTTTGGAATGACTGAATGCTTCAAGGAACTTTTGGTGAAAACCAGGGTCAATGTAACACATGTCAAATGACACCAGCGACGCCACTCCCTTACACATATTTTACTTAAAATGTGATCAAAATTACCTGAATCCTATGTATCCCCCGGCTTTTCCATCAAATTTCAGCTGTTCTGACAAAATTGAGGCGCTTTTTTTTTTAGTTCAAGAAAAGGTAAATTACCTTAATTCAGGTAAAATCCTGAAAATTAGCATCTCTGTGACACACACAATAATGTCAGTGGGCAAATCATACTTAACCCTTTGGGTCCTAGGAGTTTCAGAACTCAATGTATTTAGGGCCGATATATCGGCTCTTAAGGTCCAGAGGGTTAAGAATGTTTACTAGTGATGGGAATCAGCTGAAATTTCACCACTGATCATCAGTTGAGGACAGTCAACTGATGATCCATTATAATCAATTCACACATAAATGCCTTGTCAGTGCTTATAGCTGCACCATATGTGACATGTTAGAGGGGCTTGAAATTAAGGATTTTGGCCACTTGTCCCAGGACAAGTTGGAGAGAAAATTTACTTGTCCCCCTGAGAAAGTTGCATTTTCACACAAAATCTGTTAAAAAAGAAATTTACTTGTCCAATATTTTTGCAGCATAGGCTCTAAATGCCTAATTATCTATTTGTGAATGCAGACCTACCTATTCTTTTTTTTTCTAATACATTTATTATTTTTTCAGTTTTTACCCTCAGCACATAAAGTGCCGGAGGGTACAGATCACTAAAAGCATCTTATTGTAATGTTGAGGACATTATTTGTCAAGTACCATATATGTTTTTTTTTGGGGGGGGGGGGGTTCCTTCCACTTTTCTGGAAAAGGAAATTGGTATTTACTCTTTACTATGTACGTGTATGTTGTAATGAATAGAGACAACAATTTTCTTTATGTAACTTTGACGTGACAAGAGTTCTGGAATGAATTTCTTGATTGTGGATGTTACCCAAAACATGCTTAAAACACAATATTGTGCTTTTTTATGGCTACATTATTTTCACCAGAAAACAACCAGGGCTTGAAATATTGCGCAGTTAGCTAATTTGAATGAGTGCTATTCATAGTTTGTCTTTTTTTTCCACAATAATTGTTTTATTTTAGCATTGAATTATTGGATGTTATGTTTGATGAACTGACAAAATATTTTTAATATATAACATGCATCGCATTACATAAGATTTGATAGTCATGAAAACAAGACAAGTTTTAGCATAGCTGGCATCCTGGATCTGTTACCTGTGCAACAGACTTCACTCTTTTCCACTCTGTTAGGGCATTTCTAACATACGTGCAAATGTAGAGGGTTTATGTCTAACATATAAAGGTGTGATGGACGTTACTCCAGAGCACAGTGGTGAGGTGTTCTACATACATACATTATTTTTGTTCTGAATCAAGCTCCATTGGTTGAGATGTATTGTATTTTGAATGTGATAGCAAACTGGTTGCTGATGTTCCTATGCCAATGGCTGCAAAAAGTAACTTGGGATAAAACAATTTGGATGTTACTTTGCCAAAGTAACATTCTTTTACAATGTTCTTATCAGAAACTAGCAGTACATTAATTTCACACTGCTGTGCACCTATATATATATATATATATATATATATATATATATATATATATATATATATATATATATATATATATATATTGACCATAATTTGCATCATAATGACAAATATGCAAACACCATTTCCTTACAAATGTTATTTGAAAGTCAATGTTGTGGACATTACATTTGACATTTTAAAATGTTTGCTACCATTTCTCGGTCAACTAGTAACATCCAAACACATTCATGTTTCTACTCCCACATACAGTCGCAACCAGCCATTTTTGTAACATAACGTACTGAGGTTGCCTTAGCAGAATTTAATCTCTGCAGCACCCAATTGACCATGGCATGAATAAAATCTAATTGATAACATCCACAACTGAAGGAGTTTACCGGTTAGATTTAGTTGACCTAGCACAAAGTTTCCTGCGCAATGCAAATCATGTGGTTCTAGCACTACACATAAGCCTGTGATGTCAAAACTACAAACATTGACATGCACAATGCACAATTCTCCCTGTCTGTCCCATGCTTAGAAACATTCTGTTGGGGCATTCTGTTGGACATTATTTTTTGACCGATTTTTTTACATTCACACTTAAAACATGTATCTTTAAAAAAGTTTGGATGTTGTGAATTATTTAGACCTTTTGTATTGCTGAAAAAATGTTCCTTTTTAAATTTATGAAAATAAATATGAAAGTGTCTTCATTAATAAACTTTGATCACTTGTTAAAAAAGCAACAAAATTTGACCTATCAGAGTAACTTCCAAATCACTAATTTAAATTCATTATAATACACAACAAAGAAATTAAAACTGTGCTTAATTGTATTTTGACAAATAATGGAGTTTCACATCTTTTAAATAAAAAAAGGATATTTACTTTAACTGTTTTGTTTGCTCTGCATTCTTAAATGGAGAAATGAGGTTGGTGAAAATATCACAAAAACCAGGCTCCAGTCTCATGTAATAAAACTATCTTTATTATGTATACAGGCCATATTCAAGCCAATGATGCAAATTTTATCTTGTTTGGTTCTTTGAATATTTATATACAAATTTTCAAAGTTGAAAATGTCTAAATTGCAGCATAGCTGGAATGACCCATACCTGTGTAACTGGTCAAGCTTAAAAATATTCAGAAAAATGTCTTACAAAGCAACAGAATTGCCAAGAAAATTTTAACCATATATATTAGACAGTCTCGTTTGGGGGGGGGGGAACAAAAGAAGAAAGTACACACGCTCACATGGTGTACATTTTTCCCTATAATATGTTACCTGTGACAATATTTTTTCAAAGAATGATCACATGAATCTCCACAATGGTGTTTCTCAAAAAAGCCATTCATTTGAGATATATCATGAAACAAACGTCTACTAATCAGGAAAAATGGAGTGTAGGATGAAAAAACTCACTCAGCATCTTCTGGTACAAGAATAGTCCAATCTTTTCTAAATTATGAATGGACAAATTTACTTGTCCAGTATTAATGGGACTTGTCACCTCGAGGAAGGTCACCCCCCACCCCCCTTAACTAAATTTTGCCACTGGAGCCACCTGGGGGTAAGCGAATTGAGCTTCATTTATTGGTCACAAATGTTACATGACACAGGAAGAAGGGGTCTGCCACCATGCACTTGAATACAGTTCTCATGCTTCACTTTCACTTGTGATGATCAGTACAACCAAGGGTCGAAATTAGCAGTGTCATTGGTGGCATTTGCTGCCAATGTTCATGATCTGCTACCTATATTTGTTGTGCGGTAGCAAACCTTTGCTACCAAAATTTTTCTGGTCAAAATCACGAATTTAGCTCTCCAGTTTCTGTCACAAGTGCCTCATAATGCACCAATTTGCATGCTTGATTTAAAAATTTTCCAGGGGCATGCCCCCGCACCCCCCCTCCCCTCAAAGTGAGCTTTGCGCCCTGTGGGCGCCCGCCAAACCCTCATGATTTGCTACTCAATTCTCAGATTTGCTACCAAAAATTAAACTTGGCAGCAAACCCTTGCTACTAGTTAAAATCAGTTAATTTCTACCCCTGACAACATGTGAATTTTCTCAGCCTGGGTGGAAGACACATTTCAGGATTATTCATGTGGATTAGCAAAGCACAGTTTAACAGGTTTCTTTGAGCAAATACAAACCAGAATCAGTTTGTTGTTATTTAACATGCAGTGCTAATCGGATTGCACTAGTGCATTGAAAACTGCGTATCAAAATATCTGATATGTGTCGAGATCATTGAGCTTCAGTTCCAGTGTCTGCCATGCATGCCATCATATGTATTTACATTTGGTGCAGAGTTTTTCAATATTTTCTTTCTTTGAGCAAATACAAACCAGAATGGATTTTTTAATCGGTTTGTTGTTATTTAACATGTAGTGCTAATCGGATTGCACTAATCCCATTGAAAACTGCGTATCCAGATATCTGATATGTGTCTTGGTCATTGAGCTTCAGTTCCAGTGTCTGCCATGCAGGCCAGCATCTATATTTACATTTGGTGCAGAGTTTTTCGATAGAAAGCATAAGAATACAAATTACATTTCATAAGTTCATAATTACATGTATCCTAACATGTATTTGCTTGCATGTGCTGTTCCCATCACATGCCCAGATACAGTCACTCATCCTGCTGCAAGCTGTGGTGTTGTTTTGTACCTAACCTGTTCGTTGGCAACAATGCCTGTCTCAACATCGCATTCCATAAGACCATAACTTGCATGTAAACGAGCCTCGTTTTTTACATACAAGTAATTATTGATACAAGCACTGGTTATCCTAATTTTGATCTTTCACGTTTTTTTTTTCATATTTACAGGCGAATGGACCAAAGGAGGGCTTAACCAATGGTTTGGACAGCAATGTGAATGCAGCAACTCAAGGAGTCAGTGAGCTCACATTTGAGGAAGATGAGGAAGACCAGTTTTATATGAAAGATCTGCCAAAACATGCTTGCTCGTGAGTCTCTTTGGTTTCAATGTACATATGTGTATAACACTTCTCTCTCTCTCTCTCTCTCTCTCTCTCTCTCTCTCTCTCTCTCTCTCTCTCTCTCTCTCTCTCTCTCTCTCTCTCTCTCTCTCTCTCTCTCTCTCTCTCTCTCTCTCTCTCTCTCTCTCTCTCTCTCTCTCTCTCTCTCTCTCTCTCATTGTCACTCACAGAGAGACATACAGGGAGAGAGTACCTGTGTATGGCTTCTTCGAAGAGGGAATAGTAATACTACAGTAGTCCCTCCTTTGAGAGACCACCCCTAGTGCCACGCAAAAGGCGGTCACATAAAGCAGGTAGTCCCTCAAAGGAGGTATAAATAACATGAAAAGTATTAGACAGACCTGACAACTGTGGTCTCTCAAAGGAGGTGGTCTCCCAAAGGAGTGGTCTTTCAAAGGAGGGACTACTGTAGTTCTTTCTTGTGCCATTTTTGTATATTCCCGATTGGAGTTGAGTTCAGATACAGTTGGAAGCTGCATAAATTTACATTTCAATGAAAACAGGTCCTTTTGAGCCTGCGCACAGTGCTGGATGGTAGTGTGGTAGGGTACTTCATTTGACCATCTGTTGATGGCAATATTACCATGATATCTAAAAAGAAAATTGACTACTGATGCGCATAAGTTTTGTTAGAGATGAACTTCACGATGGACCAGATGTCTATGGAACATGTGTTATGTTTATTAGAAACCTCTGTCGTGTCTGATGGTCATGCAGAGTGGCAAAACAGGCTAATTTCTCAGTGTAATGTATGGAAGCTGAGACAGGTAAAGATCTATTAGTGGCAGGTGGTTTAGAGATCTCTTGAGGGTTGAGGGAAAGCACTGGCGACACTCTGCACCGAAAGGCATGGGCATGCCAAAGTCCTGCCTTAGTGAGGCAAGGGTGGGATCCCTTTCTATCATAGAATTCTTAAATTTTTACACAGAATTTTACTTGTCAAAGTTCAACTGTTTTTGTGAAGTTCACAGAAGATCTCCACAATTATTCCAAGGGTGATAAGGCCATGAATAAAATACTATGCCACAACAACTGTGGTGCAGATGACATTTCTATATAATATAACGGCAGGAAAGTAGTGTCAGCCTACATCAGGTTTGACAAGTGAAGTTACCAGGGCAAACCATGGTATGTAAGTATGTATGTATGTGTGTATGTATGTATATTTTTTATTACAGTGACTTGTACAGAAATGTTACCAAAAAAAATCATACATGGAAATATAAGTACCCAGCCCTCTTGGGCTTGTGAGTCACTTATAAATATAATCACAAAAGCACATACGTCCACAAAAATATTTAAAGTATACTGATATACATGGTGAGTTGTGAATTCTATCATGGGGAGCGGGTAACAGCCAATCAGATGGCTGCATTTTAATCTTTGACCAGTGTTAGTATCAGCACTAACCACAGCTCCATGGAGCAATTTATAATGAACTTATTTTTGTTTTATGAGGGCAGATAACATTTATCTATTGAAAAGAAACTATAATTTTGTGTTTCCATGCTTTAAATTCATAGCAAACAGTTTGGGGTGTTAAAATTTTTCAAGGTAGGCCAAAATGCTTTGTTTACATACATGCAGCACCATCTGTTGACAGAATTGCAAACTTCCATTTGAAACAGTTGACCTACCGTTTCCACTATTTGGTGTTCCTGAAGCCCAACATACATAGTGCGATTGTCCTAACCCAGTTCCCACCAGTTTAAGATGAACCCTTTCCCCCTTGAATTGACACTTGAGTCAACAACTTTCGTTGCCATGAGTTGGGCATTAAGTGCCCAACTCATGCCAAGGAAAGTTGGTGACCTGGGGCATGTGATCTTGATAGGGTTCATCTACAGTTCTCAGTCAAAATTGTTTATCATTACTGTTTAAATTAGTTAAAAACACTGAAGCAGACGACATGTGACCGCCAGCCGGTTTTGGCCGGTTTGAGGGGGGAAGGGTTAAGTGGGGAAAGTTGGGTCATGTAAGCCACCTCCCGACATGGACTGATATGAGTTCAAACGCCATCCAAAATAGGATCAGGCTCCTATTTTCAGCTAAGAGTGGGTGAAATTGTACCCCATCACCTCTCTGAGATGAGGTCAGCATCCTCATCAGAACACACATACAGCCAAGGTGGCCAACAAGTGGACCAGGAGTAACAAGTGACAGTAACTGATTTAATTTTGTGCTGTCCATTCTCAAGAAATTGGTGTAGCAGGTTGGATCATTGTCTTGAGTTCCTTCAGCAGACAATGGTACAGACCCGTTTGAGGTCTATTCAAAATCCACTGCTTCACCCACACTGTTCTCTGCCTTCGTTTTCTTTCTGTTTTGTTTTGTTTTTTTTCCTTGATGGAATACACTTCAACAGCTAGAGCCGCCATTTTGTTGTTTCTGGCATCAGCCATGTTGTGGATACTTTGATGAATTTTGGCGGGTAGTTTTATTGTTAGAACAGGAATGCAGGGGTCATGGAAATATAAGAAATGGTGGCCTAGGCAGTGTCTCAAAACCAACATTGGATGGAGATTTTCGTGGGAGACTGATCATGTGTTCACCTAGATGTTGTATACATCAAAAGTTGGTTCTAACTGCAGGGGGCAGGTGGATCCTGTGTACTGTGTATGTCAGGCTTTAGTTGTTGTGGAGGAGAGAGTTATTTGCAAACTGTGCTGCCGTCTATTGTAATATATTTAGTATAACTTGCCAGTAATATCTGTGTTCTAATGAATAATGTATAAATTTACAATGCAACTGAATGTCATGCCTATAGGCTTTAAGCCTTGTTTTCACTGGGAACTCTATTCTGCAAGTTTTTATGACCCAGTTACAAGTCGCAGTTATTTGCAAGGCAGGCAATAGGGCCCGAGATGGTGACAAAGTGGAGTAGATTTGAGGTGAACTGAGCATCATCGTGGGACCCACTCTCACGGACTGATTTGGGACACATTCGGCAGTGCCCCTACCTTTGCCTATTTGTCTGTGACTCCAAATAGTTGTTGCTATAAACATTGAAATCTTTATTTCTGCATGCTGCAATATAAACAAAGCATCCCGTGTGTGTGTTCCCTCCATGAACTATGGAAGGTTTACACCTGTTCACTGGGCAGAAGCCATGATGAACACACTGTAACACGAGCTGTGATTGGCTCATTTTTGCATGTGACTCAGTTGACCAATCGGATGATGTGTTGTGCATCAGACCACATGGGCAAAGCAGCTGTTTGTGTACAGTGGTAGGAAATATGGTGACAGTATGCACATTCTTTTTCTGATTTGAAATATTGAATTATTGATTTGAATTAAGAACACTGTTTATTGCGAGGTACTTGCCAATACTGTATATGCAAATTGACTACGATGTACCGATAGCATTCATGGTAGGTACGCAAATGATGCCCCCTATCAGATTCGAGGCATGGCAATAAGAAAGAGGACCCTGAAACCCATGCACCTTTATGAAAGTTTACTGTAATAAAAAATACACTGTATTTTTCATCACAAGTCACCCCATGCAATTAGCTTACTTTTCAGTTGTATTTTTAATATTTTGCTAGTTTCATGTAGCTAGAATTGTGGTAAACTTTAACTTATTTTTGTGACTTTGCCATCGACAAGAAGCGGCAAATTGGAGTAAATGGTTTGTCCCGGCCTTTGTCTATGGATTGATGAAAAATTTTTTGTGTTTATACTATCAAGTTATATTCGGACAAGTAGATTTTGAAATGTACTTGCCCTGGGGACAAGTGATTGTTTTAAAAAATTGTCTAGTCCTGACATGCAACAATATCCATCACAAGAATTGCACAAATAAGCTATAGTTACATGGGGAGGGAAGTACCATTTGGCAGACAAGTGAGACACTAAAATTACACAAGCTTTTTATGTCAGAAGCCACCTGAGTATTTGCAACTTTGTATGAAGATGTAGGTGCAGTATATAGCCACGTTGCCAGCAGAGCATTAGGCCTGCGGGCCTCTTGTTTATATTTATATGATATAGTCTACATGCCTTCTGTGAGAGACAATGTGCTTTTTTAAGTATTGCAGTGTAATATTTCAGGCCTTTTATGACAAGTTTTACTAGCTACAGCATGAGCAGGATAGAAGTGTATGTAGAAATGCTGCAGTCTATTTATCCAAATCAAAGTTTTTGATGCTGTGAAAAAAATACAGTCAAAAACATAGACAACAAGGCATGATTTACATAAAGAAAATCAACTATAGGTTTACATTGAATGTCAGTGCATGCATGTGCACAGGGACTGCAATTTGCTGCGAAAAGGTGCACCAAAGTACCTGATTAGATGTGAGGTCTACCTTAACCCAAGAGCTTGCTGCAAAACTTTTTTTGAATGCAACAAGTAAATAGCTTTTCGTGGCATAGGTTGGATGTAAATCACCCAGCCTCAGCCAAGGAAAGCTGCTGACTTGGAAGAAATTAAAGCTTTTCTCGTGGGTTTCATGTACAAAGTTTTTCAAATAATATAATTCAGTGGTTGCTGTTTTGAAAGACCACCACTAGGACAGGTCCCAAAGTGGTCACATAAAGCAGGTGGTGTGTCACAAGAGGTCAAGTAATATGCAAAAGATAGAACCAGGTGCCGAATAAATGTGATCTTGAAAGGCAGGTGGTATTTTAATGGAGTGGTCCGTCAAAAGAGGGACTATTGTACAAGAAAAGTAAGGAAAACATGAAAGCAAATGACATTTGTCTAGCAGTTATTTGCCATTTTGAGAGGAGGAGGTTATGGCAAGTTGATAAAAATGAATCCTACTGCCAGGCAGAACATAGTTGCATCATTGGTTTGTCAGTCATGGCTATGGCATATTTTTATAATGTTTCACAAGAATTCAAATTTGTCACAGTCTGAATGCCTCGTTATTAGTCTGTGTCATTGGAACCAATGAATCCCTGTGGATGGTTTTATATTCTGCAGCCCGTGGCAATCAGCCATATTTATGGCATATTAATCAAGTGTTAAATGAAGGTTAGATAAGGTTGATTACATTCAAGAAAGGATAATCATGTTTCTTGTTTTCAGGTATAGATGCATTAGGACAGTAGTCTCTGTTTTAAGACCGTCCCTGTTGCCAACTAAATGTGGACTTGTGTGTACATGTCAAGTGACAACTAGACTCGAGTGATTCAAAAGGTTAAAAACTTTAAAAGCAATTTTTCATGAGAGTTGGTCTTTTTCATAGCTACAGGTACCTCAGCACATAACCACAGAACTGAGCATAGTATGATTGCTTCATGACTGTTACACTGCAAAGTTAACTTACAATATGCTGCTAACAGTATCAACATGTGATAGTGACTACACCTGCAGAATTTTTCATTGTGCAGGGATGAAAGAGGTGTTCTGCAAAGCAGAAATGTGACTCATTTGACACAAAAAAATTATAAATCTGAAGATAGGTAGGCCAAATGAGGGTGTAAACTTCTATACAAGTAGCCAAACCTGGGAGTAGGACATTAACAGACCAAATTGGCCTGGGCTGAAAACTCAACTCAATTGTCAATCCAAATGAATTCAGTTGTTATTATTATTATTATTATTATTATTATTATTATTATTATTATTATTATTATTATTATTATTATTATTATTATTATTATTATTATTATTATTACATTATTACATTATTATTATTTTTATTATTTTTATTATTTTAACTTTTGCCTGCTCATTCTTCAGAGATAAGGTTTTAGGCTAAAAATCATCAGTAGATAGCATAAACAGACAAACAGGCAAGTCAAAAAAATAGTTTGCAAATTCATTCAAATTGAGCAAAAAAAAAGGTGTTTAAAGACATAAAATTCCACATTTAAAAAAGTAATCGGATTAGACTTACCAAATTTAACGGATTTATAGACCATGTCCAATGCTAGCATGTTGTACATGTGTAATATCAGCGACATTGACCTATTTTTGTGAGGTCACCAGGCCTGTCAAGTTGAAAGAAGTGATTTTGTAATGGCAGGGTGTACAGTGATGATTAGAAATAACTTGGTTGCCCAACACAGAAAAACGCAATTGAAACGTGCTTGAAACGCGCTTCGAAGTGTAAATATTGCTTAATTTCAAAGTGTCACTTTCCTGCGTTGTTGTTCTATCTGGTTTCCAGTGCACTTATCATATATGCATATCGATAAATTCCATTGTGATGTTTGCTCCTGTTCCATTCATGGTTACGCATTTGTCGTAAGTCCAAGCGCCTTCAAGTCTAGTATGCGTAGGATCCTCGTTGAAGTTTAAACATGACATAATAGAAATGGTATGAACAATCAACAGGCACTGGGATTACCATAGACATAACTTCTATTAATTTGCCTGTTTACCATAACAATACATTTTGGTCCACTCTGCTCTGCCAGTTAATTCCTCATGTAAAAGGGTGCAATAAACACAACAAAACAGTCACTGTCTGTTCCAGCCTTGCATCCTGTACTGTACTAGGAACCGATGTCAGCACATACTGTTGTGGGTAGTATGACTGATTCAGTGTTGTAGTTTTTGGCAGTAACATTTCAATTATTTACAAGTCCATGCAGTATAGATGATCATTAATAGTCATCTAGGGCAAGTAAAAGTGTTGAAATCAGCCGGAAAAAAATGCATGTTTCCACAAGTTTGCATTATCTGTAGGGACATGTTTGTTTACAAATGTCTGGCTGTTTGGTACTGTGGGAAAGCCGAAAGTCAGTTCTATCCTGGGATATTATCTGCGATTGGCTAAATTTGATATGTGTCTGTATTTCTGCTGTGAAAATCAGTCAAATTTAATGATAATATCCATATTTGGAAACTCATTCGAGGTTATGGGGTCATTGATCCAAATATGGTACTTGGAAAACTTTGGGCACACTTTGGCCACATCGGAACTTAAGCACTTTGGGCTGCCGACAATAACCAAAAAGTACGACGGTTTCCAATAACTGCCAAGCAATGCATTGAAACCAACAAACATAGATGCTGTTATCTGATGAACTTCCCAAAACAGGCAAGGTAAATGTGACACAACACGTATTTTTGCCATTGATTATTAGATTTTGACTGAGAAACATCCCACACAAATTACAGTAAAGGGAAAAGATGCATAATGAACAAAACACATGGAGATAAGCCGCGGGAAGACTCAAATTCATTGAATGTGGTGGATATGCAGTGTAAACAGTGTAATGTTGATCGATGGTCTTCTTCGCACAATCAGTGATTTTACCAAATAAATGCTCCTTCCTACTTTTTAGTTACAATGTTGGCCATGTGGCGATGTGAAGGAAATTATGCAAAAATGCCTACTTCAGCTGATGGTTTTCATGATTATCCTATAAATGACTTGATAAAGAAAGGAAAAACGATTTCTATGCATGCATTGAAAATGGCTGGATTCAGCCGACTCGAGAGGAAGCTCGATGCGGCTGGATACAGCCGACTTGAGGGGGAAAGGGTTAATACCTTGAGTACATGTAGTACCTGAAGTGTTATTCATAGTTTGCTTCTCCCGTGTTCATTTCCTCGGTTGACATGTTTGGGTGCCTGTGGCCATTTTTATCATGTTTCTTTATTGTTACAGCATACATTATGAACTTGTTAAACATGCTTCATAAAGTATCTCTCCTGTTCAACAGGGTCTGGCATTGTGCAATACAGATGTTTTGGCTTCGCGCGTGAAACAAATGCATTTGTTCAAAAATTACATCTTCTGTAACTTATTCTGGTACATATTAGTACAACATGTAACATGCAGTGTATCAAATTCATACTTTAGTGTGGCAAAATAGGACATCTGGGCCAGAGGATTATTTTGCCAGACTGAGACACTACCATTTTCCACCAAGCCAGACATGGATGGAATAGCGAATTATTAAATGTAGCTATGCACATCATTTATCTTCATCTCTATTGGCAACTGTGTAAGAAAATAAAAAAAGAAGAAGAAGAAGAAGAAGATTACAGTAAACTAACCATGGAAAACAAAATTCATTGATTAAACCTTTTTTGTTTTCTGGTTAGACGTTCTTTAATGGTGATATAGAAAACTAGCATATTGCTCTTTTCAAAATTGCCAGACACCCTAGAGGGGTGTGTAACGGGAAATTAAATAGTCCCAAGATTAGCTGAAGTGAACAGAGAATCGGTGAACCAGACAGGTGGTAAGAATACATTGTGAAAGATACAAGAAAACCCACATCTTGGGTTTAAGCGCTGACCTTACTGGATGGCTTCTTATGTATGGTTTCATGGTGTACAGATATATAGTTAAGCACAGTGTTCTTGCTGGGGTTTGCCCATTCTGCTGATTAACTTTTCATGAATATAGTGATCCCCAGATACTGCATTCTGAGGTCATTCCATCATTTTCTGCCCGCAATGTGGGCAAAATGAAACAAGTCCCCAGAAATCATGGATGTAGCGGGCCAGCTGCCACCCACACACGTATTATTGTCTGGGACCAGGGGACCTAGGCATGCTAGGTGTATTGATAGTATGTGTACCAGTAATGATCAAAGTAAAGAGATCAGTGTACTGTCTGGCAAATTCAGGGAAATGTATGGAATGATGGGAAACAGGATTCTATGCAGCTGGTGGAATAATATACAAAATGGCACTTCAGCAAAAGTGTTACTGTTCATACATTTTGTGGCTCAATGGACAGTCATCATGTTGATACTAATCACTCTAATGGCATGGAAAAAAAGTATAGGGTACAAATGTTAATATCATTCCCCTAGTCAAATTTGTACATGCAAAAGGTTACCATATAACCAGACACAAACATATACATGTTTGAAAGATCCATATGTCCCATCATTAGTGTTTTATTGTTAACATATATTGTTCTGCTTAGTTGGGTTTGGAACAGGATTAAGTATACTGTTAGGACTGAAAATGGATTCTGTTTTACACAAGAGCTATGACACCAGTACTGCTTGAATTAGTCGTCTTTCAGATCATTTGCAAACTGCTGGTGCTTACCTTAGATAAAATGCATGGGCAACTTAGAGCAGGTGATGACAAGATAATCTTACATATATGTAATAAATTGGGGAAACTACTGTATGCTGGAGTAGACTATACAATACCTGCAGTATATTGAATAATATTGATTTGGTGCAGACTTGCATTAGATTGGGATATCTGTCCAACAAGACTGTTTATGTATGTGTACAGCATATACATTATTGCTTTGTATTAAAATTGAAGTGGGATGCCAGGCCATGTTGACTTCTCAGATGGAATCTGTGGCAAATGCAAAGCACAATACTACACAAATATGATAAAGGGCAACAGTGAAAATATTCAGCTCACAGTCGCTTCAAGGCAGATGTGCATTTCACTCATAAATACATGTTAAATTACTCAGCGTATAATTTACATCAATCTCAAATTTGCTGTATCACAGTTGGGTTCGTGTGTGTGTGTGTGTGTGTGTGTGTGTGTGTGTGTGTATATATATATATATATATATATATATATATATATATATATATATATATATATATATATATATATACATACATATATATGTCAGATAGAAGTCACTTTGTCAATAAAAAAAGGTGTAGACGTTTGGAGGGTTGTTTTATAATTTATTTGGCAATAATATTCAGATTACAATTCTGTTAGATTATGGAGGCCCTGAATAAATAAAATTAACAAGTAGTAAAAGGTATATAAATGGCACAGCAAGTATGAGAAGACACATGTTACAGAATTATCTTTTTTTTTTTTTTTTTTTTTTTTTTATAATTTTTAGGAATATGTGGTAGTGCTACTCCCCAATGAAGGCCCACAGCCCACAGCTGGGTGAACACCCTCACATGGTGAGCCATGTCGAGATGAACACACCACCGTGGGCCCCCATGACTAATAAAGGCCCTTGGTTTCATTAATTTTTTTTTTTTTAAATTGGAGGCTTCAGCAGCCAAATGAATTTAATACATAACAGGTCATCAGCAGAAAACCATCGAGCATTTTCCACAGCCTTAAATTCTTAGACACAGTCTTTTTATGACAGGGGCTGCTTGCCTTTATGAAGCATTTGGTAAGGA
Organism: Hermodice carunculata; assembly: GCA_964020975.1. Taxonomy (NCBI): domain Eukaryota; kingdom Metazoa; phylum Annelida; class Polychaeta; order Eunicida; family Amphinomidae; genus Hermodice; species Hermodice carunculata. The sequence goes on from OZ026617.1 coordinate 51,074,732, forward strand.
CATATGTGTTTTGTCTTAACTGCAATAGGTGCTTGCATGGGTATGCTTTAGCATGTTCATGAACCTTACATTTTACACAAAAGGTATATGGCTGACCAGCTAAAACACTTTGCAAAACTGACATTTTTGGTTGTGCAAAGTGTGTCAGTTAACCAGTCATGTTGTACTTTCTGGCTATTCTCCCCAAAAAAATGCAACTTTCTTGATTTGAACACTCATATTGTCAAACGTAAAAAAACAGCAGATGTTCTGTTTGGCAAATAATTTTGTATCAAATTGGGAATATCTGAAAACTGGCAAAGAAAGCCAGACACACACTACATGTATATGAGAGATGACTAACAAGGTGCTGTGATGGTTCTGTTTCAGATATTGTGGCATACATGATCCAGCCTGTGTGGTCTTCTGTAACACTACAAAGAAATGGTTTTGTAATGGGCGAGGCAACACATCCGGCAGGTAAGACCCCCTCTGGATTTTGCTTAGTATACGGTGGCATGGTGACAGGTTTTCCTGTTTATCTGAAATTCTCACATGAATTGCACAAATGTATCCGTCTACCCACTCTTCATGAAGAGACAGGGCTCGAAATAAGTGGTTACTCATTGTTTAGGTTGCCTGGAGGTTACCACTTTTCATTTTGTGGTGAACTGCTGTTTAGTTCACCATAAATGCTTTTCTGTGAAGGAAAAAATTACAGCATGTTACCAACAGGTTGTCACTTGAGAATTGTCAGAGGCCTGAAGAGAGAGTTTATTCATAACATGTCAGGTTTAAAGTCATTGCTTGTTTATTGCTTGGTACTGTAAATTGATTTAATTTCGCTGTATTCTTATTTTCGCTTATTTCGCTGATGGCACAAAACCATGAAAATAAAAACACAGTGAAATAGTATTTTAACAATGTTTGAATGGGAATTATGTCCAAAACAGTGAAATTAAAACTACAGTGGAATGTTAAAAATCCAAAAACCGTGAAAATTTATGCACGTGAAAATAAAGCAATACTGTAAGTCATGCTACAGCTGCTACAATTGGCATCTGCTGCATAATTTGCCTAGCAAGCAATAACCACAGAGCAATACCATGACCAGTGTAGTATGGAATTAGTTAATATGTTGTAGGTTTGTTTTCCCCACTCAAACTTGGGTCATTAATCAAGACTTGGAAAGCCCTGAACTTTCAGAATTATGGCTATACATGCAGGAGGAATTCATCCTTCTGTTGCCAAAATTGCCATAACAGTACATGATGTACAACCGACCAAAAAAGATGCTATCCTGGTTGTATCTCCAGCAGGTGACTTGCACATTTATGTTGTGTTTGGCACTCAGGAATTGTAGCCAATAGTGTGCAATGTTACAGTGCTTTCTTCTTTGAACAGTGGAGAATCTGCATGCGTACGTAGTGTACATGGACTTGTACTTTTATTAGAACTGTTATGGGTTGTTATCAAGCTGACTCACTGGTTTGAGTGCATGCAAGAGATTTGTGGGCTCTATCTACTGTACATTACTTTTTGCTCTGTTCATGGGAGATATCTCCTTACCTCCCTCCTCCCACCACCACTCATGCACTGATGTATGTATGCCAACTCTCTCTCTCTCTCTTTCTCACACACATACACACACACACACACACACACACACACACACACACACTCTTTAATATACAAATGTACACCACCATGATTATTGTGGGCAGGGGGTATGGCTAGTGTCAGCGGGTACTTGTTATGCTTGCAGGGCTCAGCAATTTACATGTCCGATTGCCCGGGACAAGTCAGATTTAATCTCGGGCAAGTTAGAATTAATAGGTACTTGCTCGGTAGGGCAACCAACTTTTTTTTCACTTGGTTCTCTATTGCTCAGATTTTCATGACACAGTTACAAGTTGCTGTTGCTAACAAGGCTGGCATAAGGTGACGATAATCCATTGTGATAACAGTGTTTGAGGTCGGAGTGCTGCATGCATGATGAAGAACTATGGGGGGTCTAATCACTAAAGAAATCAGAGCTTTCGCAGCACGTGTATGGGGCGCTGATTGGTGATAATAATTGCTATTTGGTAAACATTCCAAGTTTAAACAATTACTGGGTCAGCAGTTGTATTCATCAGAACTTTATTTATGTCAACACAAGCAGCCATTTTTACTGTTGTACATACGATTACAATATCAGAGGTACCGGCGGTGATTGGCTTGCTGAGCTAGGTCACACTACTCACCGTCAGTGTGATCTGCCCCAACGATGTCAAAGCAGCATCAAAAAGTAATAAAATTTGCGTGGTGAATTCAGCTGCAAATTAACATCAAATGCCATTTATCAGTGGGTTCTAACAATGTTGGAAAAAATAGGTGCCGTGAGATGACTTCCTGGGCAAAAACAGCACACAGCTGCCAGTCACACACAAGTGGCAGCATGGAGTGGATCTGCGGTGAACTGACCCAGTCTCACGGACTGATTTGGGACACATTCGGCAATTCCCTCTATCCCCTACCTTTGCATATTTGCCTGTGACTCCAGATAATTGGAATCTTTATTTTTGCATGCTGCATTATAAACAAAGCTTCCCATTTGTGTGTTTCCTCCATAAATTACAGCAGTATCACACATGTTCACTGAGCGGAAGCCATGATGAAAACACTGTAACACGAGCCGTGATTGGCTCATTTTTGCATGTGACTAAATTAACCAATCGGGTGATGTGTTGTGCGTCAGACCACATGGCCAAAGCAGTTGTTTGTGTACAGTTGCATCCAATGAACAGAAACAAAAGTTCTTGCATTTTAATTTTTGGAGGCACACAGACAAAAGAGGGGTGTCAGTTTTGAAACTTATGAGGTGCAATTTCACCTGTATTTTACAGGTTTTTGCTGTAGGTACATCAAATGAACTGCAAACAGAAAATGTAGAATTTTAACTTATGCTAATTAGGGGCACTTGAGAAATTTAAATGTTGAATATCTTCAAAACTATTATAGGTAGAGGTGCCTTTAAAACTTAACTTAAAAGGTTTGGGCCTAGCCTAGACACACACACTGAACCACAAATAAAAGTTATCAAATTTTAATATGTGCTAATAAGGGGCACTTGAGAAATTGAAATACTGTATATCAACAAGACTGTTACAGGTAGAGGTGCCTTCCAACTTCAATTCATAACTTTGTACTATAGGTGAACTTCAAACCTATGAACTGCAAACAAAAGTTGCAGAATTTTAATTTATGGTAATTACGGGCCTTGAAAGCTTCAAATGTTGAATATCTTCAAACCTCTGATAGATAGAGGTGCCATTTCAACTGCAATTATCTGTATTGTGCTGCAGGTGCATCCAATGAACCACATATAAAAATTGTAGAATTTTTATGTATGTAAATTAGGGGCACTTGAAAAGTTTAGATGTTGAATATCATCAAAAGTATGATAGGTAGAGGTGCCATTCCAGCTTCAGTACGTAGGTCTGTGGTATAGACACATCCAATGAACCACAAATAAGAATTGTAGAATATTAAAGTGTGTTAATTAGCAGATTTTTTCGTTCCAAGAACCTCATTTTGCTAATGGTTTTACCTCAGTTGCCTTGTCAGTCAGCTGAGGTAAAATGACCACCCTCTGCCTGTCTATCCATCATCAGTCTGTCATCAATAACTTACATTTTTTACTTCTCTAAAACTGTCTCTTAAACCCATGTGATACTTGGTGGGGATCTGCCTTAGGTGGGTCTGTACCAAGTTTGTTCAAATGGTCACGCTTCAGTGATTTTTGAATTCTTTTTAGGGGGGAGGCTATTTATAGCCTTGCCCACCTACTTACATGGTGGTGTAAGTGGGGATGACACCTGTCCAAAACCACATTACTCTCTTCACATAATTTATATTTTGTGATTATTCCAGCCTCCAACTGGAGGAAGGACATCCAGTTATCACTTTTTCCATGCATCCGTTTGTCCCTTTTTCATTTCCTGGCTAGAATTCACTTGTCCTTCAACTTAGATTAATGAAACTTTGCACACAGGTGCATCTGGACATAAAGGTGAGGCATATACCAAAAGTAGGTCAATAGATCAAGTTTGTGGGTCAGAGTGACTTATTTTTATAAAATCATGTCCAGGCTATAATTCCTTTACTATTTCACATGAAACTACACACACACATATAATTTGACCTAACGGTGTGTCATGAAACAAAAATAGGTCACTAGGTCACGGTGATACATTCATGTAAAACTACATTATAATTCTGTTGTCCTCTGACTGACTAAGTTAGAATCCTGAAACTTTACACACCTATGTATCTGGACACAGGTGTCATGTATGAAAGTAGGTCACTAGGTCAAGTACCTGGGTCACACTGATAACCTTTTTTAGCTCTGGTGACCTAAGGTCGCAGAGTCTATCACTCCTGTCGGTCCGTCACTCAATCCCTCAACTTATTAAAGATATTCAATCCTTATAGTTGGGTTTGTATTAGTTGTGTGAATAATTTTTTCCCCCTATTTTAGCGCAAGAACACTGTTTCTTGGCTCCAGACATTCGTGTGGATGTACAAAGATTAAGCACTTTGTGCAGGGCTTTTTTCACCCGCATCGCTGTATTTTAGTCAGGACAAGTGTATTTCAGTACCAAGGGACGAAGTTGTGTTTTCGACTGTCATCACAGCTCCTCACTATATTTATCATTTGTTATAATAAAATTGACATCTTCAGATACACCTTATTTTCGTTTTTGTCGGTTTAAAATATTTAAAATCTTTTCAATAAGAAACCATAATATGTCAGTTTCACTTTGTTCACACCAGTAACCAGTGATAGACGCTGACCTACCTCTTGGGATGTACATAGTAGAAAGGTCATCATGCTTTCTGGGTCTTCCTTGGGTCCTGCAATCCTCGTAGTGCAGAGTTGCGAGAATTTATTCATTTCAATTCTTGGATTCAGCAGGTTATATTTCAGTCTCATGGCCCACATTAGAAAGTACATATTGATTGAAAACAGTCAGGCCTAGGGAAAAAATGGGTTTCTGGTTGTGTGACCGACCCCGCAAAAAGTTGTCAGCCAGATTCACTTCAAACTTGGTGGCAGTGTATCTGAGGTGGGTCTCTACCAAGTTTGTTCAAATGGTCACGGTGCAGTGATTTTTACCTCAGCTGACTTGTCAGTCAGCTGAGGTTTTGTGAGGGTCCGTCGTCCGTCCGTCCGTCGTTGACAATTCACATTTTCGACTTCTTCTCAAAAACTGTCAGCCAGATCCACTTCAAACTGGATGGAGATGTGCCTTGGGTGGGTCTCTACCAAGTTTGTTCAAGTGGTCACGGTCCATTGATTTTTGGATTTTTAATGAATTTTTTTGTTCTTTTTTGGGTAAATCTTAAAAAATCTTCTTCTCCGAAAGCCCTCACCCAATTGCTTTGATATCACACAGGAACACTCCCTGGGACTCCTAGTTCTTAATTTTTTCACCAGGTGGCGCAGCAATTTTTTCCTAATTTTTTATGAATTTTTGTGTGTTACAGCTATTTTCGACTTCTTCTCCAGAACCGTCACTTAGATTAAGCTGAAACATGGTGGATATGTTCCTTGTAGAAGGGTCAAACAAAGTTGTTCACTATGTGGGAATACTGCGGATTCCTGATTTTTAACGATTTTTTCAATTCTGGTACTTGTCGCTCAATGCAGCTTTCCTATTGATTACTATGGAAGTCAATGGGCATTCTAATGCTAATTCACATTTTTGACTTCTTCTCCAAAACCGTCATCCAGATTAACTTCAAACTTGGTGGGGATGTACCTTGGGTGGGTTTCTACCAATTTTGTTCAAATGTTCATGCTCCAGTGATTTTTTGATTTTTAATGAATTTTTTTGTTCTTTTTTTGGACAAATCTTAAAAAATCTTCTTCTCCGAAACTGCTTACCCAATTGCTTTGATATCACACAGGAAGACACCTAGGGACTCCTTGTTGTTAATTCATTCACCAGGTGGCGCTGCAGTTTTTTTCTAATTTTTTTATGAACTTTTGTGTGTTATAGCTATTTTCGACTTCTCCAGAACCGTCACTCAGATTAAGCTTACACGTGGTGGATATGTTCCTAACGGAAGGGCTTGTAAGTCAATGGGCATTCTAATGCTAATTCAGAGGACAACTGACAAGAAATTTACTGTTTACTTGATTACTTGAGACCTGTTTTGAGTTAGCTACACATGTTAATTATTCTGTATGAAGGTGATGCTGAGACAGTACATGAATGACTTTGACCTCGTTTGTGGGGTCACAGTGCAACATACATGAATTTTACTCTTCATTATAACTTGAGAACTACTTGAACTTTGATGTTGCACATGTAAGTATTCTTCTATAAAGTTCAGACTTACTCAAAACATGGTGTCCTTGATCCTTTCCCAAGTTCATAGAGCTGCAAGTGTGATGAATGTCAAGATCAGCTGAGGCACGGGCTGTTCACACAGGCCTCTTGTTTTGATTTTCAAAGAATTTTTTGTTCTTAAAAAATGTCCTTCTGAAACTGCTCAAACAATTACCTTGATATCATACAGGAACGCTTATTATGGGTTGAAAGTTAATGTCAGCAGAGGATGGACTGTTCACACAGCCCTGTTTTATATTTTTTTTTCCAGAAAATTTCATGTTGATCGTAGCTTTTCCAACTTTGAATTTGAATGTAAAAGGCAACAACTTTCCTGTATATGCACACAGACTTATTTGCTTTGGAGCAAATCTTCTTCTCTAGTTATAATTAATGTTCTTTGGATAGATAGTCTGGGATGGAAAAAAAAAAACATTTGTCCACCTCCCAGACCTGCAAGGTAGACATGGTGTACAAAATAGGCAGAGAAAATTTTGTTCGGCTTATCCATCAAATTACCATAGTTTTTGTAGGACTGGTAAGGGATAAAACCATCCCTAGCACAAGTCTGTACACCAAAGACAAGACTATATCCACCTGACAAAATTGTATCCCATTGAGTTTTTTGTTTTATGAGACACAAATCTTTTCAGGTGGACATTTCATTGTATGCAGTGAAGAGACCAACTGGTAGGGCCAGCTTGATTCATGACAATTTAGAGGAAACAGTTATCACTGGTATTCCCACTACTTTTGTATGGAGATAATACACGTATTGATTTGTACAAGTTAAGCATTCTGAGGCTCTGCCATGGTGATCTTTTGGCCCTCGGTCCCTCCATTGTGGGGAAAACCCACAACATAAACAGCACAGTGTAACCGCAAAGAAAAACGTGTCACCTGATAACTGTAGCATATCAAGTTACAAATTTGAATTGTCCGTGAAATTTGATGGTGAACTTTTTGTTGTATAACCAACAAAACAAAAAAAACAAAAACAAAACCTGTCCTATGAATGCCTTGAATCTGATGCTTCATTTTGTAGTGTAGAAACCTGTCTGGTTATGGTGCAGAAGAATAGACAGGTTGAAGAAAAGCTGACTTAGCATCATCATGTTGCAACCTGATCAGCAGGACATTTATACCACACACAATCGTTGCTACTTAGAACATGTTCCAAGAATCCCAATATATGAGTAAATCCTCTCCTTCAGCCCCCCAAAATATTAGAATTATCTTGTGTGTGTTGAGGTATTTCAGATGAATTCTGTCTCTTTAAATGTAAATGTGGCATTATGGCTACGAGTGTACAGTATATAAGTAAATCTACTTCCAACACCACCACCACCACTACTAGAAGTGAACACAAAGTGAGTCTCACTTTTTAGCTCTGCTGACCAAAGGTCGCAGAGCTTGTGGGACTGCTCTTCTCTGTCCGTCCGTCCGTCTGTAAACTTTTGCTCGTTAATACGATACTGTCCATAGTTTTCAAGTTAGCCCAATATAACTTTGAGGACTTATAGGGTGTACAAAAATCTAGGCCAAGTTCAATATTGGTGGCGCCACCTACATTATTATCTTAAATAGGGGTCAAAATGTAAAAACCTTGTGAACACTCAAGCATCTTTAATTTTTGGCAGATCTTCACCAAATTTGGTGGGATTATGGGGGAGGTCAAAGTCTAAGTTGCTAGTGAAACTAGTGGTGCCACCTGTAATTTGGCAGAAATTGAGCCAAAATGTGTTTTAAGATGTAAAATTCCATATTTGGAAAACTAATTGGATTAGACTTGCCAAATTATATGATATATAGACCATTGCCAAAAGTAGAATGTTATGTAATATTAGTGACCTTGACCTATTTTTGTGAGGTTCCCATGCCTGTAAAGTTAAAAATGTGATTTTGTAATGGCCGGGTGTAGCTTGGACATCAGTGGCAAAGAGAATGGAGCCTCCGGATCAAAATTGCATTTGATTACATGATACATAAAACTGCACTTGGTGACCTGCTTTTTGGGTCACTGTGACCCATTAATTATGGAGTTAGGCGCTTGTCCAAGTGTATTGTTTTTCCTCAATAACTCAAAATGTTTTCACCTGACTTAAACAAACGGACTATATATGGGAAGCTGGATGTTGGGCGCATATTTTGAACAGCAACAATTTTTTTATTTGAGTTGAAGGTCAAGGTCATATGGCCAGTTTGAGTATTGCGGTCATCTTGTGAATGCTCTGCCCCCACAATTCTTGAGATAAGCCCATGTAACCTTGAGGGGTTATAAAGTGTATAAAAATCTTTGTTGACATCAATGTTGGTGGGGCCACCTATAGTAAATGTAAAATGTTGGTCAAAATGTGAAAATCTTGTGACCGCAGTACTGTCCACAGTTTTGAAGTTAGGCCAATATAACTGTCAGGACTTATAGGAGGTATTAACCCTAGTACTGCAGGGCCTGTGTTTATACGGTCCAAAACGCAGGTTGAAAAAATAATACAGCAGTACTAGGGTTAAAATCCAGGTTCTTTTCGATATTGGTGGCACCACCTACAATATTATGCAACATAGGGGTCAAAATATGAAAATCTTGTGAACACTCTAGCATCTTTAATTTGAAGCAGATCTTCACCAAAGTTGGTGGGATTGTGGGGGGAGGTCAAAGTCTAAGTTGGTAATGATACTAGTGGCGCCACTTATAATTTGATGGAAATTATAAGCCAAAATGTGTTTTAAGATATAAAATACCATATCTTGGAAAGTACTTGGATTAGACTTGCCAAATTTAAAGGATATGTAGACAATGTCCAAAGCTTGAATCATATATAATATCAGTGACCTTGACGTATTTTTGTGAGGTTACCGTGCCTGTAAAGTTGAAAGAGGTGATTTTGTAATGGCAGGGTGTAGCTTGGAATTCAATGGCAATGTCAGCACAGCACCAGGCAGGCCTATGGGCCTTTTGTATTACATATCTGGTTGTCCTTGATCTTCTGTCCCAAGGTCACTGAGGACATAAAGTGAAGGACTCACTCGTTTTTTTGGCACATGCAACAATATTCATCACAGGAGTTGCACAAATAAGCTATGATTACATGTGGAGTGAAGCGTTATCTGGTGGACAATTTTTACATTGAGCTTTATATGTTCGGAAGGCACTGAGGACTGGCAGCTTTGAAATGAACAGGTGTAATATATCCACGATGCCAGCAGAGCATTAGGCCCATGGGCTTCTTGTTACAAGTTTTGCTTTGTTTGGTTTCCAGTCCTGACTGTTTGATGTAGTAAGGTTGACATCTCACTTTAGCATCAAAGGGCTTATTTTTTGGATTGGAACTCTGATAGTTACAGAAACCAACCAAAGCAAAATTTTTAAAAAGTAAGACTCTCTTTTTGTATTCACTTCTTGTACAGTTTATTTTGTCACAAGAATTTCAGAGTTTGAATGAAAAATTTAAAAAGTTGAATCCCTTTCAAGTTAAAAAATTGGGAAAATTGTACGTTCACTTTGCGCAATTCATGATTGCTATATGAACACAAGACAAGTGACACAAATGACAATGACAAAACACAATTCTCTAGTTAATGTACTTTTCCAAAATATATACTTTGTTGGACTTATTTTCAGTCTATTGTGTTTTATGGCCAGGTTTGTGGACACCTCTGCTCAGCAGAAGTATATCCTTAACATGCAACAAAAAAATCATAGTAAAAAAAAAATAAATGTCCTTGATACTTACCCCAGAGGTGCAGGTCATCAGTTGAACTATAAATAGACAAAATTAGGGTGATCAAGTACATACACAAGAAGCTGACTTTGCCAACCGCCCACAGTTCATGTATTTTGCCATGTGTTTTTATTATCCACCGAACTTTATATCTCATCAGGAATAAGAGTAGGGGTTGATAATTGATCGAGGTGTATACTCTACATGTCCCAGTAATAGAGCTTTTATGTAAGCTAGAACTGCATATATGCAGTTGTCATGGTTTCACACATTCAGGTGTCACGGTTGTTGATATAACTTAGCTCTCCACAAAAAGCTGCTTTGCTATCATGAATGTGGTGGTGTTTCTGAATTTTGGTGGCAGGGTCAAGTGATGATGGCAAGGCAGCCCCTCCTCAGGGCCCATGGAGAACCTGCAGAATCTGGTTGGTACTTGTTGCAAAGTTCTCTGTACATTTTGTTTGTCCTTGGCCTTCAAAAGACATCAGTATTTCAGTGTTGATGCCATAGACCCTGTGTTAAAAGACCATGGCTGAAGCACACCAAACTGGTCTTTCAAGACAGGTGGTCTCTGACAAGAGGTGAAAGATGCAAAGAAATGATAAGACTGACACATTGCACTATGGTGTGTCCAGAAAATGAGGTGTTGATTAGGAGCGTCCTTGATGACAAGAGACCACTTTTATGGTTATCCTATTCCCAATCCAGTATCCTTACCTTTAATATGGATCTCCTGAGAGCCTGTATCCTCCTGAGAACTGAGGGGTCGGAGGGAAGATTACAGGCTCAAGGGGGATCCATGCAGACAAGGATAATGAATTGGGCATAGGATGATCTGTATATCCTAAATTCTAGTATGCATAATATGGTTCTACAAGAAAAATTAAAACAAAAGTAAAATGCAGTATCCTTGCCTTCAGAATTTTGTCAGGTGGAATGTCCAGCTGCCTTACCCTTCTAGTAGCCCTTGCTGGTCTGTGAAGGCTAATGTGGCTAGATGTCAAACAAAACAAAAAAGGAGCACTCTCAGAACTCAGAACGTGTTTTATTTGACTTACGAAAAAAACAGCAAAGTGAACAATGATCATATGTGTAAAACAACAAGTGTAAAATAGAGTGGTTAACTATTGATAAATGATATAGGCATATATACGGAGATTATGTCAGGATGACCCTAACTAAGCATATGAAAACCCGTTATCGCAGGGGCCACCTGGGAAAAGTAAGTATAACTAATTAGCAATATCGTTAAATGAGGTACAAGAAACATATTGCTTGAAAAATTATTAGTTTTATTACCACATAATAGAAATAAAGACAGTATTAAAGCAATTAGCTGTTACACATAACAATTAGGTATGGCACATACATCTTTGTAGTTATTAATATAATGCAACTTTGTATAGTTTGAAAAACCAGAATAGCTATGTGTATGATTTTTTTTATAAACAAGGAGGGGTATTTTGCAGCAGGTGAGGAATGTAATATCTGATGCAGGTTTTTGCTGTTATTTCATGTGGTATTGGAATTCTTGCCATTTGACTTAACTGGGTATAATAAGAATGGGTAGCTATAGGTGGTTGAAGCATATTGATAAAAAATCTGGAAACTTCATTTTTAGAATATCTGTAATAAGATTTTAATGCTAAAAACGTATATCTTAAGCTGTTTAACATGTTTGAACAGAGGATCAGTATGTGCATTATCTGAAGCATTAACTGACACATTAACCCCAGGCCCGGGAGTCAGTCATAGGCAGTCCCAAGCACTTACCCAGAAATTGACAGGATTTACTCAATTGTTATAAACTTTATTCATTCTTTTGAAACATAAACTAAGAGTTGAGAACTAAATAGAACTTGATTTGTTGGAGACTTTCATGGAGTTTGTTTTGCATTTCTGGTACAGAATGTCCATTGTTACAGTACTTGTTAGGAATAGTCTGTATCTGGGTTAGTTCAAAATTCGCCTTAAGGTGGTGCCTCCCATCCTGTTCATGGTTGACCGCTCACATCTTGGGGTCACTTTCCATGACCCTGACGTTCTGTCCATAGATTAACATGGGGAATTAGCAGATATAAATTTAACCTCTCTATATATTGCCAAATAAGCACATAACTTTCATTTCATCACACCTGGGTGTATTTGAAAGATAATATGTACTTCAGGCAGATTAGAAGATGATAATTCCATATATTGTCCTCATATGCAAGGTGAAACTTTTAGGTTCACTGTTATGTAAGGGGCTTTGCTGACCCACCAGACCTCAAACGGCATGGGTCGCTAGGTGTTACAAACATGCATCATGGGAACAAAAGGCTGTGTGTCAAGAAATTAAACCAACCCAGATCACCCCTATTGTGCAGGCTTATACAGGTGTCTGGCTGTAACTGTTTATTTTGTAATCACTAGGATTGAATATATAGCGCCAGTTTGTTTCTACCTTAGTTATACACTGGCAGGTGGTTAGACTGATGTGTCCCATCCAACTAGAAAGGGTAGTAGTAGTAGTAGTAGTAGTAGTAGTAGTAGTAGTAGTAGTAGTAGTAGTAGTAGTAGTAGTAGTAGTTTATTGACAAAAGTAGGTGTCCAATTCAATACAAAAGCAGTGTAACCAACAACAAAAATTGATTGAAAGTCTTAATGTTACAATAAGTGGCCTTACTTTTGGAAAATTATATTAATATGTCGTGCAACACCTTAAAGTCTGAAATGTCTTTGGCATTAACAACACCATTTGGAAAGGTGAGCTGTTTCCCATACCTGTCTCTAATGGCCTGGACAAGAAGACAAAATTGCACTACATGTGCTTCATCCTGAACATTGTTGTTCCCGCATGGACACAAACGTTGCTGCCAGTCCATCTCCCAGTCTCCACTTTGAGTCTGTGTGACGACAGACGAAGCCACGTGAAAGAAATCCTCAAAGCTTCTGACATAAAAATCTCTAAGGCTTTGGTGTACACACCATGAACAGTTAAGTCAGGGTTAACTTTCCTATACGCTGCATATCTGGACTTTTCGGAAATATTTATTTTGTTCTTCAGTTCAGAAGCACCATCTATTTCATCACTTAACAAGTGATACATACTAGTTCAGGGGTAAGTCAAATTATTCTTATCCAAATTTGTTCTGTACTATTTAGTAAGTATGTTTGGTTTGATAGGTATTCTGTATTCATATTGAAAATCTGCATTTATAAGCAGAACTTCACTTACTTAGCTAGTGCATCATTTATTTGTCATATTGATATTTATTCATCTTTATGTGGGTTGTCTTTGCTGAATATTTAGATTAGACATGGAGCCGCTTCTGAGAGACATAAACGCGTACAGGCTCTGAAACATGTTTTGAGTAGTTACCTGTTGAAGCTTATGTCAAAATTCTACAGAAGAACGTGACAATAGTACTTCCATGTGTATACAGGTTAGCTTTTGGAATGTAGAGAGTTCAGACTATGGAATAGGGTAATAACTACCAGGAGTGGTTCTGGATAAAAAGCCACAAATACGATGGAGCAATAATCAAAATCATATCATTGGCTAATGAAAAAATGAGGGATGTGTTGACTTTCATTGATGCAATTTCAGTTAGGAGGCTGTATCTTCTTTTGGGAAATACTACAGTTAGCAGGGTACCATTTCACCATCATTGTAATTGGACAGTTTCAGTATGCTTCCTCATTTTGATATGGTTATGTCCCTCTGAACAAACTGTATGCTAGAGGACTAAAAATGCATTATGAAGTCAATTTTAGTGCTCTGTTTAGGATATTTTAGTCTAAAACTTCTTGTGATGTTCTTTATGCCTCATATGAAAGCCCGTCAATTTTAGGACCCCACAATTTGGTGATCCTCAGGGCAATCTCTCTGTAGAGGTGTCACTGTGTACAGGACAGAACTTTTTCATGTTTTGGGGATGCCATGGCTTCATCTTGACTTATCCTGTATATGTACAAATAAAACATATGTGAATTTCAGGAACAGGTCTAGGCCTTCAAAATTTGTAGCCAAATCAGGAAATAAAACAATAATCACTGCAGAATTCAACCTACCTTTTGTATAATTCATGTTAAAACAAATTAGCCATTTGCAAATTTCTTCAGCCAAATAAATGAAACATAAGCATTTTGCTAATTGGCTAATGGCACCAGTGGTCCCTGGATATACAAAGATATCAGAGGGGATGGTGTTCTCAGTTGTCTTGCAGGCATAGTGGCAATGATCAGAATAGTCACTGAGTGTACATTTTGAATCCCAAGGATCATAAAGCAAAGAATGATATCCAATATTTACTTTGGAATATAGAGATTCAAATCAAAACTACATGTATATGTCATTTAGGACCTGCACTTGGTGATGCAGGTATTTATATGTATATATTAGGGCCTGCATATATATATTTGTATTTGTGTCTTTTTGTGCAGAACCACTTCCTACTAGTCATTACCCTACTCTGTAGTTCAATCTGTTTACTCTCCATAAGCTAACCTGTCACTGCCTAACCTATATACACATGGATGTGCCACTGTCCATATTGCACATGTTCCTCTGTAGAATTTTGACATAGACTGTATTAGCCCAAATAAATTAAAGGGTCTTCAGGGGGTAACTACTCTGAACATGTTATATTAGGACCTGCAGTTGGTGATATATATATATATATATATATGCACTATAAATATATATATATATATGCACTATATATATATATATATATATATATATATATATATATATATATATATATATATATATATATATTTATAGTGCAGATGCACATTAATGTAACAGATTCATTTCCTTGTGTTATTGATATAATGGTATGTAACCTACAGAGAATATGCACACAGTAACCAGTACAACTGTTGTCAAATTGATACATGATGAACAACTGACTGCTGTTATACTGTTATGTTGATTCACTTCAATTGCTTGTATTAAAAGACTAATTCTAACAAATTTGTGTCAGTGGGCACCTCTCTGAAGTGGACATTCATCTGCAGTGGTCTTATCTATTCATTTAAACTTTTGATACCTTCTATGTTTATTTATCTGATTAATACATGTAACTTGGGCAGATACAGTCAGTGGGTACAGTTTTTGTTACAAGAGTACCTGCTGTGTACAGGTTTTACTGTGCATGTTTTCTTGAGGACCACATGATTATGTGGCACCTCATCACATGGGAAAACCAGTGGTCATAAATGAAAATTTCCAGCATATGTTCATACTTTGGCTGGTCCTGAAACTGGCTATTCAGATGGTAAGCCACAATTACTATGACGTCATGCCAGTTCTCAAGAGAACACTATTGGACCATACTTTGGGATGTATCAGGAGTTTGTTGGTCATGTTTTTCTTTTTTTTTTTTTTTTTTTTTGTTTTTGTTTTTTTTCTGTCATTATGCCCCCCTCCTACTGGAGGAGGGGCGTATAGTAATCTCTTTTTCCGTGCGTCCATGCATCTGTAAGTCTGTGCATGCCTCTGTCCATTCGCTTTTCAGGTCCTGGCTGTAATTTGCTTGTCCCTCAAAGTAAATTAATGAGACTTTACACACAGATGCATCTACACATAAGGATGTATCATGTACCAAAATTAGGTCACTAGGTCAAGTATCTGGGTCACAGTGACATATCCTTATAAAATCATCCCAAGGCTATAATTTCTTTGCTATTTAACATAGTTAGTTTCATGAAACGTCAAACACACATATATCTTGACCTAAAAGTGTGTCATGAAACAAAAGTAGGTCATTAGGTAAAGTATTTCTGTCACGATGATACAATCGTATAAAATAACATACTTCATGTCCGGGTTGTAATTCTGTTGTCCTTCAAAGCTAGATTAATGAAACTTTACACACAGGTGCATGTAGACATGTGGGTGTGTCATAAACCAAAAGTAGGTTACTAGGTCGAGTTTCTGGGTCAATGACATATCCTTGTAAAGTTTTGTCTGGCCTAGCATTCCTTAACAATTTAACTTAGTTTCATGAAACTTGACACACAAATATATCTTGACCTAAAGGTGTGTGATGAAACAAAAATAGCTCACTAGGTCAAGTATCTGGGTTGCAGTGATACATTTATGCAAAACAACATTACACTTCATGCCCAGGCTGTAATTCTTTTGTCCTTTGACTTAGAATCATGAAACTTTACACACCTGTGCATCTGGACACAAAAGTGTGTCATGCATCACAGTAGGTCACTAGGTCAAGTATCTGGATCACGTTGATAGCCTATTTTAATTGACTAGTCATTCCAAAATGGGACCAGGTATTAGCAAGGTTATAAATGAGGCGAGAGTGGCATGGACCCAGCAATCTCTGATTGCCTTTTAATTTGTTATGATTTCAGCCATATCATCAATCACCTAGTGAGAGCTAAAGCCAAAGAAGTGACATTGCACAAAGATGGGCCACTGGGGGAGACCATACTGGAATGCTACAACTGTGGATGTCGTAATGTTTTCCTGTTGGGATTCATCCCTGCCAAGGCCGACTCTGTAGTGGTGCTGTTGTGTCGCCAACCATGTGCTGCACAGAGCAACCTGAAGGACATGAACTGGTTAGTGTAATGCCTATTTCTTAATATATTTTTGTGCAGCTGAAGTGCTGGAGAACAACATTAAAATGACTCGTTCCCAATTACGGCAATGCAAAGGTGCTCACTTTTGTCACATGCTGCTCAACCATTCAGGAGCCTTTTGATTTGATGTAAAATAAAATATACAATTATGGACTTTTGCTGAGGTCCAGAAAACTAACCTGTGAACGAAGCAAAAGTCCACAATTGTTTTATTTTATGAGCAGGTAACATTTTCAAGATTGCTGTTTACATTATGAAGTAAATAAGACAACTCCAGTTTCCAGATTACGTTTTCAACCAACAACCTTTAAAAAAATGGAGATGGAGTGCCCAGATCAGCGGAATGGTGATATTGATTTGTGGACGTGGCCAAATCAGTTTGGAACTAGCAGTTAAGTTCCACAAATTTGGCCACGTTCACAAATCTATATCACGATTCCACTGATCGGATGACTCCATCTGAAGTCATTAAACTATTTTCAGCTTTGCGACATGCACCATCATAACCAATAGGATCACAGCAATCTTGAAAGAGTTTCCTGATCATAAAATAACATCTCTTTCTGGTATTTGTTTAGGGACCCAAGTCAGTGGCAACCCTTAATCCAGGATCGGCAATTCCTTGCTTGGCTGGTGAAGGTACCATCAGAGCAGGAACAGTTACGAGCAAGACAGATCTCTGCACAGCAGATCAACAAGCTGGAAGAGCTATGGAAGGTAACTGGTGGGGAAAATTAACCATGGCTCTGTATGAACTGTGTCAGCCCTAGTCGCTGCATCCATTGAACTAAGCTTTAAAGTACCATCTTGATTCCAAATTCAAATTCCTTAAAAAATGGACCTTTCACTCAAGTATTTGGTATACCTATATTGTATATTTTTAGAGGAATAAAGGATGGCCCAGGTCAACAACTTTCCCCATCATGCTATGGGCACATTGAATTCAGAGCATGCAGACGATGGCAGTTTGTAAACACAGTGAGGCATGATATTAAATGACTTGATGTGTTAATTTCTTGATAGAGTATAGGAAAAAATATTATGCAAATGAAGGAAATTTTTGATGTTATAGTAGCTTAACACTTTCCAGTTAGAGTGCGCATATACACGGACTCACGCGTATTACCATTGCAGTCGGAGTCCACGTATACACAGACTTGCCTTCCTAGATCACTTTGCAGGTGATGTTGCATATGACAACCACAGATTTGCACGAAATATCATCTTGAACATGTACACTTCTCCGTCATGGCATTAATTGGGCGACAGGAATGCCATTGTAAATTTTGTATGGGTTTTTGAAGTTGCGGCAGTCACTGTCAATATTGATAGGTGTAAAAGGTCACGTGGGGTACACTGCATCTTGGCAGCCAGAGGCACCCAAATGGAAGTACCACTTGGTTCTATGAGGCAACATTATGGCAAATTCCTTAATGAATTATTAATGTCAGAGCGAAAGTAGAGTCAATTTAAAAAAAAAAATTTAAAATGTCATTTATCACCTGTGCTGCATTTTTGGCCATTCGAGGCACGTTTGGGATTGATCCATAATATTTTGTCCAATAATGATAAAATTTAATGAAAAGGAGGAAGAAATCCAAGATCTTGGCCATGCCACGGTACCTCAGGTGACTTTGACATAATTTTAGCTGCACATATTCTGAGGTATATTTGCAGCTTTCCTATGGCGGAAGTTTGTTACTCACAAACCTTCTATATATATTATGCTCACAAATGTGTTTTAATTGAAATTTGCTGAATTCATGTGGCTATGTAGATTGCAGTAATTGGCCCACTTATCAAATAAGCTGACCAACATGGTTGCCATGGCAACTGTCCCAAGCTATATTTGATAAAAAAAAAATGTACATTGCGAAAATTAAAGGCTAAAGTGTATTTTTGATCTGACCTGTCAAAATCCCAGTTCTAAAAAAGGTTTACGAATGCAACATTGACCTTGGTTAACCATTTCATTGTGTCAAACATAAACATTTTTTTTTTTTTGCAAAATATCAGAATATGAAACAATAATTTGGTTACCATGGCAACCAAGTGTCACACCTATTATTTTCATTTTGACACTTATGGAACCCAAGAGCACTACTTCTACTGAACATGTTGATATATAATTATGATAACTAGTTATAGCATAGATAATGAATAAATTGGGTACAACATTTGGAAATTTACCCCAAATTTCCAGACACAAGCTACATTAGCCAATTAAATAGCCCAGACTGGAAAGTGTTAATACATGTATATGTGTACTGATTTTTCACTTATAGTGCATATCTGAAATTTGCTTTGTTTTACCCTGCTTTTGCCATTGCTTAAAAATAGATTGATTTATCTGCTGATTTGCAGCATCAGGGAACCAAAAGGTTCATATTTAAGAAGATTTGCATTGAAAACAATACAACAGATAGTGAAATAATCTGATGTACATGGAAGCAACCCGGCTTTCACAACTGTTGGTAAATTTTGGGGTGTTTTCTTTGCATACAGGAAAACCCAGATGCCAAGTTAGAAGATTTGGAGAAGCCGGGGGTAGATGAGGAACCACAGCAGGTGCTTCTCAGGTGAGTCTACATGTGTAACATCAGAGGAACACCATTGCCAACCATGAAAGAGACATTGGGGAACTGACATAGTGGAAGTGCTAATGCCATCTGTAATAACAAAAAAATCCAACAATAGCTCTTGGTCATGATCCGTCAGCTATTTCTGATTGTCAATCAAGAAGTGCAAGCATCGATGCACCTTCCTGGTTGGCTACAGACAACAGAGTAGACATTTGAGGTAAAATGTCTGGAGACTTAGTAAGTTATTGCTTCAGCTGTCTGTTGTAAGCTGTGTTTGAGAAAGTTAGCATACAACAAAATATTTGCATCAAATCTGATATCCCTGCACTGTAAGTACATTATATAGTTCTGTTCTTTTGTAACCCAACATTAACGACTCTGATTTTTCCCGTGAAAAGATAGATGTTCTCTGTTGTGTTAAAGTCAAAATGGGTTCATAATGCCTATAATTTAGCTTGCATATGTTCTGCTTCTAATGTTTGCACAGGAATTACAGGTTTGTTGGGAATAATGCATGAATTTACCTAGATTTGTACACTTTACTGATGTGGCGATCATGAAAGCAAAGACGAATATTCCTTGTTGACTGTGTTCAGGTATGAAGATGCATACCAGTACCAGAACATCTTTGGGCCATTGGTGAAGCTAGAAGCAGACTATGATAAGAAGCTGAAGGAGTCCCAGACACAGGACAACATCATCGTGCGGTGGGATGTAGGACTTAACAAAAAGAGGATTGCGTACTTCCACTTTCCAAAGGCTAATGAAGGTGAGACAGCAAGCATCAGCTGCATAGTATTTAACCCTTTCCCAGGTTATCCCAAAGAAGACAAGTTTATATGATTGGATATACAGTGCTTGTTCCTTTGACAATTAATTATTGAATGATATAAACATTTAAAATTATTATTTTTTGTATGTCTGTATCTGTGTGTGTGTGCATTACCCACAAAACATCCATCAAACATTCTTGATATCAGTATCTTGG
Source organism: Hermodice carunculata (assembly GCA_964020975.1). NCBI lineage: Eukaryota > Metazoa > Annelida > Polychaeta > Eunicida > Amphinomidae > Hermodice > Hermodice carunculata. The sequence goes on from OZ026617.1 coordinate 51,094,974, forward strand.
TTTTAATGCTAGGCCACAATGTGCTTTTCTACCATCATAGTTCTTAGCCAATCACAGTGGGTGTAAATTATGTATGTGTGCATATGCTGATACGCTGCTTTTACATGGTCCCTTTCCCATGCTCATTTTCCCTGCAAGTGTATGTAGCAGAGGGACTGACTGCAAGAAAGAACTTAACAAAGTGGCACAATAAGGGTCTGTTGTCTGTGTAAAAAACCTTGATTTTGTGCAGAAGCTTACAAAATTACAATTACTGGAAAAACTGGAGAGAGAGAATGTGGCATCTGAGAAAACAATAGTGACTGACTGAAACATTCTTGTGGATGATTTTACACTTTTTCAAGTCATGGAAGTATATGTATACTAATAAACAATTTTACTCTAGACCCTAGTTTCCTGGCATAGAACGTCACATGGATATCTATTAGGCTTAAAATACATGCCGCGTAGTGAATAGTTGTACTACATGGTATGTATATGAGTCTATGATATCAGTACGTTATCAGAACAAAGTTCAGCATGGCTTACCGCGGGACATATTTTGGTGTTATTGATTGTAGGTCAACTGAGCACAGGTTGTTGAATCAACCCTCCTTTGACATTTTCCAGTCTAAGCTTTATGTAGGATCTGTGAAGCCTGTGTCAACATTTAGTCATGTTTTGGGGGGGCAAAATAAAAGATCGACAACCCTACTAATTATTACTTTTTCATAAATATGGTAGCATTAATTATTTATGAAAATAATTGTTTGATCTGGGATCATATATCGTACAGGCTTGTTTTTGTGAGAACCTGTTAGAGTAAACTTTAACAACATATGTTGTTGCCGTGGAAACCATATTTTTACAGAAATTATGATAATTTTATTTTCAAAAATGGTACTTTATTGATTGAAATACATAAAAAAAATGAAAATATTTGAAATTGTGTTACTAGCATTTTCATGAGTAATTTTGGCCATTTTTGTTTAAAAAATACACTGTCTACCATATAAATGATAGAAAAGACTCATTTTATTGGTTGCTATGGAAACCAGTAATTTGTTCGCATATGTGTGGACATCAGCATCAAGGGTGAATGGGCACATATCTGGAAATCGACTAGAAAGTGTTATTTATTTATGAAAATTCTATTAAAAGTGAGTGACATCTCACAATCCAGGCAATAAGACTTGACAGATGTCAGGCAGTTGAAGTGTGGTGTTGATATTTGTATGTTTCAGAGATGAAGCTAATGCATGGTGATGAGCTGCGACTGCGATACCTAGGAGAACTACACAAGCCTTGGTTTGGAGTGGGACATGTGATCAAGATCCCAGACAGTATCTTTTATAGGTTCACACAGACGTACATATACAATGACAAATAATGGCAGTAAAATCGTAGATAATTTCCCAGAAACTGTGCAACTTATTCAAATTAAACTCTTCAAATGGCTAACAAAATTTCTGTACATAGTATTATGAAAATTCTAATTTTATGATGACAAGGAATGTTGATGGAAATGAAATTAATGAAAAAGTGTCTCCTTAAACATTGTAATTTCATGATGACAAGACATGTTGATGAAGTGGAATATAATTTAATAAATGATCTTCTCAAACAGGTGAAGCATTTGGAATATGGTAAAATGTTGATATAATAATCAGCAATGCCTTGACTTTGCTGTTAAAGGATGGTAGTTTCTGCTTATTTCTGGTCTTAAATTGTGATTGTTTCTGTAAAATATAAATAGTGTGCTTGGATTGGGAATTTAAGAATTTCAACTTTCCTATACTTAGTTTGAATATTCATTGTTTAAGCACTGTGAAAGTGTTTTGTTTTATGACACCCTGTGGAATAATTCAAGTACATATGAGTATGAAGAGAAAGGAACAAAAGATACATCAATCATATACATGTAATGGGCAATAATAGATTGACCTTGACCTCTGACCTCAGACTATGGTGATGAAGTAGCCATTGAACTTAAGAGCAATGCAGGAGTACCAGTTGAGTGTACACATAACTTTGTGGTTGACTTTGTGTGGAAGTCTACATCTTTTGACAGGTATGGATGATTGATTATGTGATTTTTAGTGTACAGAACCTGGCTTTGTTTACTTTGGAGCTCAGTATACATGTTCGGGGCTAGTCTCATTGACAGATTAAAGTGGAGTAACAGTTTGTGGTTAAGCTTTATCTGTGCTTTGGTGACATACCCAGTACTGGCTTGTCTGGTGAATCATTTATTTTAATACCTAATTCTGTGCATTTTGTACGCAAGAAAGTAAAGATCTTTGAACAGCTTGACAAAAGTACTTGTTGCCTCAGGAGACTGCTTGGCATGAAAGGCCCCATCATATTGTAATACATGTACACTGATACTGAAGTTAGCACCATATATTTCATTTGTGTTTGTGACATAGTATCTTTTGTTGTGACTTTACTGTCCAAAAATTCATTTTTGCTCATCATTTGAGAACTTTTCATCCAGTTTTAGGGGAATTGGATTCTATGCATACCTTATAGGTATGATATTTTTCTCAGTAATAACATGTTAACCCCTAATGTATGAAATGTCAAAGTTATATAGCCATTTGAAAATGACATAAAAAATGTTTTGCCAGTTTCACCTAATTTTGCAAATGCAAAAATCACAAAAGCCATTCAGCCTTTCCAAGATTTTTTACCCCAAGATGTCATTACATACTGATAATGCACTCATAATATTATCAAACAACTTATCTTTTACAAATGTCCTAGACCTACTGTTTACTGAATGTGATCTACCCCCAGAGAAACAGTTTTCAACAACAAAGTTGAGTTCTATTTTGTGACTATGCGTGAGAGGATTTTCTGATTTTGGTCTTTGTGACCCACATCAGTTACTATTATACCTCAGGGAGGAATCTGAACTGGTGATTGGTCAGTAGGGAGAGTAACAATTCTTCCTGTTACCCGCTGTGAAGGTACTGTCACCTGCCATTGTTTTTGCCGCTGGACAGCGCTGCAGCTCTGACCCGACCTTGACCCCAAAGCACACAACACATGATTTATTATTTTTCGGTATAATAAAACAAATGGTATCCTTGGCTTTGGGTGACAGGAAGAATTGTAAACCTTTGGGATGGACTGTCAGCCTTCAGCTTCACTTCAAGTTGACAGTCCATCCCTCAGGTTCACAATTCTTCCTGTCTCCCACAGCCAAGGGCAGTATTATATACTGTGAAACATTTGCTGTCTAGCATGGATCATGATTTGTTGCCTGCTCTCCAGCAAAATTTGTTACCCGAATCTCTAAAATGCAGGATGGACTTTACTCCAATTTTGCACGTCAATACATCATATTGATGAAGTGGACAGTGAGTGGTTTGACACCCGGGGGCAGTGGAGGCATATCCATGAATGCAGATTTTCCCCTAGTTTTATTTCTGTGTGTAAGCTTAGTTCATGTGCTTTAATATGTCCCCCTTCGAAGAAGGTGCAGCATATAGGTTTGCTCATGTTGGTCGGTAGATAGACTTTGGTTTCCTCACCATAACTCGAAGGTTTTTGAGATGGGACTTTAATATTGCCCAGGTATATACTCCAGTATAAGAGCTGGGTGAAGTATGAAGGTGGTTGACCTTGACCCTATTTCCAAGGTCACGGAGGTACTGTAGTAAGTTTTGGTTTCCGCACAATAACTAGAAAAGTTGTTACGATAGGACTTTTATATTGCACAGGATTATAGTCCTTATCCAGGGCTTGGTCAAGTTTGAAGATAGGTCACCTTGACTTAAATTCAAAGGTCACAAGGTCACTTAAGTGAACTTGGTTTCTGTATTGTAACTCAGAATTTTAAGTTATGACCTTAATATTGCACACAATAGTCCTCAATTAGGGCTTGGTGAGCTTAGAAGATGGATGACTGACTAAATTCCCAAGGTCACCTGGTCTGTTTCAAAGATCACAAAGTCACTTAGTGACTTGATTTCTGCATTGTAATTCAGAATTCAAGTTATGACTTCATTATTGCACGTAGGGCTTGGTCAACTTAGAAGATGGATGACCTTGACCAAATTCCCAAGGTCACCACCTAGTCCTATTAGTGAACTTGGTTTCTGCATGATAACTGGAGATGTTTTTCACCTAGGGCTTTCATATTGCACAGGAATATGGCCTTCTATAAGAGCCAAATCAAATTTTGAAAGGAGTGACCTTGAGTCAATTCCCAAGGTCACAGAGGCACATTACTGAATTTGATTTCTGCTTAGTAACTGCACAAATTTTTGAGCTAGAGCTTTTATTTTATACTTGTTTCATATAGTCTTCTATTAGGGATAGATCAGCTTCAAACAAGGGTGACCATGACCGAATTTCCAAGGTCACAAGGCCACTTCAGTAAATATGCTTTCTACATCCACTTCCCAAGGTCATGAGTGCCCCATTAGTACTGCATGTATCAACAGGGTAATGAGGGCAAACATAATGACGGTAGGGGGACATCTATGTTTTACAAACATGTCTTCTTGAAAACATGGTTTTTATGTTACAGAATGCAGGCAGCCATGAAAACATTTGCAGTAGATGAGACGTCTGTATCTGGCTACATCTATCATAAGTTGCTTGGACACGAGGTGGAAGACTTAGTCATTAAGTGTCAACTGCCCAAGCGGTTCAGTGCTCCAGGCCTGCCTGAACTTAACCATTCACAGGTGTATGCGGTCAAAACTGTTCTGCAGAGACCACTTAGTTTGATCCAGGTACATTTTTAACCCAGTTGTCAAATATTCAACTTTGCTGATTTGCCATTGGACACCATAGTGTGTGAAACAACTTGGGATTAAAAGTATAAATTCATTTGAAGCCTTGATTGCAGCTTTTGAACTTTTCAGGCACTCAAAATTGATTCCACTTGGAAATCATCATTCATGAGGCATGTTTTCCTGTCTTTTATTGCCACTATTATTACATTGAACTATGATAATAAAGAATAGGACTGAAGTCATTAAATATGGGCATTTGAACTTGATGGTAGAAAAGTCCTGGAATTTGAAAGGGGCTACAATACATGCATATAATTCCTGACTCTTGATATGGAGTTGTGTTCATTTATTGTGATTTTTTTATCCAGAAGGCAACAAACCTATTACCGTGGGAAATGAACAGAATTAATTTGCTGTAAATTTGAACATGCATTATGTCATGTGAAGGCATAAAAAAAGTCAAACCTGAATGCACAGGGGTGAACTGGATGGGTGTGCCTATCAGGCTGGCGGGTGTGTCACAGGGCTAGTGTTTGTACATCTGCTACAATTTACACACGCACCAACACTTTTCATAACTGTTTCTTGAAGGGTCCTCCTGGAACAGGTAAGACCGTGACGTCTGCCACCATTGTGTATCATCTGGCAAAGTTGAGTGGTGGACAGGTACTGGTGTGTGCACCATCAAACATAGCTGTAGACCAGCTGACAGAAAAGATCCACCGAACTGGACTGAAGGTAAGTATCCTGGGTAAACATCATCAGCATCTGCCAGCATGTGTCTTATTTTGTGTTCCAGTATAGTTACAAAATTATTATTGTTTAAAGGTTAAAAAGATACATATGTATGATTTGGATGAAAAATTATGTTGAGATGGGAACTTATAACCTGCAGAGCTGTGAAATGCCTGAGACCAGAAAAAGATGGGGGAAGTCAGTAAATGCACCATTAATACTGCTGCCTAAACACTGTGATGTAAAAGATTCCCACAAAGCAGAAGAGAAGGTGACCGTGCACAAGAATTGAAACTTTAAATGATGATGTAGATGGCACATCAACATGATCAAATATACTTAATGTATAATTTGTTTTTCTCTTCAGAAGAAAGCAGTTTGCTTGGCATGTAACCCTAGTTATAGGACATTGGGTAAATGTTTCAACATAAGTTGCAGTGGCCTTCAGAGCTGTCTTTTGTTACTTTTATTTTCCAGTGACTTCTAGTGTTTGCTTTCTTGCAGGTGGTACGGTTGTGTGCTAAAAGTCGAGAGGCTATTGACTCCCCTGTGTCTTTCCTGGCCCTGCACAACCAGATCAGGAATATGGAGAGGTATGTAATATTCTTTACATGCATCTTATGATTCTTTGCACATGGAAGGCATTGCATTCACTGAATGTTTGAATCACTGATTCATAAGAAAAGCAAAAAGTGTGTGAAGATAGGGTCAATGTATCAAAATTTGTCCCCAAACTGATGTTTGTGAGGAAAATTTGAACATCACAGACTGAGTTCAGCATGTACAGGGCAAACCTAAATTCCTGACATAAATTTTGCCCTACAGTGCTGTCCAACTGGAAATCTCTGTAGCAAAATTTAGATTTTCTGGTGTTCTCAATTCTTTTTTTGCTTATGTTCGATAAATTCTGTAGTATTTGTCAAGAACTGTGGAGCAAAATTTTGCTACAGTGCTCTAGTTGGACAGCCCTGCCCTAATTTTGTGGTCGCACATATTTGTTATGTTCTGTTGGGTGTAACATCATTATGTGTTTTTAGTTGAACACTTTTGTCATGATAATCCAGTAAGTGTCTCTTGGACAAAATTTTAGCTGAGTAGTTTGCAATTCGTCCCTTACTGTCACCCCAGCATCCTCCTCCCCCCCCCCCAAAAGTGCATGCTGCAACTACAGATCATGCAGTTCAGAATTTCAACTCCAAATTCCTGTTCCAACATCAACAATGAACTTTCAAATATTTTGTATATGATACTGAATTGCAAAATGTGACATTAGGAATCCTGTATCAAATTTGTTCTTATTGACAGTGTGCAAGAACTGCAGAAGCTGCAGCAGCTTAAGGATGAAACAGGAGAACTCTCATCCCAGGACGAGAAACGATACCGCACACTGAAGAAACAGTGCGAGAAGGAACTACTGCAGGTGAAGACTTAATTAAAATAAATTTTGACAAAAATTTTATCAATTTTATGTCTCCTTTGATGAAGCACAACAGTTTTGATAAATGGAAGCAGTTGCAAGTAGATTCAAGTGTTTGAGTACACATATATTGATAATTGAAAATATTAAATTTCATCTTCACCAGTCTGAATTATGTTTAAAAGGTGATTTGTAAAATAGCAGAAAGAAGAAACAGTTGTATGTGCGCAGGAATCCCCCTTATGTAGGTGCTGATGAAGAGAGGCCAAAGCCCGACTTCCCTATACATCAAGTATGGCACTTTAATTAATATACTGTGAGAGAGTCCAGCTTTCTTACAAGACAGCATCAGGTGTACTTTTGGTGGATTTTTGAGAGAGACCACAGTGTATGTACTGTGTATGATCTTGCTGTTTTGAAGTCTCTTGAAAGCGAAAGTGATAGTGATTTCTTCATATATTTCCAGCATGCGGATGTGATCTGTTAAGAAATGAGTTCATGTGTGTACCGTGTATGATCTTGCTGTTTTGAAGTCTCTTGAAAGCGAAAGTGATAGTGATTTCTTCATATATTTCCAGCATGCGGATGTGATCTGCTGCACCTGTGTAGGGGCTGGTGACCCACGCCTGGCCAAGATGCAGTTCCGGTCTGTGCTAATAGATGAAAGTACTCAAGCCACTGAGCCAGAGTGCATGATACCCGTGGTACTGGGATGTAGACAGGTATTTATGGCACTATTTTGTGTCCATTGTACAATACATGTACATGGTTTGCAAGACCTTGTTCATATAGGCACTGTGATATGTAACAGTACATAGTTCTTCTTGATCATGTCTATGCAGCAGTTCCTCCTTTTAGAGATCAACCTGTCTTTTCAGACTGCATTTGCCAGGTCCCTTGTGCTATCTTTCCCATGCTGTTTGACCTCTGTTCATATATGAGTTCATGTATGTGACCACTTGTGGGCCTGCTTTTAGGGTGGTCTCATGAAGGAAAATATACTGTGTTCAAGTCAAGTCATTCCTCTGGTTTGATAGCTTTTCCCAGATATGGCAGTTTTAGAATTACATGTAGTCTACCATCCCGTGAATATATCATTCTTGTTGAACCAGGATTTTAATTATCTCTCCGTATCACAGCTGAGCCCACTCTTGACACTGTCTGGCAAGTCATTCTTTCTCTTGATAAGTCATCATCAACAGGTATAATTTCAATGTTATAGTTCCCCATGATCATTTGTCGGTTGTTATATAGATCATTCTTCTTCAGGATACTAGTTCATCCACTGTTACATGTAATTTTCCCTCCAAATAGTTTATTTTTCTATTGCAGAAGAGCTAGTTTTGGTTGTGATTTGTTTTGATTAGCCGTTGTTCCCATGTATTACACTTATACCACTGTCTTAAAAGTCATTCTCTCCTTTGGCAGCTCATACTGGTGGGAGACCACTGTCAGCTTGGACCAGTGGTGATGTGCAAGAAGGCAGCACGTGCAGGACTGTCACAGTCGCTGTTTGAGAGGCTAGTAGTGCTGGGCATTCGGCCAATCAGATTGCAGGTCCAATATCGTATGCACCCTGCTCTCAGTGCATTCCCATCAAACATCTTTTATGAGGGCTCCCTTCAGAATGGTGTAACTTCAGGTATTGAATCTTTTGGTATTCTTAATATACCCTGAACAAAAAGTATATTGTCACCTGCTTTACAGGAAAGGGGAAGGCGTTCTATATGTATAATTATGTTCAAACATCACAGTTAGAATTGCAGCCATGTTCATAAAAATTGTGGGTTTTTAAACTTTTGCTGTAAAAATAGCATGTACATGTACTGTTTCAATTAATACTCCGTCAAATTTGTTAAAACTGAACCAAAGCAAAATTTACTTCAAGGTAACAAATAGTAAAAATACCATGTATTTCCAAAAATGAATTGTGAAAATATTCCATTGTTGATTCACTTAATTGATGAGACCTAATTAATGTTATTGATTGCACAATGTGGAAGATCTCTGTCAGTAGGCTATTTTAATTTGTGATCATTTTTGCAATGTTTTGTTACAGCTGAGAGAACCAAGAAGAATGTAGACATCCCATGGCCTCAACAGGACAAGCCAATGTTTTTCTATGCCACAACAGGCCAGGAAGAGATTGCCAGCTCTGGGACTTCCTACCTGAACAGGTGTGATACATATTGTAAATGAGGCACTTCATTTAGTGACCCTTTATTTATTTATTTTTTCTTTTTCTCGTGCTTCTTTCTAATTATTGGCTATCCACAAGCAGTTTCAGAATTAAATGTAATGTTATACTTCCCCATGACCATTTGTCCATTGTTATAGATCATTCTTCTTCAGGATACTAGTTCATCCACTGTTACATGTAATTTTCCCTCCAAATAGTTTATTTGCCCTCAAAATTGTTTATTTTTCTATGGCAGAAGAGCTAGTAATGGTTGTGATTTACTTAAGGTTTCCCATTTCAGCTAGGCGACTGGTGCCGGGGGTTAAAGATTTGAGTCCCGCTCAGTCTGAACATAAAATATATATTATCCGCAGGTTCTTAATGCTGGTGGATTTAAGTCCCCGATTCTGGAAATAAAATGCCAACTCAGTACATATACTGCACAACCGTGTTGATATGGTACTGGCACACAACTACTTCCATTGAACCATTCTTTTTTAAGAATGGGGATTTGGTCGATTGGATGTGAGCGTTTCCCATTTCAGCTAGGTGACTGGTGCCAGGGGTTGCAGGTTCGAGTTCCGCTTGTTCGGAACATAAAATATATATTATGAGTGTACCTCATTACACTTTTTTTATCGCTGGAACACACAGCTTTATTGATAAATATTCAGATGTGAAGAGGAGAATCGGCATTTAGTTAAATATACATAAAACGAATCAGAATGCCATTCAAGTCAGGTTTGATCTTGATACTGCAATGTGAATGAATGTAATGTAGATATAAAGGAGATTGAAAACAATAAACTATAAATCGCAATTGTAGGACTGAGGCAGCCAATGTTGAGAAGATAGCCACTCGCTTCTTGCGATCAGGAGTGAAACCTGAGCAGATTGGAATCATTACACCTTATGAAGGACAGAGGGCCTACTTGGTGCAATACATGCAGTACAGTGGGGCTCTACACGACAAGCTCTACCAGGTAGGTGGGGTTCATGTGCAGATATAGAATGCTAAGTAGAAATACGACTGTCACAATAACTATATGACCAAAAGTGTTTCTTTTTATGCCCCTCCCATTTATAGGGGGGGGGGAGGGAGGGAGGCATTATGTTTTGAGCCTGCAATGTGCTCATTGAAGTATATTTATTCTTGCCAATGAAGGAGTTTGAGAGTTAATCCCTTTCTGGAGTTCCGGTTCCGGTTGATGTCAAGGGGCACACATGCGAGTAGGGTGCTGTTTTTTCCCACTTTTTACGTGGTAGATGTGTTTAGGAACTTTATTGTGTACGTTTTTTCCACGCAAGTAGGCACAGAGATCCTGTTGAGTCACTCTTACCAAACATTGAGTCGTTCATCGACTGTAGGCCTGCGTGTAATTTCTACGCCACCACCAGATAGCCTAAGACGCGGAAAATTCTCAAATTGGCTTCCTAGAATATCTCTGCGAACAATTACAATAATGTGATGGCCCGGGCAAAGCCTGTGTTCATCAAGACCAAAGACATCCCAAGAAAGGAAAATACGAATGAATGGGAGGTGACTGTAGCTGTCTGCGAATCGGCCAGGAGTGTGCGGGTGTGGGCTCCATTGATGGCACCCAGAGGATACGTGGTCTATGGAGGCTGTACCCCAAGACTGGGGAGGCTCAGCTTTCCCTTCTGATTGACAGAATTACTCTCTATGGTGTAACCATTAAACTTTGGGAAATAAACCCCTGCATAATAAATGTGGGCGATAATGAAGTTCCTATGACCAAGTTAATAGAGGTGGACATCCCTGTTTCCTTTTCGGATGTAGACATTGTGAAAAGTCTAAAGTTAAAAGCCGTCAAGCCCGTGTCTGGTCTGAAGTGCGAGAGAGTCTGATGTACTGATGGCCAGCTCACAAAGTGGAAGTCCGGGAGGTGGTTTATGTACAGTTAAGCCAGTGTAAAACTTAACAGCCAAATGCATTTTTTGTGTTGCAAAGTGTTGTGCTGGGGTTTGTAAAGGTTGTAAAAGATTTGCAAAAAGTTGACAAAGGGTTTGTAAAAGTTTGACAAAGGGTTTCAAATGGTTAAAATGGTTGCAAACCATTTCAAACCATATCAACATTTTCATCAATAAGGTTGAGAAAGTGTGTGAAACGGTTGTTAACCGTTAGAGAAAGGTTTAAAAGTGTTTAAAAGGGTTTTAATGCAGTAAGAGGAAATAGTTTCAAAACTGTTTGGAAAAGGTTTGAAAAAGGTTTGCTTTTCACTGAAATGGTTGGGAAACGGTTGCAAAAGGTTGATGCATTTGTTGACTGATAAGTTTAACGTGGGCTTAACTGTACATTGAGACCCCAGATACACCACTACGGGAAAAGATGACCATAGGCCTGTTCACGGCCCATCTATTCCACAAGGAGCAAAAAGAAATGCAGAAACAAAAGGAAAAGCCATATGGACGCTGCTTACAAACGACGCACCCAACATGGGAATGTACAGGAGAGATTTGCTGTTTAACGTGTCAGAATCAGCCATAAGAAGCGTGACCCCCAATGCCAGCTGGTGGACATTGACACAACTGTGATCAGTGAGGAGCAAGTAAACCATGTAAACTACAGCACCTTGCTGAGTAGAACTGAGAATGAGCCCGAGGATGCCACAAACCCTGTAGCTCCGGAAAGTCAATCACTGGGTGAAGAGCAACAGAGCCAGGTCTTTGGCCATGTAGGCCTAAGTAAACAACAAACCACCATTGAAGATGCCCTCAAAAAAAGCGAAAGTTGCAAGTAAGAAAAAAGTCCACACCCCTCCTACTCCTCCACAACAACCAACAAAAAGACGAGCAGCTGTGCAAAACCAAACAGAATGTGAAAACGAACTGTTCACCCCTTGCTCGGTTAACAACAACTCAGAGGCTCGCAAAAAACTGAGAGAGTCACAGGAATCATTGATATGATCCCCCACCCCAAATAAAAACCAAAAGAAGTCACGTTTATACTGTCATGTTGAAAAAATATTCTGTCCCCTCTCACTCACCCCGTAATTAGGTGGTGTTGTAGGGAGGTTTATGTAAATAAATCCTGATTTAAGTGCAAAAAAAATAAAAAATAAATAAAAAAAGTTAATTCTTTGCTTTTTTACCTCTGCTGACCAAAGATTGCACAGCTTATACCATCACTCTTGTCCGTCTGTCCTTAAACTTTTGGCTTGTGAGTGTGATACCATCCACAGTTTTCAAGTTAGACCAATATAACTTTCAAGGCTGATAGGGTGTATGAAATTCTAGGTTCCTTTCGATATTGGTGGCGCCACATAAAGTATTACGTAACATAGGGGACAAAATGTAAAAATCTTGTGAGCACTCTAGCATCTTTAATTTTTGGCAGATCTCAACCAAGATTGGTGGGATTGACAGGGAGGTCAAAGTCTAAGTTGCTAATGATACTAGTGGCGCCACCTATAATTTGACGGAAATTATGAGCCATAATGTGTTTTAAGATGGAAAATTCCATATTTGGAAAAGTAATTGGATTAGACTTGCGAAATTTATATGATATATAGAACAAAGCCAAAGGTAGAATGTTAAGTAATATCAGTGACTTTGACTTGTTTTTGTGAGGTCACCATGCCTGTAAAGTTGAAAAGGTGATTTTGTGATGGCCGCATGTAGCTTGGACATCAATGGCAAAGAGAATTGAGCCTCCAGATCAAAATTGCACTGGATTACATAATAAATAAGACTGTACTTGGTGACCGGCTTTTTGGGTCACTGTGGCCCAGTTATTATGGAGTCTGGTGCTTGTCCAAGTTTATAGTTTTTTTTGTCAATAACTGGAAAAGTTAATACCTGATTTGAATAAACAGACTATAAATGGAAAGCTGGATATGGGGCACATATTTTGAATATTAACAATTTTTTTATCCGGATTGATGGTCAAGGTCAAATGGTCAATTTGAATATTGGGGTCATCTTGTGAATGCTCTGCACCCCACAATTTTTGAGATAGGCCCATATAATGTTTAGAAGTTATAAAGTGTATAAAAATCTTTGTCGATATCAATGTTGGTGGCGCCACCTATAGTATGATGTAATATACAGTTCAAAATGTGAAAATCTTGTGACCGCAGTACTGTCCAGTTTTCAAGTTAGCCCAATTTAATTTTTGAGGACTTATAGGGGTACAAAATTCCAGGTTCTTTTCTGTATTGGTGGCACCACCTACAGTATTATGCAATATAGGGTTCAAAACATGAAAATCTTGTGAACACTCTAGCATCTGTAATTTTAGGCAGATGTTCACTAAATTTGGTGGGATTGTGGGGGAGGTCAAAGTCTAAGTTGGTAATGATACCAGTTGCGCCACCTATAATTTGACGGAAATTATGAGCTGATATGTCTTTTAAGATATAAAATTCCATATCTTGAAAAGTAATTGGATAAGACTTGCCAAATACATAGGATATATAGACAATGTCTAGAGCTAGAATCAGGTGTAATATCAGTGACCTTGGTGTATTTTTGTGAGGTCACCATGCCTGTAAAGTTGAAAGAGGTGATTTTGTAATGCCAGGGTAAAGCTTGGACTTGAATGGCAATGTCAGCACAGCACCAGGCAGGCCTATGGGCCTCTTGTAGTACATAATCTGGGTGTCCTTGATCTTCTGTCCCAAGTTAACTGAGGACATAAAGTTAAAGACTCACTCATTGTTGTCTTGGCACATGCAACAATATTCGTCACAGGAGTTGTACAAATATGCTATGATTACATGTGGAGCGAAGTGCCATCTGGTGTACAATTTTTACATTAAGCTTTTTATGTTCAGAAGCCACTGGAGGACTCACAGCTTTGAAATGAACAGGTGCAATATATCCACGATGCCAGCAGAGCATTAGGCCCATGGACTTCTTGTTATACAATAAATGTACATGAGCTTTATATGTTCAGAAGCCACTTGAGGACTCACAACTTTGAAATGAATAGGTGCAATATAGCCATGTTGCCCGCAGAGCATTAGGCCCATGGGCCTCTTGTTCTTAATCATCTCTTTGTAAGCTTCACCGTAAAGTGAACTGTGTGTAACAGTTTTGACATTTTCTTTCACAGGAAATTGAGGTGGCCAGCGTGGATGCATTTCAAGGCAGAGAGAAGGACTTCATCATTCTGTCATGTGTTCGAGCCAATGAACATCAGGGTATTGGTTTCCTCAATGATCCTCGTCGACTGAATGTGGCATTAACAAGAGCAAGGTACGTGCTGTGTCTTCTTTATGCTTTTTCACTTTGGAGAAAAGAGTGTAGGTTTATCAATGACCTTCCGTACACTAGTGTAATCACGTGATATTGACTGCTCAGGATTGTGAGTACATTTCCAGGGTTTTGTACTTTCTGACAAGAAAGTCTGGACCAAAGTACTCCCATGTGGTACAAATTAGTGTGAATTTTAGATAGTCAAGGGCAATATTTTGAAGCTGGAAGTTCTCCATGGCCTGGATTAGGAGATAGTGAATTTGTCTCATGAGTGCTTAGCTGTAGAGCCGGGCTGTGTCATAAGCAAGGCCACAGTGAAGTCTTTTTAAGCTAAAGCTGCTACGGAAGATTCTGTGTGCGATCTTTTCATAGCGTATATTTCCCAAAGCTAAGGTAGATCAGAAGTTTTAAACTATTTGACCAGAATTTTACACCCAGTACTTTTCTTTAATATTGTCAAGCTTTCAACCCTTGTTGTTACCTATTATATGTTTATACATGTATGTGTGTGTGTGTGTGTGTGTGTGTGTGTACACACATACAAGTATATTTATACTGGCAGTGTTAGAAACAAGAATGAATTTTTGACATTGACATGCATTATAGCATCCAAATCATCAAAGAAATATGTTACGGTTTTTATATTTTGTAGATTTGGGATAATAATTGTTGGCAACCCAAAAGTACTGTCTAAGGTGAGTAACCACACTTCTAGCATTCAAGTTCACTATACAGGGCTAGCTCTTTGGGATCTAACCATGAAATGCATTAACATTAGGAAAAAACATAAGGAAAAAACACAACCAACTGGTTCTAGGTATAATGAGGAGCCTCGTGACAGAGATGGACGTAACTAAGAGGTCATGAATACTGTGGGTGAGCAGAAAAAAGACTTGTAAGAAAGAAAATTAAAGCTTGAAACCATGTGTTTGTTTTGATTGAGTGTTCTAGTCATGTGACACTTTCACAAAATGTACGCTGAGCACAGTCATAGAGAGAGTGAATGGAACCTGAATATGTCTCTGTAAAGGAAGTATAGAGTATGGTATAATTATACAACAGTATTGTTCCTGGAAATAAAATTACTTGGACTCCGATGATGAGCTGGAGCTTTAAGTCCGTGTGGAGAATAGCACTATTAACAGGTTTAATCTCGGTGGGCGGAAACAGGAGGGCTTTAATGTGTAGAAAATCATGTTCATACAAGAATTGATAGAAATTATTTGGTCATCTAGTGGGAGGCGTCTGTCCGGTTGCCACAACTCGTCCTTTACGGGGGGTGTCATAGTCCGTTTCGGCTGGTGGTGGATTGGGGAGATCATCATCATCAGAGGTGTCCGTAAGATTGGAACTGGATCATGGAGTGGTGGCACTCCTCTGTTGTAGGGCCGCCTTTGCTTTTGGAATATCTGAAAAAAGTCGAAAGATGGCAGAATCTGTAACTTTTGTAGAGATCAGTTTGCCTGGTGGAGTCCGTTTCTTATTATTGCGGCCAGTGGCTTCTGGGTGGTAGTGTAGCTGCCGCTCTGGGATTAAATGGAACTGGCGTAATTTCTTGGCTGCAGTGTTTGGCCCTGATGTGCCTGTGAAAATTGTCAAGTCGGACGAAATTGTTGAATCACAGTGGTCATGTGAGTCTCTTGGTTTCCAGTTCATGGCAACGGAGGTGTTGGTGCAGTGACCATGCCCAAGTGAATGTCATGAAGCAAATAAGACAGTCAAATTTCATGCCTCAGGTGTAAAAGTGAAGCCAGAAATCAGAAGTATAGGTGAAGGAGATAGCAGGACCACAGGACGACTGGAAAGAAACTGTTCAGTTGGGAAGATAGATCAAAATAAAATGTTTAGGCCCAGTGGTTGTATAGTCTGTAGCTCATGTATCCGCAAATGTTTTGTCGCAAAGGGTGAAGACGTGCTATTGTCCCTAATAACGTAGATACCTATGGCACATAAATTGTCAACAGAATAATTAGGCTGGTTGAAGTGGTCACCTATAGAGGTGTCCCTATGATGTATAATATCTTGGCCTGTGTTGTTGAATGCGCCTGTTGAGAGTTTGGGATGACTGGTTAATATATTGTATTTTACAAATATCACGCAAAATTAAATAAATAACATTGTATGATTGGCATGTTATGTTTTGTGTGATGTGATATGTACGCTTAGTGATGTCAGAGGAGAAAAAGTCTATTTATCATATGTTGACAAGAAATGCACGGCAGAAGGCAGGGTATGCTCCCACGTATACAGGGTGTGACCTGTATATCCGAGTGGACAAGAAGATCTTTAAGATTGCTTGGCCTCCTATATGTAAGCCTGAGGGAGCAGCGATGAATGTGTCAAGTTTCTGGGTTGAGTTGAAGTAAGTCCCAATTCTTGGATAAAACAGAACGTGAGATGGGTGAGGAGGGGTTAAAAGTCGTGATGTAATTCAAATTCATGGGTTTGGGCTGTTTGTTTTGTTGGTTATAGTCTTAAAGAGAATTTTAGTCTAGAGAAGCTGCTTTTGATATAGTTCTGAATCTATCTACCACCACATAAATTCCTTGTCAACCTTTCATCAAAGTTGACCTTAAGAACACCGTAAAGCTCTAAGTGCTATCAGTTTGATATGTCCTTTATTCTCACTAAATACAGAAAGCCATTACCTTGTTAAGCCAAAAAACAGGCCTTGTACACAGAGCTTACTCTGTGCATAGCAAGCATCATTCAGTTCTATTGTCCTTGTTTTCCGAGACGTCACCCCAATTCGTTAAATGCAAGTTGACTGGTAGTCAGTCTCAGTCTGCGTCGTGATGTACGACCACAATGACGTTGACCTAACGTCAACTAGCAGCGTTACCCCGGCGTATATAAGCAGCAGGACGCAGTGATCCTAACTGCCACTGATGAGTATCACTTGATATGAAACCGGTCTGGCTTCCTTTCCCAGTTTTGGTTCCCTGTCACTGGTCTTGCCAGGTTTTACATATTGCTTTTGATATAGCCCATTTATCAAAGTGGGTGAGTAGCCACATTTGAGAAAATCTTGTTTTAACTCCGTGCTTTGTCTGATGAAAATGTCCAAATTTGAGCAGATATGATGATAGCGGACTGCTTGACTGCATGGAATTGATTTGAGGCAGTGACGCAGGTGACAAGAGTCATAACATGCAGAGCCCAACAGTCAGTGGGTTTGTGGTGTACACTGGTCTGGAATTTGCCGTTTATTATTTGTACACGAACATCAAGGAAGTGAATTTCTTCTGTAGATGAATCTAAAGTGAATTTGATAGTAGGATTGAAGTAATTTTGCTCTCACCTTAACCTTAACTATATCGTGACAAATCCCAGCTGTTGGGGCGTCAGAAATGTCAGATGCAATAGATAAATGTTGAATAAGAATAAAGGTACCTCGTGTACGAGTGTCTGTAGACTGTAGAAATCTTGATGGCTGTTTGCTGCTCTCTCCTGATTGGTCAACAGTTGGTGCTAGGCGGGAAGTGACATCATGAGATCACACACACCCCCGCCCTTTCCCACAGAAGTCCTTCCCACTCAAGTCCAGGGGGCCAGAGTTTACCGCAGGATGAAACTTGTTAATGAAGCCCAGGAATGTGTGTAGCATGTCATTGCCATTTGGCCATATTAAAAAAATATTGTCGATGAAACACCCCCAGACTTTCGGTTTTAGTGGCGCCAAATTAAGCGTGAGGGTTTCCAGGTCGCTCATGAATAAATAAGCATAATTAGGTGCCATGCGTGTGCCCACCTCATACCAGAAAGTTGCAGATAGCATTTATCGTTGAATTTGAAACAGTTTTTTTGTGAGGACCAAATGAAGGAGTTTGAGAAGCAGCCAAGTGTGTGGTGCTTGAGAAATCCTAGTGTTAAGAGTATTTCTCGCAGCATGAATCCCTTCACGATGTGGGATATTGATATACAGAGAGGTGACATCAATGGTCGCAAAATGTCTGTGGGGATCAATATGTCTCGGAAAGTTTGAGAAGACAATCTGTTGTGTCTTGTATATAGAGTTAGTAAAAAGAACCAAAGGTTTGAGGTGTGTGTTCACAAATGCAGAAATGCGTTCTGTCGGGCCTTGTACCGTCGAGACAATGGGTCTTCCTCGGTTGTTGGCTTTATGAATTTTAGGAAGACAGTACAAAAGCAGGATGTGTGGATGATTGGGGGTTAGGATTTTTCTATCTCTTTCATTGAGATGGCCGTTCTTGTGCTTGAGAGTGATAAAAGAGTTAATTTGATTGCTAAAAAAAGAGTGAGGTTTCTGCTAACTTCTTTGTATGTGGATTTATCCATAAGCTGGCAAACGCCCTCTTTAATGTAATCTATAGTATATACAACGTAAAATTACCACCGCACCTCCTTTGTCTGCGGATTGGATGGTAATTGAGTTCTGTCCAAGTTTCGTCAGGGAACGAAAGTCACTAGTGGAGAAATTAGAGCATGTGACAGGCCTGATGAGAAGCAAGGAAATGCTGGCTTCTAGCAGTAACATTACCTGCACAATATCAGAAAAAACAGGGCATATACCATATGTTTATTGTGTAAATTCTACAATTAATGTACTCTTTTAAGTTTTAATCATTCTTGCATGAGGCCTGTACATTTTAAAGAATGTGATGGAAGTAAAATTTGATGTTTCAAGATTTTCTCTGCATAAATGTGATTATGTTTTAGCAACAACTGTGGAACCATCTATTAACGTACTACAAAGAACAAAAGGTGTTGGTCGAAGGTCCACTTAACAACCTGAAGGAAAGCATGATACAGTTCAGCAAGCCACGCAAGTTAATCAATGCCACCAACCCAGTAAGTAGCATGCTTAAAGGAAATTATTTTCTCTTCCAAATCAACAGTGTAAAATAGCAAGCAATGCAAGAAGATAATGAACTTTAGCATGATATGAATATACTCTTTTGGATGGGGTCATTGTAAAGTGATTAACTGTGATATGAGATTGTTTTTAAATGTCAAAGAAATATTGAGCTGTATGTCTCAAAGAAGTTGTAGGCATGTTTTACATGATGAAAACGTTTATTTTTACTTTCCAGTTAAGGATATTAATCATAACAAAAGTATCTATTGGCCTCTTATCTTATCAAAGGGAAGATATGTCATAAAATTAGAGTAAGATAATGAAAACAATTACAAACTTTGCTGAAAAGAGAGTATCTTGTGGATCTATGGAATAACAAAGCACATAGCTGACATTAAGTGTGTCTATAAGTACTCAGTTGCTGTTGAAAAACCTGCACAAAATATGAACTGTGGTGAGTGCACTATGCTATCAATAAATAAAACAAGCAAACATGTTATTTAGCATGACCAAGAGTGGGAAGTTGATGCAAATTTAGTGGCCATTTTTGTCTCGCCAGCATACGCTGTTAGCGAGACTAAGCAGTCACTTTCCGGACGGACGTCAACAAAAAACTTTGGAGTGGCTTGAATTACGCTGGCGAGACATTCATGCCCCTGGCATGAATCTGGTCAATTAAAAGACTTGCATCTGGTCTGACAAAAATTCAGATTACTCATATTTATACAGTTAGTTTACTGGAGGCAGAGTAATGCACCAGACTTTTTTATGTTTCTTTTCAAGTCTTGTCTTTTAAATTGACTGAGTATGTGCAATGTTTCATTTCCTTTGTAGGGTGGTCGTTTTATGAGCAACACAATGTTTGATGCCAGGGAAGTGCTTATCCCAGGAAGTGCATATGACCGCTCCCACAATCTGAATGGTGGACCCAGACCTGCAGGTGAGCATTATGATATGAAAGACTTAGGTACATACGACATTACGTAGGGAGAAAAGAGGCCTAGTAATACAGGTATTGAGTGAATCGTATACAACAAAGTCGGACTGGTTTCATCCTTTTTGGGAGTAATCAGATTGGGATGCTGTTCTAGCAAAAGATACATGGTTAAAATGGCCATGGGAATGCAAATCATGTTGCAGGCTTAACACTAAACATTAAGGTCATACCTTTTGCAGCAATGTATTGACATGTTTGATAATGCAACCCATGTCATGCTTATGGCGTGAACATATGGCAAGTAAGGGCGTATTGCTCTGTCTGCCCCATTTGTGTGTGCCCAAGGGTGTTTTTGTGCTCAATGGGAAACCTTTTTCAGAATTGTTCTGCTCTTGTTGTGTGTTTACTGTTTTGTGAATGCGTTGAGATTTTTGGGAAAAAAGGGTTGTGATGTGAAATTTTTCACAGATCTGTTCCCAATATTTTTAGGGTTTCATAACATTAATTCAATGGAAATATAATGTGTTCAGCTTGTTTGCCTGACTGATTGTAACATTTTTTTGTGAACAGAATATCAGCTATGTGTTAATTCTGTACTTTTAATGACATTAATGACAAAATAATCTTCGAAACTTCTATATGTTGACATTTGATCCTCCACATTTTTACTGCAAATATCTACACTTTGCAGCACAATCCTTTTGTAAAGCCTGTTGAGTACCATGCCACCATGCCTCTGAAAGTATTTTCCATTTCCTCAGGTCCCAACTTTGGGCGTGATAACTTCATGCACCATGACCAGCTTGGTTACATTGGACCTGACAGGGCGTACACAGCAGGAATCAACTTTCCAGTGCCAGTGGGCATGTTTATGCCACCAATGCCACAGCCCTTCCATAACCAACAGCCCATGCCAGGTACTATTTCTACTTTTAAACCATTTAGATTATGTATGTATCATGTTTCATGAGGATCAGCAAGTACAGAAGTCGCATTTAACAGTACAGTAATTACGTCAAAAATTAAACTGAAAAGTGGAAATTTTAATGATTCATTTTTATAATTTTTTGTAAAGTGTGTTAACAGATAATTGTCATAGTTCATTGCAGTACATGAATAAACAGTACCAAGCTGTTAGTTGATGTGGGTCATATGTACTTTATCATGGGCACCATTTCCATTAGTTACTGTAATAAAATCACAATGGTAAACTATAAGTTGAAAATTTGGCACATACATATAGCTATTGTTTGATCAAATGGTTTGTGTTGTCAGGTAACCGGCCACCTCCGAAGACTGGCAAGGGTCGTGGAGGAAAACAGAAGCCGCCCCGCTACAGTAACACCCAGCCCACATCACAGTTCTCACAGAACTCCATGATCATTAGTCAGGGCAGCCAGGTGAGTATACACATAGGCACAGTATTAAAGATATTTAGAAGTTATACTATGCCCAATTCAGAGTCCTGGGGTCAAGGGAGAATACAGGCTTGAGGGGGAATCATGTAGGCAAGGATACTAAATATTGGGCATAGGATGATCCATGTATCCTAAATACCAGCAGCCAGAATGTCCAGCTGCCTTTCCACTCCAGTAGGCATTGATAGTCTGTGAAGGCTGGTGTAGCTAGCTGGTTGACGGGGTAACCAAAAAGGAGCATTTTAATCACCTAATAAAAAATGAGGGATATACTGAAAAAAGTATAAAAAAAAAAAAAAAATATTACCATATATATATATATATATATGTATGTATGTGTATATATATATGTGTGTGTGTATATATATGTATATATATATGTATAATATAATATATATAATGAATATGTATATATTCATTATACATTTTGCCGTAACTAGGTCTCCCTCGTAACCGAGGAGAGGTGTATAGAAATCGCTTTTTCCGGGCGTCTGTCCTTCCACATTTTGTGTTCCTGCTATAATTAAGTTGTCCTTCAACTTAGATTAATGAAACTTGACACATAGGTGCATCTGAATGTAAGGGTGTGTCATCTGCCAAAATTAGGTTGCTATGTCAAGTATCTGGGCTGCCCCTAAGATATTTTGTAAAATTGTGTTTGGTCTATAATTCCTTTACTATGTAACTTATATTAATGAAACTTTACACACAAATGCTGAATGTAAGGGTGTGTCATCTGCCAAAATTAGGTTGCTATGTCAAGTATCTGGGCTGCCCCTAAGATATTTTGTAAAATTGTGTTTGGTCTATAATTCCTTTACTATGTAACTTATATTAATGAAACTTTACACACAAATGCATCTACACATATGGGTCTGTAATGTGTAAAACTACACAACACTTCATGTCGTTACTGTAATTCTGCTGTCCTTCAAGATAGATTAATAAAACTTTGCACACAGGTGCATGTAGACATAATGTCGTGTCATGAACCAAAAGTAGGTTGCTTGGTCACAGTGACATATCCTTGTAAAATCATGTCTGGGCTATAGTTTCTTCAGTATTTAACTTAGTTTCCTGAAACTTCACACACACATATATCTTGACCAAAAGGTGTGTCATAAAACAAAAGGAGGTCATTAGGTCAAATATCCGGTCCTGCTATTGGTGTCTTGGCTATAATTTGCGTGCCTTTCAACTTAGATTAGTGAAACTTTACACACAGGCGCCATTGGACATAGGGATGTGTCTTGTACCAAAAGTAGGTCACCAGGGCAAGTATCTAAGTCAGTCAAAATTTCCTGAAAAATAGTGTCTGGCTATTATTCCTTCAGTATTTAACTTAGATTAATGACACTTTACACGCAGATGCATCTGCACATAAGGGTGTGTCATGTACCAAAAGTGGGTCACCAGCCCAAGTATCTGGGTCACAGTGACATGTCCTTGTAAAATCGTGTCCGGGCTGTTATTCCTATACTGTTTAATTCAGCCTCATGAAACTTGACACACACATACATCTTGACCTATAGGTGTTCACGAAACAAAAGGTCAAGTATCTGGCTCTCCGCTATTCATGTCTGGGCTATAATTCGCTTGTCCTTCAACGTAGATTAATGAAACTTTACACACAGGTGCATCTGGACATAAGGGTGTGTCTTAAACCAAAAGTAGGTCACAAGGTCAAGTATCTGGGTCACAGTGACATATTCTTGTAAAATCATGTCAGGGCTGTTATTCCTTTACTATTTAACCTAGTTTCATGAAACTTCACCTACACACACATCTTGACTTGAAGGTGTGTCATGAAACAAAAGTAGGTCACTAGGTCAAGTATCTGGGACACGGTGATACATTCATGTAAAACTACATTACACCTCTGCCCGGGCTATAATTCTGTTGTCCTTTGACTTAGAATCATGAAATTTTACAAAGGTATATCTGGACACGAGACAGGTCATGCTGAAAAGTAGGTCAAGTATCTAGGTTACAGTGATGGCCTATTTCTATTGACTAGTCTTTCTAAAGTGAGACCTGTGGTTAGCAAGGTTATGAATGAGGCGAGGGGGGCATGGATCCAGCAATCTGTGATTGCCTTTTAATTATTTTTATGCCAAACTGTGAATTGCCTTAGGTTACCATTTACTTCAAACAGTACTTCATTGACAGGGAGGGTGGTTAACAAATTTAACCATGTCCATGTTGTAGTTTTCTCTTTTTGGAAGGTCACAGTTTCTGTCTGACAACTTCAGCTATTGTGAACTGAAATATGATTTAATGAAGACAGAGCGAGGATCAGTGTCTAGAAAGGAAAGGGTGGATTCAACTGGTTTTGTCACTGACTGTGACTCATCAGGAACTGTTGGAGAAATGATACATTTCCCTCATATACACCAGATGGAATTTTTCTATTGCTGCATAAAATGTGATCATGATTGCACAGCACAGAACTTGGGGCTTGCTATGATTGATTGTCACAGTACATCATGACCCAACATAATCTTTTAAAATTGAAGATTCTGCTAGTTATGCATCCCCTGTGGGAGGAGATGCATATAGTGTTTAGTAATGTCGTCTGCCATCTCTGCAACTGCGGCATATATTTTCCTTATATATTTCTCTCCCATCTTGATCTGTTGTCTCCTAATTTGGTACAGGTAATCTATTGGTTGGGGAAATTTCCCCATGTAATCATATACATTTATAATCTTGAGGTCAAAGGTCAAGGTCAAATCCTTGTTGCATTTTTTTGCTGACTCGGCAGTTTTCATATACTGCCTTATACTTTTTTAATGGTCCATCGTAAGCTTTCAGTTTGGATGGTTTATTTTAAACCTGAGTGACATTGAAAGGTCAAACTGCATACATTCCTATTGATTACTATGGGAGTCAATTGGGATTGTAATGCCAATTCACATTTTCATCCGTCTTCTCCAAAACATTCAGCCAGATTCACATCAAACTTGGTGGGGACGACACGGGGAAGGCACAGCCTCATGAAAACATGAAAATCCAACAACTCATAATCCCAAAATTATCCCCAATGGGCCACTCATGCTGGATTTCCTTTCTCGTATGTCTCAAAACAGCATTTATACGCACCACATAGAAGTTTTATCAGAGAAATAAATTTGAAAAAAGATACCATTTGAAAGTGAGTTGGTATTTTATTAAATGCACCATGCACTCTCTTGGTTTGTCTAGTACCGTACTGGACGGCATAATAGTCGCAGCTGGAGGGGTAAAATAATTTTTTCAAAGCCATACCTGCGACTATTATGCCGACTACAGTCTAAACTTCCCGGGGACTTAGCCTGGGAGGAAGTTTTCTTGACGATGGAAAAGACCGGTGGCCATGTTTGTTTACATTGCCGGTGTACATACATTGTGATCGTCGTCAAAAAGTCTCAATAATGCAATAAAATGTATAACTATAGGCTTACCCTTACTATAATCTGCGTATTCTTGTTCATAGTTTAATATGCAGACAGAAAAACGGGGGAAATACGCTCGATCAGTGTTCAAAAGACAAGCATGCATGTTTGCCATGTGTTAGTCACATGACACAGTTGTGTTTATGCAATCTCGCGAGAGTCTAGAAAACGAGATTAGTCATGGCGGCACCCTAATGGAAACGCATGTGGATCATCCACGATGTTTTTGCAGCGAGATTTAAGAAATTTAAATGACACAATTTTAAAACAAATACCAAAGTTTGATAACTCATAATGTTTTTAAGTAGCTGTATGATAGCATTTACCCGCTGATAGCGAGAATCTGACACAAAACGACAGTTTCAACATGAAAGTGAGGAGCGAGATTCTAGTTCACTTTTCACATACCGAGACAAAATAAAAAGGCAACACAGGTGGATGTTTTTAAGTTTATTTACCTTCATTTTAACTTTATTCACCAGCTTTAAATCATAGATTTTTGTTCATTCCTTGTCATGAGCAGCCTGGTTATACTTCTTCATGGTGATATCAGGGAGACCGTTTTTTTTTTATTTTTTGGGGTGCGACTATTGTGCCGCACATACCTTGAGGTGTCTTATTCCCCCTCCACAGTTGGGGGTGCGACTTTTGTGCGGGTGCGACTATTATGGCGTCCAGTACGGTACTTGAAACCAATGAGTGACAAATCAAATGAAAGATTACAATTAAAACGTTTTCATTCATACCCATGTAGGGTAACCCATTCAGGATAAGCTTCAGACATAGGAGAAAATCAGGTCTGCAATGGTATGTCATATTTTGACTTCTTCAAAACAGTAAGCCAGATTCACCTGAAACAGATTTTAGGAAGTTTTTTCATATGATTTTGGATGACCTTCAGATCATATGTCAAGGTCACAATGCCTTGCAAAATAAAAGCTTTCCCTGCCACATCTTCAAATGGGTATGATTGAAGTCCGTTAAGGTGAGGCTTCCCTTAACTATGGTAAGAGGTGACCTTGAGGTCAAAGGTCAAGGTCAAACTTTCTGCAGAAGAATGGTGGCCCTCTTAGAGGGGTGACCTCTGGTAAGAGGTGCCTGGTCAGGGGATGCATAATGTTTTTTGCATAAAAAACTCACTTCTAGTTCAATGCTGGAGTCAGCAGGTGGATTTTAGCTGGCTTCTTCCCCCCCCCCCCCCCCCCCCCCCCCCCCCCCATCCGATTCTATGTTCAGTTTTGTTTTAATTCAAGGGGAAGGGGTCAAACAGGATGAAAGGGTAGAAGAATAACTGTTGCTGAAGCCATAAAACAGGAGCTTCAGATCGTGTCTACACAGTTGAAATTATTTGTGTGCAGTTGCTTACATTTTTGTGCCAATGTGGTTGTGTTGCCAAGTATTCCTCTGTTTTACACAAATGCACAATGGCCATTGTTTTAAAGAAAATTCAAAGTAGCAAAATGCGGCATGGTAAACAGACACATTTTGAATACTCATATTGAATCAAATCTCTCTCATTTTGAAAACAGGATGGCACACAGCCATATTCTCAAGGTCCCATGACCCAGGGTTTGCTGTCCATGAGCCAGCCCTTCCAGATGAGCCAACCAGGGCTCTCTGGGCTGTCCCAGCCAGAGCTGTCACAGGTGAGACACTTTTCCATCTACAAACAAGAGTATATTCTTTACAATACAATGCATTGGTACATTTTCACTAACCATCCAGGAAGCTCAGGTGCAAGAAGCCTAAATACATGGGCTTAAAGTTGTAAAGTATCATAAGTGGAGGCTTTAAATGTGAAAAGAAAGTATGCAAGGTGGTTACAATAAATTTGCCTTTAATGTTCCACAAGTGAATCAGGGTAAGTGCAACACATTTTCTACCTTGAGATTGTCCATTGAGTTACTGGATACAGCTTTACATTAGCAAGTCCCCTTTGAGTGATACATTGCAACGCTGAAAGTGGAGCAATGTATTGCTCAAGTAGAACTTGGAAGTCTCAACTATGAAGCATCAGTGTCAAAGTATTGCTTATGAAACTTGATTGTCTCATCTGTGTATTTGTATCCAGTTAGAAGATGGTGATTCTGTATATATCCCATGTTAAAATGTAAAATGCCGTACTCATTCCAATAAGCGCACAGTGCCATCAGGAAAATTTAATTGGAAAATATGCCTAAAAAAGAGGTAATGACCTAGAATTGAGACTTAGAATAGACCATTATCTATGGAGACCAAGGTCTTTTTCTGACAAAAAATGGGGGGAGTGCCCTTATTGGAATGAATACGGTAAGTAAGATTTAATAGAATTACTTGCACGTCAATGCTCAATGCACACAGGTGGAGATAATAATTTTAGAATCATTAAAACAATTCTGGTCAAGCTTCGGAATATTCCAGTCTCTTTGCCATCTATGGATATTTTATCTAAGTCATGCCATATAAAGAAAAACAAAATTACAAGGCTCAGATACAGGTCAAAGAAAGGATATCTGTATATTGGACCTGTATCTTGGGTCATGTCGATGCAAACCAGAATAATTCAATTTGAATTACTGTCCTGAAACTTTATAGATTTCACACATAAATTCAGGTCCTTTAACATGAAGCAGGTCCTTTCATACAAGTTCATGAAAGTAAGCATAAGAAGTTCATGTCAGCCCATTTCTTGTAACAAGTTGTGTACAAGAACTTACTTTGTTGTAAGTGTGCCTTCGATAGGGGGAGAAGCTTTGCCAGGAAAATTGTGTGAATAAATTTCATTTGCATTGTAATTGGTTTGGTACAAGTAACAATGTCTCCAAACTTTAGGAAAACATTGATGCATACCTTATAAGAAATTTATCAACATGCTCTCTCCCCTCTCTCCCCCCCCCCCCCCCCCCCGAAGAATGTGGGGCATATATCTTTTCTTATGTCGATCAGTTGGTTGGTCGAGAGACTGGTTTCCGCACCATAACTCAAGAAGTTTTTGAGATAGGACTTTGATACTGCCTAGGCTGATCTTGACCCTATTTCCAAGGTCACAGAGGTACTGTAGTAAGTTTTGGTTTCCACATGACAATTAGAAAAGTTTTTATGAGAGGATCTGTATATTGCACAGGATTATAGTCCTTATCCAGAGGTGGATCAAGTTTGAAGATAGGTGACCTTGACCTTAATTTAAAGGTCACAAGATCACTTTAGTGAACTTGGTGTGTGCATTGGAACTTAGAATTTAAGTTATGATTTCAATATAGCACATGATAAGTCCTCAATTATGACTTGGTCAGCTTAGAAGATGGATGACCTTGACCAATTTCCAAAGGTCACCACATGGAGTCCTATTGGTGAATTTGTTCCCGCATGATAACTTAAAATGTTTTTGACCTAGGGCTTTTAATATTGCACAGGAATATAGCCTTCTATAAGAACTAGGTCAAGCTCTGAAATGGGCGACCTTGAGTCAATTCCCAAGAACACAGAGCCACTTTACTGAATTTTGTTTCTGTTTGATTACTGCAGAATTTTTTTAGCCAGAGCTTTTATTTTGTAGATGTTTAGTCGTCTATGAGGACTAGATCAGCTACAAAGAAGGGTGACCTTGACCTAATTTCCAAGGTCACAAGGCCACTTTAGTGAATTTACTTTCTGCAATCACTTCCCAAGGTCATGAGTGCCCCATTTAGTATTATCAACAGGGTAATGAGGGAGAACATAATGACGGTAGGGGGGCATAGGCCTATGTTTTATGAACATGTCTTGTTTTGAAGTTTATGTGTGGAATTTGTCAATAGCTAAGGCTTGTCTGAGTCAGTCAAGACCCAAGTTCTTGCTAGAGATTTTCTATTTCTTAGTTTTAGGGCCAAGTGTAAACGACTTACAGTTCTGAAGCATCCTGCAAACATTAGGTTTCTGAATTTTATCCTATGTTTGCACTCATATGACCTTAATACAGGGTCTTAAATACACATATGTGATATTGTGCATTTATTCGATGTGACCATTGTTGTAATTCCTTGACTGGAACTATGAATGAACTTTTGGGCATTACCTGGGTCAGCATTACCTGATATATCAAATGGCATGCATATTTTTGTTGGTGGGTAAATCACATTTATGAATGTTTACTGTCACTTTGTGCCGTTGCTATGCAGATCAGTTTGAGAGGCCATTTTGATTTGTTGAATACCATTTTACAAATGGACAGGTATTTGGCCAGAATGTTGTCTTTTTGCTTTTTAACATAGGATAAATCGAATATTTGGTCTCGTACCTGTGTCCTGATCGACAGATGTGACTTGCAAGGTCTTTCAGAGCATTCATGACTTAGCCTGCAGCCGCTTTGTCATGTAGGTGTTCTGGAAGACCTAGCTTGTCACGTGTCAATCAAAACCCAGATTCTCACCAGAGATTTTCTATTTCTGAAATGCTTCCAGACTACTTAAAGTAAAGATGTCACCATCAAACTAGAAGTTTTGGTACAAACATGAGTGCAGAAAATTTATTGCACATACTTCAGATCAAATGTTGCTATCTGATTTTGTTCTGTAGAAGCCATTCTGTACTATAATTGTAATGCTGAATTAGGGGGTAATTTTCACTTTTTCTGTAGCATGAAAAATGACCGTTTGGTCTGGTGTTTTCAGGACAGCTACTTGGGGGATGAGTTCAAGTCCCAGGCAGACATGATGTTGTCACAGGACTCAACCTACCAAGGGGACCGGGCCTACTACCAGTCTCAAGCACTATCACAAGGGGCACAGTTCTCCCAGTATTAGAGAAACTCACGGCCAAGTCAGAACACGGGCAGCAACAGCAGTAAAGGAGAGGCATAGTGCATGCAAATGAGAAAGACGAGCAAAGAGGAGTGACCACGAGCGAAGGCAACGCACAGCAACACACTACCGGTGCGCAGAGCGCCCCTGCTGGAAGCAAGCCAGCCAGCCAGCGAGCTAACAGGCACACAGTTGTGCGTGAGAAGCCTACACATTTCCACCAAGGCATGCAAGGCAGCTGGTATAACGATGCTCCGTCCCCTTGCCTCATTGCCAGCAAGGGTGACCTCCCAGCAGACAAGTTGCGGTGCAAACTGATGGACATTATGATCCTTACCAATCGAATCATGGACTTGATAAGTCAGTCCATCAATGTGGTCCTCCCTAAATGGTGGATATGGTAATGCAGTGACTGTATAAGCAGGATGATGATGGCAGAATATCGAGACTTGCAGTGTCAAGGTCCTGCTTCACTGGAACTCAGTCTTCCAGTCTATATGCTTTGTACTTTCTTGTTGGAATTTCAAGCATCATTTGACCAAGATAAAATGCAATGTTTCTTTTGAGGTGTTTTATTAATGGAAACAGGTCAAGTGAACAGGTAGTGTTAAATCCTGAAGCAATATAATCACAAGTAGAAGTGGACTCTGCCACTAGTGCTGCGTGATTGTATTTGTGAAAACTGGTAATAATAAATTGGTACAATAGCCACGGCAGAGGCATGAAGTGGATTGACAGTGGCTAACTTAATTATCAAATGGGATCTAGTCTGGAATGTTTCCTTAATATCAATGTCAGCTAGAGGCTATTGTATTGGAGTCCTTGAACATGCCTGTATGTTCAGGACAAGATCCTTTTAAACAAAACCAAACAAAAAAGAGCAATGTGAATGTTTCTTTCACCTCATCTCATAAATATGTGCTATTCCTGTGCTTGTTCACAGAGCTGAACATGCAGGTAAAAATTATGACGGGATTTGATGAATAGGTAGAAATAAATGAACCAAATGGTACTGGTGTGAAAGCCAGGGGCTGAGAGGGGTGTGGCAAAGGCACTTGTGTAGCAATAGTTTGCTTACAGGGTGCATGGGCTGTTGCTTGCCAGTGCTTGCAGCCGAGATGCCGCAAAATGTGTTTCCACATGCCACAGACACCATCGGCATGGCCACTGGATGAACACCTGTGATAGGTTTTCACTGGCTAGTCTCCAGACATGGCAAACAAAATACTTCTTGGTAATTGGGATTGTGATGTGGTACATGGTTCCATTCAATTCAGTGTTACATTTGTGTCTGTATAAAACACTGGTGTGCATGATATGGAGTTCTGCTTCCCCCAAGCATAGTCTACCCAGTATCATACGTAATGCTTGATTGGATAGGAGGTGCAGTAGGCCTGTTTATCTGTACACAAAATTAATTACAAAGTCCGGCCGGGCTTTAAAGTGTCAGTTTATTAACATGGTTTCATCTGCAGTGTATATATAAAGTTTACTAAATTTTTTTGTACGTATCCGGTATTGTCTTTTGTGGGAAATATTATTCACGCTTATGCACAGAAGCAAGTTAACTGAATTTTGTTTGGGTAATACATAAATACATATATATACATTTTCACTAAGATTGCATTAGCACCTTTGACATAGAAGTTTGATTATTGGCAAGGTTTTTCTGTATTTTGTGTTCATCTAAATCATAAACAAGATGTTAATTAAAATTTGCTCGGTTATACCAAATGAATCTGCTTTGAACTTTGGTTAAATATTAAAATCTGACATGCTTTGGGTGATTGGGATGAGAAGTCGGGTGTGGTGCAAAAGATCTTTGATACGTTGAATGACTTCCTTGGGAACACTGAAATGAAAGATCTTGTACGATAATGATGATAAAAAGAGTCTTGATCTGTGTAGACAATTTATATAGGTAGGATGATCTTGACAAAACCATTCTTGGGGCTGGAAAGCCATATGCAATTTGTGAAAGTCATGACTTTGAAGATGTTCAAGGAGACTGATCAAATGCAAGGTTAATTCGCAGATATCATGAAAATGGATCTATTGTGAGTCTGTGGAAGACCTTTTATTGACAGTTTTGGGTTATTAACATTATTTACTACCAGTGTATTCAAGCTATAGCCATTTTACCTGTGTTAACCTTTAATAATATTTTTGTTGACGATTCTTGTACTCCCAACCATAGTATACTGTACATGCTGTGTTTTAATGTATTAGATAAGTGACCTGTCATATGATCATTGTACATCGATGGTGGATCATACGTGTGTCAAAAACTGGTTCTAGTTAATCCATTTCCAAGTTACTTTGACTTTCTTCTGTTTGTTGTTCTTCCCAGTGACAGTACTAATAGCAGCATACAAATGTGTAGGATTTTGCATCTTGTAATGCACACGTACAGTATCAATAGGTACAAAAAACACACTCCATTACATAATCAAACAATAATGGATGGATATGTTGGCTTCAGCCTCAAAGTAATCATAAGGGCATTAGTGTTGCTGATGACCTCAAGACCATTTTTTTTCTTATAATTCTAAACTTGTCATCATGCATGAGTTTAGATGACAGCAAAATGTAGTTACCAGGGTAACAAGTTTACAGTTGTGTTCTCTCACCAGATTTACAGCACTTAATATAGTGACAACCAAATCATAAATGAGGAGTGATCCTGACACCTTTTTGTGTCAGTGAGCTGAGAATACATTCTCTGTAAATGTACAAATGCAGAGGTGGAGTATTATATTAAAGCATGCTCCTCCAACAGAATGTGCAGAGATACCCGCTATATTGTGATGCTTATATTGCTGCAGAACTTTTTTTTTTATGTGGCTGGGAATGTGTGCAGAAGTATTGTCACGCATAACTTGTGTGTTTCCTTCTGTTTAAGTTACCTTTGTGTATCAATATGCTTGACCATAATGCATGAAATAGGAAATGAGCTGATGTTTTCAGCAGGAAGGATAGAGACTTGCGTCTTTCAGATAAATGTATTTTTGCAGTAAATATTAAACATATAAATAGAGTACCTAAGGGGATAGTGGGGCCTAAATGCATCCAGGATATGGCAGTGGTGTCAGCTTGTATGAAAAAAAGGTCAAGAGACAAATGAAGTGTCCTACATAGAATTTACCAAGGATGCATGTTGTTGGTGAAAAACAGATGTACATGTACTATACATGTGGATCAGATCACTGCTGCTATATAATGGGTAAAAAAAAATAAAGAACAAGCAAGCTGGCTCACCAGAAGAATGATATTTGTATTACACAGTTACTGCAAATGGCTTTAAAATAAAATCTTGTGCTTTCAAAGTCATAAGTTGTGCTTATTTTATTTTTTCTTGTTTTCATTATTTTTTTTATTGAAGTTGATATGTCATCATGTGACATGATGTGTGAGTCTGTAGGCTATTTTTAGCCATACTGATGTAACACAACTGTTTCTGCCTCTGTACCATATGTACCTGGTAACTCAATACATCGAGCATACAATAAACTAATTGGTACAGCAGTCTTGACATTGGTGTGTGTGTATATATATCTTGATTGTATCATTTTAAGGGTATACATGGAAGCATAAGGGGGCATGTGTCCATTATTTCAAATAGGGACATGCGTTCCTTTACATATCTAACCTTAATTTGAGTCTGGACTGTTCCTGCACCAGAGATTGGACCAGCTGTCACTGTCCAGTGTTCGGTCTGTCAGTTCTGGGGCACCTAAACTCTTCTGCTTTCTAGTAGAAACTTAATAATTTACACACTTGACCATTTTGTCACAAATCACAAGAAAGATATAAATACCAATTCAAACTCCATAAATATTCCAAATTCTTCGAAACCTGCCTGTGTTTAAATTTATCAACCAGAAATAAAATCCATTGCCGTTGTTATTCTTCATGTGGATTTTTGGTAGCTGTGTATCTTGCTTTTGACAAAACAACTTCCTCGCTGTTCTCATTTGCTAGTGTGGCTTCTGTTTTATCCGGCTCTGAAGAATAATGCCTCTGATTCAGAATACTTTTGTGATGTAGGGGGTACAAACATTTTGTAGTTCGGGAACCCTGTTGCTCTTTCACATGTACTGGGATTTCTGGTCTTGTAATTTCATTGGTTCTGTCAAGTGTTGGGTCAGGTGATTGCCACAGACAACATTCTGCTCCAGTGCCAGCTGCTGCACTTCCCAAGATGCTTTCATTGCTACAAATTTCTGTCTCATACAAAGGTATTGCATATTCTGGGCTGTCTGGAAATTCTGTGCTGCATTCAAGATGTTGCCGTAGACTTGGGTCTTTATCACGTTCTTCCCATACGCTTTTGAATGAACCAGACTGAAACTTGAATTGGATAATTAAGGTAAAAGTGAAACTCTTTCTGGACACTCTTGTCACATTTAACTTTTCTACTATTTTGGTATTAATGGCATGTATTATTTCTGAAAATAAGAGCATTACAATCTGTGTATTAACCTACACATAGGACCATCAAAGTGTTGGCAAGACTGATATTTTTGATAGGAAATGTTCATTTACAACCTGGTAATGTCATCATCAGGAGATTTTCATACTAAGGAATGGTTAGTATATTTATGTCTGGGTGCCAACCCAGACATACTGTTTTCATAGGAGTTCTTTATTCTTTCATTGTTTCTAAATACTTTATTTTTTTTTGTTTTTAAACTTATTAACCAGTGAATATGACCTGTCATCAAACCACATGCCAACACAGTCACCTGTGATGACTGGCACAACCCAGCCCTACTGTCCAGTAAGGCTAAACGTGCTGACCCATAATTGATGAAGTCACAATACAACGTAACGTCTAGATTTCCCCTAGCAACGTTACACGGCCCTATATAAAGGCCATACACACAACGCAGCATTCAGTTTTGATTGAACCACTTGACTGTGGAGTTGAAAGATTTCAACTCTCTGTACTGCTGGGCATAAGACTAGAGTTATGCTCAACCTGTGGTCAATCATTACTCATTAGCCTCTGATGAGTCCAGTGAAGGACGAAACGCGTCAGGCTTATTTGGCACACCGTGTATCTGTTCTTATCAACACTTACCTAGTCTTCTCATCATCATTCTTAATACTTTTCCGCCACATTTTTGGATGCAGCTTTCTCAGCCATTATACAAGTTACAACATTATAATTTTACATACTATGAGACCCATAGCTGAAATTGTGCACCTGGTGTGGATTTATTGATATGTTGTAAGTTATTCAAGTTATGAGTACAAAATGGGGAAAAAAAATCCTATTCAGCTATTGGCTGAAGAAAAAAACCATGGTAGTTGTGTAAGCCAATGACATTGCATCGGTGGACAATACACCTGTTGCCTGGTTACTCTACTACTTCTGTTCAGCAGATTGTACCTGATGACCCATGATTGATGATGTCACAAAACAGTATCAGAGAGGGTTTAAAAACAAGCTCTAATTGGCACCCATATAGATCTGCTTGCAAATGCATCCATTCTAGTTTATAATTTTAATTTGTTTCTAAGAAGGTTCTATCATGCGTTTTTCTTTGCAAATAATGAGGTACATCTAAAATTTGAAGCATGTGGTTACATACAAAAATAAAGAATTTGTGAAATTGGAAGACCGCCATGGTTGGCTGTCACAGTCTACACCTGTCAAAAAAATATACTTCCATGACTGTAAATGTTACGTTGTGTATTTGTCA
Organism: Hermodice carunculata; assembly: GCA_964020975.1. NCBI lineage: Eukaryota > Metazoa > Annelida > Polychaeta > Eunicida > Amphinomidae > Hermodice > Hermodice carunculata. The sequence continues at coordinate 51,130,328 of OZ026617.1, forward strand.
GGAGTAGACTGTGTGTATGTTCACAAACAGAGGATACATAAGCTCCATGCTGATGATCTTGGTCCAAGTTTTTTAATTCTGTGCCTTGATTCTGCAAGTCCATAACTTCATCTTCATCACTTTGCCAAAATGCAGCCTGCAATCAAATGACAACTATTTCAATGAGTTCCTCCAAGCTGCTTTTAAAAGTTGAATTGACTAATACATTTAAATAATATTGGCATTGCATGGAGAATCATAAAAAAATCAAAAAATAAAAAATTGAAAAGAAATAAAAACCATTATAGACTGGCACATTTATTTTCTATTTTGATTTTGATATCATACCTCCCCCTAGTCACAGCTGGGAATAAACTAGAAATTATGTGAGTACACACCTGATCAAACACTGCACAGGGAGCTTTGCTTCCATTCTCTGGATAATGCATTCCAAATGCTAAATGTGGAGTGCATGGAACCTGGGTGGGAGAAAGTACACTTTTCAGGTATCTCGTAGATTTAAATGCAAGTAAGTAGCACTTTGCTACATATACAGACTGATATTTCATTCATTTAGTATTCATTTTTTCTTACAAATGCATGTACACCACATACCGCAGTAAAATGATGTTGCTCAACAGATACATTGAATACTTTTTTCTTGCATCCTTACAGATGATATGTACATTGAATTCTTTTTCCTCACGTACCCAAAGTTTGTACTGGATACAACTTTAGATATCTTGTTAGAATAACACTTTGTGTTCTGTACAAAATGTGTCCGATATCTAAGTTTATGCACACTCTTGAAACCTTTACTAATCAGATGTTGCATTATAAATAACCTCACACTTAAAAGGCCTAATTAACAAAAATATACCTTTTGTGGACTTACTGCCATTGAAGCTGTTAACCATGGAGAATAGTATTGGTCAGACATGAGCTCATTGTGACCATGGGGAGAGTTCTTCAATCTTGCCTTCTGTCCAGAAATCATACCATCCCCAGATGACGTCCCCAAACTTTGTGTGTTGTATGGACTCCAATCTATACTTTCATCTCGTTCATGTGGGACAAACTGTTCTGACAGGTATATTTTAGGAACTAGGCTTTCAGAATCTGACTGAGTGAGGTGCAGGAAATTTTGTCTTGTAGCTTCCAGCCTTGAATTGATCCCACTTATTCTGCAATAAGTAAGGTAATTAGTCTGACAGAACTTAAAGAAAAAATATAGATGTAATTTTGGGTATAGCTTCAACTTGAAGAACAAGAATGAAGCTTGCTCAAAACACTGATGCTGATGCATTACTTGGCCACCCTAGTTTTGGGGTCTGGCAATCTTTGTGGTATATAATCTTTGGACATTTATCTTGTGCACAGCCTCACAGATTAAATCACTTAATTGACTGTGCAAGACCTATGGCTCCAGTTGCAAAAACAAAACTGTATTTAAGCTAAGTACGTGCATTCATAATATCTTTTTATTAACTGGATACTTTGGCTGCAACAAAACTATTCTATGGTGAATATGATGTGTATATCAGGAACACTGGGCCCCAAATGTTAATTCTATTCGTGAATACACCACTGTTTACAGTCTCAAACAAAGATTTGTTGATGGACAAACCTGAATCATCAAAAAGACTGGACATTTTGATTTGCCGTAAGTCTGAGTTAACACATGTGATATCAAATGTAAAGCTGCATGTGTTTTGAATGACAGATTAACACAGTACATTATTTCACTGATGTGCCAACATATTTCTTGACAAGGACATGAAATTTGCCAACAGATGTGACAAGCACTCTTGAAAGACAACCACTACAGCCATGTTTTTTACAGGTAAAATACATGGACATGAGGTTGAAAATCCATAGTTGCTTTCATTTTTTGTCTTTGTTTTCTCTATTCTTTTTGTGTGTGTGTGTGTGTGTGTGTGTGTGTGTGTGTGTGTGTGTGTGTGTGTGTGTGTTGTCAGTAGCAAATGCAAATATATGTATTTGTTATATGATTATTTTCAATTCACTGAGCATTCAAATAAATTGTAAATTTAAAGCCCTATTGGTTTCCACAAAAATCGCATTGCCACAGTGACTAGAACTGACCATTTCATACCTGTAGGTAGATAGATACATGTATACTTTATGGCTACATATTGAACTGAATGGCAGTTCCAATTATTTTTATGCATTTGATATATGTATACACATAATATATACTGAGTGAGATTGGGTTGTGGAAACAATTTAATTCAATGTAAAACAACTACTTTGCAGAATAAGTAAAAAAACTCACAAACTCTCTTGTTTTCTCCTAAGCTGGGCAAGGTGACCATGAATATCTGGTCTATGCAACTCTCTTTGTTTTGTATTCTTCTTTGATCTGCATGCAGAAGAATTTTTACATATTGAAACATAATTTAAAGCAAACATAAACCGTACCCAGAATAATTTCTTGCAAGAAACTTGTTAAGAAGGGAAATATTTTGATGTAAAGATTATGCAAGTCAGACAAACAGAACAAAAGTTATGGAAGTTGTAGGTGTCATACATAGCCTAGAGGCTGCCCTCTTTGCAGTACATGTAATATATTCCAGAATGCAGCAGCCTAACTAAATCAAAGAAAATTTCATTTTGTCCATGCCTCTGCTGGCTTTATTAAGTAAGCAAAGCTCTTGGAATGGGTATGTCTGTCATCTTTCCATGAAAGTCTGAATTTCACCTTCAAAACTGGTATATTGAGGGTTAATGGTTTGACATGAACATCAGTAGGATGGAGGAGATGTCTTATTGTGAAGGATAGAATTTTGGATCAACAGAAGACGGAGTAGTTTTGTTAAGCAGTGATGCATCAGATCTACTACCAAACAGACAAAAGTTGCAGTGCACCTAGTGAAAAGTTATGAGAAACATGCATGCTGATGAAGTCGAATAGAACAGCGTGAAGCGGTGTGAGTCATTAAATCTCCCTGGCACACTTATAGACTAACATTTCACACTGCTGCAAGGCTGATGGGCAGTCAATCAGGAGCTGGGAAGCTCATCTGTGCTCCCATCAGTTATGTTGTAATGCCTTTGTTGTAGTCTTTCACAAAAGGTCCTTTGTATACTGAACAGATACTTAAAACTAAACATGCTTGAGCAGAATTTATTATCTAAAGCATAGACTTTAATAGAACTCTTTTGCAAAATCAAAAAGAAATACATGTAATGAATAAAGGAAACTAGTAACAAATAAATGGTCAAAACCAACTACCACTAGAGTATACACACAGGGTAAGTCTAGAAGAAGGTTCTCTGTGCAAAGAAAGAAATTATTTCAGCTTATTATTTTGCTGTTTGTCAAAATGCATGGAATAGCTGAACTCAGTTTCCATCAAGATGTGACCAAGTGTATTCACTCATATGATAATTCAAAATGTATTTAAAACATTCAACTTAATTAAACTGAGTTTTCATTAAAGTGTCATCAAGTGTAGTCAACCACATGATAGTGTAAAGAATTGTGAATTTTGGTTTGGTAACTAAAGCCAGGCATTTTACACCCTTCCTCCCCTCCCCCCACCCCCACCCCCACCCCCACAAAAATGCTACTTGATTAGTCACAGGTAATACAAAAGCTTAAAACAATACAGTTAGGTTAGCTTTCCCTTGTGGTTAGATGTGACCAGAATTTACTTTGGCTTTAGCTGGTATATTGTGATATAGAGATTCTGAATTAAAAGTCTGACTGCATGCAGTAAGTCTCAGAAATGATAATGTTTTAGATAACAATTTCTACAAGCTTGATATCTGGTCCATAAATGAGATGCCATTGAATCACCAAAATATCAATAATCCAAGTGGATACTTTGCTTCATTGAAGGGAGTGTCATAATGGTGTGTTAGGATACGTATTGTTATTTGACAAGTTTTAAGAATTATGGTACAAACGGTACGGTGTACTTAAAAGGTTAGTGTGATTGAATAGGTATCATTAGAAAGTTGATGTTTCCGGTGGTGAGAAATGATATCTGAAAACCCAAATGTTAAATTTTGTTTTCAAACAGTGTTTATGAAAGACACATTATAACACCATAGGTCACTTGAGCTGGTCTCCACGCACTTTAGGTGCTTTGCCAGAGCCCCCATAAAGATTCTGTGGGTCCAGTGCCGTCACCATGCTGCTGCACTCCCTGACGTCGAGGCCGTGGCGTCGCACAGCACTCTTAGTGGCAGTAATGCATCATAGCAAGCATGCACAAATCAGTTTCCAACTCTGGCGTCCATTTGTAATGAACGCATATTGTTGGGAAGCTTCCACTTATTTCTTACCTTTTCGGTACTCTTGTTTCTTTTTCTGTTGTGTGGTAGTTGATAGGCTTCCTGGGAAACTGGTCCTATCACCGACTTAGTCAGTCCAGGTTTTTTGGTATGTTGACAATTCCATATGCATGAATATGGATGTGGAGTTGGATGTTCGTTGTGATGCCAACCATCACAGCATGGCCTACTGGGAGGACCATCCTGCATGTGGCTCCTGCATGTGTAAAAGTGGCATATTCTGCACTGAGGAGAGTCTGTGCGACATTTGTCAATGATGGACTCTTCTCAGTGGCAGAAAGTCCACCAGGCAGATGTGAGATCTGCCAAACAGACACAATAACATGCAGAGGTGCGCTGTGAGGGTGAGGTCAGTGTACCTTGTGGGGGAGGCCCATGGTACTCGAATCGAGGCATGTGTTCTCAATGCCGAGTTCCAGGCACCTACCAGTTTGCCCAGGCCTCACAATCCTGTGCAAACTGGTCTTAAAATTGAGACTGGAACCCTGAATGTTTATACGCATCACAGCTAATATGTGCATCCCAGTGACTGTCAGTATGAGCTGATATAAGCTGGCTAGGCGTAGAAATTGAAGTTAATAAGGCTGAGGCTTGGGATTTGTCACAAAGTTGGTCTTATTTGTGAGAGTTGTAAATGGTGCCATCCAGAAGATGGAACAAGAGGACCTTTTGTTCCATCTTCCATCATGCTGCTAATGTAGCTTTCTTTCTTCTGTATGCATCAGCTAAGATGCACATAAATTACAAATGCTGCATCTTCAAACACATACCGTAATTTGGTTGGATGAGGCAAGTCTTCTCTTGACATTCTCAGCATCTGTAAGCTTGATTTGGATGGCCGCAGCATGATTTTTTTGTTTCTCTGCACTGCATGTCCAGACACCTGATGAAGGTCAGAAACAATCAAAAGTGAAACACATAAATCCTTTTGGGAATACTTCTCTCTCTCTCTCTCTCTCTCTCTCTCTCTCTCTCTCTCTCTCTCTCTCTCTCTCTCTCTCTCTCTCTCTCTCTCTCTCTCTCTCTCTCTCTCTCTCTCTCTCTCTCTCTCTCTCTCTCTCTCTCTCTCTCTCTCTCTCTCTCTCTCTCTCTCTCTCTCTCTCTCTCTCTCTCTCTCTCTCTCTCTCTCTCTCTCTCTCTCTTTTAAATAGAACTGTAATTACCAAGTAATTGACATCAATGCCAAATCTACAAACTCTTCCTTATTTTTTGTGTGCACACATTTACCACAAGAACCGGACCTTTAAAATACATGTATATGCAAATTATAGATCATTATTAAATTTATCTACTATGGTCAACTACAAAGACTGCATGGTTTTGTCTATAAATGCAAGTTCATGCACAGATTACTGCATGTGAATTAAGTTATATGTACATGTAGAAGGGAAAGCAGATGACTACATTCCTACTGCTAAGTGAAACTGAAACTAAATACTGCTTGATGTAAAGTCCTTAGATCTTTCGCAACTCTGTGTCGCTTCTTCAGACAACAGTTAAAAAACTGGCAGATATAGTTTTCGGTGCTCTTTATACACCCTACTGTTGTGTGGGTCATCTTCTGATTGGTTGTTTTTTCATGTCCAATAGATTTTCACTGCATGTGTGAGTGTGATGTTATTGGTTGATTGTGAACGTCCTTGTTTTTGTTCTTGCTTTTTGTGTTGTCTTACATAAGAACCGGCGGTTGGTTGCTATTGGTTGTGAGGATGAGAACCGTATGGTGTCCTTTGTGGGGACCGGCGGTTGGTTCTTGTGGACCTTAAGTAGGCAATGGGAGACGGTGCGGGTTATGCCACGTACCTGGGCGCCCCGACAAGTCATATGCTGATATGTTGGTCTATGAGAATTAAATGTCTCTAAGAGTCGGAGCGGTTCTTGGGAACCAGTGCATGGTCGATGGTTGGTTACTCGAGAACCGGTGAGGGTTCTGTGATGGGTATGGAACCGTTGGGGAACCTGTAGTGTTCTGAGGAGAACCGGCAGTCGGTTCTTATAGACCTCAAATCGGCAATGAGAACCGGTGCGGGTTACGTTACAGGCGTATTGATGAGAACTGTTTGTTGATCTGTGTGGATCTCTGAGATCCGTATGTCTCTGAGAGCCAGAACGATTATCGGGAACCGGTAAGTGGTAGATAGTTGGGTACTTGAGAACCGATGAGTGTTCTATGACAGGTATGGAACCGGTGGGGAACCTATAGAGTTCTGAGGAGAACCGGCGGTCAGTTCTTATGGATCTCAAGTGGGCATGAGAACCGGTGCGGGTTACGTTACGGGCGTATTGATGAGAACCGTTTGTTGATTTGTGTGGATCTCTGAGAGCCGTGTGTCTCTAAGAGCCAGAACAATTCTCGGGAACCGGTAAGTGGTAGATGGTTGGTTACTTAAGAACTGGTGAGTGTTCTATGATCAGTATAGAACCGGTGGGGAGCCTATAGTGGGTTCGTGGTACCCGTAAGAGCCGTATGAACGGTAGAGGTTCTTATGTGTAAAACCAATGGGTTCCTAAGAACCGGTAAAGAACCGGTGTGGTGCTTATGGTAGAGCAACAGTGTTGTTAGGGTTTTGTTCTTTGATTCTTTTTAAGAGAACAGGCGTGGTTTTGTAAATCGCGTAAACCTCAAGAAGCACCGTGAGGGGGCCAGGAAATAAACATGCAATGGTTTCGACAAAAAGGTAAATCAAAGACAACGTAAAAAGGAACAGACAAGACAAGACAAATGGATGGAAAAGGGAAGGTAGAAGAAAAACAAGAACCAGAAAGAGGAGTAAATCTTTAATAAGTCAAAGCCAATATAGTAACCAAAGTAGAGCTGAAGGATATGTAATCTATAGAAGAGTTTCTGCAGCCATGATGGAGCCGTCAATCTGGAAGGTAAGAGAATGTCTCTTGAAAACCTGTGTATATTTTAGAAAGGTAGGTACCTGTAAAGGAGAAATTAAGAGTCCGGGGTGGGCACTTGAAGATCCGGAGTGGTGGGTTGTAGCATATTGAATGGAAGTCTTCTTATAGGCCTAGGTAGGTGTCCCAATGAGAGCAGTCTTTAGAGCTGTGTTCTGGTAGCCAAAAGTCGGTTGGTGGTCCGCATCCTGGAGATGGGGTGCCAGTTCATATTGGGGGTGATTGCCCTTCCTGCTGCGTGTAGAGGGTGTACTTTGTCAGTCGGGAGGCCGTCTTCAGTGTTGATCAACAAGTGGTTAACGTGATCAATCGTGACCGTTGGCTGTGGTACTTCACAAATTTTAAGGTGGTACTCTCGGCTCGGCGTATCCAGAGATTTCATAATCTCCGTCAGTGTAGGTGTGTGCAGTGTGCTCGTGGAGTCACCCACATCGAATGTGGCCCGGGCCGCAAGGTCCATGTCAGATAGTAGTCGCTGGCTCCTGGCGGCAATGGCTTCTCTATGCTCTTCACGCCATTGGACCTGAAGGAATGTCTCCTGGTACGTATAGCTGGCCGGTGACAATTCCCCATTGTATGCCTCTGCGGAGGTCTGTGTGTCTGTACGGTCATGTTCTTTGTGTGAGGGGCCGGGTAAAGGATGGAGGGTTTTGCCACCTGCCCATGTGTATGTCCTGCTCTGTGGATAAAGGTATCTCCTCTTGACGTACCGGCCAGAGGAATGCAGTCGGCCGTTGTCGGATATCTCACTGTGGGTGGGTCGAAAGGTGCGGCACTTGGCAGTTGGTTCATGGTTGGTATCGTTAGAAAATGGAAAACCAGGTCGACCTCATCCTCAGTGGCGAATCCCTGGGTCGATGTTACGTTCTGGTGGCTACAGTCAAGGGCCAGTTGTTCGGAATCCGCTGGGGTAGGCGTTGCAGGACTGTCCCAGGCATCTGCTGGTGTAAATTCCCCTATGTATGTTGCCAAGAGAGTGGCTTGCTCGTCCGACGTAGCTGTCCTTGTTGTAGCCACGTGGAGGTTCTGTCGGAAGAGTGAATACAGATGGCCGACTGACCACGGTCCCCTCTGTTGGTAAGATGGGAGCGACTCGACTCCTATCGACGTATTGCCGATTCGGTCTGCTTCTCCAAAAGCTTCAGAAGAAATATTGTTTCTTCGTGTCATTTGGCTGCGGCCGTGTTGAACGGTGACCATCCAGTCATTATGGTGTACTCTGATGTGGTGACGGAGATACTCCAATCTTCTATAATGAGTGTTGCAGATAAGGCAGTGGTGCGGGCGGTGATTATTGTGGGTGCCACGCACATGCCGGTCTCTAGCAGACCTAGTGGTAAAGTGCGCCTGGCACCTACCGCACAAGAACATGGTGGCTGTTTGTTGATTCCAGGTCTGTTGTGCCTAGAGATTGCGCTCTATGTGGTTCTAATCTTTATGACGTCACAGAGTAACGTTCCTTGGTTGGCAAAGGGTGCGGTCGATATGGCGTAAACAAAAGGGAAGGGGTGATGTTATGTTAGGCCGTGAGTAGGCCTGAAAAGAAAACTCACTTGGAGGAAAACTTGCCGAGGTCAAGAAGAAAAAATTTGAGAAGCACCCAGTCAGCCGTCCAACACAGGCGCCACGAACAGACGTAGATTCACAAACAGACCCATTCACAAAAAGAAAAAACCGACCCACAGGAACAACAACAAACCGTCCATCGGCAGCGTGAAGGATCTCACAGATTTCCTCGCCATCTAGCGAGCGTTTAAATCACTCAAGCATAAGTGACCTGTTCGATTTCAAGATGGAACCTATGGACATTAATTAAATACATGAAACTTACCTTTCAGATCAGTCTGTCGTTAATCTATCCTCTATTACACTCACCCAGAGTCAGGTAGATATTTTATCGAAAGGCCTTACCTTCTGCCCGACCCCCCAAAAACCTGAAATAGCAGACATCATGGAAGATATACATGAATTTACACGGAAAACCAAGATCAAATTCCTTTTCCGTGATTCGGAGGCCACCCACACAGACCCGATTCTGAGAAAATTCAAACAAAAGAGCAGGTTCTACGTGCCACCGGGTGAAGACCAATTTTTAGACGCATTCATTTCAATTATTAAAAAAGAAGCCAGAACCCTCCCATTACACAATACCTTCAAATCTAATATCACCAAAGAACAAATTGCGCCTCTTTCTGAACTTAAAAATAACCCAGAACTAGTTATTAAGAAAGCTGACAAGGGCTCAGCTATCGTAGTTATGGACACCAAACTCTACATTAAAGAAGCCCTCCGCCAACTTTCGGACGACAATTTTTACCAAGAAGTCCCCACAGACCTGACAGACACCAATGTGGTAGCCATACACTCTTTACTAGTTGAACTTAATGAGTCACGTGACATTTCCGACGAAATGTTCTTTTACCTTACCCAGACGGAATTTAAAACGCCCCAATTCTACCTCCTCCCTAAGATCCACAAAAAAGGAGTCCCCGGTAGACCCATTTTAAGCGCAATCGACGGAGCTACGGACAAACTCTCACGTTTTGTCGATGCGCACATCCGACACCTGGTTCCCAAGATCCCTACCTACCTTAGAGACACGGCGGATTTTCTGCTTAAACTAGAAACCATCAATGAAAATCCACCCACAGGAGCCTTCATTCTCTTTACTTTAGACGTAGTTTCGCTCTACACTAACATACCCAACCATGAAGGCCTAGTAGCGGTAGTTCTCGCTCTCAATAGAGACCCACACCCAGATATGAGAACCACAGTTATAGCCAAAATGTTACGAGAAGTTCTCCATAGGAAAGATTTCGACTTTAACGGCAAACATTACAGACAGATCGGAGGCACAGCGATGGGCTCAGCAGTCGCACCCGCTTATGCCAACCTTTTTATGTCCCACTTGGAGCAAAAATTCCTGAAAAAATCCTGCCTTAAACTGGAAGTTTTCTGGCGCTACATAGATGACTGCTTCGGGATCTGGACCCACAGGGAACAATCACTCTTGGAATGGGTAGACTGGCTCAACACACAACACACAACCATCAACTTGAAGTTTACGTTAGACTATTCATATGACCGAGTCAATTTTCTAGACACGACTGTGATCAAAAAGGGAAATAATAGGATCCACACGTCCCTCTATTGTAAACCTACCGATACACACAGCTATCTCATGTACGCTCCTGTCATCCCAAACACGTCACCAGATCACTACCTTATAGCCAATTTCTCAAAGTCATCAAAATCTGCTCGGACCCTCTTGATAGAGACCACCATCTCGCATTAATGACTCAATATTTTTTTAAAAGAGGCTACCCTAAAAACCTCTTAAAGACGAACGAAAACAAAGCGCTTCTCAATTCACGTACCAATTAACCTGCTCCACCCGCCACCAAGAAGACAAGATGCACTACCGCTCTTACTCACACAGACCTTTAACCCTAGGAACCCCAAAACCAAGGACTTGATCCGCCACTATTGGCGCGTTCTACAACTATCCCAGGAGTGTAAGAAAGTCTTCACGAAAGAACCGTTATTCAGCTTCAAGAGATGTCGAGACATCCTGGTGAGAGCTAAACTCACCTACCTGAGACCGATAAGGGGAATGCAGGGCAATCTTCCCGTAAACACTCACGATTCATGTCAAAGAAAAAATTGCCATCTGTGCAGAATGATCAAAAGATGCACATATGCGATCGCATCGGCCACAGGCGAGAAAATACGAACTCATGCAGACGCCGACTGCCAAAGTTGCAACATAATTTATCTCCTCACATGCCTCAAATGTACCATTCAATACATTGGGGAAACTAAAAGAATGGCACGCGAAAGATACTTGGAACATGAGCGCAGCATAGGCCTCCACAAACCCACTCCCATCGGCAAACATTGGAACCTGCCAATCATACACAGGACGACATTTTACTTTTACAGGTTCTCGAAGTGATTAACAAGGACCCAGATTTGGACTCTTCCACTCATTACAGACGGAAGAGGGAAAGAAACTGGATCTATAAGCTCAACAGTTTAGAGCCGGTCGGCCTCAACACTCTCGGTTGAGGGTACCATTTTTTTCTCCCCCTTTATATGTACATGTACATTGTCCTAGCTGAGAAATAATAGGGCATGCAATATATAGCCCCCATTTTACAATTTATTCCCCAAGGGAATGAGATCATTGGATTTGTACCATTTCTTTTTGCAATATTATTGCAATCCCTCACTTTTAATATTTTTTTCAAGCTTGGATGGACCATGGCACAAGAGATCCTTGAGATTCCTTTTCTTTCCTAAACATACCATTTTCCAGCCATTCTGAGGTGTTTGTTTATGATAGCTTAGGCTCATTTTGTGCCAGTTTGTTACCATACCTGATTGGTAAATGCTAAGCATCTTTTAACTTTAACCTAAACTGTCTTGACTGACTTACAGAATTGCCAATGTTTGTAAAAATAACTTGAAAAAGTGTTGGATTGGATTGAAGCTCCTCTGAACAGATGACCAAGCTCAGAACGCAACTTGTTTTATTTAATGGAACCTCACCAAGTTCAAGGTCAACTACATGATCATCCTTCGATTCACAACACTCAGCTTTGGTTCAGGCCTGTATTTTTTGGGAACTGTCATCATGGTTGACTGGTCAGTACATTTCATTTACCAATTGACCTACATGTGACGTTGGCTTTGTTCGTAAGCATACAACTTACTTCTAAAATTATAGTTCTGTTTTCACAATAACACCAACAACTGAAAAATAGCGTTCAGAGAACAGATTACCCTTGGCACCCACAACCTTTTTTTCCCTCAATTAATTTTTTTTAGACTTCACAGTAGAACACCTTACATACAATTTCCATATTGTCTATGAAATGAAAAGAGCAATTTTGGATGTGTTCTTGGGGTAAGTTCTGGTGACAGAGACCACTGTACTGTGTGCCACTCAGACTGCCTTCAAATAACTACTTTCAAAGTTTCATAACAAGTTTAAAAATTATAAGAGGAAGCTGGTTTTCAATAGGAATGTGGTCCATTATAATGTGCATCAATGATTAAAATTTGGTGAAGCTATATGGATCCTTGCTGAGATATGGTAACGTCGTCCCCTTGTGCACCACTCAGACGGCCTTGAAATAAATAAATATTTAAATTTTCATACAAAGTTCACAAATACAAAGAGGAAGCTGGTTTTAATCTAGAAAAGAAGATTTGCTTTACAGCAAATCTGTCCAGGTGCCTTCAAAATGAGAACAATTTGAAATGCTACACTTTGCCATTGTTCAACATAATCTAAATTTTGTGTCCTACGTTAATTTTCATAAATTAGAATGCTACAACTTTGGTTCTTGGCTCATTGGATGTGGCCATGTCACAAACTTATAAACTGAAGTTTGAATAACACTACTATCTATAACAGTTTTGAAGCTATTCAAGACGTTTATTTTGTGTATTTGCCTAATTTGCATAAATTAAAAGCCTGCAACTTTGGTTTACAGTTCATTGGATATGGCTATGTCACATACCAAGAAATTGAAGTTAAAATTGCACCTCTATGTATAATACTTTTGCAGTTATTCAAGATTTAAATTTCTTGTATTCATTTGATTTGCATAAAATAAAATTGTACAATTTTGGAACATGGTTTTATTGAATGTAGCTATGTCACAAACCAATAAATTGATGTTGGAATGGCACCTCTATCTATAATAGTTTTGAAGCTATTCAAGATTTAAATTTTGCATCTTCACCGAATTTGCATAAATCAAAATCCTATAACTTTGGTTCATGGTTCATTGGATGCAACTTTGCCACAAACCTACAAACTGAAGTTGGAATAGCATCTTTTTCTATAATAGTTTTGGAGATGTTCAACTTTTTAATTTTTCAATGCCCCTTATTAGCATAAGTTGAAATTCTACAACTTTCATTTACTGTCCATTATATTGGCAGGTGTCACACACCAATGTGTGCCCATTTAACTTTTGTGTCTACATGTATCTGCAATAGTTTGGAAGATATGGAGGTTTTAAATGTTAGAAAGGCCCTAATTTGCATTAGTTTAAAACATGTCAATTATTCCAAACCAGATAGTCAACTTCCCTGTAGCTCTGTTACCATGCCAAGTTTAAACATGGTAGCTTTCATGGTGTCTGAGAAAAGCTCCGGACAAATTAAGTGGCAGAAAGAAGAAGAAAGAAAGAATTTTGAGAAAACTATGTCTGAGTTAGCACCCAGACATAAGAAGAACCTGGTCCACCATAAGATGCATCTCGGACAAAAAAATTGGTAAAGCTGTGGTCAATATTTTTGGAAATATCACGGTAATGTCATCGGGGTTGACACCACTCAGGCGGTTTTCAAATAAACACATTAAAAGTTTCATAAAAAGTTTTAAAATAATCAGAGGAAGGAAGCTGCTTTTCAATAGGAACCTGGTCCAGGATAAGGTTCTTCTGTGACAAAAATTTGGTACAGCTACAGTCACTATTTTTTGAGATATCCCTGTAACGTCGACAAGACAGATGGACGATGCAGAGGATGACAATACCCTCCAGCACTTTGTGTGCCCAGGTGTGATCAATATATTTCAAGTGATCCTATGACCTTGACCTTCAACTCTGATTTAACATTGTCTTAATCAAAATGTGCACCCCAAGTCCAGCAGGGTGCCACATCACCTATATCAAACTTAACAAAGGATTTCATACACTTGGTAAAGTGCAAAAGTTACATGGGTCTAACTTTAAAACAGTGGACCGCATTTAATGCACAAGATAAAGTTTACTTAAGGATGGACAGACAGACCTGAGTGATCACATAAACTCGATTTGGTCTACATATCTAAAAATTGGACAGGTGACCTGATTTATGGAAGCTCATTGGCCATTGCTGTTCAATCATTTTACAATGTAAGGTCTTGTAGGCTCTCCAGTCAGAGTATATTGTGGTTTATATGACTACTGTGCTGCTTGCAATTTTATCCCACCTACTAGTATGCTTAGGTCATTGTACAAATTAAAGAAAAATTGTCATCATAGTGGACAAGTTTTGACTTCACTTTATATTTACTAATCTACATCAACAACCATGACATACTTTTTCTGCCATGAGCTAATTTTTAAGAATTTTACCTTTTCTCAATAACTCAAAAAAGTCTTGTCTCAATGGACCGAAACTGCCTTCAATAGGTAGTTCCACTTGAATTTTTTTGTCCAGATTTGCCAAATTAGATATAACCTGTTTGAATTAATGGTCCATACAAATGGCCAATCCAGTCAGACCACTTAAATACTTTTATGTGAAAAAAAGTTACATCTCCAGGTAAACATAGCATCCACAAAGGTATGACTATGAGACATGGGGTTGCCATCAAGAAAGAGGCTTCTTCTGCCTGATTGCTTTGCAATTTGAGATAACTATGTAGGTTTTATTTGGAATCTTACCACTCCAAGCTGCTTGCAAACAATAGGGTCAAAGCCAGTCTCCACAGAAAGGCTGAAAAATAAATATATAAACGATCCATAGTTTGCTTAATTGAGTAGCCATTAAGGCATATAAAAATTGTTATCATCATGTAAATTTGTGAAAAGCTAAGCACATAATATACAAATCAAAACAATCTTTTTCATCTTGAAATTTCGACACAACATTTCACTACACATATACTCGATCAACAAAAGATGTATGTATGTATGTATGTATGTATGTATGTATGTATGTATGATATGTACTAATCTACTTTTATTGATTGATTGATTGAAATTGTATATAATCCACATTCATTGATAATAATTTTCACCAGCTGGCATGAACAGAGTGTCACTTATGTCAGTTACAGTGGAAAATCATTATGGTGTCATTCAATTGCAAATTGGACTTTTTTTTTTCATTTATGTTTAGTTGGCAGCATTAAGGGAATTGCATGTTAAAATTCCTCACAAATAGCATTTTTGTTGATACAGCAAGATGAAGAATTTCAAGTACTTTCCATGCTGGTGGCATTCCTTTAAAACTAGGGATAAGAAAATTGCAATATGTATTTATTATACATTATCCTATGGGACCCACATACATGTACATGTATTACTGCTGCACAGTTAAACTAATGATGTATATAAGTATTTCAGTCCATGTGAACAATTCAATTTGTGTTCCAGATTAGCCACAATCCCTAAGATGTCCTCACCAGTATTACCAAATATTTGGGCCCCAGAACAAATATGGGTCACATGGCTCAAATATTCGGCAAATAGTTTGGTCCAGTCCCCCAGGGGCCCAAATAATCCAGATGGTTGGATCAAGGTCATGGTGACCCAATTTCCAAAAAAGTTCCCAGGGGACCTACATATTCCTTGACACTGGTTCACTGGTTCAAAGAATATATGCCCCCGTCCCCACTGTCAACTAATGTCTATATATGTATATGTTTATGTAATTATATTAATTTCTTATAAAGTGTCTTCCATTAACTGTTATTGTTGTATTTTCTTGTGCTAGTTTTAAGTTTATTCCATTAATTTGTCCCCATGCGGCTCTTATTGCCGTTAATTAAAGTGTCAGTTTGTGATCATTATGTGACCCATTTTCCATCTTTTGGCAACAAATGCATGAACATAGCAGGGATAATAATTTATCACATGTGTAATTGGTCAAATGACAGGATCAGTAAAGGTTAGAGAATTTTTATCCTTTTTATTTACAATTAAGTATTTCTGTGAACACTGAAGCTCTTTGAGATTCAAATAGCCTGATGTCAGACAAGATATTGACACTTTGCAAACATATGAGCAGGGATATAAATATAGCTTCATCAATCACACATTCTTCACTTACCACAAACAGTAGTATTTTGTGGAATTCATATGCATATAGCATCCGGGTTTGCTGCCAGTGTATTGGCAAATCTTCCCAGTGGTAAAAGCCACACTACATGCATTAAGCTACCTTGATAAGTAACAGAGTGCAATGTCTGATAAGCTATGATCGAGCCACCTGTTTTGGAGTATGACTTTCTGGACAGAACAAAAACCACCAGCCAACAGAGCTCTTTGGTAAAGTTTTTTCTTTCATCAATTTTAATATGAAATGATTTAACATGTAGATCGCCCAGATAGGAAACATTGTTTTATGCCATTTAGATTAAAATAATAAACATGCCCATGTTTGAAGCTCAACAGATCTTCTGTTGGAGATTTTATCTGGTTGAACAGATCTGGCACCACATCCACTTGGGGGTTCTCTTTGCTCTCAGCAGCTGTGTATATCTCTTCATTGTGTTCAGTTGCAGGTTCTCGCCTTACAGTCTTTGAGGATCTGTATCATACATATTATGGTAAATATTTAAAAAATGGAAGAAATGTATTGTAAACAAAATTTAAACTTGAAATTTGTGGAGACTTTCAGTGTACACTATATGAGGTAGCATTTGTAGCCTATGAGTACAAGGAAACAAAGATATGCATTCTGAGTTTAAAATTATTGCACCACAATTAGACATTTTAACATGTTCATATACTTTATAACACAACAAAACTACATCTCTCTCTCTCTCTATCTCTCTCTCTCTCTCTATCTATCTATCTATCTATCTATCTATCTATCTATCTATCTATCTATCTATCTATCTATCTTCATTTCACAAGGGTGACTTGATTAGTGAATCCTCACTAATCTCCCCCGAGGCCCTCAAATATACAGCAAGACATTTTAATACAATGTATATACAATTCCAAATAATAAATGACACTGTGTGGTTTCTGCGGTAGACAATACAGATATGATATTAATCTTTGCCTAAGACATGTACTGGATTTCAGATCATCTGGATGACATTAAATATCAGGCACATCTTTTTTTGAAAATAAAAATACTTGGGGATTCTCTTACCTCAACTGGTAAGGAGTTCCATAAAACTGCTGCAGAATAACTTATTGCTTTTTTCTTGAATTCCGTCCTCAGTTTAGTTACATACAACTTATTTGAGACTGTAGACCTCAAATGAAGAGAATGTGTATCTTTCACATACACAAACATTTTTTGCATATACAGTAAAACCTCTCACTACGGAACACTTTGGGGACCCAGCCAAAATGTTCGGTAGTGAGAGGTGTTCATTAGTCGGAGGGTTGGGAACAGGGAAAGGAATTTGACTATACATGTATTTTTCGGGCCTAGTTGTAAACAGTCAAGGATCTTGCATCCATAACTTTCACTCATTGTACATTTTCATTCACACTTCCTAGCAATCAAATAATTAGATGCCATAGTCTGGCAGATATTTGAGTGTTAAGCTAAATCAGTATGATGACATACAAATCTCTGACAATGTTGTTCACCAGCTACATGAAGTTATAGGACATACATGTACTGAAGGCACACAGTGAGACATGCAGTTATGTACCTGACTTGGTGTTAATCCTTCTTAACACCTAAAACAATTAGCAGTGGATAATGAGGCTCAATTGCTCTGAAGGGGTAATCAGATATCAATGAATATGTCAGACCCATTGAGTAGGGGACAGAGCTGACATCAATGCCTGAGTGATGTTTGTGTTAATCCTGCCTTGTGCTTTAGAACACCTTAAAACAAGCTGCAATGGACACCATGTCCTGTTTACTTTGAAGAAATAATCAGTAAACAAGGAACATGTCAGATCCATTCAATTAGAGGCAGAGCTGAGTAAAACATTTGAGTGATGACTGTTTAATCCTGCCCCTGCTTAAGAGAACAGCTTGAAATAGAAATGTTTTGGTTCCCTTCAAAGAAAATTAATCAATCTGAACAGTGACCATGTCAGACTCAATCCAAATGAGTAGAACTAAAAGAAGTGATTGAACATGCAATCCACTGTCTTGGAAAAAAAAATTCTGTTGGCCAAATTTCATTCAAACATATGAATACAATGACAATTTGAACAAACAAACAATACAGGCCATGAATACAAATTAAGGTTCAATTTTATGTCCAAAAATTTCAAAGTTTTATGTATGAAGGTCTTGAAGATGTTATTTAACAGCTGGTATTACAAAATATCTTAATCTAGCACCTAATAAGTGGGCTTGTTCACATGAATGTTCGGTAGTGGGAGGTTCATTTTGGGGTTTGGGACCCAAATCAAGTGTTCGGTGTTCAGAAGTGAGAGGTGTTCAGTAGTGAGAGGTTTGAACACTCAGGTCTCCTATTAAATAACATGTAAAATATTTGGGACCGAAAAAAAGTGTTCGGTAGTGAGAGGTGTTCGTTAGTCAGAGGTGTTCGGTAATACAGGTTTTACTGTATTCAGGTGCCAATTGGTTCAGAGATTTGTTCACTAACAGCAACATCCTGCATTCAATCCTCTTCTGTTGTGACAACTAGTTCAACTTTTCAAGTGCTTGTCAGTAGCTTATCCACTGACCTTTAATATTTAAGACTAATAATGCTGCACTTTTATGTAATCTCTGAATTTTTGCAAATAAATGTGACTTACAATTCTCCTATAGTGTGCAACAATAATCAAACAGTAGGTGAACATGTGCAAAGTAATACATTTTTCTCACATGGAAAGGTAATAAGTCCGTAATTCTTTTCCGTGATGACAAATAGCAGCAATTTCTGACACATGGCTGACACTTGAGTTTCCCAGCTGAGATGCTGGTCAATGATTAACCCCAGAACCTTATGATGTTGCACGTTTCAACACTTGGTGTTATTGCTCTTAACATTTATGTCAGTAACTAGGAGATTTCTGGATTTTTTTTAACTAATAACATACCTTTACTCTAAGACTGATTAACAAGAAGGTCATTTGCTTTATACCACTCATCAACACATTCAGTCCTCTTGCTTAATTTTTTCTTCCACCTGTTTAATATTTCCACCTTTGACGAACATAGTGATGTCAACAGCGTACATAGTTACACCCTTGGAAAGTGAGTCTGTTTCATCCAGATGCAATACTAGATCATTAACAAAGAGTATAAACAGTAAAGGCCCAAGGATGGAGCCCTGGGGTACTCCATGTATGACAGGTGCTGATTTT
Organism: Hermodice carunculata; assembly: GCA_964020975.1. Taxonomy (NCBI): domain Eukaryota; kingdom Metazoa; phylum Annelida; class Polychaeta; order Eunicida; family Amphinomidae; genus Hermodice; species Hermodice carunculata. The sequence goes on from OZ026617.1 coordinate 51,149,560, forward strand.
GATAGTGTCTTATTAATGGAAATGTGCTGAGACCTGTTAGATAAATATGACTGGAACCAAAGTACACTGTCATTACTGCAACAGTAAAGAGTTAACTTGTGTAATAGTAATTCATGATTAATTAAATCAAATGCTTTCTTCAGGTCCAGCATAACAGTTCCAACAAGATTTCCGTCAACCAACATATCATACCAAGTATCTAGCATGCCTACTAAACAAGTTTCATTAGAATGATTTTTGCGAAAACCGGACTGACAAGAACATATTTAGATTGTATCTTGATCAAAAATCATAAAAGCTTGAATGAACATGCCTTTCAAATATTTTGCTTATTGCACTTACAATTGAGATTGGGCAGTAATTAGAGCACTGCAAATTTGATCCAGATTTAAAGATTGGAACTATTTTGGCATTTTTCCATAAATCTGGAAACTTTTTAGATTTAATACTTAGATTAAATATTGATAACAGAGGCTTGGACACTTCATCTACCGTCATATGCAAATATTTGACATCAATCGCATCTACCCCCCCTAGCTTTCTTAGAACTCAAATTCCTTATAGCATCTGTGACATCACAAATACATGTATTCATAAGTGGAATTTCAAAATGTACACCAACCAGTAGACAAGCATTAACATGGGCCTTTTAACATTCAGTGATTTTGTCCAGGTTACTTTTCTCTGTTTCTGTCTTTAACTGATTTACCACTTCTGTGAAATAGTCTGTAAAGGCATCAGCAACTTTGGCAGGACCATTAATGATTTCTGCATCAACCTGTACCTTAGTTGGTGCATTTCTTTCTTTCAGGTGCCATGTAATTCCTTCAGACATGCTCATAATTTTTTAGGGTTTTTCACATTCTCGTTGACTACCTGTGTATAATATTCTTTTTTGGCTTTCCTTATTAAGCTCACCACCTTGTTTCTAAAAGACTTATAAGCATCTTCGTCCCCTAATATTTTAGACCTATCTCACATTTTTATAGTATGTCCACATTTAGCCATTCAGGTTGACCTATCTCGCATTTTTATAGATGTCCACATTTAGCCATTCAGGTTGTTTCAGGTGTTTTACTCTATATGTACATTACCACAAGTGGAGCATGGTCATCTAACACGTTATTCTACTTCACCATAAACATAGTCAGGGCATCATCAGGGTTATCACAGTATTCTATTTCAGTCTAGTCTACATAACCAATATCCCTTATAAAATCAGCCTGTTTGAAATTTTTCATAGATCTGTAATTTATTGTAGTGTGTCCTGGATCTTGATTTTGTTTACTTTTACGATTTAAAATCAGGCATACAGGAAAATGGTCACTCATGCTAATTTTAGGAACACACACCTTCTACACAGATGAAATATCAGAAGCAAACACATGATCAATCAGTGTAGCTGTTCCTCTACAGATCCTATGGGTTCTTTTACCAACTGATGAAGCTGAAAAGAAGCTAAACAATTTATCTGTTTGTTGTTTATTTTGTGAGGGTTATTAAAATCAAAATTAAAATCCTCTAAAATAAAGAACTGACAATTTTCAATATACACCTTGTCAAGCTGTGCTTCAAATTGATCAATCCACGAGGTTTTAGCCTATGGAGGTTGGTAAGTAAAACAGAGTAAATATAGGACTTAAAATATGGTAAATATGGTAACACTTCAATCCATACAGATTGGACATGAGGATCTTCAAGATCAACCCGTCTTTTAAAACACTCATCTTTGTAAATGTAAACAACAATACCACCGCCTTTTTATGCTATCTTTACGTACCATCTGAAAACCTTCAATTGCTACTTTACTATCTGAAATATTACAAGTTAAAAATGTTTCACAGATTCCTATACAATCCACAATGGCTTAGGCATCCACATGGAAAGAAAGTTTGGATATATTCAGCAAGCCTTTCAGTCTTTCGGGAAACTACGAGTCTCATTGATTTTTTTTTTTTTTTTTGCTTATAAATTTGTTAATTTTTTTAAATGCAGAACAACATTTCTTTTCCTTTTCTGGTATGGGGTGGGTGCGGGTACTTTCTCGGGATTGCAGTTTGCTAGTTGTATTTAGGGCACAATTGAGCAGACCAGAAAGAAGCTTGTACTTTACAGGTCTGCTTGTCTACATATGTTTACATCATGTACAGTGATAGGTTTTCAGACTTCCTTTCTAAACATTGATGCACCCATATGTAGCAAGTATAGGAAAAAAAGGTTAAAATAAAGTTGAGGTTACGGCATGCAAATGGCGTGCTAGAAAATGAAGATACATAACTTACATTCCAAATGGTAGTTTCCCATACAGCTTGGGGTTTGTGGAACTTTCAATCTTGTCACCAAGGTGTTCTTTGCATTTTGCTGATGGTGTGAGCATTGTAAATACTGGAAATTAACACAAAACTGAAGAGATAGTCCATTTGCTCAACCAATTAAATCTGCGCTATTTCATAAAAGTCTGCAAGAGGTTTATATACATGTAGGATGCTAAGTGCTTGATAAGGTTTAAAATTTAAAATATTCAAATGTTCAGTCACTTAAGGGGCCAGATAAAATTATCATCAGTTTCACATGAGCACATTGAGTACTATTTCACAAGCCCCCCTTGAAATTATAACTTTAAAAATGTTGATTTTACAAACCAAAATGCAAAGCTACATTGTTTGGCCACATGCTCAGACCCTAAAATCAAGTTTCCTATGCAAATACATGTATTGCCATAAATATTTAAGTTTGAAACATTTATAGGTAAACAAAAAAATCAACATTTTCATGATTTAAAAAAACAAACAAACATACACTGGCCCTCAGTCCCCTCCCCCTAAAGTTTACTCTGTGTACTAATGTGAAAATGTCATTTTTGGCTGGCCCCAACATTGGTACATGCACTTATATTGGCAAGGAAACAATCATGTTTATTTTGCAAAATATAACCATTCAACAGAAACCTAATGCTGTGATACTTGAAAGACCAATATGTCTGAATATAACAAAAATATATGGTTACAAAGTACAGAGCCTTTCAAACTAAAGCAAAATAAGGAAGAAACTAGGAAAGATGATTTGCTGCATAGCAAATCAGCATGTGTGTCTTCAAAGCATATTGGTATGGCAATGTACAACTATTCCATAACACAGGGGTAGAAGTTGGAATGGGGTCTCTACCTTTTATTGCTTTGAAGTTATTTAAGATTTGAAATTTGTAATGGCGCTATTTAGTATGATTTACATTGTCACAACTTTTATTTTTAATTCATTAGGTACGCAATGGTCAACAACCCCCCACAAGAAGTTGGAATGACATCTCTATCTTTAATAGTTTTGAAAATATTCCAGTTTTAAAATTTCAAATGCTGCTAATTAGCATAATTTAAATTGTTACAACTTTTGTTTTAAATTCATTGGATGCGCACTGGTCAATAACCCCCTAGTAGACATTGGAATGACATCTCTATCTATTATACCTTTGAAGATATTCAAGATTTAAAATTTCAAATGACCCTAATTTGCGTAATTTTAAACATCTTCATTCCTCTGTATAAAACGGTCAAACTCCTTGTATGGAGGTACAATCATGTCAAGTTTGGAGGTTATATGTATAATAGTGTCTGAGAAAAGTGTCGGACAAATTTGCTGGTAAAGAAAGAAAGAAAGAAAGAAAGAAAGAAAGAAAGAAAGAAAGAAAGAAAGAAAGAAAGAAAGAAAGAAAGAAAGAAAGAAAGAAAGAAAGAAAGAAAGAAAGAAAGAAAGAAAAGTGTGTGTTGACACACACACTTTAATGAGAAGACGAGGCAAGTGTTGATAAGAACAGATACACGGTGTGCCAAATAAGCCTGAAGCATTTCCTCCTTCACTGGACTCATCAGAGGCTAATGAGTAATGACTGACCACAGGTTGAGCGTAAGTCTAATATAACGCCCAGCAGTACACAGAGTTGAAATGTTTCAACTCCACAAAACTTTGTGTGGTTCATTCAAAACTGAATGCTGCGTTGTGTGCATGGCCTTTATTTTGGGCTGTGTAATGTTGCATTTTAAGACGATTTAATCGGTTAATATTGCACATTGATTTCTGGACACTCCAATGAACTGAAAAGAAGCCACATTATTTTTCTTAAACATGATGTCACGTCATGGCTATATTGTGACGTCACCACCCAATGGGGGTATACATGGATGTGAAATCTCCAAGAACACTGCAAGCTCTTCTACAACGTAACGTCAAGACTACACTGTGTCGTCATTATTGAATCATGTTAATGGGAAACTTCTTTATTAATATACTAAATAAAAATTTGATATTTGTTGAGCCCCCATACCCTGATGAAGGCTCCGCAGAGAGCTGAAACGCTTCGGGGCAGGGGGGGGGTCCACTCATTAAAAACTCACCTCTTGTGTTAGTTGGTCCTTCTTTCAGGTTTTATTATAATGTTGCTAGGAGACATCTAGACGTTATGTTGTATTGTGACGTCATCAATTACGGGTCAGCATGTTCAGCCTTACTGGACAGTAGTACTGGGTTGTACCAGTCATCACAGGTGATTGTGTTGGCATGTGATTTGATGACAGGTCATGTTCACTTAATAAGTGGGGTTACACAGGGGCTTTCTTCTCTGTAAGTACTGATGGGAGCAGACCATCTCCAACAGGAAGATTTCCATCTGCCTGTTCCCTGATTAGACAATGTGTCTGGATCATAAACTTTTCATGTCTGGGTGCCAACCCAGACATATTGTTTTTCCTCGCGTCCATGGCACCCAAATTTGTCCGTAGTTTTTCTCAGACACTATTATTCCCCAAACCACCAACATTGCCATGGTGACTGACCTAGCAATGAAATTTTGCCATTTGGTGTGGAATAGTCTTGATGATTAAAATTATGCATTTGAACAAAGTTCTAACTTTCACACATATAGGTTTGACAGAACTGGCAAATCCAATAGCATGCAAATAAAAGTTGGGGAATTTTAAAGTATGCTAGATTCACTGAATTTCTCCACAAGCCACGAATGCAGTCCTTTAACTGCTTGTTGACCTGTGCTTGACCACCATGGTGCTAGGCAACCATTTTGCATTCATAATTAATTAACTTGAACCTGTCTCATAGGCAGCCTGCTATCCATGCATGCTTGCAGGTGTATGGTGTGCAAGGTTTGGGTAGCAAATTCTTGCAGCAAATTGGGAGGGGGGGTGGGGAACTCCCAACAACTGTGTAATGAGGCTCTCAATAAAATACAGAGAAACTCTAAAAGAAATCTGTCCATGTAAGAACAGATCTTCTCCATGCTGCCATATGTACCAGGCAGACTATAGTTTCCACTAGTGCTGCACAGAGCTGTCAGTGCACCATGACTGAGACTGGTATTCTGGCTGGTCTGTTTTGCCTGAGGCTATGTCAATCTGCTGAGCTTATCAGTCCCAAGGGAACCAGCCAGCCTCTGGACTTCTAGGCAGAACTAGCCTGAACATATCCTCCTTTAAAAATAGATCACTTGGCCAGACCCAGCCTGTTCTTCATAACCAATACTGAGACAGTATAGTGCTTGTCTTGGTTCACAGGTACATGTACATACTAAGTTTCTTGACAGCTTCTGTTCAAAATTATTTATGTAATAAAGGAAGAAAGACAGTTTGTATTGCATGTATATACCTCCCCTTGCATTATAATATGTATACACTGTACATGCATATGTGCATATATGAATAATGTACATGCACACATATTCATCCATACTACCCAGAAGGGCTGACTCTCTCAGGAGTGGACACTTTTCTCTGGTCCCAAGGGTGCCCACTGCAGAGAAGCTTAACTGTATTAGTAAACACTGGAATTCTATCTTTCTTTCTTTTCTTTCTTCTTCACGACCAAGTTGGTCTGGAGATTTTCTCAAGCACTATTTTTTTTAAAACAAACAAACTTGCTATGGTGATTGACCTAACCAAAATAAAAGAAAGAAAAGAAAGAAAGAAAGAAAGAAAGAAAGAAAGAAAGGAAGGAAGGAAGGAAGGAAGGAAGGAAGGAAGGAAGGAAGGAAGGAAGGAAGAATGAAGGAATTCTTGGAAAAACAAAATGTCTGGGTTTACACCCAGACATAATAAGAGACGCTCCCCGCTAAATTCCTCACTTTCTGGTCACGTGACACATTGAAAGCAAGTTCTGGAATTCCCCTGATCGGACTGGTGTCTGCTTTTGATGGGTAACATGACTTTACCGCAAACTTGACCACTTTTTGTTTCTTGGTCCTTGCAACCTGGTTGTAAAAACAAAATGGCGGCACACATAAATGAACAGAACAGGAAAAATAATAAAATTTTGCCAAAATAACGGGGGCTGCAACAGTGCAAGGCCTAAACATCCTTACCCGTGAGCGGAATCCAGCTGCCGAGCGCAGCATGACCATGAGACCAAAATATCGAATGATGTGACGGGTGTGCAGCACTGTTAATGAATGGATGGGGTGACCGAAAACTGCCTCCAATATATATATATATATATATATATATATATATATATATATATATATATATATATATATATATATTGTTGCAGGACTCAAAGAAATACTGAATGGGCAATCTTTAAAAGTTTCCCAGGCACACAGACTGATTTGCTGACGAGCAAATCGAATTTTTCTAGTTTTCTAACTGCATCTGTTGACTTTTCACTTGTGAGGGTTTTTTTTTTTTTTTTTTTTTTTTAAGTTGTAAAAATCTGAAAATAAAGATCTCCCAATAAATCGGGAGACTCGGTAATAATATTACTATGTCTATGGTGTGCTGAAACTGAAAGTACACTGTGAGAGTGAGTGGACTGTGGAAGCAGTGATACCAACATCACGACACCACGCCGTCCACAGATGAGATACAATGCAATGTGTCGTCTGCTAGCATTGGCAATCCGAGTTTGACGTGAATGTGAACTTGAAGTGAGCACAACCAATACAATACCTGTGTCGATCTCAAAAAGCAAGAAAGCATCGCCTCGATGATACTTGAAATGCAATGGTTAGTGGCAAAATAAGTAAGAACTCTGCATGATGTTGATATACTTCAGCAAACAATCACCGTTGGACATAAGGAAAACACTTGGAAAACAACTTCATCAGCAGGACCTGCTAAATGACGTCAGCAATTGTAACTTCAAGTTTAGTCATACTTAGGACGCGTAAGTAAATCCGTAAAAAATGACTCGCCGCTCTGTTGGAACCATAGACCTCGATATATTGACCCCGCGGGGCGGGGTCAATATATCGAGGTCTATGGTAAAATGAATAAAGCGTACTTTCATTAGATATACCTGGCATGACTCCTGCACAAGGCAAACCATATAAAATAAATAATTCCAAATTCAGAAAGTCGCGGAAAGAAGCCTGTCTTTTTCAAATATAGCTCTGTAGCTTGATGATGATGATGATGATGATGATGATGATGATGATGATCATCATCATCATCATCATCATCATCATCATCAAAAGGAGGAGGAAACGTACATTGCATATTTTGGGCTCTCTGCAGCGTCAAACAGAAGCTCTCTTTAAAGCCATAATCACGAAACAGAAGCAAAAATAGGTTTAGCAGCACTGAGTGGAGCCCCAGGGAAGGTTCCATCAGAACCCATATTGAAGCCAAGGGATTAGGTATGCAAGGCTTGGTTAATTTGTTCAGAACAAATTACCAGTAACTGTTTCATATTGTTTAAATTAATTCATGTGGGTTGCTGTAGTAGTTTCTGCAAGATTTTCATTTCATGAACATTTTCACAAGTTTCAAGTTTTGCAATTTTTGTTCATTGGATGCGGCTGTCACAAACCTTTAAATTGAAATTGGAATGGCACCTCTATCTATAATAGTTTTGAAGATTTAAATTTTGCATGTTCGCCCAATTTGCATAAATTTAAATTCTACAACTTTGGTTCATGGTTCATTGGAAGTGACTTTGCCACCAACATACAAATTGACGTTGGAATGGCACCTCTATCTGTAACAGTTTTGAAGCTATTCAAGATTTAAATTTCGTGTATTCACCTAGCTTGCATGAATTAAAATTCTACAACTTTGGGTCATGTTTCACTGGATGCGGCTAATGTCACAAACCTTCAAATTGAAGTTGGAATAGCACCTCCATGTGTAATAGTTTTGAAGCTTTTCAAAGATTTAAATTTTGCATGTTCAAGGACCTTATATTGCTATTTTTCAGAAATTTCATGTTTTCTGTCATGTTGCATTTCCAATTTCATTTTGAACGTACAAGGCAACAATTTTTCCTTTGTTGGCACACAGACAGATTGCTTTGAAGCAAATCTTCTTTTCTGGTTGTAAATTATTGCTTAGGTTGTAAAGGGTACATGGTGCTCTTGATGTATATAGGTAGAGTGTTGTGAGTATTTTATGATACATGACTGCACCATACTCTATGTAATGGTAGTTGTCAATAAAGTTCATTCATGTATCTGTTTGAATATTTGTATCTGTTGGGAGTGATAATAATAATAATAATGACCATAACCATGAAAATACCAATGACATTCGCTTTACGATACATTTCCATGTTATAACGCTCCAAAGCGTGTTCTAATGGTACCCGCTGACAATCCGTCATCGCGTGATTATAGGCATCCAGGGTGTGGTACTGCAGCAAAGAAGTGCTACACAAGTATTGGAATATATGCTACAGTTTTAACAGAATGAAAACCCCGTGGTGCTACGTACATCCATTTTGACGATGGTCAGCTATACATCAGTTTGATGATAGTAACAGTGATTATCTTTTCGGCTGATGTAAGCTGTCTTTTTTTCTTTTTTTTTTTTTAAGAAAGAAAAAAGTGCAATATCATGTTATTTGTTCGCAATCCACCCCACATGAGATAAATTCATAAGGCTGATATTAAGTTAGTATTTATATTCAGAGCTTCCTGTCGTACAAAATAGTATATATCGCGAAAAACATATTCCCGAGCGTTGATATCATGGTAGATAATTTAAATAGCAGACCCAGATCCCCATGTCAGGGGCGAATCACATAGGCTGTCAAAGTTAACATGCAGCTCTGTACTTTCTGAATGCATGGAATGGCGTAAAAGAATAAAAGAGATTTATATTAAACTTGTGCTGAAACAAGCTGCGATAAAAAGTTTTATGAGGACAAAATATTTAATACTATCAAACTCCAGAAGTATGGAACATTGTGACTTGTTCTAAGCCTGTGAAACTCTGACACTGTCCTGGTAAGTCCCGAGTTCCTAGTGAAACAAGTAATAAGGTTTTACAAGGTTGCTTTAATGACATTTTGTGCTGCCTCCTGTCTATAGATGTCAGAATAAAAGATTGGGAATAATTACAAACCATCAAATTCGGTGGCTCTGTACACAAACTTGCTCACTTGTATGTTTAAGTGAAGACAAAGAGTCACCGGTAACTCTATGTAAACGTTATCCCTGGTGCGCATTACCCGGGAACAAAGAATAACAATTCGGTAGAAAAGATTTACTTCCAAAGCAAATCTGTCGGTGTGCTTTCGAAGCTTAATTTTATGCTTCGACGGAGCAAACCCGAGAATTAAAGGAATGACGGACCCATCTACAATTATGTAACTTGTTCAAGTGTCCTGAATCCGCATAAATAAAAATTCTACTACTGTTTCTTTGGGGGGAAATATATCATCATTTATAATTAAAAAAATGTGAAAATGGAAACAAATATTTAAACTAATGGAATGTTCTAAAATATGAACTCCAATGGAGAACAACTGGCATGAGAATTAATTTTATGTGTAAAACAAATTTTTTGGAACTTTCCTTGTAACAAAAGGTATTGGAATTTCTATACTTATTTGTAATTAACATGGAGTGGGGTATTATGATGTACAATTCATAACCTTGGTGACGTGAAACCTATATATTATTATTCATGTTATTTGACAATGTCAGTGTATTTGTATGTAGGCCTATTTGTATATAATTGACTTCAATATAAAAAGAGTTTAAAAAAACTACAACTTTTGTTTGTAGTCCTAATTTGCATATTTTTGATATGTTGACTGTCTTTAACACCGCTATATCAATAAATGCAAAATTTCGATATGGTGTCAGCGAAGAACTCCAGACAAAATTGGCTGTGCTAGACATAAATACATGTGGACTTATTTTTGCATTTGATGATGAATTTAGATACAAATAAAAAAAAACTCTAGCCTTGATAAAATGTAGGAATTAATACCAGACATATGACTGTGGTGAAAAGGCACGCGACGCTCGGCTGACAAACTGCTGCCGAGTCCTCATGTTGACCGTTGAGTGGGCATAGGAGCACCACCGCCTGGGAGATGCACGCTTTCCGACTAACAGCGGCCTCTGTCGACGAAACATTGCTCTTCTCAGCAAATGATCAAATATTGGCGGCAGCTTTACTTACTCTACACGATATCAATTGACGTCATGGTCACCAAAACAAACTGACAAGATGGCGGCAAATAGTTGACCATAATTTAAATTAACAGGTGCGTGGTCAAATATTTCTTGTTTTAACAGATGTTAAGTGCGCTATTTAGCGTCGCTGAACCCAGTAAGTTAAGTAATTCTTCACGGCGCACGATGGAATGAAATTAGTTCACTGTGATGGTTATGTCAGTGTATTCATTGGACAGCCTCCCTCGAGCCTCTCGTCAACAACTTGAATCACTGACTTCGTGACTGGCTTCACAATGAAATATTGTGACCGTAATTTAAAGAGACTCAGTTTGAGGGGAAAGTATAGTGTCCTCTTTAAGTCATTATTGTCATCAATATTACAGAGCCTCCAAGCTAGCCTGTGTTAAAAGTGGGAGATCTCCCTCCTGTCCTGCAGGTACTGAAATAAAGTGGGAGGGCGACCGTCGAAGGCGCGAAGCATTGCCATAGCTCGGTCTGGGAGCATGCTGTTATTATTTGTATATGATCTGATTTTAAATTTTTTTTAAAGCTTTTAAAGTTACTGATACTCTTAATTTGTATGTAAAGCTTTTCTTTAATTGTATTCTTGTATATTAGTTATGTGTCTACCTTTATGTTGAATACTTTCGGCAACAGTAGCTTTCAGCTAATGATTTTGTATACAAAAGGGACAATAAATAAAGATGAAAAGAAATGAAAAAACTAGTATTATATGAGCAAATTGTCTGCCAAGAGTACAAATTACAATGATTGTTGTAAAATCAGTAAGTAGAAAGGCAAAGCAAAAACATTGCCCCTTTATGACACAAATCACAAAATGAGGATATCTTGGATATCTTCCATAGATGGAATAATGCTACTTTTTTTTCTCTAGTTTTACCAGAGTGAAAGATTTTGTAAAAAAAGTGAGAAAGGGGGGAGATCTCCCACCAAGGGGAGAGACTTGGAGGCTCTGATGTTATAATATAAAATGGGTGTAGCCCAGAAGATGAGGGTGAAACCACCTCATGTCCAAGTTGTATCACACTACTAGTACAGTTAGTCAGTTACACCTCACAAATAAAAAATAATGCCATGTATGGCACCTAGGCTATGTAAGTGGATACGTAGCCTTTTGTTGCATGGGTGGAGGTGGCAGGAGCTGGGATTCAGCTTTTAATCCTTGCAACAATGTTTAACTAAATTTGTTGACAGATAATTGTTTAAGTAGCTTTTTGCTGCACACCTCCATTTTGCCAGAGGATTCAGACTTCTTACGTGGCATCACATGCTTTGCCCCATCCCGCAAAGCAAGCAAAGGTATTACCAGTTCAGCAGAAAGAAAATTTGGTCTAGAATTGATAAAATGAGTCCAATGAAAACATGCTGGTACTGGATGCAGCTAAAAATGACTGGAATGTATTGCAGTGTGCAGTAAGTTTTCTAGGTTATGCTTGATGACATAAAGTGACGAAGCACTGACTGTTGAATGTGTCCGGATGTTAGGTCATTGAAAATGAGAAGAGCCCATCAATTCCTGGGACATTGATCAGTGCACAAGTACACCCATCCACTTTCTTATTTCAAAGAAATCAAAAACGCAATGGTTGTTTTAGGGGGCTTTATCAGATCAACAATAATTCTATTACATGTATATCAAACATAACTCCCAGTCTTTTCAGATCAGGGCTTAGCTAAGCCCTGTTTTTTTGTTTTTGTTTTTTTTTTTTTGGGGGGGGGGAGGGGGAGGCAGGGAAGTAGATATTCAATCAGGACAAGCAAAAGAATTAAGGTCAGTGATGATTTAATACATTGATTGGTTGTCTGAGATTGTAGCTACAACTGCAGTCAGACAAGTATAGCAATCCCTAGTATTAAGCCCTCTGCAATGCTCTGGAGAACAGAGACAACATTATTTGTTCTACGTGGTATCCCACAGACTCATTTTAGTTCATGTTTTGACTTTTTTAAAAAGTACATGTAAAAATGTGAAGAATTTGGGCTGACAATACTCACCTGTCCACTGCAACTAAACTAACATGTTAGAGTGAATACCATGGTACTATGGTTATAAATGTATACTATTTTTTCCTTTCAGAATAGACTTATTTGCAATTGGGTGTCGTGTTCATGCATACGTGGACATCTCGTGAACAATATTTTCAATTTTGATCAGGCATATAGAAGATCACAAGACTCAAAGCAATGGCAACTTTACAGAAGAAGGGTAAGAAAGCCAAAGCCAAAGCACCGAAGCAGACCACTGTAGAGCAACCGAAAGGTAAACATATCTATTTTATTTTTAGACTTGCCCCTTAACCAGTTAAATCCAGCTGGTGGTTAAATCTTCTCCACTTCAATGTTTTTGACTAATTGCAACAGTAATGAAAAACAATTTGAATGGCATTGTGGATAAGACCTATCAAAATAACAACACTCATGTCAACTGCTTCCCTTGGTATGGGTTGAGTGCTTAATGTCCAACTCACCAAGGAGAGCTGCTGACTCAGTCTTAATTCAAGGGGGAAAGGGTTATGTTGATTAAGTTGACATATTGATTGTGGACCTGGTCAAAGAGTAAAATTCCCTTAAAACATCAGTCTGGAATATCTTCATTAGATTTGGGGAAATGTTAGTGGTAAAATTATTGTAACAGTTTCCCCCCATCCATTGCACAACAAAAGCTGGTTTGAAAACTTCAAAAGGCATTTATAGTTTTGAAAGTTGAATTATTTACACCCAAAGTGAACAGCGGCGTAGGTACCATATGATACATACCAGAAAGATAATACCTTGACAAAACTTAGGTACATTATTTATAAATAAACCCTTGTCACATTTCCTTGGAGTTTGTATGAAACAGTTTGTTAACTAAATGTTATGATGATTGTACTATGTATAGATGGCTATGGTGGACACAGGCCTGTTAAAAGTGTAGACTTGACTATGTAAAATAGTTACGTCTCCCCATGCAACAAGGGGACATACTGTTTTTGTGTCTGTTTCTTCCCCTTCTTGTTCTTCTGCAACACATTTGTGAATGTGATAACTCAAGAAAGATTTGACTTTGGATGTTGAAATTTTTTGTGAATATGTTTCTATATAAGACCTTGCTTGGAATTGCAAATTTGTGACCTTAATATATTTTTCAAGGTCACAGGGTATTTCATCTAAAATTGACGCAAATGTGCCAACACCACAAGGATTTGACTTAGAGGGTTAAAATTTTGCATGATTATGTACTATAATACAACTAGCTTGGTCTCTGTTGATTGGTTACCTTCACATATTTTTAAGGTCGCACAACAACTTTTAAAAACCATTGCAGACGCACTTCAGAAGGATTTGAAAATCATCATGTATGTGATAACTCCAGAAGGATTTGACTCAGGAGGTTGAAATGTTATGTGATTATGTACCAATATAAGACCTAATTTTAGTTTTGGATGGATGACCTTGATCTTTTTTTCAAGGTAACATTGGCATTTCGTTGAAATAATTAGCAGATGCAAAAACTCCAGAAGGAACTCAGGACGTTGAAATTTTATGGAATTATTTACCTTAATAAGACCTTGATTGGGATTGCAAATGAATGACCTTGACCTATTTTTCAAGGTTACAGGGATTTTTCCGTGAAAATAATTGCAGACGCGATAATTCCAGAATTTGATTTATGAGATTGAAATTTTGTATGATTATGTACAAGTACATAAGAACTAGGTTAAGACTGTAGATAAGTGACCTTGACCTATTTTTCAAGATCACACAGCCCTTTTCTCTAAAATCATTGCAGACATGATAAGTTTTAAAGCATTTAAGTTAGGAGGTTGAAATTTTGTGGGATTATGTACCTTTACAAGACCTTGCTCAGGATTGCAGATGCGTGACCTTGACTTATTTTTCAAGGTCACTCAAGCATTTCCTTGAAATTGCTGCAGATCCCAAAAGTCTTAAAGCATTTAAGTTAGGAGGTTGAAGGCGACAGCTGGTAAGGGCGCACAGGGAGGCATTTGATCTTCTGTTGGAAAATCAGACTGTTCTAGTTTACAAGTAAAATCACTGAATCAGGTTATGATGATGGTTATCATAACTGACATTGTTCAGATGAAAGCTGTTTCGCTTTACTAATGTCCTAGAATCTTTTTAACCTTTAGTCCTTCACCCTTTCCAGGATACTTCAAATTGACATGTTATCATAACTGCTATGGATTCATATCAGGGCTGGAATGAATACACTAAGTGGCGAATATGATGTACATGTATATCACGAATATGGGTTCATGAATACAAATTAATATTTACGAATACAGTACGAGCAGAAAGACCATGGACTGGTTGACAAAGTGCGTCATTTGCCTGCAGTAACTCTTGGTGAAGTTAATCTTGCTACATACTAGTATATTAATGAAAGAAGAAACACAATATCTTTTAAAGGTATTTTAAACAATACAAGTACTATAATTCATCATGGTTAGTGCACAGGCGAATATAACTTGCTGACCTGTGCAATTTCGCCAGTCAAAGCAGATAAAAAGCCGTATACATTGGTACCTCTTTTGAGAGACAGCCCCTACGGTGGGTCAAAATGCAATCTCTCAAAAAAGGTGGTCTTTCATTAGAGGTACAACATGGAAAAGATAGCACAGTGTTCTGGGAGAGTGGTCTTAAAAAGATATGCGGTCTCTCAATAGAGGGGTCCCTCAAGAGAGGTACCACTAGCTGTACATAACACACAGGCAAATGCTGAACAAATGCCAAGAGCACACAAAGCAATCCTGTCGCTCCATTCGCTGGCAATCAGTGCTGGCCACTTGTTTGTACTATCAGTACATTTACTCAATAAAAATCATTCAAGTTTCACCCAAATTCCAAATTTATGTCAGCTGTAAATTACGATGGCAAATTAACCTGCATGGGAAACTGAACTTTGGCTCGCTATGGCCAAGTTTGAGGATCGTCATGCAGTCAATCAATGGTACTTTCACTTTCACGTCCAGGTTTCTGCAGACACACAGGTCTGCAACTTGTTTCACATCCAACCTCATGAATAATTACCAGATTTTGTTCATGGATCGCCAGCTTGTTCATATACACTGACTGTGTCACTTAAAATCCATCGTTTCAGTACCTAAAATTCAGACTTGTCTGACAATTAAAGAGGAAAAAAAAACCTGCACACATGTTTTTTTTTCTTGCCCTTTCCGATATTTCACCATCTGGTGTACAAAAATATGAATTACCGAAGCAAGTTGCAATGGAATGAAATGCACTGGCCAGATTTTGCATATGGGAGTAATTAAAAGTTGTTTATGCGCTATGATTTGTTCAAAGAGTGTAAGCAAACTAGGTAAGGAAATGTGGTAGTTTGATGTAGTTTTGAAGACTGCCTTGATGAATGCATGATATCGCCCAAGTATCCATTTTTCTGAGACTGGTAAAAATTGTCTTGACCGCTGTACATCTGATTAACGCATACCAGGACTTGATGCAGATAATTTGTCTCTAATCAGCTAACTGTATGCCTTGATTACAGAAAGTTACGGTATCTTACACATTGTACTTTGGAAACGAAAAATGTTTCCATTCGACTGATTTACATTTAGCAGGAGGTGGTGTAAAATGATAAACGATCAAATTATGTCGAACTTTGATCACGTTTTATGTAATATTACCACTTTCTTACATAGACATTTTTTAGTTTATTGCTAATATTCAGAAGCAAGATTAGTTTGAAGGCAAATACAGTCCATATTCAGTTTTGACAGTGGTGAATAATGAATACAAATTGTGGCCCAAAAGAATTCAGTATACCAAATATTCAAATGAATTTTTACAGCCCTTATTCATATAGGGCTGTTATGACATATTCATGACATGATATGGTATGTATGTCACTAAAGATGATATGATATATTCCTCAAAACTTTTAAAGCACATGTGTTAAGAAGATCAACACCCGATCTTGTTTGGCTGTGTTGATGCTGAATGTGCCACATGTATTTGACAATGCGAAGTGTGCCATGAGCATGGAGATATTACATGTACACTAAACTCATCTCCATATGCATTAACTTGCACACGTGAAACCATCATAAAATGTCACCAGTTTCAGTTGGGATTACATTACCTAGCATGAAAGGTTATGACAACTTTGTGAAAAAACAGATACGACTGTTGTTTCAAAGTTGACCGTTTGAATGGTGAAATAAACACATGATTCATCATTCTAATCCTTTGTATTTTGAGACAGAAGAGAAGTTTTGCAGATAGCATGGATATTGTTGTGTCAGAAAAGACTGTTTCAGTTTCACAGCAAAGAGTAGGTTGTGTAGCATTACAGAAAAACGTAAACTTAACTCCGCACCCACAGGATGGTTTCAACTTAAAATCCTGTCACTGCAACTACAAAATTTATGAACATGCCGGGTGAAGTGACTGTCTGTTGTTTTATGTACTTTTGCCCATTTGCCTGCTATATGATTTCAGGAAGGTCACTCTTTCAGTACCCTGAAAAAGTTGGAACTGTATCGCAAGAAGTGGTTAATGATGGTAAAAAAACAAAAATCACTTTGTGTGAAGAGTGATTTAAAGAACGTCATCAAGATTAGTAGAGTTAACTGTTGCACACTGTGTGGTACCACCTCCACTCTGTCCTTTATATTAGATACTGACAATTTGAGGGGATGAAATAACGAAATGTAAGTTATATGACACATTGTAATCACATTTTGTGTTGAACCACATAGGTAGCAACTAGTATGTTATTATAACAACAAAAAAGAAAGTACTGGACACAATCATGTTTCCCTGCATAAATCATGTTGATTGGTAACACAAAAAGAAAATGGGAATGTTCAGTCTGATATAGTGGTAACAACTGTTTTGAAGATCACTTCATTTGCTAGTAAATGATGTTATACTGCAGGTGATTGTAAATTGTGGAGACACTAACAAAGAAATGCAGTTCTATGTCTTGAAAGTGTGGTGTTACAGTATAAGTACAAATTTTCCTGAACATTAGTTATCCCGGATTTACGTAAATTAAAAATGTTCCAGTTTATATTTTCCAGAATCCCAGATTGGTAACACTAAATTCCAGGCAATGGCATGTGCATGTTGAGTGTTTTGGGTGTTTTCACTGTTTTTCTTTTGCCAAATGGCACAACTCATGGAAAATTTGTGAAAATTTGTACTTATACAGTATTTTGTGGTCTCATGTAAACGATTATCACTGAGTAAGTACCACCACATATCCAGGATTTTACTTATAGTGGTCTGCCTTCTGATAAAGCCACCCAAAATGCTCCAGATTTGTGGTCTTGGCCTTTTAAGAGGGATATGGCCTCTTATGAGGGGGACATGCAATAAAAATGTCATCTCTGTCACACAGAAAAGTGGCCTCTCTTCAGAGTGGCCTTACAAATGGATGACCATTGTACATCACAAGGATCAGGGGAGAGTGTGCATTATGGAGGGGAGTGGGTTGCCGAATCGGGAAAGATGCAGGAACTCCGAACTGGAAAATTGTGTGTGTGTGTTGAAGTATAATGTAAACACGTTATCTTCAAATGTTAAGTTTGGTGCTATTTTGCTGAGCAATAAAATTACCACAAGTCACGAATGTAACATGCATTGAGGCATTTGTCATATTTGCCACTTTGATTGCACAGGGAGGCAATGATATTGGATTCTTCTCAAACTCACTTGTAGATATACATGTACATGTGGGATGTAAAGTTTGAAACAACAAATGTTTGATTCTGAAATTGAGAATATTTTTTAGGGTTCACCAATTCACATGCCGCAAACACAAAATTTTCAGCAACAGTGGAAACAGCAGAGGGGTTGCTTGAGAGTGAAGTTTGCTTAAGATGGATGATATAGTAATTTCGCAATGTAACTATTTCTGTTGCACTGGGATATTCACTAAAGGGATTATGTTATATTGTACATGAAGGACACAGACATACATGTATGTAATCTAGATGATGAAGACTGGTGTACACATGTGTTCAACATGTTAGGAGACAGTTAGTGTCAAACATCCAGTATAACCTTGAGGAAAAAGGAGTAGCTTTTTTAGGGATGATTCAACATTTAAAATTTTTTCATCAGGAGTTAGAGCATTTCATAACTACCCTCTGTCTACCAGATAAGTAATTGAAAGGTGGTGATCTTCCAAAAATTTGTTGACAATATCACTAAATTTAGCTGAGAGATGCTCAATTGTTGTCACCATGTAAAATGTATAGGCCCTTTTACCATGCCCCTCCATATGTCATCTGATTGATGCAAATGAAAGAATGATGAAAATGTTAAATCATTCTTTAAACATGATTTTGAACATGTACATACATCTCTCTCTTAAATCAAACTTTTACTTCTGACATAATGATGCTAAAATTTTGATAGCTGACTGATTCTAAAGGGAGGGGGGTGTAAGCCTTAACCTCCTACCATATACTTATACTTTAAAAAGAGAAGAAAGTAAAACCAATGAAAGTGATCAGCATTTTGCTCCGGGATTAATGGGGGAGGGGTAAAAACATCAATGCTATAGCTCTATCAGTCTTGAGCCTGAATCTCAAGGATAAGTTAAGTAACATTTTCTCTCGACCACTATTGCCAAGACTTCTGTGTCTGGGCATGACGCCCATGAGATTGAGTTGAGTTGCTTAAGCAAATATTCCTCTTTGATTCAGTTGATTATATTTTGTATTTTCATAATTTTGGATGCAAGTTAGATAGTGAGCTTCTTTCTCATACATTTTGGAGAAAAATTGGGCAAGATATGCCCAGGTCTTCATTATACATTTTTGCCATTTGTCGTCCATGAAAAGGGCCAAATTGAGACGAAAATAACATTATATTTTTGTTGAAGAAATGAAGGGAGCTGAGGCCAGACTTAAAACTGATATGGATAGAAGCTGGGTTTTTTTAATTTGCTTGGCCTTACAGGCATACATTTGCACAATTTTTGTATTGTAGATGAACCAGAAGTGACCAGAAGTGTCATATCTGTCAAGGAGGCTGAAGAAGGTGACAAGACAGACACCATAGAGGAGGTAAGCTATGTTTCAGTATTAATTAGATTGGCACAGCAATTTTTATTTGGGGAGGAGAAACAATCTGTGTAAAACTGTGGCTGTTCTTGCAGATTGCTGCATGGAAGTAGAAATGTGGGGTAAAAATAGAAATATATTTTAATGAGATCAGTGGCCTTTCATCAGAATATAGACTTTTCCTCATTAGAGATTCCAATCTGGTCCTACCAATTAATGATATTGTTTGATGGAGTCGGGGCACATTTAACAGGTTAAGACCTGCAGGAATGCAAAGAAGTCACCATATTGGTCAGTAGATCTAAGAACCTCAGTGATCTCCTAACCACCCACCCACTGCCAGAATAACATCCACTTCAGGGGCTGCAGACCCAAACTCATTTTTATATATATATATATATGAGCATGTAAAGGCCAGAGTTATTTTATATTTTGCTTCATGAACTCCTATTTTCCCAAATCGGAAACACGAGAAAAAGAAAAAGAAAATTCCGGAAAAAAAAAATCAATTTATCTTTTTTATTTTAATTTCCACCAACTGACATGGAAAGGGCATATACTTTAAAAATTTCTGCAAAATAAATCTTTAGGCTTCTTTTGACAGTTTCTGTTTTGTCTTTTGCCAGCTTGCACCATGACAACATAATAACACAAAGCGGCAGGTGTATAGAGAGATTTAATGTTAAATACGTTTCATGTTACATGTATATGGGGTGTTCAATAAATACAGTTTTGTTACATAAGAAATGCAGAGCAGCAACCAATGTGTCAGAGGAATTCTACTCCCCCCCCCCCCCCTTTTAGCTCTGCTCACCAAAGTTTGTTGAGCTAATGGGACCGCTCATGTGTGTCCGTCCATAAACTTTTGATCATTCATGCTGCCCACAGTTTTCAAATTGGCCCAACTTAACTTTCAGGACTTACATGTATAGGGTGTATGGAAATCTAGGCCCCATTTGATATTAGTGGCGCCATCTACGTTATGTAATATAGGGGTCAGAATGTGAAAATCTTGTGAACACTCTAGCATTTTGAATTTTTGGCAGATCTTCACCAAATTTAGGTGGATTGTGGGGGAGGTGAAATTCTAAGTTGCTAGTGATTCTAGTGGCACCACCTATAGTTTGAAATTATGAGCCAAAATGTGTTTTAAGATATAAAATTCCATACCTTGAATAGTAATTGGATTAGACCTGCCAAATTTATGGGATATGTAGACAATGTCCAAAGCTAGAATTTGATATAATATCAGTGACCTTGACTTATTTTTGTGAGATCACCATTCCTGTCAAGTCGAAACAAGTAATATTGTAATTGCAGGGTGTAGCTTGGACATCAATGGCAATGTTAGCACAGTACCAGGCCTATCGGCCTCTTGTATCACATAATCTGGATGATATTGATCTTCTATCCTGAGGTCACTGAGGACATAAAGTTACGAAGTCACTCATGGTTGTCTTGGCACATGCAATAATATTCATCACAGGAATTGCACAAATGAGCTATGATAACATTTGGGGCAAAGTGCCACCTGGTGGACATTTTATACACTAAATGTACATAAGCTGCATAATTGTTCAGAAGCCACTTGAAGACTCACAACTTTGAAATGAAGAGGTGCAATATAGCCACAGTACCAGCAGAGCATTAGGCACATGGGCCTCTTGTTTTCTTAGCCTTAAATTAAAATAAAAAAACACAAATTTCAGTTTATTACCCTTCGGCCTTATGAGGCCGATGGGTATTGTCGTACCCGGCGCCGGTCCCATGGTTTTACCACCATAACTTCAGAAATATTTGGGACAGGACTTTCAAATTGCACATGATAGTACACTCCTATATGGCCTACTTTGTGTGCAAGCATAGTTGACCTTAACATAATTCTCAAGGTCATACAGTGGTCACATGTGCTAAGCAACGTTACCACTCTAACTATTGAAAGCCTGCATTTAACAATCTAAATCTTACACACAAGAAGCTTCATAGAGTGATCTAAAAGCCTATTGAAAATCAAGGTCATAGCTTTATATTTGACCTACTTTTTGAGGTCAAAGGTCAAGTACACAATGGTGGTATTGGTATAAGTAAGGAAGTATTTAAGTCAGTTACATGAAATTTTACACACACATGTATTACAACCAAATAATGTGTCATGAATCAAAGGTAGGTCACTAGGTCAAGTATCTGGGTCACAGTGACCATTTCATTGAAATTTTGTTTACCACTATAGCTTCAGAAGCTTTTTAGACAGGACTTTCAAATTGCACATGATAGTACACTCCTATATGGCCTACTTTGTGTGCAAGCATAGTTGACCTTGATGTAATTCTCAAGGTCATACAATGGTCACATGTGCCGAGCGACGTTACCACTCTAACTATTTAAAGCCTGCATCTAGCAATCTAAATCTTACACACAAGAAGCTTCATAGAGTGATCTAAAAGCCTATTGAAAATCAAGGTCATAGCTCTATATTTGACCTACTTTTTGAGGTCAAAGGTCAAGTACACAATGGTGGTATTGGTATAAGTAAGGAAGTATTTAAGTCAGTTACATGAAATTTTATACACACATGTATCACAACCAAATAATGTGTCATGAATCAAAGGTAGGTCACTAGGTCAAGTATCTGGGTCACAGTGACCTATTCATTGAAATTTTGTTTACCACTTTAACTTCAGAAGCTTTTTAGACAGGACTGTCAAATTGCATATGATAGTACACCACTATAAGGCTTGCTTTGTGTGCAAGCATAATTGACCTTGACCTAATTTTCAAGGTCACGTGACCTCTTACACTACAGGCTACCATATAAGCTTTCTGATCATACACTATACCTGATACTATGGGACACTATTCCTATTCACTTACAGCAAAAGAGATTGAAGGCGGCCGAAGGGTACTGCGTTCTTTGAACGGTATTTTTTTTATATTTTTATTCTTCCCTCCTACCCAAGGTTTTTGAGCCAGAGGTTAGAGAAAGTAAAAATCCCCCCCCCCAAAAAAAAAGTCTGGCCTAGTTTTTAGTCTCCCAACCTTCCAATGGTGCAAAAAAAAAAAAAAAAAAAATACAGAGCAAAACAACTGTCTTCTAATGACCAGGCTTGGGAACATTTAAATTTATTACATAAAAAATAAAGGTGTTACACAACCTCTGAACAGACATTTCAGACCATGTGAATATTCTGTATAAATTGCTACACTCAACCATCATGTTCATATTCTGCCATATCTGTCTAGAATAGACACATATTGTCCTGAGAGGGAAAAATCACTACTTAATATACTGTGCTCTACTGAACCATATGGCTTCAACATCATTGGCAGATTATACACACCAAATCATACACCAAATTTCCTACGTAATACCACTGACCTTGCCAGCATTTTATACCTCAAACCAAAGAAGTTTAGGGTGTACTGGCTCCAGCTTGTCTGTATATAGCTGAATCCTTCAAACCAAAATATCTCATGATTCACAGGCCACATCTAAGTCAATTTACTTTAATTTTACATTGACACTAGTATCTCTTGACCAGATTACATTTTGGTGACCTATACCTCATTTCTAAAGTGGAAAGACCCATATATATGTGTGTGCAAAGCAGGGACCACATGTACACAGTCTGTCAGCAACAACTGCTCTATTTTGTTGTGTATTTTTGTTTTTATATATTCATTTAAATGCATTTATATTTCTATCCTTAATGTGGGATTTCATCTATAATTATTCCTAGATACAGCTACCAGATGAGGGTAAGGACGAGACGCCCCCAGCTGATCTTGATCCCCAGCCTGGACCAAGTGAACCCCCTCCCAGTTCTGCAGCACTGAGGCCAGGGTCTGTGTCCCCTAGGCCTGGGTCAGCTGCCTCAAGACCTAGGTCAGCAAGCCCCAGGCCTGGGTCTGCTACGCCCAGGGGTGTGAAGAAGAATGCAGTGGAACCCGTGGGAGGAGATCTTGGAAGTACATTGTCACTCAAGTCAAAAGCAGATGATGTTGGTAGTGTCGTGTCTGTGAGATCAAAAGGTAAACACATGGATGACCTTTGACAATATCAGTCAAACATATTGTTAGCTTATGTACATGTGGTCTCAGTGAGATCTAAAGGTCAGTGCACAAATGGCCTTTGAATAAGCTCTGAGTCTAAATCAGGTAATGTATTGTTGGTAACTGTCAGTGAGATCTACAGGTACATGTAAACATGACTTTGGGAGGGCAGCCATAATAAACTAAAAAATTCAGGGAACCATTATTTTTTAAACAGTCATCAAGTCTGACAGCTCAGATGACCATATGCACTACATACTTTATCAATAAAGTCTTTAGCTGCATCATTAGGTAAGAGTTCCCTGGAATGTATGTTTGGCTTTGTTTTTACTAAAAAAAAATTCAGAAAGGGATTGCAGAAACCCATAAGAATGATGATATTTGTAGACGTTGTATGGTTGTCACAGGTCTCTGTACTTACCATGAATTATTTAGATTTAGTTTGTTCCTAATGAGGTAGCAAACTGCTCTTTCCTGACTTTGTTTTCCATTGAAATAAGACTTTTGGATGCTAAATGAGAGGTCAAGATTAATTACATTATAGAAAGTATTTCTGGTGTAAATTAACAATTTTTTAAATTATCAAAACAAATTATTTTGTTCTCGTGTCATGTAACTGTCCCTTTTCTGTGGTTTTGCACATTGTGCGTGTATATGTCATTCTGTAGAATGTATTTTGATGTTTCCCAGTAATGGGGGTCAATAAAATTATTATTGTTATTAAAAATTACTATATATAATAATAATTTGGAGAATTATAAGTGTTAAAATCCCAAATAGGAAAAAGCAATAACAAATTATAATTTCTTTTCTGTTATTTCAGAGGCATGGGTGGATACGGAAGTCAAACCAGCAAGTCGTGCCCAGTCTGCAGGGAGCAAAGCATTTGGTGAGTCCTCCAGACCTCTTTGTCATTTAGGCATATATACAGAAGTCGTATTGAATATTTATATAGAATTATGATAAAAAGTTTGCATGTCAAACTTTTCATTAAACAGAATGTCATTCAAGAACAGACATGTCCAACCAAAATTTAGTGGTTCTTGATATGACATGCTGCAGCTACCATGAGGGCATCTGCAGCATGACCTGCCAAGCAAGTAAAAAAACTACTGATAAATGCATGAACAACATACATGTACAGTGAAACCTCATTATAACGACACTCAGATATCCGACATATTCAATATAATGACACAAATTTTCCTGGGAAAAGATTTATTTTCTTTGTTATTTGACTCATTTATCTGACACATTCAGTTATCCGACACATTTAGTGGGGAACAGATGGTGTCATTATAACGAGTTTTCACTGTAGTATAAAATCAGTTAACACCTATACATTTACATGTTTGTACTAACATCATGATACGTTGGCAAAATAAACATGCTTACCATAAAAATCTTGACTTTTGCTCTTGTACTTCTTATGTTGCAAAATGTAGGCCTAGTCCTCGAGTTTTTGACATTAAGAATTTGCTTAATCTTGATAATGTGTTGCTTAGCGATATTGTCATATATATATATATATATATATATATATATATATATATATATATATATATATATATATATATATATATATATATATAAACATCACCTGTGTGATACTAATAAGTTTTCCACAAATACCAGACTACGTACAGTGTCTCCTGGATTATGCAGTTTACAGTGCCATAACCTTTTATAGAAATTAGTGGTGAATTTAATACTGTACTGTACTGTAGTGAGCATATTGATTTTAGGTGAAATATTTTAATGATACTGTGGCTGTTAACAATTAATGAAATTGTACTGTGGCTTTTAACAATTAATGAAGTACTATAACATTTATTATTTTGGGGCCTTTGAATTTTTTCAGTGGCATTACAAAATACAATACTGCAAGGATAATCTTAAATGTACTGTTCGACTAACCAATCATTAGGACTGGTCTTAATGCTTTCTTCATCCTGTACACTGCTGACACAAAGATTCAAATATTTTGTTCTCCTGATGCTGGGTTTTCACAACATGATGTTTCAGAAGAGTAACTGGTGTTCAGGATACTTTTGAACAGGATTTTATGTGTAATACCCAACCCAATACACAAAATTGTTCCAGGCTAGAAGCATGCATTCCTCGTGGATTGTATGTCAAAGTAAGCCTGTATAAACTGCCTACATGAACTTTTGTTTATAATGTAATAAACCTTTTGAGAATGATTTAAGTTGTTCATCTGAATTCTTAATGTATCATGGAAAATTTGGTTTTCTGTATGCAGAGGTTTTAAACATATTTAGCGATTTAGACAAAGCAAGTAGCCAAGAAGAGGCAACTGGAACTGTGCGACGCGTTTCAACCTGTCTAGGTCTCATCCGGCACTGACAGGGATTTCAAAATGTTCCATATATATAGTCAGGGGTAACAAATGCGTTGCTACGCTGTGAACGTATGTACACATGCGCATCTATGGACTACGGCCTAGTTTCAATTTCGTTACCATGTAACTTCAGTTTTCAAACCTGTGTTTGAAATGTTTATTTCCCATAAGAAAAGTCAACATACTGGTTCTGGGTCAACCAGTGCTGAATACTGGAACCTGTTTACCAGGTGAACTGCGTGTTTTTGCACCTGATGCCCTATCACAGGGGCTAGCAGAAAAAAATTTTTTTGTTCTGCTGTGGTAAAAAAACTTTAAATCCCTTGGTTTTTATTGAGCACTACTGTGACAATAAATGTACTATAGATCATATGGAGAAGAGCTCGATGTAAAAATTTAGCATTAGACAGAGCAAGTGAGCTCATCTCCCCATGAAATTGAGGCCAAATCCCTAAACATATTAAAACATATTTAGTTGCATTTTACAATTAAAAGTATATATATAAAAGAACATAGAAAGTTGTCTTTAGACAGAGTTCTCTTAAAGAGTGGTATATGTCTGTGAACGTCCAGCAGCATAAAGGGGATTGTCAATGGTGTGAGCAGTGGATAGGTGGAATTACTAACTACATACCTCACTATTCCAGTATCACCTGTTATCAATATCAGTGAAGCTAAACCTGAAAATAAGATTGACAGTGTTGGTCCAAACCAAGGTAAGTTGACCAGATGTGAATCATGTCAGCCGGTTTGATTGTCATGTCCCTAATGGTGAAGAGTAATATTGAAAATCCATGTCTCTTTTAAGAATGGGAAAGTGATACCTTGATAATCACAACAACAGTCAATGATTTCATTCTGAACCTCCTTATGAAATGACTTCATGTATCAGGGTATGTAATGTAAATGCAGTAGTTTCAGAGAGTGGCATGGTCAATCACTTGGTTCTGTGCATTTTTGAAGTATTATGCCTGAAGCATGCTAAGCACAGCTGGTGGGTCAGTGTGAAAGATAGCTCTGAAATAATGGAAGTTCTAGCCAAGATTTATGGAGTTTTTGATGGTCAGGAAGCAGGTGTTGTTAAAAAACATACCGTGTTCATTTTAATAAGCGCACAGTGCGCTATGAAAAAAATTCATGCACAAAAGCTGAATAAAATATAGATTCTAAGTGTAATAATAAATTCTACCACTTGCTTGAAAACTATGGAATATTTTGGGGGTCCTTTCTTTGAAAAAATGAGGGGGGCACTTATTAAGATGAATACGATGATTTTCTTAACTACAGAAAGAAAGGAAAAAAGTGTCTGAAACTGTATTAGTTTCAAAAATCTTAAAATCTGGTTGAATAACATTTTGCCTGAATCAAACTGCATTGATATGTATGTTTAGAATATTCATTTTCCATGAATGCGAGTGAATAAGTTTGTAACTCATTCTCAGTCTTTCTATTTCGCTTTTATTCAATAGAAACAAGTGTAGAAGCTTGCAATATGTCACTCATGTATATCATGATGCTGTAATTGTATTTGTGTCTTTTTGTCCAGAACCACTTCCTAGTAGTCATTACCCTATTCCACAGTCCCAACTCTTTACTTTCCACAAGCAAACCTGTCACTGTCTAACGTATATCCATATCGAAGTACTGTTGTCAATATTGCACAGGTTCCTCTGTAGAATTTTGACATAGTCTGTATTAACCCAAATAAATTAAAGGGTCTCCAGTGGGTAACTACTCGGAACATGTTTTGGAGCCTATACCAGTACATGTCTCTCTGAGTAGCGGCTCCTTGTCTAAGCTAAATATTCAGCAAAGATAACCCACATAATAACGAGTAAATATGAAATATAGTAACATATTGGCAATTTAAAACCAGATTCCAAGAGCCAGGTGTCCCGGTCAACTACCTCGCTGTTATCCCCTCCTGAGATGAACGAAAGCCATGCGTATGTGCCTTACATCTATGCGCGTGACTGTATTGCCAAGGTCGTCAATGACATGAAGAACATGAAGACCTACCATATCAAGATTGTGCATGATATTGAGGCAAACTATCTCTCCATTGAAAATGAGACTCAGGTGAGTCAGTTACTGACAATAAAAATTAGTTGCCATCTGAAGAGATCTAGCTTTGTGTTTTCTCAACACCAAGTGGATAGTCTAGAGCTGTGGTATTTGTATAATTCAGAAGAGTATATTTCAAAGTGCTGAATAATTCAAGTTCTGTGTGCAACATTTGATTACAGCAGTGTACTTTAAGATACATATCTATCGATGGCCCTGTTTCTTGCAGATCGTTGACCAAGGTATTGTTTTTGTAGTACTTTTTTTTTTTTTTTGCTTATTTCACAACATAAAATGTATGATCATTGAATGATATCTCCACAAAAATTAGTCATAGTTCACTTTTGTACATATTAAGCCACTGGCTTTATTCTTATGCTTTCTTTTGGTAGCTTAATTTTATGGTATCTTTGCAGTTGATCTTTGAAAAAAAATTATCATGAATGATACTGGTGGAACTCTTGTGTTGCCTGATGGCCAGCAGGTAAAGTACTTGCTAAGCTTTCATAACTTGTAAGTTGTTGAAGGTTTTGCTCAGCTCAACATAACGTTGGTGTGTGTTGTGTGTTGGTGTAGGCACAATTCAATGCGTTTGTCCTGGGACTACGTCAAGAGTACAGACACAAGGTGAAGCTGTTCCGCAATGTGATCGAGGTACATCGTCTGGAACTGGACTCCAAGCAAACTTACTGGGATGAATCTCTCACGGTGAGCCTGAGAATATTGGAACGTTAAACTGACGTACGGAAAATGATACTCTCCTTTGGCATAAAATATTGAAGTGAAATATAATGCCATACAAAATTGTGACAGGTACATGTGGGTCCATATATAAAGAAATTAAATCGGGCTTACAATATTACAAGAGCGCCAACAACTGTGAAGAAACAAGTAGCTTCAGCATTCTTCCAAGCCGTGTAGAATTGTCTCGGAGCTTTCTTTGTCAATTTCAAGCTTGACCACACATTCATGCTTTTATGCCACATTTTCTTGCAGAGTTTTAGTGACAGAAATAGGAACCTTCTTGCCGACAAGAAAGCTCTACTGATACAGAACAAAGTGGAATTTGATCGCCTGGAAAAGGAAAAGGTATTAATGTGGATGTTAAACTGTATTTATCTTTATGAAAAAAAAATCTAATTTCTAGGATTAATTATTGATTTGCTAATGTTACTGTTGAGGCATTATGCTGTGAAGCTGTGCATTTGACAGAATGTTTTTCATAAAAATTGTGCATCATTCTGAGGTTTGACTATTGCGTTCCATTGAGCCTTTTGGCCTCAATTTCATGGGCAGATGAGCTCACTCTTTCAGTCTAATGCTGCATTATTCTGAGATTGACACAGGGAGTTTGTAAGGGATGTAGTGAATGCATATTTTTAAACTTCTGTATGTTCCCATTTGAAAGTTCTCAGTGCATTATAAATACCATATAAGAAAAGTTAAAACATAAACATACAGTCAATCCTGTCTATAATGGAAAACAAATGGGTGCATGAAATCTGTCTATTGTGTACCACTGTCAGCCTAGCAAGGTAGACTAACATTGACCTTATCATATGAAGGACTAGCATTACAGAAGTTTTCATCACAGATACATTGCAACAGTCAAAATAAACACAACAATAGTTTGTCTCATTAGTCAACTTTGGTGAAAGCCAGCTGGGAATAGAATGGATTACAAACAGTTAGTTTAACTGC
This sequence comes from Hermodice carunculata, assembly GCA_964020975.1. Classification (NCBI taxonomy): domain Eukaryota; kingdom Metazoa; phylum Annelida; class Polychaeta; order Eunicida; family Amphinomidae; genus Hermodice; species Hermodice carunculata. Next base: position 51,179,204 of record OZ026617.1, read on the forward strand.
AGCATGTTCTGTATATCATACCTGTCAAGTCTCCCTCATAAGGTGGGAGTCTCCCACTTTTTCATGCAAAATTTTCGAGTTTACGTCCAAAATTTTGCACATTCTGCCCCAATTGAGTATTTTCTATTTTATTGTCACAGAAAATTTAAGTCAAAAGAAATATGCCAAATAAGTGCATTACTGTCACTCTGTGACAATATTCTTTGTAAAAATACCCCCCTCCCCCTGGATTTTTTAACATTGCAGAAACACTCCCTATGTTGAGGTCTGGAATGTTGAAAGCTATGGGATATGTTAGTAGAACAAACAATATGAGAATTAATGGGCCCTGACCCATATGTTTGATTATACATACCACAACCCCCTCCCCCGCTAATTATTTGCTGTCAGCTACATGCATTTACTACTGTAAATTGATCATGTTACCAGTAGATGGCACCACAGTAACTTCCCATTGGTATTCAGCCACTTGTTACAGGTAGAGACACCTGGGGAATAAACAAATCCTGCTTCATTCATTGGTTGAAAGTGTCACATGACACATTAAGCAGGTGCTGCATGCAGAGTAGCATGTCTGACATTCCATTATGCTATGCTGTCCAGTTAAGTTACTTTCAAACGTAATACTTATGACTCTTGTGCAATGTCATCTGAAAAGTTTCCACATAAAAGCATAGTTTTGCACAGTCTGGTAAGATCGGATTGCTGTAAAAGTGAAGAAAAATGCATATAACACAAAACCATTCTTCTGTGAAAATAGTTATGCATTAAAATTTGGACATACTTTAAATAGGAATTATATGGTATGACTCTTTCACACAGGTTCACTGGCAGCTCTGGGGGAAATATCACTAACAGTCACATTGTATCACAAACAAGGTTCACTTTGCTGGAAAAATTGAGGGATAGACTTCCCAGAGTCTGTCATACATAGAGGTGCTTGTCTTTGACAGACAGGTGTCCATTAGTGCTGGTTTGGCTTTATATATATATTTTGATAAGACATTTAGTGTATGCATGCACATAACACTCCTTCATTTACACTGGCAGGACTTCATATGAATTTCTGTCATCCTTCCAAAATATATTGTACTTACAAAAATATTCAGTACTTAATTAAAAAGAGGTCAAAAGTGAATTGCTATTTATTCCTTTTTTTTTGCAGGAGATAGCTGTGACAGAATTAATGCACAAACTAGATGAGAGCAATGCAGAGAAAAAGGTCAGTAATTATGAATAAGATTAATAGCATCTTGTATTTTGGTTGTATAATTTTTATTTATAGGTTTCTCACATTACTGGTGACATCCCTGTAAAACTTTTGATTATGCAGTTGATGTGTCACAGCAACCAAGAGGCACCCAGCTGGGAAAATGACTCTCCTTGTCAGATCAGCATTACCAGGGCGAGAAAAATTGTTTTGGAATTACTCATCTGCAGGACAAGTGACACAAAATTTTCACTTGTACTCTCTAATGCTGATGAAGCTTACCTAAGTTTTGGTTTGAAAGAGCAGGTTATAATGGAAATCATTATGTCATACAGTGAGTATATGTGTCTGCTATGCCAAAAAACTTTGAAATTTAACGTATTGTGGATTTTGCCAATTAAAAGTTCTTGCCCTGCACAGCAGGATCATAGGTATTTTAAAACCCTTATAAATGATAATAAGGGAATAGAGAAAAGATGTAATCTTCACCCTGGTTGGCCTTTAAATTACTTATGATCAGATTTGTACAACCTTTAAGCATGCTGAAACCATCATTATCATAGCTTTTTGCTTCTATCATACAAATGTATCAGTAAAATGTAGTTTGGTTTAAAAAATATACATTATAATTGTGTTCTTTGTAACAGATTATCAGTGATCAACTGGAAAGTGAAAAAGAAGAAACTGAACGTTTGAGAAAGATTATCGAGGAGCTGAGGAACCGCCCAGAGACTGCGGCAGCTGTAGCTGCAGTAACCATGGCAATCCCAGAGGAGCCCAGGGAGGTACGAACCAAGGATGCTTCAGTGCAGGCAGATGCCCCAGTAACTGCCACCGCTGCTGCCACAGGAGCGGCAATGGTAGTGACAGATTTGTCAGAGGATGAGAGGAAGCGCATGGAGGAAGAACGGAGGAAGATGGTGGAGGAGAGGGAGCAGATGACAGAGGAGCGAGCCAAGATGGACGAAGACCGAGACAAGTTTGCTGCGGAGAGGAGGAGGTTCCAGGAAGAGAAAGTGATGCTGCAGGGAGAACTCAACACAGCAAATAAAGTAGGAACAACTGATGATATATGTAATGGTTTCCCTTGTACAAAGGCTCTAGCTGTCATTGAAAGCTATTCCATGCAGCAAGTGTATCACTTCCAAAGTAAAATTGGCATATTCCTCAAATTGCCATCAGTGGGAACAGTCAAATGAGATATTTTAAACATGTTCACCATATTTTGATGCAAAGTGAATATAATGAATGGATGCAGTACAGATCTTGCATGCACTGACTCTTAACATCTTGAGAGAAGCACTTATACAGCATTCATGACACACAACTATGAGCTTATCATCAAATTAAAAGAAAAAACAAAACAAAACAAGGAAAAAATGGGGTCTTTGAATTTGGTCATTCAGTGTTTCTCGGGAATGGGTTTATCAACTAGTCCCCTGTGACCATGGTGACCATTGATTACATGAGTTCTCGAGAACCATGAATGACATTACGCAGAGATTAATTGTATAATGTTGACTCCCTCCAGAAACAGCACTCATCTGGTGCAATATGGGCACCATCAGAGGGGGACCACAACCTGCATTAGTTGTCATATTAATCACGTCATCTGTACTTTAGTGTATCACATATCAGCCATAGTGGATCTGTTGCTATTTTATATATTTTCTGCGCTTGAAGTAAAGCATTGAAAGTTTCAGAATGTAATTGAAAATCTCTTTTGGTAGAGAAAGTGTAAAATGTACACTTGAATAACATGGATGTATTAGGTTTGATGCAGTAAGAGTAAACGAAGGTACCTGTCCATATGATGTAATCAAGTCGAAAGAAAATGATTGATCAGTATCCTGTTACTTTCACTTCTTAGAAAGGTTAAAGTTTCTGAGCATGGAAGAGTGAAACATTACCATGCCTCTACACATGTACAGTAGTACCTGTCTTGAGAGACCCCTCCAGTGAGAGACCACATCTTTTTGAAAAAGTATATGTCAAGACTGTGCTATCTGTTTCAAAACTATAACAGATTATAATCTTGTAAAGAAATAATGCACCCCAGGTTATGCATGAGAGAAGGAGGATCAAAACATCAAAAATTCCATCTCAGCACAAGTTGTATTATGTTTCCAGGACAAAACAGAGTGGCAAACCAAGTACGAGTCTCTGCGTGGCCAGTTGGGAGAACTTGCCGAGCTTCAAGCCAAGTATGAAGCCCTGCAAGCACAGTTTGCTGCTGTTGTTGCCGTGACTAGCATCACTTCAGAGGAGGACAAGAAAAAGGCTGACGTGAGATGAACTTTAAATTACTTGAGTATACTTTAGAAAAAAAATGAAACTTTGACCAGGAAAATTGAGAACATTCTAAAATGTCATGCATTGTGGTTAAATGCAAAAGAACAGGAGAATATTCTATCCAATGAAAAGGTACCTCTGACAGGTCAACTTTTAAGTTTTGGTTTCTCCAAGGGCTGAGCATACCAAGTTAAAACCCAGAATCTGCACTATTATTTACTCAAATCTGGAATGTGCATTATTATTTACTCAATCCTAGAATGCATTACTATTTACTCAATCCCAGAATGCATTATTATTTACTCAAACTCAAAATGTGCATTATTATTTACTCAAACCCAGAATCTGCACTATTGTTTCCTCAAATCCGGAATGTGTCTTATTATTTACTCAATCCCAGAATGCATTATTGTTTACTCAAACCCAGAATGTGCATTATTATTTAATCAAACCCAGAATGTGCATTATTATTTACTTGAACCCAGAATGTCCATTATTATTTACTCAAACCCAGAATGCATTATTATTTACTCAGTCCAAAATACAATGCACATGTAACTGCATTGTACTCCTTCAAATTTCCAATTAAAGAACAAGAATGGTTGTTTTTTTTTGGGGGGGGGTATTGAATAGAAAACAATATGTATATTAGTGTTTCAGGTTATTCACATATTTCAAAATGTTTATTTTTAGCTCTGCTGACTACAAGTTACAAAACTTATGGTATTACTCATGTTGGTCTGTCCATTCGTCCATCTTTCTGGCCAGCCATGAAGTTGCTTGCGAACATGATACTCTCCACAATTTTCAAATTAACCCCATATAACTTTCAGGACTTAAGGAGGGTATAAAAATCTGGGTTTTGTTTGATGGTGGCACAACCAATTTTTTCTGATATATGGGCCAGAATAGAGAAAAAAAAGGAGAAAGCTGTTTTTCGGTTTGCTTTTGTTAAACATCATGAAAGTTGGTGGGAATGTTGATTGGGCAAAAAGACTGAAATGTGTTAAAATTTGGTGACACCACCTACAGTATTATACAACATAGACTGAAATGTGTTGAAAACATTGAAATCAATACTTTGAGAGAGAAGAAGGTTAATGATACTGGGTGCACCATAAATGTTTATTATGTGTGGAAGTTTGATTTGGCACTACATGGATGATCTTTTTCTCTTTTTTAGTGGGTGGGGGGTGGGGGAGCAATTTGAGCAGTAAAGTGTTAAAGTCATGGAGGGAATGCATTTCGGGAAATGACTTTTTGGTGAGGGTCATTACATCTTGACTTATGTGCAGATATCTGTATGGCATCGTAGAAGGATTCATTATACAGAACAAAAGTCTGGGACTTGTGGAGTCATGGTAGCACCACTGGTGGTATTAATTGGAACTAACATCATAGGTATTAAAAACGTTCCTGTGATAATGAATGGAGGTGGGACAATAAAATTTTCACCAGGTATGTGTTAGGACAAAGGCCAAAATTTGTAAAATTTTGAGTGACCTTAACCTGGTCTTCAAGGTCATTAAGCACTTAAGTAAAGGATAATATGTTGAGAAAGAATAAGGCTTTTGGTACCAAATTTAGCACTAATGTCTATCATGTGAGAGTTTGATATTTCACAATGTGGATCATGACCTTGAATTACATGTACTTTCAAGGTCACAAAGGGATTGCATTGCAGAAAATGATTTTTTTTTTTTTTTGTGATGGTCATCCAATTATATGTCAGCAGAGTATTAGGTCCATGGGCTCTTGTTTTTGCACAAAAGCTTAACAAATGAAATTATAGGATTATATCGGTATACAAATGATTGTTTTGCATGGTTTACATAGGAAACACTGAAACAAGCACAGAATGACAAGGAGATCATGATGGAAGAAAAACACAACATTGAGAAAGATATCAACAAGTTTGAGGAGGACTTCAAGAAGAAGAATGGAAGAGAACCAACCGAGAGTGAAAGGTAACAGATATTTTTACACCTGCATGTAAATAGTTCTTTAACCCTTGCCGCCTGGAACTCACCGAACATTTGTGCATCAGACATCTTTTACTTCAATGTTTTTGCTTTATCTTCCTGCAAATAGACGTAATCTTAGAATGAAACTGCTTCAAAGACCTCTCAGAATAGGAAGTCCTAGCTATGTCAACCACTGCTTTCTTCAGTACAGTTTGGGTGCTTATTACCCAGTTTGTGGTAACAAACTATTTTGATTTTATCTTAATTTGGAGGGGGTGGGTGGGTCAGACTAACCTTTTTGCAATACAAGAAAGGAATGCCATAGATGGAAGAATGTCACTTTCACATAAATTCTAATGGCAATTTAACCTTGGGGACCACCAGAAAGGGTCTTACATGTTTTTTGCTTGGTCAATCATTCAGCTAGTAATTCGGGAATTTCATCTTTATTCTGGCAGCCTTTAATATATGTATTTTTCATGGTTCTCTTGATTGATGCTAGCTTCATCAATTTCAGTTTTTCTTTGGGAGTAGTAGTGCAGGGTTAGTTTGCATGCAATTTGCCCCCCCCCCCAAAAAAAAATTTTTTTTTAAAATCCAACTTTTGACAGGTATGCTTGCTGGTGATTTTTTGTGGGAAGAACTTGCATGCTAGTACATTTGATCCCTCAGGTTTGGCAAAATTTTTAATACCTTGCTGTCTTAATTGTGTCCACAAATTAAATTCAGACCATAATAAATATTGTTCATCAGTGTAGTAAGATACCTGTTGACCCTTAAAGCACTGATTGATGATGAGTCAACAGCTTTCGTTGGGACAGTTTGCGCACATTGCACACAAAGTGTCCCAAGGAAAGTTGTTGACTAAGACTACTTTAATTTTGTTTTAGACAAGGCGTGCTGGTATTTGATTGAAAGGATTCTTCACGAGGAATTTGAATTATTTTAACCCTTATATGTTTAACGGTAATGAGAAAACAACTATAGCAGTGATTAACGCTTGAAGGGTTAATAACACACTTTGACACATTTGACCTGTTCAGACCAGAGAATGTCAAGGAGCTGTACGTACAGAAGGAGGAGGCGGACACCATGGTGATGGCTCTGGATGCCAAGATAGACACAGTGGAGCAATTACAGCAAGGCAAGGTCCCTGAGGCCCCACAAGTGGAAGCCAAGCCTATTGTCATCGCCGAGCCTGAGATCAGAACTGTTGAGGTAAGCAGGCAGAATGCAGTGTAGGTGAAACCCTGGTTCAATCATGGACCTACTATCTGAGGGACTGACCACAGCATATCACAGTAGCGCATAACCCATTAAGCTCACTTATATGAATAAACAGTGTCTTTGATCTGCCTTTGTTTTACACTGATCGCTGCAATGAGATAAACGATAATCAGGGCCCTTTGTTCCGGAGCTCTGGTACCGCCTGAGTGGGTGGCAGTCACACTTGGACAAGTGCATTCAGGTTGGCAACCTGTGGCGTCATTTGACTTGGAACTTAAATGCTTGGATGCGCAATGATATAAGGGGCCTTTCATACTGAGCATTCGATTGCACAAGCGGCCTTGCCGTTCCCATCCTGCCGAGACAAGCAAAACAGCCTTTGGATTTTTGGCTCTACGATGATTAGTAGGGATTTTATGAAAGGATTGCCGTCTTTATGGGGCAGTATCATGATTGATCATTTAAGACAAACCTTATATGATTTAGACGCTTTTCTCAATAAATGCCGGTCTAGTGCGGAACTTTTAAGTCTACATAAAACGATTGTATACAAGCAAAGGTTGATTTTGGTCTAATTCAAATTTACAGCCAGTACCGGCGTATCTGAAAATTTTGCAATCATAAAGTGGTCAAATTGTTGATTTCTGGGCCCAGTATCCAATAAGAGGCCTGTAAATGCTAGTACCTTTGGCCCACCGTTCAACGCTCAGCAGACCAGCGGCCAGGAATACACGATTGAAGCCTGCGTGTTTTATTACTCCCCACCTGCTGTGATAGTAACAAAGCTGCGGCGTTTGAAGTGCCGCTGGTGCTCAGTCCTTGAGATGGTAGGTCCATGCAATATGGTTCAATGTAATTTGTATTTACCAAGAAGTCATGCTGCAGCAGTCTTTATGGTAGCTGTAGCATGACTTGCCAGGCAATGCAAAAACCATTTACATTGACCGTTTTCCACTTGTATTGCCCAAAAATGTCTGAATGTAAATTGTCATCACCCTTAATGTTTTTATTTGAATTTTGCATTACTAGAAAAAATTTTTGCCTGAGATTTGCATGCAGGATCCTTCATGGTGGCATGTCCTAGGTCAATAGCTTTCCTTGGCATGGGTTGGGCATGATGCACCCAACCTGTGCCAGGAAAAGCTATTGACTTGGTCATATTCTGAACGGGAAAGGCTTAATCTACATAATTTGAACTTCAGTGAGAGGTACTCATATGAATGTGACTGTGTCTTCTTCTCAGTCTTGAAGTGAATTTAGATAAACTCAGGGATTGGAAAAGAATAAGATATTTTTTCAGGTATTTACAGTATTAGTAATGAAAATGTAAACAGGGATAGAACGAAAGAACAACATGACAATAAACAGATATGTTTGGTAATTTTTGATGAAAGTAGACGCCGTGGGATAATAATGATTACCGAAAAGTTGTTGTAAGTAATGTACATTTACAAAATTATTATCCAGTGTATCTATTATTACGTGATTGCCATAAGCATGGAAGTAAAGACATGTACTGGCAGTTTTCTGTCATAATAAACATTCTGTACAGAAAAATGTGCCATACATCAGTAAACCTGTCTAGGTCACAGATTACACACAGCATGTGGATATTGCATTACCAGCCTGAGAGGTTATCTGTTGAATTTCTGGTTAATATTTTGAATGAGAACTATAGACAAGACCTTATCAATGGTAAATGCCATTGCCCAGCACCTTTCGTGAGGAACTGAGTGATTTGTAGGAAAGTTGTTGACCCAGTCGAAGTCTAACCAGAAAAAGGGTTAAAATATACTAAACACTAATGCACAGGTGAAGGTGCCTGACCCCGAAGTCTTGGCTCAACTGGAGATGACCCAGGCAGAAGTGGTGAGCTTGCAGAAACAGCTGATGGAAATGAAGAATGAAAACTCCAAGCTGCAGGATGACCTATCAAGTAAGGAATCAGAGATAGCCAAGTTACAGGCAGAAATTGCCAAACTGCAGGCCACGATCAAAGCTCTGGAAGGACAGCTGGCGGCTGTGGGAAGTGGAGCAGCAGTGGTGCCTGTTGTGGTGGCTGATGAGAAGACAGAGGGAGTGGATGCAGCGCTACATGCCCAGATGAAAGCTGACTTTGAGAAACAGCTGAAAGAAAAGGAGAAAGTAAGATACTGTAATATGGAGGAATTTTTGTGAAAAGTGAACAGTGTTTGACAAACCACTTTTGTGGAATAGTCACATGACTGTATTATAGCTACTTACACCATGTCAGAACATCCATTTTTCGTATTTGATGTGTTTATATCATATCCAATTTGAAACTTAATTTTGTTACAATAGTGTTACTGAGTACATGCAAACCAACATTTTCTTTGTAAGTTTTTCTTTAAATTTATCAAGTCACTTAAGGTAAATGTTGTCAACAAAGGAGCTATCTTCAATCTCTGCCATTAAAAAGTGATTTTAGATTTTTTTAAAAATATAGAATGTTCGTATAAATATAACTTACCATCAGCTTCTCCCAAACCTTAACTATTGTGCATAATAATAGTGAATGTGTACACTGTTTATCATAAAAAAGTGTGGTTTGTCAACCCTGCTCTTATTTTTCATATAAGCGTGCACAAAACTTTTTTTTCTGTGTTTGACATTTGTTGCACCAACAATACTAATTTTGTTTCTAATGCTGAATATCAAGGGAGAAATATCAAATACTGAAAAAGTGGTGATACACATGTTCACTTTAAAACAACAACAACAAAACCCACCCTCCCTCATCAAGATTATTTCAAAAGTGCCTAAGAAACCGCATATTAAAGTTGTGTTAGTTTATGCAACTGAAAGGCTGTCCTTTTTGAAAAAAAAAAGAAAAGAATTTTATGGTTATTTTTGTATCCACAAGGAGTTTGATAGACAGCTGAAGGAGAAGGAAAAAGAGAAGAAGATGGTTGAGAAGGACATTAAGAAGTTGCTGAAACAGCAGGCTAAGCAGCAGAAGACTGGAAGCAAGGATGAGGCATACTTGCGGGTTTTACTGCAGACTGTTATTCTGCAGGTAAGTGCTGCCCTCCACTGGAGAACAAGTCAGTTAGCATGCAGACATTACTTCCAACAGAAGTGCAGTCGCACCAACCCTCCTAGTTTGGGCATATCTTATTTTTAACTACACTTTGAGAATGTCATACTCATCTGCATGAGAAAGTGTTTGTACAGCTTTGAATAGAATAAAGGGGACCCCCCTCCCCCCAATAAAAAGTTTAAAAAAAAAAAAAAAAGACAACATAATTTCCCACTACAGCTTTGTTACAATGGCCTGAGATGGTGTTTGGATGTCATCTTACTTTGCAAGAATACCTATACGGTACCATCAAAAATAACAGAAAGTAACTTGTGGTCATTAAAAAAATCATCTGAGTTTCCATTTTGTAAAACCCCCAGTAGGGAATGGTCCACCTCTCACATGTACTCCCTGGCATTGTGGTTGCCCTGCTGGCTGACAGTTTCTCTCTTTAAATAATCTTGAGAGAGAAAATTTCACTCTTACAACCTTCCCTAGGTAAGAGTATCAGATGTTGTATTCTTAAAAATTGACATTGATTTAACTTTTATTGAAGAGTTTCTGCTGGTACGTGTTAAAGTCTGTGCAAGTTTAAGGTGTTTAGAGTCCCTGAAGATTAGAACTGAGTGGAAGTGCAGGCTATTCTTTTGAAACCATTATCTGTATCCTCAGGTTTTATTTGTGCTTAACATTTATACTGACACTTTCATAAGTCCTTGTTAGGGACTTTGTGACCATATACGATGGAATACGCTCTTTCTCTCTCATGGCTTATATGCATTGACAGACCAAACAAATCCACAGTGAGGCTAAGAAGGCGGCAGAGAAGGTTGATGCCCGACTGAAGACTGCTGAGGAAGGCCAGAAGAAGGAGGCTGACCTGCAGACCAAGGCCAAAAAGGAGTATCAATCATGGGAACATGGCTACACTGAGGAGTACGGCAAAGAACCCAAGGCTGCTGACAGGTTACTTGACACTCTAGCTATGAACTATTGTGACAAACTGATGAATAACTGACAAATGGCACCAGCCAGTGGGTAATGTGGTACAAGTTGAACAGCCTTTAATAAGAAAAGTAGATAATATAGTTATGGCTGAAAAAACAGACAATGGGCTCGGATTGAGTATGGACATACATGGATTCTTGATCAATTAAAGTCAGGCTTTTGTGAAAAAAAATAGGAGGATGTCCTGATTAGAGCACATGCCCATAGTAGAATGAATAATTATAGTATAATTGCTTATATAAGTTGAACAGCAAAAAATGATCTCTATTCTCAAAATGATGAAAGGCATTTTTCAATGTCTTGGGATTTTTACTGCAAGTCCAGTGGCATCGCTGAATAAAATGGAATAATGGGTGCAAGCTATAGTGATATCTAAGGGCAGGCATGTGTGAGTTCATGATTATTATTCTCACTTTGTTTTCTCAAATATTTGTTTCTGTGAAAGAAACCACTTCACTATGCTTTCATTTAACTATGGCACACATACCAGTTTGTTTCCTCATATCCAACAACAGTAACAGCATTGCACATTCCCGTGCAAGTTCAGTCCTGTCACTTTTGTTGCAAAATCAATTTTGAGTGGAAGCATAATCGCAAATTCTACCAACTCACCCATATTTTTGGATTTTTTCTTTCCATTTTAATGAGAGATCCAGACTTACGTAAATGTTACATTGCAGAGACAATGATGGTAAAAAGCTCCATGAAGACTTGGAGGCAGCCAACAAGAAATTGACGGAGGCAGAGACCCTGGTGGCAGCACTTACAATGATGAAAACTGGGGTCATCCCAGAACAGTTTGCTGTTGCTCTGGGAACACCTGTTGTTGCTATGGATACAGGTAGTATCACCAACCTGATTGATACGCTGCTTGTATCTCAAAAGGAAAATAATACATAAATGAAATAAGATAATCAGGAAGGTGGCTTGAAGCGTAAAAAAAAAAATATGTTTCATGAGTCAATTTGCTGTGAAGAGCTTTAATTTGGACTGATCTAGATCTGTAAACATTCAAATTGTACTTGTTTTAACATGAATAGAGTGAAGCCTTTGTGTTTGAGATGTTCAGCTGCCTAATGTAGTATCCAAAAGACATGTCATATATGACAAAAGAGTATAAAGACTATCACCATGGCCATATATGATCGTAGGGTATAAAGACTTCTCACAATGGCCATATATAGCAGTAGAATGTAAGGCGTTCGTCACACAGGCTATGTAGGGCAATGGAAAGCAAGATACTCATCACGAACATTGTGATAAATGAATGTTACAGACTCATCACAAAGGCAATATGTTTATTGTAAGTATTAATAGCAGGAGACTAGGACAACAGAACTGATTATTGACCTAGACTCTTGTTCTTTGTTTTTGTTTTTTTTGTTTTGTTTTGTTTTTTTTTCAAATTGAAAATCATCTATTGCACAGGGGCCAGTACCGAAGAGATTGATAAACTTGAACAGAAAATCTCTGACCTTGAAGACAAAATCTCTGAGCTGGAGGAAAAGAACTCCTCATTGACGGAAACAAATGAGGTAAAAGTTACATGTCACAACTCCTGGACTGATATTTTATATTGAATGCATTTAATATATATATATATATATATATATATATATATATATATATATATATATATATATATGTAGGTAGGTATGTTGCTCAGTGAGTAGATATATAGATAGACAGACAGACAGATCAGTCAAAATTTATGGTCCTGTTGACCATGAGAGTAAAAGTGGTGGCCAGTCAGTAACTGTAAAATGGTTGAATGTAGACATTGCTCTCAAACTTTATTGTGATGAATGATCATGGCCAGTGAATGAATTGTATTGATTTTAGGGTCACCACGAGGTTAAAGGGTTTTTTTTTGTACAAGGGCAGGGGTCACACATATATATATATTACAAACATCTTATTAAGTTCTCAGCTTAATAAATGAATCATTGCTACAGAAGACATAGTAATTTTCAGTCTGGGGTCCATGTTGAGCAATGAAAGCAAAGCTTCTTCCCACTTTTCACAGACTTTTCCAATTGTACATGTAAATCAGTGTTCCATTTTAATAAATTTTTTGACGACACATGAAAATTGTATCATTCTACAGGACCAAATTTCTCAATTAACAGAAGATTTGTTCAAAGGTTGTCTTTCACTGTTTTTGCCCTTTACCACCAGGAGCAAGAGGAGAGGATCCAGGAATTGGAGTCTCAGCTGGCAGAAGCTCAAGTGGTTGGAGCAGGAGTGGGCGTGGCTACCGCAATGGCTGTCACAGCATCTGCAGATGTGGAGGTTTGTTCAATTCTTTATGTTCTTGTCTTTATTACAGCACCCAAAGAAAATGCAACAAGAGATAAAACTTAATGCGCTTTTAATTATCAGGTGTGGTGATTTATTGTTCTGGAAAACATTCAGATGTACTGATCATGTCACAGCTCCTTGTGGGGTGGAACATAATAATCACACAAGCCTAGCGTGTCCTCATGGTCATCTACACCACATTTACAATCGGCCGTTTCAAACTTGTCCATTTTTCACCACCAAAGTGTAGCATGAATCTTTGGCCTGAAAATTTGTCCAGTAAATGTTTTAACCTTTTCCTGCTTGGTACCAGAGAGAGTCAACAGGTTTCCTTGACATAGGTTTGTGCTTGGTGTCCAACCCATGCCAAGGAAAGCTGTTGACCTGGTTCATGTTAGTTTGATACGTCTCATGTACAATTGTCATTCAAATTGTTTCACTGTTGTTGAAATTTGTAAAAAAAAATTGAAGCAGTTGACATAAGAGTTTATCACAGAAATTTGAGAATCAGCTGCCATGGTAACAGAAATACACTCTGGTTGGCATGGTTACAGGGTCTTGGCGATCAGCTCACAGACCTACAGAAGCAAGTGGATAAAGCGGAAGCAGATCTGCGTGAGGAGAAGACATCACACGAAGGCACTCAAGAGGAGTTGGAGGCACTGAAGCGCCAGCTGGTGGCCATGCAGACAGAACTGGAGAACGAGAAGGGTGAATCTGAGGCCAAGATCGGTGGGGCTACAGCGAAACTTGAGGCTGAGCTCAAGAACACAGTTCTGGTGAGTCAGAGGAGGAATAAAAAAAAAAAAAAATAAATAAATAAAGATAAAAGAGGTGCTCCAATCTATGTCTTGATTGTTACAGCTAATCTTTTCTATTCTACAGCAGTAAAAAAAAGTACTTTGCATTAACCTTACCTTGCAAATGCTTCCAGGTACTCAAGTTTTAAGGAGCAGTCTCATCTGTACGTGTAGTTTGAATAATTTCCAGCGATCCTTACATGGAATGATTGCTACTCAGAATCACTATGTGACTGCCAGTTATAATTTCTGTTTACCCAAAGGCTCTGGAACAGACTAAGGCAAGGACAGAGGAACTGGAAAAGGCCCGTCTGGAGAATGTCCCTGTTGACACCAAGAAAGAAATTAATGACTTGAAGGCTAAATTGGTAGGTGTATGCCCAGTATGTTGTAGAAAACTTGAGATAATACTATACTAAAGAGAGCAGTCAGTGGTTTCTTGGATCCCAGACAAGCTTTTTTGAGGTTTGAATTAAAAAGTTGAACTTGGATATCTTCAGTACTTTGCAAAGACCCAAGTTTTTAGGCATAACAATGAATAAGCTTTGTACCCTTTGCACTTTTGGAATGACAACATTTTTGCATAAAGTGATGAATGACTCAGTGATAATCTCAGAAAACTGTGAGCTGAAACGAAAGACCTTGGTTCATATTGTGTGTTTTAACTTGAAATTACTAGTCTTATTTTCATATATTTCACTAATGGCATGAAACTTTGAACCCCACCCCCCCCCAAAAAAAAAAAGAAGAGAAAAGAAAAAGAAAAAATTGATACAGATTTAGTAAGAAAAGGGTCTGAAAGTGCAAATAAAAGGTTTAAATGAAATATATATGAAATCTATAAATTACAGTATTGTGTACACTTGGAAATAAATACATTTACAATATTTAATGGTTGTGCATATTTTACCATTCAGGCCAAGGCAGAAAAGGAACGTGATGAGTCTAAGACAACAGTAGTCACTGTCACAGCTCAGATGAAAGAAAGCCAGACAAAAGTGGACTCCCTGGATAAAACCAATAAAGCACAGAAGAAAGAGATCGCAGAATTACAGGTCAGATTATGTCCTGTCTGATTTGCTCATTTTGAATCGACTTGAATTGATATCTTTAATAAGGCAGCAGACAAACAAGTTATTGGATGATAACTTTCTACAGTGTCAAGAAATTGAGCAGGAAGTTACTCAACGGATACAAATCCTCAAGACCACATTTGCTCAGGTCTTTCTATATGAGCTGTTGCATGCTGCGTACGTTGGCTATCTCTTAGATCAATAAGCCACATGACATATTTAAAGTTGAAAGAATGAGAGACATCATACAAACACATAAGGTATTCAATATTTACATGTTCCATGAGGAAGATGAGCTAACTGTCAAGCAACCACCTTCACTTTCTTGAAATCTGGCATCATGTTCAATATGAACTGGCCGCGAGTAAAGTGTTACAAAGTTGCAGATGTTTTTTGCACATTATTTTGAATTTCATAATGTTACTTTATGGCGACTCTGTGTGGGTTGTTATAAAGTAAGTGGTGGATCCAGTGGGAATACCACTGGATCTACTAGTTCTGCATAAAGGAACCTTTTAGTCTCAGTGTCATGGGAAAATAGACAGACTTGTCTTGTCTTATGGTCAAATTTCCAGTTCTCTCGTCTATTTTTCCTTTACCCATCTTTACCAAGGGTTAGAAATTAATTTTTCTACCCACAATGCCTAGCTCAATTTTGTATGCCACACAGCATATTAATCACTACCCCACTTGGGATTTTTAATCCCAAATTCACTTGGGATAAATCAATCCAGAAAGGATTGCCTACCTAGGATTTCCCACTTACAAGAGTGATTACACTCTCATCACATTTTTTTATTCTGAAACACGTCGCCATCCTGCATGTGCCATCAGAAGCTCCAATATTTACGTCGACAAAAAGTTAATGGAACTCATGGAAAAGATCTCTCTCCATGTAAGTCTGTGACCTAACTCCCGTTACCAAGGACTCCTTATGCCAGGGGAATATAAACAATGGCAATGGCCGTTGGCGCGTAGCCCTTCTCGAGCTATAGATCATTTAAACAGTTCCTGATGAGCCCGGACATGGGTGACACGCGTCAAACTGCTTTGAACAAAAAATACTGAAAAAAATAATTATTCATAGAGGCCCAGAGCCACCAGGCACTTGTGTGGTTTGTTTATTTTATAATATAAAATAAGATTTAAATTTTGTTCATGTAAATGTTGAGGTATCAGGTGTTTGCAGTCTGTAAATAAGATGAGTATGTCATATACTGATTAAAAAAAATGTACAAATTCTGAAGCAATTTTCGATCATTTTGTTTCTCTGTAGGCTTATTACAGTGAGAAATTTGGGAGTAGGCATGGCTTTGGTTTCTTTGCAGGCCAAACTGAAGGAGCAGCGTGCAGAGAAAGACAAACAACTGAAGCAGCTACAGGGCCAGATGGACAAGAAAGAGAAACAGAGGGCTGCTGAGGAGAAAAAGAAGCTGACAGCTCTGGAGCAAAAGGTAGTGTACAGAGACATGTCATTGGCTTTGATTCTGAGGAACCTAAAGTGTAATGCAGATGTAGTGGTATGCAACTTTTACCCATTAAAAATTAGCAGCAAGCTTGTGATGTCATAGATGTCATTGGATCATTTTGTCATTAACAATGACGTGCCATTGGTCAAGTGCTTTGATTTTCTTGGTGCACTCTAGGAGCATGTGTGCAGGAATGCTGTGGATTCTTGTCTCCAGAGATTTCTGTTGAATTAAAAAAAAAAAATCATTGAAAGAAAGGCAAAGTCCTATATGTAGCTTTCAGAGTTCACATAAAAGGAATATCATGCTAGCATGGTCTTCAGGCATGATAGCATGTGTGAGGTAGAGATATACCTGACTGATAGCAACTGGTGCCAAAGGTTGCAGGTTCGAGTCCCGCTCGTTCCAAACATCAAAAATATAAAAAATGGTTCTGATTAGTATCAGATGTTGGTTAATGTTTTTTTTTCTTTCTGAGAGTGTAATGTTCATGACTGACTACCATTGACTAACACACAAAATGAAAATGTCATTGGATAAAAAACAGATAAATATTGCTCAAGATACGTGCACGGACACTTCTTGGCCAGTAATATTTGCCAGCCGCAGAAATATGTATGGTTAGTCAGGATCTCGAGAATGCTGGCACTGCATGCCAAAATGTGAAGACTGTAAAATCTATAATTTCCTAGTATAATTCAGGAAAAATCCAGTTGGGATGGGTCAGATCTGGATAACCACTCTCAACTGTACATTATATATTCCAAGCAGTTAATTTGCACACTCAGTAATAATATGCTTTTATTTTTCTTATTATAAAGGACAGCTGCAAGTGATCATAACCTTCTGTAATGAGTTTCATCAGAAGTTCAGAAGTGAAACCTAAGTCAGTTTTTGCCACTGTCTTTGCCTGATTTTTGATATAGATTTTCCTATTTATAAATACCTAGGTTTTTAAACCCCACCAAATAATCCACCTTTTCTTTTTTCTCGTCTTTCCTTTAAATATAAGAATTTTGCCATATTTAAGCCTTTCCTGGACAAGGTTAATTGCAAGTGCCATGTGGAAACAGAAGAGTGAAACTGCTTTCCACCCAGAAATATTAGTTACTTGGATTGTACTGTTACCAGATCAAGGAGCTTCAGCAACAGAAGGGCGGGGCACCAGTGGCTGTAGCAGCGGCTGGCAGACCCGGCACCAGGGCAGGGGTAAGTAGCCTTTTGTCTTCTTTTGTTCATAATTAATAGAAAATATGTCCATAAATAATCAACACACGAGTCAAACTAGGAAGTGCAATATACTTCTTTTAGCATTATAATTACATTTATAAAGTGATTCTTGTAGATGATGATGGATCTTTTGGTCTGTGGAAGTTCTTTTGCCCTTGATTTTATCAAAAAGTGTGAGTTTCCTCCCGTCATAAAATATAGATGTGAGATGGACTACTTTGTGAAAACCATCACAATAGGGAGCACAGGACTACAAACCTGCAGCTGGCTGTATTGACTTAGCTTACCACTAGTGTATCCAGAGGGTTTCCTGGTTTCTTGACACCCCCCCCCCCCCCCCAGCCCATGTCTCATGCTAGTCAGTCATGGAGGCCTATTACTCTGAGATTCTGTTTAAGCCAACACAGGATAAGATTGACTTCAGTCCTGTTTTTTTTTGTTCAAAATAACCTTGGACTTTACCTGACTGTTGGTTGCAAAAAATACTGAATAGGGGCATTTTTAGGCATCAAAATACAACATTTAAGGTGTCTAATTTTCAAATCTCCTCGGGATGCATGCACCTGGACCCCCCCCCCCCCCCCAGCAAAGCTTCATGGCCTTCAGCTACACACATATTCCATTTCATTTAAATTGGAAACCCCCTTGAGTCAAATCCTGGATACGCCTTTATTTACTGACTTAACCCTATCCTTCATAAATTGAAAGTGTTAATTTGGGGCATTTTATCTTTTTAGGTCTCATCTGCAATTCTCAGTCAAATTGGTTTTCATTTGATGTTTAAATTTATCAAAAATGTAGAAGCAGATGATATTTGACCTCTACAGTTTTGACCTGTTTAAGGGGGAAAGAACGCATTAATCCTTTCTAATTGTGGCAAAGGCCTTTGTCATTCATTTTTAAATTGCTTGGCAAGCTTTAGACTGCACGTCCTAATACTTTAATAAACACTGTTTGTGTAAATATGTAGAAGTACAATAATCACCTTAAAAATGTGTGAAAATATGACAATATCTGGGGGGGGGCCTTATGGCATGAGTGTACTTCTATTTGTTTAATTCTGCAGGATGGCAAGGCAGAGGCAGCATTGAAGGAGAAACTACAGGAGGCTAACAGAGAGAACAGGGAGATGAAAGAACGTCTGAAGCAGATGCAGCAGGAGCTAAAGGCAGCCTCTGCCAGTGCTGGACCGTCACTTGAAGAGGCTAGTTTCATTTTATTAACGTGACTGAAAAACAAAACAAAAATGTACAATACATATTTTCGTTATCAGTTGCCACAGGAATCGCCTTTATTTAGAACCACCATGATATTGCAAATGCCTTGATAAGTGTATTTTGTTGTTGTTGTTGTTGTTTTTTTTTTTAATGTATTGCTTACCAAGTCACACTGCAGCTGCTGCCTAGCAAGTGATGTTACAACTGCTGCAAGGTCATCTGCAATGTTATTCTCAGAAAACACAGATGTTAGACTGGGCATGTTCGCACTTCAGTCAAAGCTCATTCTAAGAGGAATTTCGATATGTCGTCCTTAAATTTAAGAGCAGTTTCTATACATGTAGTAGCATTATCTGCAGACAACTCTAACTTCATATTAGTATGAATTAGCCACTCACAGTGTATAAATTGTTTAAACCAATTTTGCATTCTGAAGGTACATTATCATTGAGGAGTTCAACAGCATAGTAGACAGATATCCTTATACAGTATCTTGGCTTTTGTGCACTTGCGCTTGTGCCGAACATTCTACATGTAGGTGGTTATTATGTACTTATACTGTATGTGTAGATAAAACAGAATGATTAATGTGCTTTGTATAGAAACAACAGCAGAAGAAACAAGAGAAGATTCTCAAAGAACTGGAAAAGAAATATGAAAATGAAAAGAAGAAAGCAGAAAAGAATGAAGAAAACTTGAAGAAGAGAGATGAAGAGTTGAAGGAATCACAAAAGGTGAGCACATGTGTCGTGATTTTATGGTTCACCAGCATGACCTAAACATATTTCAATCGTGGCATTTATTTGGAACAAGTATGTTTGCACACTTTTTTGGGGGGGTTTAATTTTGTTCTGTAAATACTTTGAATGGAAATAGGATTTGATACGTGGTCATATCCTGCACGTTACAATGAGAGGTATTAATATTGGGTGGGATCTGGTGCTGCCACCTAGGCTGCATCAAAGAACTTGACAGAAAGGAGGGCAGATTCAAGTACCAAGCAGATAAGCTTCTATGATAAAAGTAACAACTTGAGAAAAGAAAAAGCATAAGTAAAGTATTCACTAAGTTTTAAAACATACAAGATGCTGAGCATATTCAGAAGAAAGTGTTATTTCTGCTTGGTAATGTAACACAACTGGTACTATGCCTTCATCATAGCGAAGGCATAGTTCTATTGCCTGGCAACTGAGGGGACCGGAATAGCTCTGCAGTTGATATACATGTAGTTAAATATGAATGCCTCCTGTACCAAGAACTTCTCAATTTCTACCTCCATGGGAAATTTTACTTAAAACAGACCTGCAGAATTTTTGTCCATCAACCATTGTTTTCTATGGCAAAATATGTGGGAATTTATAGGAGGCAAAAGAAAAAGATGAAGAGCTGAAGAAGCTTAAGATGGAGCTGTCATCCCTGGGGGTGGCTGCCAAAGAGGGTTTGGAGGCAGCTGCAAAGGTCAAAGCCCTGGAGAAAGATGTTAAGAAACTGTCTGAAGAAAACAAGACACTGGCTGAGAACTTTAACAGTGAGAGGGTGAGTCGCCTCATTCCGGTTGCTTATGTCCCTTCAAAGTGTGTCATTTTGGGTACATGTAATTTTTTAGGAGTATTTGTGTAAAATTTGTTGTTTTGCTATGCATGGAAGCTGAAAGGTGACCTCAGGAGACATAGAGATGATCATGGTATAAGCTGGGTCCTGAGATCATAAATGTGAGACCCTGTGATTATACAATAAGACTCTGGAGAAACATCATGAGGAAGATTCTGTGATCATAGTATAAACATCACAAAAGATTTATCTACTTATGTGATGAATGATCGTGTAATCATGGTACAAATGTAACTCCTTACTCATGTTGCATGTCAGATTCTGTAATCAAGATACAAGCAGTATCCTACGATCATGGTACTAGTAAGATTCTGTAATCAAGATACAAGTGGTGTCCTATGATCGTGGTACTAACATACCTGTCAACATTCCACACCTCAAAATAGGGAGGATTTTGTAAGTTTGAAAAATCTATGGGGGAGATTTGTATTTTAACAAAGAATATAATAGAAAATACTGAATTTTCATGGGGGAGATTCTGCCAAATTTGCAAATTTTGCACGTAAATAAAAAAAAACTTGGATGAAAAAGTGGTAGACTCCCACCTTATGGGGGAGACTTGACAGGTATCCTTGATTACAGAATCTTACTAGTAACTAGTAAGATTCTGTAATCAAGGTACAAGTGGTATCCTTTGATCATGGTACTAGTAAGATGCTGTGATCGTGGTACAAGTAAAGATCCTGCTACTATAATCACAGTATATTATATTACGTTAAAGTATCCTATGAGTAGGACACCAAGAAAATCTTGTGATCATTGTATAAGCAAGATTCAGTGATGCATAAAATCTTGTAATCAGTACTTGTGTAATGTTCTACATGTACTGTAGTATATGATTCATTGTGATGCTTTTGTAGAATCTGTGCCATTGGTGATTTAACACATCAAATGTTGTGTGTTTTAGTAAGGAGACAAACACAAGAAAGCCAAAACTAGAAACACCTCAGATTTTTCAAATTGCTTTTCTTTTGCAGGTGCTTCGTAAGAAGTATTACAATATGGTGGAAGACATGAAAGGCAAGATCCGTGTGTACTGTCGTGCAAGGCCCCTCAGCAGCTCAGAGAAAGAGAGGGTAAGTTTTGTGACAGGAAGGGGACCAGAGACATCTTCCCACAAGAAGTCTTGGCAACTTTTCTCACATCAACCTTTTCCCCTTAAACTGGCCAAAACTGGCTGCTGGTCAAATGCCATCTGTTTCAGTGCTTTCAACTAATTTCAATAGTAATGAAAAACAATTTGAGTGAGAATTGTAAATAAGACCTGTCCAGATCACATGCTCCAGGTCAACAACTTTCCTTGGCATGGGTCGGGCACTCAGTGCCCAACCTATGTCAAGGCAAGCTGATGACTCAGTCCTAATTCAAGGGGGGTAGGGTTAATTCTTAACAAGTTTACGTCACCAGTACCTGCGTAGGCTTGGCAAGGTGCCTACGACAGAAGAAGGGAAATCTTGACCTTTTCAGAGTTTGCCCATCCAATTTTCACAATGGGATTAACTGATCAATTAACTGGAAAAAAAAAAAAAACAACAAAAAAAACAAATGCACTGTGTATTCAGTGGTCTCTCAATACACAAACACTCCCCAGTGTGAATCTGTTTTAATCTCCCTGGTGTATATTTGAATCTGTTGTGGAAATTTTGATCAAATAGTATAGCAAATTTCCCAGAAATCTAGATTTGATTTTTAGAATTTAAACAGAGGAAGAAAAGTGTCAAAATTGTAGTTGTATTGAAAACAGAGGGATTTTCACACAGCTTTTCTCAGTGGTGATTTTTTCCTCTGTTGGTAGACATGAAATTTTAAGTGTGTAGAGTAAAATATGAAGTGAGTACGCATGGACTGAATGTGCTTTGAGTGTTTTGAATTACAGAGCAATGGCACCACTTCTCATTATCTTGACCATATGGACCAATGGTCACACTTTCAATTATCTTGACCATTTGAAACAGTGACATCTCCTGTCATAATTTCGAGTTTATGGAACAATGACATCACTTTTCATAATCTTGACTTATAATTAATTACACCACATATTTTGAACATGATTGACAAGATTAATTTGTTGTGTGTGGCACAACAATGTGAACTTGATCAGAAAATTATGTATTAATGTTGGAACATGTTTAACATGAACAGCCACAGATATGCATAAATGTAACTTTTTATGTTGTTTGAAGGGTAAAGTGACACTTTTGTTTGTTTTTTCTTTTCCCTTTTTTTTCTTTTGAGAGAGAGAGAAGCACAGTTTAACTTTAAAAACATATGCAGCATATAAACTAATTATAATCACAATAACGTTGGGGACAAACTGTCATTTGGTTTATGTTTTTCCAGTCAAGTCATCTTCATTATACATGTAAATGTATCCTATTTTTCTTTCCAGGGCAACTTCTCTGTGGTGAAGTCCCCTGATGAGTATACCATCACCGTGGACTCCCAGAGAGGAACCAAGGAGTTCCAGTTTGACAGCATCTTCATGCCTGAACACTCTCAGGAGAAGGTGTTCGAGGATACCAATGTGAGACATTGCACCCATTCCAGACTATTCCTTCATTGTCACATATTACTTCATTTTTGCTGTGCTAATCACAACGAAAATGGTGCTCAAACTGCACTGGATTATAACATGGGTGCTAGATTCATGTTTCTCATAAAAAGACCTTTCATTCAAGTAGCGGCATGCCTGAAGTAACTGTGAATATAATAGTCTGGGTCAATAGCTCTCCTTGGCACACTTTGGGTGCAATGCACCCAAAGTGTACCAAACAAAAAGGTTGATTCAGTCCAAAATGCACCAGAGCACCAATCCAAAGTAGATGCCCATCAAGTTTGAATAGGGTCTAGCTGACGGGTTTGAAGAAGTAGTGAAAAAAAGGAAATATGAATGGATGATGATAACAAGCGTTTATGACAGATGACTGACCATCCTACTGCCTCAGCTGACTGACATATCAACTTTGGTACAAATTTAAAATTTTAAATTTACATCTTCATTTTCTGCATTTTGAACCATTTTAGGCACCATTAGAGACATTTTCAGTCAAAGAAAATAATCACTCAACTGCTCTAGCGGCTAACAAAAGTAAGCCATACATATATGTATTTATGAACATCACCTTTATTATATGAGCAAATTTAATTTTACAAAAAGCAAGAGACATTTTATACAAAAGCAGGAGAGTAGGAGACTTTGTAAAAAAGTAAGAAAAAGCAGATCTCCTGCCGAGGCGGGAGACTTGTAGGCTCTGCCATATCCCTCTTTTGACAGACCACCCCTACCCCTAGGGGTATCCAAGAAGTGATTTCATAAAGCAGGGGGTCTCCCAGAGGTTTGACTTTTGCAGCATCTGCCCAACAACTAACCATTACTTTGAATTCCCATCAATAATTTAGTTTCAGACGTAATTGATGTACATGTACATTTATTGGACTGCTTTCTATCTTGCAGTCATGTGAACTCATTTATTGCTATTTAAACATATTTTGGCTTGACAAAATATTTTACCAAACTTGTACAAATAGCTGGGTGTTACTTGTCTGAAATGGGTAATTTCTGGATGGATAAGTGGTCTTTGGGGTCATTTTGGGTTTTCAGTGGTCAGGTTCTGCAGGTGGTCTTCCAAAAAGGGGATCTTTCAAAAGAGGGACTATTGTATTGAAAAAAAAAAAAAGCTGTGGCACAGTATTCATATTTCAGTGAAGGCTTTTCTCATGCTTTCAGAACCTGATCCAGTCAGCTGTGGATGGCTACAATGTATGTATATTTGCCTATGGTCAGACCGGATCTGGTAAGACCTACACCATCATTGGTGACACTGAGCAGAAGACCCCAGGTATTGCCCCGCGTGCTTTCAACCGCATCTTTGAGCTGCTGAATGAAAACAAGTGAGTATTGGAAAGATCTATCAAGGAAAGTCACAGATTACATTAATGTATAGAGTAAACCTGCCTTTTGTGACCAGAACTGTGGTCTGCAGTGACAGAACAAATCCTTTGTAACCAATATTAAAATTACAATGACAATTAAATGTTGGACAATGAAGAAACATGACTATGAATCAGTTCAGTTAGTAGTCATGAGAACAATCTCACTTATCTGAATTATTATAATGATCGCCCACCTTTCCCTCAGATTGCCCATGCAGAGGCCTCCCGTATAAACATGCATAGTCTAAATTTGGGAGTTCAAGAGGAGATGAATGGCCCAGGTCAACAGCTTTCTGTGGCACACTTTAGATGTAAAGGATGCTGAGGAAAGCTATTGAATCAGTTTAGAAATGAGCATTTTACTCTTTCAGTGACTACTGCCACTAAAGGTGAACTACTCGATTACAACCAGGATGCTAGATTCGTATTTCTGGTGAAAAGACCTCTCATTGGTTTGATTTAAACATATTTTATTCTGAAGAAAGCAATTAGGAAGGAAGGCAGAGCCCTATACAAATCTGTCTGGCAAAAATGACCTCTCATTCAAGTACCAGCGTATCTATAGTTCCAGAGAATATAATAGTTGATCAACAGTTTTCCTCGGTGTGCTCTGGGTGCATTGTGCCCAAACCATGTCAAGGAAATCTATCCAAAACTTGGCACTGAAAGAGTTAAGGGTTAATCATGAAAATTTAGTTCTTCACAAACAAAAACATGATTAAGTAACAACTGAAATTGTATGCAGGGTAACAAAGAAACAGTGACTTAATTGATATTAAACATTGTTTGAAATTTTGAGTTACGTGGTAACAAAATTGAAACTAAGCTTTCAGTCTAGAATGTGCATGTGCATATATGTGCACAAGGGAGCAACGCAATTGTTACCCCTCATTATAAATATGGTAATATTTTCAAATCCCTGCCAGTGCCTGAGGAGACCTATCCAAGGTCTAAACACTTCGCACATTTAATTTGCTGTTACTGCCTTGGCTATTTGCTTTGTCATATTTTTGCTAGTTGATATTAAAGGCAGACAGTTTCACATATTACATATCTGTGTGGGACAGTAAGAACTGTGTACCTCAGGGATGGACTGTCAATCCTCACCTGTGCTTTGGCTTGATAGCCAATCTCGAAATTAGCTACGGGCAACTGGAAAAACAGTTGCTTGCACCTTTAGCCAATCACAATGCTGGTTTTTGACCTGATGTATAATGTATATGTACATGTGGACTGTTCTCTTTTCATTTATGTCACACATGTTTTTGGGAACAAAGTTGCCGTACATTTATTGATAAAGCTGCTAACTGATGGCATGTTATTCTTGATGACAAAAAAAAAAAACAAACAAACAAACAACATTTGATACATCATATGTTTCCTAAAAAGTTTAACCCTGTCCCACTGAAATCACCCTCAATAGAAAAAAATGTTTCATGAGAACTGTAGATTGGGCCTATTATGATATTTAGTGTGTTCCAGGTCAACAGCTTTCCTTGAAGTTAATGTACATTTGACACAATATGCCCAACCTGCCCCAAGGAAAGCTGTTGACTTTGATTCTAGCCAGGAAAGGATTAACAAAGAAAGTTGTGTGCTGGGTACATCAGTGTTCTCCCAGGCTTAATTTGTGATAAAAAAAAAAGGACCAATCAGAGGCATGGGGAATCTGCCACCATGTTTGGAATTTAAGAAAAGATGGTTTTGAAGCTGGCCAATGATACTAAACAAACAGTGATACTGTCTTAAAAGTGATTAAGAATCAACAGATGGATATGTCAAATATTTATGTCTCTGCCACAACTTTCTTTTCCAGGCTGGAAAGTATAGGATTGAATGCATAGCCCTCATTTCTATGTGGAATTCGGAGGGCATGTTATATGTTAACATTTTGTGCACAGTCTCTGAAGACAGGCGATACAGCAAACTGTATGGCTTCACTGGTAAAAGGACTAGTACTTAATCGTGTACCACAGTCTTGCAAACTTCATGACAAGTGATAAGTTAACCCTTTGTAGACTGATGACAAGCTATTAACCCTTGAGTGATTAACTGATAATAGTAACTCATTATGGAATGGCTGTTGATGTTGATTGTTGGCTAGATACAAATGTATGTATAATCTAGCTCCTTTATGAATGGACTGATCATGATGGCACAGTTAATGTTAACTCTTTGCACAGACTTAATGCAGGTAATACATTGACACATTGATGCCTGTGGAGGAATACATAGCAGTTAACATAATCAACATTATGTTCTACTCTATCTGATTGCATGTATTTCTAGGTACAGTGTGCAGTACTTTTTGCATGATTTCTTTCATGATGGAAAACTTTGCAAGACTATCATGGTCCTCATATTGAATCTGTTTGGGCATAAGCATGTTAACGTCAACATGTTTGAGTGCTGCATCTAACTACATTTTCATGCACACAGGGGCAAGTTTAATTTCACAGTATCCGTGTATATGATGGAATTGTACAATGACCAACTTCTGGATCTCTTCGCTCCTGCAGGCTCAGGCAGTGAGGTGAGTGTCTCTGAATATACTAAACAGTGTTCACAGAATTTTATCACTTGACAATAACGATAACTTTTGTCTTACACAGGAAAAAGTTCTCGTATGACGTCACAGTCTATATGCTGGAGTTGTATAATGACAAGCTCCTGGATTTGTTCGCAAAGCCAGGAACCTCGTCTGATGTGAGTATTTTTGTCCATGTCTGGGGACCAGCATGGATCGTAGCTGTAGCCTGCTGAGCCTGCCTCACTGTAGTCTGGTAGTTGTCTCCATTCCTGGTTGCCTGCAAAGCAATCTTCTGCTGGGCAGACAACGTTCCTGCTTCTTCACCTGGATTACACTTGCACATGAAATGAAGTGATTTCGTTGGTCATTTGATCAAGCCAATCAAATTTTGAGGTTTTTTATGATATGCAAATAGGAGGCAGTATATTACGAATGTGCACATAGAAGTGTGATAATTTATTTAATCCTCCAGATTCCCTTTTGTTATATTGTTACAGGCATAAGTCATTCTATTTTCGTATAAGAATTAAGCATCTTTCATGGTGCGATGAGGTGCATCAAAATACTGGGGTCAGGAGTATAAATATTACTACAAAGGTTAAATGCAGCCCATGTGACCTGGGAAATGTGGCAATCTACACTTAAACTTACAACCATTTTCACCATAAATTCCTCTGTGAAAAAGAAAGAAAGGCACAAGTTGGCCATCTCAATGGTAAAAAGGAAGTTTATGTATTGAGAGGCTGTTTCTGAAATAATGTGACAAGACAGGTAATGCAGCTGGAGTGTTCTAGGTGTAAGGTGGATGTAATAAGTAAGAGAACATGGCGTCCTCTCAGTTCCACTGTCCTATCATGGTGCCATGTTTGGAATATTTCCGTGTGCTGTCTGTACACAAAATTAAAAGGCAGCAGTATTCCTATTACTGCAATATTGAAAAAATATACCAATAGTAAAAATTATACATTATAATGACAGGATCAAGGGTGTTATTGATAGTTTTTGACCACTTAGCACCCAATCCATGTCAGAAAAAATTCCTGACCAGCTGATAAATTGACTCCACACATTGAAAAAATAAAAGCATTGAAGCAGGCTTTGCAGTACATTTGATACATGGATGCACATGGCT
Source organism: Hermodice carunculata (assembly GCA_964020975.1). NCBI lineage: Eukaryota > Metazoa > Annelida > Polychaeta > Eunicida > Amphinomidae > Hermodice > Hermodice carunculata. The sequence continues at coordinate 51,207,241 of OZ026617.1, forward strand.
GGTTTGTATTGTAGGGTTGGGTGACCGTGGTCACATGATTTGTACAGTCACAAGGAATGCGATTAAGTGATTGGTTTTGTCATGCAATCCTATACAAAATGAATATACAAAATTGATTATCGCATGAAATGGAATGATTTATGTGTACATGTACTTGATTTGTCTGTGATTTCATTGGTTGTGCAATGTCAATAGATTACGGTGAATGAAATGATTTACTTGATCCATTGATTTACCTGTGACCACTTAGATTGTACATATCTTATATATTCACTGGAGTTGATTTGCCATCAACTACATACCTTGTACATGTGTCTGGTATTCCTGGGAATTGGGTGGTTTGTCTGTGACCACACACATTGTAAATGTTTCAAATATTCATTGGAATTGAATTATTTGCCTGTGACCACACTGATCATGCAAAGTATGTTGATTATTCACCAAAATCAAAATATTGGATTGATTTCCTTGTGCCTACTTTGATTATAAAGACCGAAAGCCATGACCTTTGTAGAAATATATGACAATAAAAAAAATAGGTGCTGGCCTACCTGCGTGGGTTTACACGTACCAAAGTGTATTACCTTGTAAAATATCCAGGAAAGAATCTTTTTAACTTGGTTCTAAACATTTGAGAAAGGGGACAAAGTGTTGATTTCTTGCATACTGTAGATGAGGAATTCAACCTGTTTGATGGGAATATTAACTTTCATGTGCAAAAATGTGCAAGTTTTTTGTCAGCAGTAATCAGAGCATTTCCTTGTAAAGTTGTGTACTGGTAAAGCTGTCCTGTTCTAGTTCCTTGCCTTGTTAACAATCCTTTTGATTGTCCTTATGCTAGCCTCTTCAAGCTTGGAAGCAAGTAGGTAGATTTCCTGGGCAAATTCAGTCCTTTTAAAGACAAATTTGCATTTGTCTTGTACATTTCAGGCTTCTAACAAATAGTTTCAGGCAAAGTAGGGATCTTTTAGTACTAAAATTGGTACATGGAGGTGTATCTATCTGTAACAAGACTGCTATTTCATCTGATTTAATGTACATACCAATCAGACTCTGTAGTCCATGCTTTGGTATTATTGTACAGTGACACAGTTGAGAATTTCAGTGGTATTATAAATAAGCAACAGTTTTGATTTCTAAAATGGTTTTAAATTTCAAGACGTTAAAAATTTGGTTTCCCTTTTCTTAAAATGGTTTCAAATATTATTTGTAGAAATTTTGTTTTAAGTAACTACGGTACCTCGTATATGCATCGTAGATTCCATGGAAATATCCAGTGCACCTAAAAGTAAACATGATAGGAACAAACTTCAAAAAGTCAAACTTTTTTTAGCCCAGTTTTATACTTTCTGAAGAAGTGTCCAGACTTCCCGGAATTTCCATGGAAATCCTCAAATGTCTCGGGAGTTTTTTGTTGGTCAAACCAGTCACATTGAAATACAATACAATTTTAATGTCTGTAATTGGAAATTTGTCTATGTTGTGAGTATTGGTAGAAAGTTGTGCATGTATATATACACGCCCTTTAACTGTTTACATTTTTTATGTCAGGATAAGTTGGATATCAAGAAGGACAAGAAAGGTTTAGTGTTTGTCCAGGGGTCAGAGGTCAAGAAGGCCTCTAATGCCAAGGAGCTATTTGCACTATTTGAAGAAGGCTCCAAGAACAGACACACAGCATCAACCAGTAAGTTTTGTCCGGAATCTGAATTTTGTTTGTAAATATTGCAGGTGCTGTTACTAGTGACACCTAGTGGTGGCATGTAGAACTTTATTTCCCTTTCACTCCTCCTCCTCCTCCTCCCCCAGCCCCCACCAAGTGGCCAGATCTCAACTACTCGCCAGAAGATCTATATATATATAATATAGACCCATTTGTTTTGCATAGATCCTGACAGAAGTCCAGTGATCACTTATCAGGTCATTCTTCATAGCACAGATACAGGCATAGATATCCAATCCTTTCGTGTGATGGAGGAAATGGAAGCCTGTGACAAAACCAGTCAGAGTGGTAGGGACTCTCAGCACTTGCTTCCCAGCCTGAGAATCAAACCTCAGTCTGTGTTATGGGGGAAGGATTGATGCTGCCTTGTGGTACTGAGTGAAATCCTGTATGAATTGTGCTCCAGTACACATAGCTTTATTTGACATGGAAGGAAAAGTTGAGCACATTCTTGCATTTCTTGTTACTGATTAGTCCTTGTGATATATTTTTAACTCTTTTCCCCTTGAAATAAGACCGAGTCAACAGCTTGCCTTGGTGCTAAACACCCCCAATCTATCCCAAAGAAAACTGATGGCCATTTGTATGTTATCATCATACATGTAGATGTACAGTTCTCATTCAAATTGTTTTTCTGCTGAAATTATTGTCAAAAAAGCAATGAAACAGACAAGGTGATCACCAGCTGGTTTACAGGGCACACAGTTAATTGAAGAAATCTTAAATTATGCACTTAACTAATTGATTAGAGTACAGCTAAGCTTGACAGAGCGGGATGTACATCAGTCAGGGATAGAAGGCCAAGTGCTCCCTGCCTTCCTTATGGCCCTACTGCCCTATGACATACTCATATCAATGTCTTGATATCTGTTTGTGATATAGCTTGTACTACATTAAGCTCATTAAAACTGAACTGAAAAAAAAAAATCATCTAGACACCGGTAAAGTGTCATAAAAAAAGCTTTCTTTGACTGGCAATTAACGGCTGGACAACAGACACAAATATTTTGGGAAACCTGAAGCTGCTGTGACACATCTGAGCTGACACCAAGCTGCAGTTTTCAGACGTAATTTAATGAAAAGCTAAAATGAGGCAAGGTAGATGCAAGTTTCTACCAATGTATTTCTTGTCATGTGATGCAACCATTATTCCACAATATAAATAAATACAGTGCGTCACTGTAATCTACTTGGAAACTACAAAGTACATGTAACTACATGTATATGACTATGTTTCAGCAAGTTGACATTGTTTTTGCAGAGAATCAGAATCTTTATTAACCAATTAAGCCCCTAGGGGCCGACAGTTACATAAAAATTACGAAAGACAGAGGTGCCCTCTGTCGGCACCTACAAAGACTACAAATATTACAATCACACACAAATATTACAAGCATCCTCTATTGACAAAAACCACACAGGCTATCATTAAAATAAACATTAAAATGTGTGAAAGGGGTAATCTCATGCCAGCAATAGTAGGTGATACTCTAGCATCAAGACATTGTTTCACAAACAACCCAAACTTAGTCAACATAGTATCAGAGGCATTGAAAACATAAAGCATTTGTTGTTCCTTTGTTGCAGAGATGAACGCAGAAAGCTCCAGGTCACATTTGGTCGTAGGAATAATTATCGAAACCACAAATAAAACATCTGGTGCGGTCATGAAAGGCAAAGTAAGTATAGACAGCTGTCAAAAGAAGATCAGATACTGTTGCAACAAATATGATGAGAATTTAGTTTGTGCCTTTTTAATCATGCCAGGGTAATGATAAGCTAAGAATTCCATTTTCACAAGTGAAGCAGCAGAACAAAATCAATGAAGCACAAGTCTCAAGTTTTGATTTCTTTCGTTTTTTCTTTAGTTTGGAATTTGGTGTTGATGGGCTTCATGAGCACATACAACATGAAGACCTTAATGCAGTGTACAGTGTGCATCAAGTGAGATTAAAATGCAAACAGGTGGCCATACTGTAGATGAGATGATTTTCATCCTTTCATGTGACCATTAGTGATTTAAAATGGAGTCTTTATAAACCATCATGCATGTTTTTACTGTTTCCTAGGCAAATCTGATAACTTACTGTTTTAATAGCTTATATCTCACCATTGTCTTTGGTAGTGCTAACTTTTCTAGCCGTGGCATATTCAGTGCAGCATATTTCTAGAGCTACATGTGCATACAATATGGTGCACAGATAGACAAACCAGTACTGATACCAGAACGGTCCTGTTTTCAGCTGAGTCTGGTAGATTTGGCTGGAAGTGAGCGTGCTGCCAAGACAGGGGCCACTGCAGAACAGCTCAAGGTTTGTGTGACTTTTAGCGAATTCCATGCCAATCTCAGGTTCTTTATTATATATAAAAAGCCAGACTGCAGAGGAAAATTTCATAGTCTACATTTCTTCTTGTAATTTAAAACACAACCTTAACTTTGCACAAGCTTGATCTTTTAGCTCAGCTGATTTGTCAGTCAGCTGAACGTATAGTAGGATGGTCAGTCATTTGTTTTCTCTTGTCAGTCATCATCATCCCTTCACATGTCACATTTTCAACATCTCTAAAACCATTGGCTAGATCATCTTCAGATTTAAGTGTGGACCTAACTTGGGTTGGTCTTTACCAAGTGTGTTCAAATGATCATGCTCCACAGAGTGGTTTTTAGATTTTTTAAAATCACATTTTAGCTTTGCTGACTTACCAGTCAGCAGAGCTTATGAAATCCATTTGTATCCATTGTCTGCTCGTCAATCTGTCCATTGGACTTTTTACATTTTTGGCTTTTTCTAAAAATACTGGTACAGGGAATGTTTTAATTTTGCACATGAATGTTCCCCAGGTAGCCTGCTACCAAGTTTGAGAAGGAGGTGATGCAATAATTTTTTTAATCATTTTTTTATGAATTTTTCAACTTATTCACAGGGGGAAAAAATGGAAATTTCTTTTTCACAAAAACTATTGACCAATAGGCAGGGACAAGAACAGAAGGTTCAAGAACTGCCTAAAAGAGGGCACTGCAGTCAGTGGAATCTAGGGTTGTGTATTCCCATTGCTTTACATTGTAATTTGCAACTTAACTTGAAAACTACCGCACATAAAAAACACTAAATTTCAGACAGTAAATCTAAATGCATAACTAATTTCCTCACAAAAAATCATATAACCACAGCTACAAAAGTGACTAGTTTATTTAAGGTTGTTTAAACATACAAACTAATGGAAATACACAGCTCTATCGCTCCATATGTTTATGTATTCAGTTGTGTATTGGGACAAATACACACCTTAGAGCTAATTCTGACCTTTCCTATTGCTTTGGCATTGTGCACAGGGTCACCTGGGGTCATGTAGCTCACATTTGAGCCACTATGTGGTGCTGTAAGTTTTTCCTACTTTTTGATGAATTTTTGTGTGTAATGGCTATTTTTGTCTTCTCCAGAACAGCTAAAAAAATTGCCTGAAATTATCAGAGTAGAATCTAACTAAAGGTGATGAAAATTTGCAAACATGATGGGGATATATTAATATTATCAATTTTTAACAAAGGTATGGGATATTGAACTTTGGGACCATGTGTCAGTAAGTGCAGTACTGCACATGCTTCTGGCAATACAGTGCATACATTGCTATATGATTAAAAAGGAAAGAAATGCTTTAATTTTACACCCAGATGAGCCTCTGACAGCTTTGTGAAGGCGATGGATGATGCAATAATTTTTCTATTTTTTGTGAATTTTAAGAATTTATTAAAATTTTGTTATTATTTTGACCTCAACTGACTTGTCAGTCAGCTGAGGTTATGTGGTTTATGAGGCATCTGTTGTCCAAGATTCACGTTTTGGAGTTCTCCAAACTGTCAGCCAGATTTACTTCAAACTTGTTGGGAATATACCTCGGATGCGTCTCTACCAAGTTTGTTCAAATGGTCATGTTGTTTTTATTTTTAATGAAATTTTTTGTTCACTTTTGCCCAAATCTTTAGAAATCTCTGAAACTGCCAAGCCAATTGCTTCAAAATTGCATAGGGACACTTTTGAGGATCCCCAGACCTTCATTTGTTCAACAGGGGAGCTGTATTTTTTTCTTTTTCTTTTTTTTTTTTTTAACGAATTTTTGTGTTAAGGCGATTTTTTACTTCTCCAAAACCGTCACTCAGATTGTTTTGAAACTTGGTGGAAATGTATGCAGGAGGGTTAACAAAGGTGTTCACTAGGTGGTCATACTCTAGATCCCTAACTTTTAACATTTTTTTTTACCATTTGGGTACCTGTCTGTTAATGAGTGCATTCCTATTGATTAGTATGTAAGTATAAGGAGATTGCAATAGAAATTTGCTTTTTCACTTAAAGTTTCTTCTCTAAAACCATCAATCAGATTCACTTCAAACTTGGTTGGTCTCTACCATATTTGTTCAAATGGTCATGCTCCATTCATTTTTGGATTTTCTAATGATTTTTTTTTCTTTTTGTGGCAAAATCTTTAAAAAATCTTTTCTGAAACCACCAAGCCAATAACTTTGAAATTGCATAGGGACACTTCTGGGGACCCCTAAACCTTAATTTGTCCAACAGGTGGCACTGCATTTTTTTTTTTTTCTATTTTTGTAAGGTAATTCAGGGATGGGAATTGTCAGCTGTTCAGCTGATTTTCAGAGGGTTTTTTGTGTTAACATATTGGTGCTTTTTTGTTAGGCACTTAAACTTCAGTGTTTTCTGGGTGATTTCAAAGTTTTCTGCAAAGAAGCATTCTCATTCCTGCATTTTTTGTGTGTTTTCACTTTTTGAAACTTTTTCTCCCAAAAAGTAAGTTGGATCATCTTCAGACTTCTTGGAAATGTGTGTGGACTTGATCTGCACCAAATTTGTTCACCACATGGTGGTGCTGTCATTATTTTGATTTTTAACATATAGCAACAGTGATGATGGTCTTAAACAAAGGTGACTGTTATCATTCTGAAGTTCACAAGAACACTTTATTCTGTGCATGTAATATGCGCTGAACACAGAACTGTCACAGTCCTCTTGTTTATTTGAAAATTTTTGGTACATTTTAATTCCTTGCATTAACGGGGAGTGAGAAATAATAATGAACAGAGACCAAATTGCAAACTGCTAGCACTTCACTTGTCTGGGTGGTTCAGGGTTGTAATACCTCATCCAAAATGTGATTTGTACATGTTGCCACATCAATGGAAATTTCTGGCACTTTCTTGCCTGAGAATTTCAGGAATTGGATTGCCTTGCATTCTCTCACGTTTTGTGAAAAGTCATTAATCTAATACACTGAGTTCTAGCATGAAAAAAGGCAAGTGCAAAAAATATCTGGAACAAGAACTTGCAGTGCACACTCAGTATCTATATACATGTCGTGTCAAATTAAGTCAAGCATGAAAAATATCTAGCAACACAGTATACAAATCATTCATAGAAAAAGAGCTTTCACTGCACAATTAACATGTGTAATGTAAACAAAGTTTTTTCCTGCATTGCCTGGCTCCCTGTGCTGAGGTATATGACACAGCAGGCAATGCAAAAACCACTGACTACAGGCTTTACTAATGCAGTATGGAGTTAGTTACAATGTACACCTGTGTCATTAGTAACTGAATTTGATCTTGAGTTTTGCTAGAAGTTACAAATTTTGTGATGGGGTCAGTCTGTGAACATGCTTGAATTCACTTTCAGGACAGGAGAACATCTCTGAGGGATCTATCAAAAACTGACTTTGCAGAACGGTTATTATTTTGCAGCAGAAAACATATGTGGCATGAATTGGTTGACTAAAGCTGTTGGAAAATACATTCATTGTTTGAGATGATGACTTAAATCAGTTGAAACAAAGTCAAAACCTAAACAAAAAAACGATAAAACTTTGCTAAAACAGGCAAACATGGGGTGTGCTCAGTATACCAGAACACTTGCAAGTACTTGCCTTTAAACAAAAAAAAAGCTACAGAATGTTTGCAAAGGTTTTAATGTCTACAGATTATAAGACTGTCTTCTCTAGAAACCTCCGTGTAATGACAGTACATAACACAAGGGAAATTAACATGTGATTCATTGCTACAGTAGTAAAAGTCTTTGCCTGTCTTTGTTTGTTTGTTTTTTTATTGCTTTTTTACAGCAGGTCCTGCTACAGCTACTAATACAGCAGCAGCAGCTTGACCAGCCAGACGGTACAAAAACTGCTTTGTCCAGGCACATTGGGATGTAAATGAAAAGCTGTTTTATCAAGAGTGGTTGTGATCTTATAAGGTAAAAACAGAGATAAACAAGCATTGGTCTGGAGAGAGACATACAACTGTACACAGCGTTATTATTGAAGATAATGCTTCTTCATTACAGAGATATATTAAAACCCTGATTTCACAGTAAGTGGTACCTTTACAGGAGGCTATGTCCATCAATAAATCGCTGTCCGCCCTCGGAGACGTCATCTCAGCTTTGTCCAGTGAGCAGTCCTTCATCCCATACAGAAACAACAAGCTCACCATGCTGATGCAGGACTCACTTGGAGGCAATGCCAAGACACTTATGTTCGTTAACATCTCTCCTGCTGATTACAATCAGGACGAATCTATCATTTCGCTGACGTGAGTACAAGAGGAGGAAAAATAGTAGTGTGTGATTCCACATCACAGACTGTAAGCCAGCAACAACAACAAAAATGTATATATATGTATGTGTGTGTGTGTGTGTGTGTGTGTGTGTGTGTGTGTGTGTGTGTGTGTGTATATATATATATATATATATATATATATACACACACATACATACATACATACATACATACATACATACATACATACATACATACATACATACAGTGGTACCTGCTGTATGTGGCCACCCCTTCTGGCAAGAAAAAGTGTCCACATACAGCAGGTGACCTGTCACTGCAGGTAGCTTTGCAAAGAAACTGATTCTTGTGTCCCAACAAGGTGACCACAAAGAGCAGTATGGCTGCTTACGGCAGTGGTTGCATACAGCAGATACCACTGTGTGTGTGTGTGTATATATATATATGTATACATATACGTATACATATACATGTACATGTACAAATACATTTACATATACATACACATACACAGCAGGTTTATATACAATTAGTGTATAAATTATGACTTCAAAGAACAACTACCAAGATACCATAAATTTTTGTCACAAAAGAAAGGCTATTTAAGCCACAGGTATACCTTAGTAACAGTAATAGTCTATGTCTCGGTTAGTTCTAAATTTGCCTGAAGGTGGTGCTGCCCATCCTGTTCATGGTTGACTGCCCACATCTTGTGGTCAGCTTCCATGACCCTCACTTTGTCTCCATAGATTAACATGGGGAATTAGCAGATATGAACTTAACCTCTCTGTATGTTGCCAAATAAGCATTAAACTTTCATTTTATCACACCTGGGTGTATTTGAAAGATAATGATCTTTACTTCAGATAGATTGGAGGATGATAATTCCAAAAATCATCCTCATATGCTGGGTAAAACTATCAGGTTCACTGTAATGTTATGGGCTTTGCTGACCCACCTGACCTCAAATGGCATCGGTAGCTAGGTGTCACAAACATGCATTATGGGAACAAAAGGCTGTGTGTCAAGAAATTAAACCAACCCAGATCACCCCTATTGTCACGTACATTTATTTTTTGCCCGAATGTATGAAGCTAGAAATATATTATAAACCTCTAATTCCAGATCTAGAGGAAAGACTGTATCCAAACCCAAAAGTAGAAGGTTTTTAACTATTGCAACCTAGTATCACTCTGCAATGTCTGTAATAAAGGTAGTATCGTGATTGTTACCTTCCTTCAACACTGGGACCAGGTCTTATCACGTGACTACATTTTGGTTGTGACGTTGGGGGCAAGACAAAAAGAACTAGCTCACTGAGGAAACTCAGTTTTTGCTTAAGGAAGTGGAATTTGTAGCAGAGTAAGCATGTACCGAATGTTTAGTTCCCAACGTGTTGTTGAGATACACATATGATCATTATGTGATGGAATATGTAAAGTAACTATATGTACCTGAGCAGTATCTGGGCCATTGATCCATATAGTCCAGTAGCACTGTGATCAGGACAGACTACATAGTCCTTCGTGGGCTGTGCTAACCACCATGCAGCCACAAATCAAACACTTCGGTTAGATAGCCATTAAGACTGATTTTATAGTTATGTGATTGGAACATTTTACAGAAATTGGGAAGAGTGTCTAACAATATTTTTTCCACATTGAGCAAGGCATAAATTAACTGGATTCACAGTTATTTGATAATCAATATAAGATTGGTGGATCAATTTTGGAGTAATGTGCGTATGCTGTCTGATAAAGGGTGAGATCAGTGTTAAAGGAGATCAAGTGTATGTGTAGGTTATACAGTAGTTGCTATGATCAGTGTGTAACGTTATTGTTTTGTTGATAGATACGCATCTCGCGTCAAGTTGATCACAAACGATGCCAGCAAGAATGCAGACAACAAGGAGATTGCCAGACTGAAGGGCGTATGTACCATTTATATGTTTAGTCATTGCTGATTATTTTACACCTTTTTTACTTTATCAGCATGAAAAGTTATTTGTATCAAGGTATTTTTTAAATACTTGATAAAAAACCAGGCGAGACCAGGGGCGAGGGATGCCTATAGCAGCGAAGTCCCAACCGGTTTCATTCTCTGTGAACTCATCAGGGGACATTTGAAAACGACACTTTTACGTCGCTTGCTTATATAGCAAGGGGGTAACGTTGCTACGGGTCGTGAGGCAACGTCACAAATATAGCGCCTAGGCGTCGAACTGATCTACCGGTCTAACTGCCGTCTTGGCAGGTTAGAGTGACGTGCATTAGCTTTGGCATGTCATGCAAGGTTTGACGTATCCATTCTGAATGACGACTGGTTTGACCCTGGGGATCAACCCTATGCCTCAATATCAGCAGCACTGCTGTCAGATAGAGGATTATGTCATCAATTGTGGCTATTAATAATCAATAGCAAGGAAAAGCTTCAAAGTGTTTTCTGTGCAAACAGGTCAGTTGTGCACTATGTCATGTGTGGGTAGATAGATTTTTTAAATACTGCAATGAAAAGACTAGGCAAGTGTTGATAAGGCCAGAGTTCTTTAATTATTCGTTTCACGAACTCCGCCGACCCTATTTTAGCCAAAATCAGAAAAAAAAAAAAAAATGAAAATTCATCTTTTTTTTATTTCCGCCGACCGACGCGGACAGCTCTGCTATTTTTTAAAAATTTCCGGATATTCTGTTCCCATAAGCCTTGCTTAGAATCCACAAACAAACATGGATGAAAGTTGACATTACCTTGGGCCAGCCTTAAAAATATTTCTGTTTCGTATAACGCGCCCGGTGTGCGCAAAACTTTGCGGTTGGAATATTTTTTTCAACAGTGCAAAAAAAAATTTTTTTTCAGGCTCGATTTAAGGTTACTCGCATGCCCCGTGTGGCAGTTCTGTAAACGCATATCGTTTGTGTACCTACCATGAATGCTATCGGTACATTGTAGTAAATTTGCGTATACAGTATTGGCAAGTTCCTCGCAATGAATCAAATTCAAACGAAAATTTTAATATTTCAAATCAGAAAGTGAGTGTGCGCACCGTCGACATCTTTCCTGCAACTGTTCACAAACAGCTGCTTTGGCCATGTGGTCTGACGCACAACACATCACCTGATTGGTCAATTGAGTCACATGCAAAAATGAGCCAATCTCAGCTCGTGTTACAGTGTTTTCATCATGGCTTCCGCCCTGTGAACATGTGTGAATCTGCCGTCATTTACGGAGGGAACACACAAACGGGAAGCTTTGTTTATATTGCAGCATGCGAAAATAAAGATTCCAGTGTTAATTGAAACAATAATATGGAGTCACAGGCAAATACGCAAAGGTAGGGGATAGCGGGAATAGCCGAATGTGTCCCAAAATCAGTCCGTGAGACTGGGTCAGTTCACCGCAGATCCACTCCACGCTGTCATTTGGGTGCGACTGGAAGTCCTGTCAAGGCACCTGTTTTTTCCAACACTGTCAGAAACCACCGATAAATGGCATTTGATGTTAATTAGCAGATGAATTCGCCATGCAAATTTTATTGTATTTTGACGCTGCTTTGACATCGTTGGGCCAGATTACACTGACGGTGATTAGTGTGACCCCGCTCAGCAAACCAAGCAATGGCAATAATTAAATTACTGCCGGTACCTTTGTTATCGTAACGTAATCGTATGTAGTGTACGAGAGTGAAAATGTCTGCTTGTGTTGACAGAGAGAAAGTTCTGATGAATACAACTGCGGACCAAGTAATTGTTTAAACTTGGCATGTTTATCAATTAGCGATTATTATCACCTATCGGCGCCCCAAGTACGTACTGCGAAAGCTCTGATTTTTTAAATGATTAGTCTGGAGACTAAAATTTTTTTTAAAATACAAGTGCTTAATTTTTATTTTCATTTTTATTCCTCCCTCCTACCCGAGCTTTTTGTGGCAAATGTCTGTGAAACTAAAAATTAAAAAACTCTGGCCTAAATACAGATATACGGTGAGGCAAATAAGCCTGATGCGTTTCATACTTCACTGGACTTATCAGAGGCTTATGAGTAATGATTGACCACAGGTTGAACATAACTCTAATCTTATGCCCAGCAGTACAGAGAGTTTAAATTTTTTAACTCCACAGTTATGTGGTTCAATCAAAACTGAATGCTGCGTTGTGTGCATGGCCTTTATTTAGGGTTGTGTAACCTTACTAGGGGAAATCTAGACGTTACGTTGTATTGTGACATCACCAATTAGGGGTCCACACGTTCAGCTTTACTGGACAGTAGGACTGGGTTGTGCCAGTCATCACAGGAGACTGTGTTGGCATGTTGTTTCATGACAGGTTATGTTCACTGTGTAATAAGTAGGGTTACACTGGCGTTTTCTTCTCTGTGAGTACCCATGGGAGAAGACCATCTCCAACAGGGAGATTTTCATCTCCCTGTTCCCTGATGAGATAATGTGTCTGGATCATAAACTTTTTGTGTTAACATCCTTTAAAATTATGTTCCTATCTAAATTGGAAATATATTTTTTTAAAATACGGGTGAAAGAAACAACAACAACAACATGCTTATAACTGCTGTTTTTTATAAATAGTTACCAAATTTAGTGCAATTTTACTCTGTCCCACAAATGCATCAGAAAACTGCATGGTTTATATAAACTATCAAGTTGGGCTATTAGCCCTTAAATTTGACTGTGTATGCAAAAAAAAATTCAGCCTACAATTACACAGAGGGTTTCAGTTAACATTGCACATGTACATATATAGCAAAGCACTCAATGATGCTGATTGTAGTAACAATGACAGTTAAATATTTCCAACATTTGTTGGACCGAGTATAGCTTTGGTCATTCTCATTGCACTTGACCCATGGTACACATCATTGGGCAAACTTCATTTAAACCGTATCATAAAACTTCACAAAATCTTAGCCAGAGGACATAAACAGCAAATAGAAGAGCTGTGAGCCATGATTTTGGTGACATACACATGGATGCTGACTAGGCCCCTGTAGTGGTTCATTGCAGGAAATGCTGTGGGTTGTGGTCACTGTTGTAAGCATATGGATGGCAAACACTGAAGTATTAGACTTGTGAGAAATTCACCATATTTATCCCGAAAGACGTTTCTGTTGATGGGAAAATTTAATCTGAAATGGCATAAGGGGACAATTAACTGTCAACATCCTTTATAATTTTGACAGCAAAGCAGGAAGAGAAGTGATTTTGGTTTGACATGTTTTTGCTATGAATGTTGTAGAAGATCGTATTGCACTGTAAGTATGTGTCAGGAACTTCATTTTGATGTTCTAGTCCTTGAAAATATTCTGACAAGAATATTTTTGATATAATTTCAACCCACTCAAGTTTGAAATATTGGATTTTCTGTCAGTTTGAGAGGCAGTGAATACATAGATTTATGGTTTGTGTTACAGGTAATTGCCAAGTTGAAGAAAGGAGAGGCAGTGGAAGAAGAAGCAGCAGCTGATTAAAGCATGTAAAAACCAATGCTGATACATGCACACCTGTGTCAAATCAGGGCCCAGATGTACAGAACACCACAGTAGGCAGGGAGCATTCATTAATGAACACTTTGCTGGTCAGGGAGCATTCCATATTGAATTCTTCACTAGTCAGAGAGCAGTCATTATATAATACTTCACTGGTTCGGGAGCATCCTTGTGAAACATACTGTGATATCTCAGGAATGCAGACAGAATACCACACAGTTCAGGAATAATTCATATTTTCTCCTTGGGTTGTCTACCTGTAATATCTTTTTTTTTTTTTTTTTAGCAAAGTTGAAAGAAATGACACAAACTAATAGGAATATTTGTAAAAATGCGGCACAGTAGTACCTGCTATTTAAAACCACCCTGTCCGCCTATCAGGAGTAATGGCATAAGACATTAGAACAGACATATTGGTATGTACAGTGTTGCCAACCCTCCCGGATTACTAGGGAGTCTATGTTGAAAGTTCTTGAAAAATTGCAGATTTCTGACAATTTTTAGCTACCTCCCTGAATTTCATCAATATTTTCCTTCTTTATTTCATATTAATTTATCAATCTCCCTGAATTTTACTTTCCGTCTCCCAGATTTTAAGTTTGGCAGGTTAACAGCACTCCGCTTACATTAAAGCATATGTATGAGGAATTGTGAAATGAAATTCGTGTTAAATTGCCATGTTCTTCCCAATGAGGAAACTGTGTCCTTACCAAGTAAGAAGTAAAGTCTTGTGTATCAGAGGAGTGTGAAATTAATATGTTTTCCTTGTTTTGGGACTTTATTTTGAGGTCACAATATAAATGGAAGAACCGATTGTACCTACTTTACTCCCCCCCCCCAAAAAAATAAAATAATAAAATAACTGTAAAGGGCACCTATGAGCACAGGTGCTCATAGAGAAGAATATGGCAGCAACATTCATAGCTTGTGCTATGAGTATGGAACAAGTGAATATCTATGAACATGGTCAAGGTCGCGTACAGCGGGACTGTACCGTCAGTAATGATGAGGACATGGTGGAGATCTTTAGTTTTACTACCAGAATGTTTCTTCACGGTAAATCGTTTGGCATAGTTCATGTATTTGTTCCTCTGTGTGGGGCAGCACATAAGGATTCACACATTTACATGTATTTTTTCAAATGTCTCATGCAATGATCTTGTATCCAAAAACGGCACATAAAGGAGCTGACTGGCAAAGGAAGTGTACATTTTGATTATGTTTCACATGTAAGCACTGTCATTATTAATGACATTCTACCACAGCTTTTACAGAGAAAAATGTGGTGGTGAGTTAATGTCAGAATAAAGCGGTACACGTACCTGCTATTTAAGAACAGCTCTTCTGCCAGCCAAACTGGGCACATATAACAGGTGGTCTTAAATTGAAGGTTAAATTTACCAACAATCTCGACTTGTGTCATTGGACATGTGGTCACAAAAGCCAAGTGGTCTCTTGGCAGTGGTCTTAACTCATTCCATACTATGGTCACAGGTCTTGGTAAGTGGTTCTAGCACTGCCTGGCAAGTCATGCTGCAGCTGCCGTAAGGGCAGCTGCAGCATGATTTGCCAGGTAGTGCCAGAACCACTGACTTAAGACTATAGGCATGTTGGTACATGAACAAAAGCTCTTTTCATGAAGAATTTAAATATGCAATTGTTGTCTTAAATCTAGGTAAATATACGGAAAAATCAGGGACTGGTATGGAATGAGTTAAATTGCAGGTACGACTGCATATGGATTATGTTTAAATCTGAAGCTGTATTGGCCCCTTAGTGAACTCCTAGGCTCTTTCTCTATATGTGTGCAGTGGTCTCTAATCCCATCTCAGCAGTCCAGGGTCCTAGGTCTATTAAGCGAGCAAGAAGCCACGTAGAACTCTCGACAAGTGTGAGAAGATGACCTGTAGAATTGACCTCATATTTGTGGAGGACAAGAGGACAAAATTGATGCAAATAGTGTTAAGAAATTTTTGGTCGGCTGTGATTTTTATGTCCAAAATGTATGAAGACCTGTAGGTGCCAGAATAAATACTGCTGAATGTGGTGGTGGTAGTGGTGTTTGCATTGTCCAGAAAATGTGGATTGTGTGTTACCAAGTCCAAAATGTGAGAGGATGTGTTTTCAGCAAAAATAGTGCTGTGAGATTTTATTGGGAGCATGGAGCAATGCCATAACTATACAGAATGGAGTAACTTTCAACTTGTAAATCCGGCCAGCTCACACTGTGATATTGAATATTTTAGACAAATTGAAGTTTACTACAATGCACATTTTGCTTTTGACATCATGTTTACATTTATAGGTTGCATAATTTTGCACATTGTAACCTGTCTACATATAATTTTCACACACAATATATTTTATTAAGTATCACTTATGTAATTAACTACATACATGCATGGTGTTTTATATTTATGTGCCAAATGTAAGGATCATTCTATTTTCCGTCCATTTTACAGATACAAAATATTGTCTGTGATAAATTCCATGTAAAAGTGACTGATATTTGCCAACATGTTAATTTCAGCGTTTTTTTTATAGGGCACATTAAATTTTGTATCTCAAAATAAGCCATATCCAAGTTAGTGGTCAGACATTAAATTTTAAGAATCATGTATTAGATATTTCAGACAGTATATATCAAGATCTTTAAATTTTATAATAATTGAGAGAGTGTGTATTAACTCATTCCACCCTGATAGAAGACTGAGTCAACAGCTTTCCTTGGCGCGCTCTGGGCGCAATGCGCCCAGAGCGCGCCAAGGAAAGCTGTTGACCATGGGCATATAATTTGGAATGATCTTCCATGCAAGTTTCATCCAAAATATTGAAAAATAATCCCTAAATTAGTAAAATACAATTAGCAGACGACATTTAGATATTAGCGGGAAAAAACGTCATCAGGGTGGAATGAGTTAAGGTTCTTTGTGATACTGCTGGTTCTGTATCAAACTTAAGATATCAGGACTACGGGGGAGTCCTGTTCACATAATTTTTATATAAATTATGGGCTACTGGAGAGTCTGTTGATAGCTAAATTGTTTTCCTCTCTGGTAAAACAAATAAACATATGATTGGAAACAAAGTTCTGTTGTCATTTATTGATTCACTTTTAGCTTCCTGCAGGCATCAACCTGGGAAAGCTAACACTGTTGGAAGTGTTAGTATTATTGTCAGTGTAATGTGTGAAACCCTGATGTGATACAATGCAACTTCATAGAGACACATCGTAATCCACTGGGCCATGGATAGGCCACCAGACTCTGATTAAGTTTATTCAACATAAGAATGGTTATTACAAGAAACCTAAATGGTAATACAATGGCATTTGAGACATATATGAAGACATCTGAAGTCTAACAAACAAAAAAAAGACCAACAAAAACAACTATAACTTTATGAATTAGGAAGTTGGGAGAGCTCCTACTGAGGACATGCAGTCTATGATCAGGCCTGCATGTATGCATTAGCTCGAATTGTAAATAAGACAGAACCTTATCTAACCTTAACACTTTTCCTACGGTTTGCAATATTTAAACAAAAATATATTCCTGAGATCTCTCACAAGGGCCTTGTAGTGCAGGCCAATATATTCTTACAGTCAATAATCTTTATTTCAAGTCGAGGTGCAGTACAATAAAACATCAGGGCCAAGGCAGTATTCTTCCACTAGAATGAAAGAATCCAAGATGAAATGGTAAATACAGTGAACCAAAAATGAAACTATATACATTCAGCCATTGAAAGAAAAACAAAGTGGCTTACGTCCTGCTGTGACATAATACACATAGAGAACATTTACAGGATGGGTCAAGCCATGTATGTATGAGTCTTGAACTGAGAGAGGACGGTTGCTTCCTTGATATGGAAAGAGAGTACATTCCACAGCTTGGCCCCTTGGTAGCGTACAGAGTTTCTGCCATAAGTTACCATATTATAAGCAGGCTGCTGGATCTTACTGTTATCTCTTAGATTGTAGGGAGTCTCGTATCTTTCAAATAAACTTTCAAAGAAATTTGGGCCATTGTGTGAGATAATTTTGTATATTTCTATAGATAATTTGCATAGACAACTTAGCTTATTTGCTCATTGTAGAAGATCAGAGTAGGAAGAGTTGTGGTCATTCAAGACAAAGCGAAGGGCTCGTTCTTTTATCCTTTCCATTTTGCTAGCGTTGGTTTGTCCACATAGGTGCCAAACAAGAGGGCAGTAATTGAAGTTCGATGGAATGAAAGCATTAAACATTTGCATCTTTTCTTTTTGACTTTGAATTGTGGAGAACCATCTTAGTACACTTATTTGTTTGGCAGCCTGCTCACAAATATGGGTATTGTGGCCATGGAATTTCAGCTATCCTCTATATAATTATACACCAAGTTGTTTTACAGATTTTCCTGGCTCAAGTGTAACAACTTCTATTTAATTAAAAGTAGTAATTATCTGGATGACACTGAGTTCTGCAAGTGAGTAGCATAGCTTGAAACTTGTCAGGATTGACTTTCATGTCACCAATTTGAGCAGTTATTGCTAGAGAAGTTTTGTTGATTTCATCATCAAAGTGTCTCCGGACATTTGCCTGCCATTCTTCCACAATATGAAGATGTCCACCGGAATCGGGCACAGAGAAGTCCTGTCTCTGTCTCTGAGAAGTCCCACCTTTGCTTAGAAAGGGCTAACAGCTGGCAATGCGTGTGGTGCAGACATGGTAAGATGGTATGCGGACTGCTGCTTGTGTTAAGCCAACTGGTGGGACAGTGCTAATGTCATGGTTTGGTCTGGGGTGTCCATCTGTCACAGAACTCCCCTGGTGGCGGTAGATGGCAGTTTGACCACTCTGTGGTATATCACCAAAATTCTTCAGTCAAATCTCCTTTTCTTTCTTCAGAACCTCCTGGACATTGACTCGTTCCAGCAAGGTAATGCACACCTGCACATGGCCCATGTGACCATGGCGTTTCTAGCCCAGGCCAATAATGGTAGACACATTTGCAAACGCATGGATTCTGACCAGCAAAGATACTGTCTGCCAAGACAGTGTCTCCGCTGATCAGTACAACTGTATCTATGGGTTCGTATCTACCAGAATATAAATTAGTACAACCGTTCTGCTGGTTGACCCTGTGGCCTACATGACTAGGCAACAACTGATCCAAGCCATAAGATCAGAGTGATACTGCATCCCTTATAAGCTATCATAGTACTTGATCTGTATCACTCTGTGCTTGGATCAGGTCAGATGGCCCCATATCAGCTGAGGCCAAAGGTTGAAGCTGATGCAGGGGCATCAGACAAGATACACATAGTGATATGCATGAAGCCACATGATAAGGGATGGTTCAACATTATCATCATTTTTGAATTAGTACTTAGGGTACTAAATTTCATGACCTCCTCCCTCCCCCCAAATTAGTACTTTAAAACTGATGATTTTCCAAAAAAAAATATAGTAAAATTGCACAAAACAGGCCAAAAATGGACCTTCATTTTTCATATTCTGTGAAAGTGTACCCCCTCCCCCCATGCGTACTCTAAGTACTAATTTAAAAATGATGAAAATGTTTAACCATCGGTAACCATATACATGTTTTTGCACATATTCAGTCAATACGTAAACAATCACTTCTTCAAATGAGAACTTGGGGTTTTTTTGTTTGTTTTGTTCTGGTTTTTGTTTTTTGTTTTTTTTGTTTGTTTGTTTGTTTGTTTGTTTGTTTTTTTTTGGGGGGGGCATACAAGTAGCAATGCTTTAACAAGCCTAGCATGTGCATCACAAAAGCCTGTAGGCCTATTATATATTTCATTTATCCTGTTTACATGTACGTAATTTGCATGTTCCTGTTCTGCTCTGCTTTCACATTCTGTTTGCAAGGGAGGTCAGAATCCTATTTATACGCTTTCTGAACTCAATTTTTATTATTAGCTTGTCCACAATAATCTACCTGAACAACTCCTATCATTGTCTTTTGTTCCATGCACTATAACACACAACCATATCATAAGGCATTGTGAAAGACTTTTTATTAATTGAGTTATTAAGAAGGATACTTGCACAGAATAGCTTGAGATGCCACATCCCCATAGTTATAACATGGAGCTACTATAGATCTATAGTAGCTCCATGGTTATAATGAATACAAATGTAAACATTGTAGAAAAAATAGAAACACATTATTTTCTGGGTTTCATTAGGTACATAAAAATTATATTCTTAAATGACTTTCTGCTTTTATTCAATTGTGTATATTTGTACATGTGTATTAATTGGTCAATTAAGAGTAAAGAGAATCTGAATCTAAATCTGAATCCTGTCTTGGGTCTCCATTATGCAGTGATGGGGAGGGGCAGAGGAGGGGAGCGGCTCGTTTGTTAGCTTTATTCTGATTGGCTGATTATAGAACAGGTATGCAAGATGTAACATGATTAGTCATACAGCTTTGCTGACTGATACCACAGCTACACCTGGATGGGGTGATTCAGCCCTATAAATCATTCATGTTCAAACTGTCCCAGGTGGCAAATTTACTCTGTATGGTGCCCGGTAAATATGTATTTGGTGATAACACGGAACATAACATCAGATCTAAAGCATGTGCCATAGATGCAATGTCTCTGTAGCTGGTAGTGGCACCATACATGCTACTAAGATATGCGACTTTTGAAATTAGAGGGCGCTGAGAAAACGTTATGCAATAGCCGCATTATTTCATGCCACGATGTGCTTGACCATTCTAACTCCCACCCTTGCCAAAAAAAGAGCCTTACAGCAAAGTGCTGCCGTGACTTTGCTGCAAATTAGCCACAAATTTGCACTGACTTTGCAACAGCTTAACATTTTACCATGCAAATGACTGCTGCAAACTAACATTAATAAGCAAGCTGATTGGATAAGGTACTTTGTGGTAGCTTTGCAGTGGGAAAATTAGATGCTTAAAATTGATTGATGGAGACTGCAGTTATATTTGCTTGGCATTATCGACTTTGTGGCAAATTTGCCATAAATTGAACACAAACTTGTGGTAAAGACATTTGTTGAGGAAAACTTTTGCACATAAATGTTTATTTATATTCTTTGTTTTTCAATTCACAGTGGCATTAGCAAAACCACTGTTAAGGTGTCGCAACGGTTTTTGAAACTCATTTCCTTATGTTAAGCTGTTGCAAAATAGATGCTGATGTTAAGCTGTCGCTAAGTTTTACAATTTTGTGTAAAGCTACCATCAAAGTCACTTTCTTTGCCGCAGCTTTGCAGTAAGATGTCAAGTTTCCGCAAAGTCCCATTGGAGAGGAATCATTTTGCTGATAACTGCCTGCAAACTATCAGCAAAGTAAAAATGTTGGTACGGGCAGTGAAATGTTGAAAGATATTCTAAATTTGATAGAATTGGTAATTTATGCATACAAAAGAAATTTGGAACATGAAGCCTGCTGTAGGATTTCATTGACTGTAAGTGTGCTTGTAATTGACAGTCCCATTGTATTAATAAGTGCACTTGTTAACATTATTTGCAGAAACCCATGTTAAACCCTTAAATTGCTGATTTAAGATTGAGTCAACAGCTTTCCTCGGGACACTTTGCGCGCAAAAATGTCCCGATGAAAGCTGCTGACTAAGTCTACTTTTTGCTTCAGACAAGGCTTGCTGGTATTTGAATGAAAGATATCTTCATGAGGAATTTGACTCTTTTAACTGGCAATGAGAAAGCAACTAGAGCAGTGATTAGCACTTTAAGGGTCAATAAGACCCCGGGGTACTATGTACAACAGTGGTTTTTAGAGGCATGATTTATACGAATGATACGGGCCAAACCAGCACCATACCTATACACAATAAATGCCCTGTATTAGCAGCAACAATTAAGACTAGAAAAGAAGATTTGCTTCACAGCAAATCTGTCTGGGTGCCTTCAAAATGAGAACAGTTTGAAATGATACACTTTGCCATTGTTCAACATAATTTAAATTTCGCGTATTAGCCTAATTTTTAGCTCAGCTGACTTGTCAGTCAGCTGAGCTTATCTTATGGTCCTCCGTCCGTCGTCCGTCAACAATTTACATTTTCGACTTCTTCTCCGAAACCGTCAGCCAGATCCACTTCAAACTTGGTGGGGATGTGCCTTGGGTGGGTCTCTACCAAGTTTGTTCAAATGGTCAGGGTCCAGTGATTTTTGGATTTTTAATGAATTTTTTTGTTCTTTTTTGGGCAAATCTTAAAAAATCTTCTTCTCTGAAACCGCTCACCCAATTACTTTGATATCACACAGAAACACTCCCTGGGACACTTAGTTCTTAATTTGTTCACCAGGTGGCGCTGCAATTTTTTTCTATTTTTTTTTTATGAATTTTTGTGTGTTGTAGCTATTTTCGACTTCTTCTCCAGAACCGTCACTCAGATTAAGCTGAAACATGGTAGATATGTTCCTTGTAGAAGGGTCAAACAAAGTTGTTCACTATGTGGGAATGCTGCAGATTCCTGATTTTTAACGATTTTTTCCATTCGGGTACTTATCGGTCAATGCAGCTTTCCTATTGATAACTATCGAAGTCAATGAGCATTCTAATGCTAATTCACATTTTCAACTTCTTCTCCAAAACCGTCAGCCAGATTAACTTCAAACTTGGTGGGGATGTACCTTGGGTGGGTGTCTACCAGGTTTGTTGAAATGGTCATGCTCCAGTGATTTTTGGATTTTTAATGAATTTTTTTGTTCTTTTTTTGGACAAATCTTAAAAAATCTTTTTCTCCAAAACCGCTTATTCAATCACTCTGATATCACATGAGAAGACACCTAGGGACTTTGTGTTCTTAATTTGTTGACCAGGTGGCGCTGCAATTTTTTTCTATTTTTTTTTTATGAATTTTTGTGTGTTCTAGCTATTTTGGACTTCTTCTCCAGAACCGTTACTTAGATTAAGCTGAAACGTGGTGGATATGTTCCTCGTAGAAGGGTCAAACAAATTTGTTCACTATGTGGGAATGCTGCAGATTCCTGATTTTTAACGATTTTTTCCATTCGGGTACTTATCGGTTAATGCAGCTTTCCTATTGATTACTATGGAAGTCAATGAGTATTTTAATGCTAATTCACATTTGCGACTTCTTCTCCAAAACGGTCATCCAGATTAACTTCAAACTTGGTGGGGATGTACCTTGGGTGGGTGTCTACCAAGTTAGTTCCAATGGTCCTGTTCCAATGAATTTTGGTTTTTTTATGATTTTTTTTTCAAAAATCTTTACAAAAGTTTTAACATGGGAATTTCTTGTAATGGTTATAACTTAAATAATTTTGGCCAGATTTACTTCAAACTTGGTGGGGATGTGCCTTGGGTGGATCTCTACCAAGTTTGTTCAAATGGTCACGCTCTATTGATTTTTGGAATTTTTATGATTTTTTTCGTTTTTTGGGGGCAAACCTTAAAAACTCTTCACCTGTGAAACTGCTCACCCAGTTGTTTCGATATCGTTCATAGACACTCCCAGGGACACATAGTTCCCAATTTGTTCACCAGGTGGCACTGCAAGCTTTTTCTAATTTTTTTTTATGAATTTTTTATATGGTTTTGTTATTTTTCACTTGTTCTCAGAACTGTCACTCAGATTAAAGTGAAATGTGATGGATATGTTCTTGTGGAAGGGTCAAACAAAGTTGTTTACTAGGTGGCACTGCTTTAGATTCCTGGTTTTTAAGTATTTTCAACTCGGGTACTTATCGATCAATGCAGCTTTCCTATTGATTACTATGGAAGTCAATGGGTATTCTAGTGCTAATTCACAGGACAACTGAACCAAAATTTACTGTTTACTTGATAACTTGAGATCTGTTTTGAGTTAGTACTGTGATGTTGCACATGTTAATGTTTTTGTATGAAGGTCATGCTCAGACAGTACATGAATGACTTTGACCTCATTTCTGGGGTCACAGTGCAACATACATGAATTTTCCTCTTCATTATAACTTGAGAACTACTTGAACCTTGATGTTGCACATGTTAGTGTTCTTTTATAATGGTCAGACTTACTCAGAACATGGGTGACCTTGATCCTTTCCCAAGTTCATAGATCTGCAAGTGTGATGAATGTCAAGATCAGCTGAGCATGGGCTGTTCACACAGCCCTCTTGTTATAAATTAAAATGCTCAGCTTTGGTTCTTGGTTCAAGGAATGTGGCCATGTCCCAAACTTATACAGTGATGTTTGAATGAAACTACTATGTATAATAATTTTGAAGCTATTCAACATTTTAATTGTGTATTTTCCTAATTTGCATGAATTTTAAGCTTAGAAGAACTTTGGTATATTGTACATTGGATGGGGTAATGCCACAAACCCATAAATTGAAGTAGGAATGGCACCTCTATAATAGTTTTGAAGCTTTTAAAGATTTACATTTTGCATATTCACCTAATTTGCATAAATTAAAATCCTAAAACTTTGGTTCATGGTTCATTGGATGCAGCTTTGTCACAAACCTTTAAGTTGAAGTTGGAATGGCATCTGTATGTACAATAGTTTTAGAGATATTCAACTTTTAAATTTTTCAATGCCCCTCATTAGCATAATTTGAAATTCTACAACCATACTGTCCATTAAAGTGGCAAGTGTCACAGAGGTATATATGCACATTGAAATTTTGAGTCCATCTGCAATAGTTAGGAAGATATGTCATTTTTAAAAATGTTTGTTGCCTCTAAAAAATTGCATAATTTTAAACATCATGACTGTTCCAAATGAGATGCACATTTTCACTGGTTATGTCAGTCACCATTGCAAGTTTGGTGGTTTTCGGAAAAATAGTGTCTGAAAAAAAAACTCTGGACCAACTTGGTTAGAAAGAAAGAA
This sequence comes from Hermodice carunculata, assembly GCA_964020975.1. Lineage (NCBI taxonomy): Eukaryota > Metazoa > Annelida > Polychaeta > Eunicida > Amphinomidae > Hermodice > Hermodice carunculata. The sequence continues at coordinate 51,231,879 of OZ026617.1, forward strand.
AGAATAAAGAAAGAAAGAAAGAAAGAAAGAAAGAAAGGAAGGAAGGAAGAAAGGAAGGAAGGAAGAAAGAAAGATATTGGTCTTTTATTTCTTTGTTAATTTATCTGAGATAAAAGACCACCTGGCCTATGTGACCACTTTTGTCTGGCATTAGGGTCGGTCTTAAATTGCAAGTACCAGTGTGCAGTGAAACCTCTCTACAGTGAGCACCCTCGGTACATGTTTATGTAGTTTCTTGACAGCTTCTGTTAAAATTTGTTTGTGTAATAAAGGATGAAAGACAGTTTTGTATTGCATGTATACACATCCCTCTGAATCATAATATGTGTACACTGTACATGCACATATACTCATCAATACAGCCCAGAAGGGCTGACCCTCTCAGGAGTGGGCATTTTTCTCTGGTCGCTGTGAACCAAGGTAAAACTATACTGCCTCAGTATTGGCTATGAAAAACAGGCTTCATTTCACTGATTACAAGAAAACAAAGACATGAAAGTGTCCTCTGAGATGACACAAATTCTACCCGCCTTGGTGGGATGGACTCGGCTCTGTAGGTTGTCTACTTTTACCAGAGGGTACACTCAGGCTTGTTCTGCCTAGAAGTCGGGAGTGTGTTAACTCCCTTGGGACTGATAAGCTCCACAGACTGACATTGCCTCAGGCTCAGGCAAAAAACAGGCCAGCTAAGACACCAGTGGAAACAAAAGCCTGCCTGGTACATATGGCAGCATGGAGTCAATCTGTCCCTACATGAACAGAAAGAGATACTCTGTTTTTTATTGAGAGTCTCATTACACAGTTGTTGGGAGTCCTCCCACCCCCCCCCACCCCCACCCCCAATTTGCTATAAGACCCAAACCTTCCAAAACATACACTTAGTATGCATGGACAGAGAGCTGTGAGACAGGTTCAAGCTAATTAATTATGAATGCAAAATGGTTGCCTGGCACCATGGAGGTCAAGCAATAGGTCAGAGAGCAAGCAGTTATAGGCTTGTATGTGGATTGGGGAGAAATTTGGTGAATTTAGCGTACTTTAAAATTCCCCAAGTTTTGTTTGCATGCTATTGGATTTGCCAGTTGTCTCAAACCTATATGTGTAAGTTAGAACTTTGTATCTATCTCAAATAGTTTAGAAGATATGGAGCTTTTAAAATTTTAATTGCCCCTCATTTGCATAATTTTAATCATCATGACTATTCCAAGTCAGGTGCCTAATTTCACTGGTGAGTCATTCACAATGGCAAGTTTGGTGGTTTTCGGAATGGTAGAGTCCGAGAAAAACTCCGGACAAATCTGGTCATAAAGAAGAAAGAAAGAAAGAAAGAAAGAAAGAAAGAAAGAAAGAAAGAAAGAAAGAAAGAAAGAAAGAAAGAAAGAATTCTTGGAAAAACAAATGTCTGGGTTGGTACCCAGACATAATAACCATCTCTACAACTGGGCAAGGATGTAAAAGTTTTTTCCTCATTTGCTGTGAGACCTAGTGCGTTGGATAGTAAGTTGCCTAAGAGACAGGTCCTGACTCTGCAAACTAAGTTATTATGCGTGCAAAATGGTTGCATAACAGCATGGAGGGAAAGACCTTGTACATGTGGTAGAAGTGGGGATGCATTAGGAAAGTTTGCAAGGTATCCAGTGAATTTAACATAAATTTAAATTCCTCAACTTTTATGTGCGTGCCCCAGGAGTTGCCCATGACACAACCCATATATTGAACCGGGAATGGCACCTCTATCTAGAATAGTTTTGAAGATATGGCACATTTCTATTAAAATCCCACTTGACTCTAATTTGCTTAATTTAGAAAATATAATTTTAGTCTAAATCAGACGACAGATTTTAATAATAGAGCTATGGCCATGCAACAGCTCGGATTTCTAGCAATAGCTATCTCTGACAAAAGCTGCCGACATGATGTAGGCGGAGAAAAGAAAGAAAGAATTAAAGTAAAGAATTTTGAGGAAACAGAGTGTCTGTGTTTGCAATGATATATGAAAGTATTACTGCATATTTTGGAATAATGTTGAACTGGACATGCTTATTCAGGTTAATTAAGGAAAATAAACAAAAAACTGACATGTAATATCTTGCCTGAAATCAGTATCCACACTATTGTTTCATACTTGAAAAAGACTTTATGGAAATGCAATCCCTTTATCCAGAGTATGGAACTGCGAGGACACATACTGGGGGTGGGGGTGGGGTGGTGGTGGGGAGGTGACGGGGGGGGGGGCAACAGTTCGCAAGTGCACAGATAGGACAAATTAAGATGGGCCTGTAATGCCTGCACACCTATACACATATGCACACACAAACATACGTGTCGTCATATCACTAGCTTACGATATATCGGTAACTTGAATCATGGACGCCAACTGAGGTTTCATGGTAAATATTAACCCTTCCCAGAGCTGAGCGCCGTAGTCAACATCTTTCCTTGTTACGGGTCTGGTGTATAGTGCTAAGGAAAGGAGTTAACATGGGGCGTGCCATCATGATGGGTCATAAATTCTTGGCTCATTTATTTTTTTAAACATGAAATTTCAGTCAGAACATTAAAGCAGAGGACAATTTTAGATCCGGAAGCTTTTGGGGAATTTGAGCCGGGAAGGGTTAAAACAAATACCAATTGAATCCAAGTTGGAAGTCCAAGCAACGTTGATCGTACATATACATACTTAATTAGACTTCCCTCATAGATAAAATGATATGTAGAATCAAACAGAAATACTTGACTATCAAGTACAGATAACAATGTATCAACTAAACGTTAATTTCGGCTTTCTGAACATGTACTCTTTCTGAAATTGCACAGGAACACTACTTCGGGTGCCCCCTAGGTCTTTTTTCTTATATCACCAGGTGGTGCTGCAATTCTTGTGTGTGTGTGTGTGTGTGTGTGTGTGTGTGTGTGTGTGTGTGTGTGTGTGTGTGTGTGTGTTTCGAACTTTTGCAGTTTTCCCTTTTATCGACTTCTCCCGAGTTGTATGTTGTATTTTCTTCAAGCTTCGTGGCAATGTACCTGGACTCGATCTTCACCAAATTTCTTCACCAGATGGTACTGCTCTCATTTTCTTATTTTTAACGAATTGTCAAACTTAGGAAAATCGGGTAAAGTATATGTACATGTTAACATTGCTGCAATAGGGATGGCAGCAAATCTGTGACCTTAAAAGCTCAAACGGAAAATTAGCTTTCATCTCGGTAATGCTAGATCCAAGAAGCCCATAGGTACTATTAAACACTAATAGGAAGCGTCCATGGGGTTTCTCTTGGTTTTGTTAATTTTGAGCATGAGTGACCTTGAAAGATCAAACTGACATTATTGACTTCGGCCATATGTTGGTACCAGTGAATCCTCTCTCCTTTCATTTCAGAATGATGACTCCTGAACTGTAGGTCTATAAGTGAAGACTAATATTGCAAACAGTGATGATAGTCTTAAATAAAGGTGACACTGCTAGCCTATTATATTGAAGGTTAGGGCCGACAGGATCACTTCAGTCTGTGCACCCAAGTTCAGTTCAACAGAGGACTGTCACAGTCCTCTTGCTTTTATTTTTTTGTAGTATAATTAGCCTTCCGTTATAATGTGTGGCAGAAAACAAAAGATCGATTTGCATGCTAATTAAACATTATATCCGATGGTTTCCTGGCTCTAGTCTACTCTCTCCCCGTAGCTCTACTAAACAAGAACAAGTTATGAAGCTCACAAGAAGGTGATCGTATATTTCCACAGAGACTTACATTTATGCCGAGATCAAAATGCCTGTATGAAATCAAGCAAAAAACTCATTCAGATAGAACAAAACATAGCCAACAAAAACTACATGAACACACCAGCAGCCATTTTGAATGATGCACAAAAATTGCATCACAAATAATTAGTCGGCTGAAGAAATCATTCCAAAAACATTAGACAAATAATGTTAAAAAAAAAAAAAGAAAAAAGAAAAGCAGTTGATGATTACTCCGTTTAAACCCCGCTCATATAGTTAAACATTTTTCCTGTGACGTTAGTTAGAAGCTTAAAGATATCTAACTACCCTGAAAAATAAACCATTTATTGAAAACAGACAAAACTTTTATGTCAAACACGCCAATATATCTACTCGGTTTCTTATTCTATATATCTATTAGAAAGCTTTCATCTCAGAAGGTTCATATATAAATTTCAGAGCAATCTGTCAGTTTCCTTGGCTTTACTTTAAATAGCAGAAGATATAAATGGAATTCTTTAGGAAGATCGTCACGCATCGGCTACATTTATACAGGGATATAGACCTGGCAAACGCATGACATTCTTGACCATGAACTTATATGAAAATTACAACCCAATAGAGTGGCAGTAAAAACTCGTGAGGATCAACGGCTACCCCAAGAACAGAAATACAATGTGTGTGTGTGTGTGTGTGTGTGTGTGTGTGTGTGTGTGTGTGTGTGTGTGTGTGTGTCAATGAATCAAAACTATTCACTTCTGTCGTTCCAGGTGGCATACCTAAAGTTCGGCACCTACTTTATGTAGGCGAACACCCACATCTCTGTTCTCAATTAGAATTGCATTAGCCTTTTTCCAGATGAAGCAAACATATATATCTATCTGGAAAAAAACTTAAAGGAGCTCAGAAACGAAAGGAAAACGATTCTTCCTACTATCAATGTAGGTAAATGATGTTTTAACATTTGTATATCCGAGCAAAATCAGGAATATTATGTTTGGAGAATACAATTAAAGGATTGCAATCGTACAACTATTTTGGATTTATCGTGAATGATGAATTAAATTGGTATTACCATACCAAAAGTGCAATAACCAGTGTCAATATTACCTCAAATGCATTGAAAATATCGCCCCAGTTCACTAAAATACAACAACAACAATAATGATGATAATAATGATAATAATAATAATAATAATAATGATAATGATAATAATAATAATAATAATAATAATAATAATAATAATAATAATAATAATAATAATAATAATAATAATAATAATAATAATAATAATAATAATAATTGAATATCTTATTCATCTAGTCAGGAATATCCCACAGCACTGAAATATATCGTACAATGTCCAGTTCCACACATTTGCAAGTCACAAATCATCCAAAATGACATTTTCTCTGCGCAGAGGAAGTTGTTGAACCAATCGTACAAATCACAGGTGAATGTGAGGTTTAAAACGTCACGAAGATAAAAATGACCAACTGATTTTACGAAGATAATTATTGTGAGTTTTTCCGTTACTGCCTGCATCTGTTTTACTAGTATTTCATCGCTTCAACATTATTAATGTCTTCAATAAAGAAGAATGTTTTGTCTAATTTCGGCCTCTGATTGTGTAATTTAGGTTCTATTTGGTCATCTTACATGTGCTTTGACGCCCCTTCATTAGAATTCCTGTTAATTAGGTATGCCTGGAGAAGAGAGAGAGAGAGAGAGAGAGAGAGAGAGAGAGAGAGAGAGAGAGAGAGAGAGAGAGAGAGAGAGAGAGAGAGAGAGAGAGAGAGCACGCAAAAAGATTTATCAAGCATATAATTATTTTCTCTCTCTCATTTGTCGCTAATACAAATAATTAAAATGAGAATTACAGATTAAATCTATCAGGGGGAATAATCATGAAATCAGGGTGATCAGCATCAATTTTTCAAACAACCAAAAATTTTAAATTTTAAATTTCAAATTTTATGAAAATGAAATGCATCAGTACAATTAGCATTTCAATTCCAGCAGACCCAGTTTAAATTTACCAAGAAACGAATTCATAGACCAGCATTCAAATTAAGGTAGAAACAAACGTACCAGGCAGATTGGCTGGGGTGTGTGTGTGTGTGTGGGGGGGGGGGGGGGTGAGGTCAGATGGCGAGCAGGAAAATCAGATACCTGAACGTATTTAGTAATAAAACGCTGTCTTTATCAAGTTTGAGCGGTAATAGTCCCAAGGGACCTCCCCACGCTCTGTAAGCTTGCACCCGCAAGCTTACAGAGCGTGGGGAGGTCCCTCAGGGCTAGAGCGGCAGTAAAACATACGTACGAGAGGATTGCGTGGGCACATGCAAGATTTAGAGTATGTATGAAATGGTGATATGACAAGAAGTAGTAGGCCTGTTAGTAACAGAAAGAAGTATAAGTTAACTGTTGTAAAGAGGAAATCAGGATATGTTAACTGTTGTAAAGAGGAAATCAGGTGACAAACGTAGACCAACACAAGACGATGTACCTCAAGGCAAAACGATAAAAAGGAAGATAACACATCATCTAATGTGCACAACAGAAAGTAATGAACACCTCAAAATGAAGGACATGTCTTCATAAATTATGCAAAAATTAGACTCCAAAGAAAGTAAACATGCAGGTTGGCATTTTTTTTCTTCCAATTTATTTGTTCATTCTGCTTTTTCTTCTTGCAGCAGTTGGTTATTTATACACCTTGTTTTGTAGTAACTTATTCTGGGCCTATTTGTTTTTTTTTTTGTCACACATATATATACCTTACGAAAGGATTTACAGTCAGAATCAGTAGGATGGGCTACTTACCGTCACCGTTTAGGCTCAGGCTGCTGAGGCGGCAGATCCACGATGCCGTTAGATGGCGCTGACGTAAACACACGTGCACTGGTTCCGCATGCGCATTCGAAGCTAAAGTTAGAATTCGTCATTTTATTTTAAGAGCTGCGAGGATCCTGCAACGCAAGTCACCACTTGTAATTTTATAAAAATTACTTTTTGCGACAATACTTATAAGCATGGGGAAGAAGAATTTATTGGAAATTGACTCACATTTATTAGCCAACATGCACTTTGATGCCCAGGTGAAGCTGCATGTCGCCTCAGACGATCAAGACCAGGCCAGGGGCAAGATTGGAAAGAGATACTCGTCTCAAGAAATAATTTTTTGCATATAAAACCGGAATACTAGAACAAAAGACAATTCGTGCAAACTGATATTTAAATTCATCTGTATTATTACAGAGCTCGTTATGTGGTAAGTGTAATACGCTGGCAGAAATTGATAAAAATACATGTATGTTTGCAAATTTTGTCGAAGAATGAAGGTCACGCACCCGGGACTGAAAGTTACTGACAGTGAAACCGCCAATCTTCATTGTCGCCCAATTTCATTTGCAACCCACATCTCAGACGTCCACATTCCTTCTCAAGTGTACACCTAAACACGGCTGTACAATGTGCATTAAAAAGGATTGGGGAGGACGAAGAAGCAGAATTCGTGCAAGAAAATCCTTACCTTAATCCCCTGCTTTGGATTGGATATTCGATTAATTTTGATTTTGAAATGTAGGCAATTAAAATTCCCTTCATACTTTTTTCAGTAATTTCTGTAGGATTATCTTGTTAAACACACAAAGACACACACACAAAGCCCCCCTTTATTCCCTTTTGCACTGCTGCTCGAAACTGGCATGGTTTATATTTAAGCAAAATTCTACCATCCATCTTTGACTATAATTTCAGTCAGTAGCCATAAACACCAAGGCTAAAGGTTAATCTAGTCATAAGTTCTGGAGATTCATGACACATAAGTTGTGATTTTAAAAGCAGGCCTGTAGATCCTGCTCATGAATCTCATTTTGTGGATGGGTCACAGGTGGCCACCAGATGGATGCAATAATATACATGACCAGTGATGGGATCAAGCTGGGGGAATCAAGTCTTTCTGAAAAGTCCCTGTTTATGAATTTTTACCAATAGAAAATGCAGTATGTAGGTTGTATATTAAGGTACATACTGTATATGGGCTTTTGAATGCTGACTAAATGCCCCATGTAAACAAAAACACACACGGAAACCTGGGGATCTTACTGGACAATAGTATCTTGTTTCTACAATTCAGTAATTTGTTATGTTTATACTTTCATTTTGCTGAAAGGGACACATAAAATTTACTGACACCCTATAGCAATGTACGTGTTTGGCCACCCTGTTGCTGTCAGTACCCATACCTTTATGTAGCTGTACAGTCTAGCTGACGTTAGTGTCAGCATCACAGTCAGACACCAACTTTTGGGATGACAGAATTTGCTGAAGGTATGTATTATCTGCATTAATTCCCAGAATATGTCATGACAGTGAAGGAAAAAATCATTGAGTACAGAATGATGATCTGCTATGCATATGTATCATCTACAAATTTAATTTTAAGCAGCCATTTATCACTGCAGCTTAGAATTCCAGATTATCCTGAGTAGCAGTTGCATGTATTATCTCTGTATATAGTGGAAGCCCCACAGCAGATGAGAGATGAGGACGGGGGCAGCTGAATGGGAACAGAAATGTTCTTAATGAGAGATGTTTTGTTAGGTAATTGGCCATAATGTGACTGCATTTTGTGGATTTTGAGGCCCAGATAGCATTTATAGCTCTATGAATTATTCTGGCCAGAAGCTTTTTTTGGACACTGAAAAGCTGAAATGCCGCAGAAAGTTTGATGAATATCTGAGTGTTTATTTCCTTGCAGCATTTGAGGTGCACGTATATGAGGGGGTAAGGGGGTTCCTGTCCATGATTTACAGGTAAAAATGAAGTCTTTTTATGGTTCAAGGTTTACATTATTCATGAGTGACATTAGAGACTTTCACATGTTCTGGAAAACAAAAAAAAATTTCACACGGTGCTGCTTTATTGTTATTGAGTATCTTATCTCACAAAGCAATACTTATTTCACTGTTCATGTGACAACATACACAGAAAAGAATCACTGTTCCTGCAAAATTGCTTCAAATGCAACCATGAAAAAACTCATGTATACATAGATTCCTGCTGGCAATCTCTGCCCTATATATGAACTGCATACTGTATCCATTTTGTTGTTGTTGAAAAATGAATAAGAGACATAAATATGTAATTATAGGAAGGATGAGCAGGTCTTCATCCACACATTGACCATGACAGTTGTTGACGTATGAAAGTGCTGACCAGCACATCAAAGAAAACCAAATTGAAAAACAATCGCACCATCGGAAACAATCAATCATAAATCATGTTGACATCCAGAGTTGTTGTGCTTATTGCCTGTGTAATGTGTCCAACAACACCCAAATGTCCATTCATCTGTTGAATGTATGTTGCGTGTATGTATAACCATGCAGACCAGCGTTGATGCTCACTGTAGCATGACATTTTGAATATGCAGCAGTTACTTGATATGTGAGTGTATGTCACAAGTGAATGTTTTCTTCGAAAGGGGAATATGGTTAACCGTAAAGTCACAAGAAGCTTCCAGGTATGATATCCTATCTTATTAATTATAATTGGCAACTTCTGTAATTAGTTTTAAGTTCACTGATATGATGTTATCGTATTATTTTGGTTTTTCACTGTGCAAATAGTTTCATATTTTAAAAAGAAACAAACAGGTGAATTGGGGAATAGAGTATTATATTCACAAATTTGATCAAGCTGATCAGTGTGAGTATGAATCACAATGCAATTTTATTTATCCTATCTTTTTAAACTTTACCCTGTGCCACTCTTCATGCACAAAATCTTCAGTGAGAAGGTAACCCTTTCAGTGGAAAGTTTGTTACTGAGTCAACAGCTTCCATTTTTATTCTTTGAAAATACGTGTACAGGCAAGCTGGTGCATAAACAAGTCTTTTTACCAATTGAGTACATTGTATTTTGAATCTCAAATCAGTATAATAATTTGACCAAAATGACTTTTGTCATATGTGATTAGCACTAACAGAGTCATGCTAACTTATTGTTTTTGTCGTCTAGCATAAATTTGCAAAATGACTTTAGAAAAAAAGGTAAATTGTAAACCTGGACTATTTTGGTCGCAACATCTGCCAAAGTTACCATGTTGACTGACAGCTCCAGCACTCTAGAGGTTGTGCATGCACTTTTGTGAAAGGTAATCTTTGACATTGGTCTAAAAATTGTGAACATGTACGAAGAAATAAAATTTCGAGGATGTGCTGGGAGGAATGTAATGTCCCTTTTTTTACATTATGGACATGTTTTATTTAACATTTTACTCATGTAAGTTCTGTGTAAGCAACCATGCATAACATGGGCATGCACAAAGCAACTGAAAGGTTGCAAAAGAGATGGAGAAACCTGCAACTTGTTCATCTGCAATACAACGTCATGTAGTCACGGTCTTATGACTGCATCTAAAGCAGACAGAAAGTCATATCATGTTTGGTCCTTTGTCTGCTTTAATGCAGCAAAATGTACTCTTAACTTGCTTATACAACACAAACAACTATTTAACATTTCAGTGTTATGTGAAAGTGATGTGGTGCATTTTTCAACAGCTGTTTGTGACCTCCACTGTTTATCTTTTTTTTCTTCTTATTTGTGTGTGTGTGTGTGTTGTTGATCAGTTTGCCTAACCTTGAGGGTTGATTCCTTTATTCCTTTTTCAATGCCCTCAGTATGTATCCTTTGAGTATGGGATGCAGGAAAACTTGTATTTAAAGACTTCAGTGAGGCCAACCCCCCCCCCCCCCCCCCCCCCCGAAAAAATTGTTTGTTTCCCCCAACCCGACCGACACATCACTAAACCCCCTTACTGACCCCATGCTAACTTACTCCCCCCTCCCCCCAAAAAATAATAAAGACTAAAAAAAAAAAAAATTATGCCTGCCTAGCTACTCCCCCCCCCCAGAAAAAATTGGTCTGTTAGGGGAAACACACTTATGTTTTTTTTTCCCTAAATACAATCTGTCTCTGTGTTTTGATCAGATTTGTTTTTAATTTTGGATGATTTTGTTTTTTGACATGTTGGATATTGTATTTACCTATGATATAATCACCAGATCCTTGGTTTTTGTTTTAATATTCAAGTATCATTCCATTAGCAATTTTTTTTAAAGTTTTGTTTAAACTGTGATCTTTACAACAATGGAAGACCTCATTCAGTGGTATTTATGCCTGAAGCTTTTTGAACAGTAAAGAGTCGCGTGACCTTGCTTGCACACTGTTCTTAACAATCAAACTTAAGAAAGGGTTAAAAGTGAACAACCATTAAGATATACGTCTATGACCTATATGAGCAATTAAAGTGGTAATTATGGCATTGATGTCAATCACTTTACTTCTGTAATCATAATCATTAATGCCTTCAGGTCCTGTCTGCATTGTTGACAATGGACTCTACTCTAAGAAGACAATGTATATTGGTATGCATTGTCCAGTCTCAGAATATAAAGGAATCATATAGTACAGTTATATTGACAGCTAGAATGCTTTAGACTGACCATAAAGTGCATGATGTAATGCATAAAATTTGACAAAGGTCCAGAAACAGGTGCAGGTACATGCAGATTAATCTGAACAGTTTTTGCTTAGGACACAATCTGGATCATTATGTCTTTCTTTCTTTTTTTTCTTTCTTTCTTTCTTTCTTTCTTTCTTTCTTTCTTTCTTTCTTTCTTTCTTTCTTTCTTTACAGGCAAATTTGTCCAGTATTACATGTAGAAACTCCTAACTTGGCACAATTATACTGCTATAGATGAAGTCTGGCCTTTTTATAATGAGGGGTCATATGTTTCAAAATTATGCAAATGAGGGGTAATTAAAGGGTTTAAATCTTTAATATCTTATACACTGTAGCAGATGTGGTTCTGAGTGTATAGTTCAATCATAGCAAGGAAAAGTCATCTCAAATGTCAAGGTCGTGTCAAGGTCAAAGGTCAATTTAGGCCAAACTGTCATTTTTTAAAGTCAAGGTTCACTTCAGGTAGAGGTCATCTCAAGGTCAAAGGCCACTTTTGATGGTGTCTTTCTTCTAGCCATAACTTGGTCAAGTTTTATCAAATTTTGATCATGTTGGGCTCAAATTGTAGCTATTGTAACATTGCACATTTCTGAAACTTACATGTGACCTTCAAAGTTCAAGGTCATTTGGGACCTTGAAAAGTTTCATCCAGACATAACTTGGCCAATTCCATCTAATTCTAATCATGTTAGACTCAAACTGTAGGTATTGCAACACTGCACATTTTTGTAAGCACATGTAACCTCAAAAGGGCAAGGGTCAAGGTCATTTGGCCCTTTGGAAGTTTCATCTTGCCATAACTTGGGTCAATTTTCATCCGATTTGGTTCATGTTGGGCGTAAATTGCTGGTACTGTAACACTGTGCAATTTACATGTGACCTGTAAAGGTCAAAGGTCAAGGTCATTTGGATTTTGTAATTTGCATCCAGCCATAGTCTTAACATAATGTGAAGTACCAAAGGATAAAAATTGTTGCATTTAATAGTCACAACGTTTGAAGGCACACAGACAGATTTGCCTTGAAGCAAATCGTCAATTCTAGTTCATACTACATTGCCAAAAAAAAAAAAAAAAACAATTTACTGCATGATGTAAGGAAAAGAACCCAAACGCAACACAACTACAGATTGGTAGAGTTCATTTTCTTCTAGGCTTTCAAATGGTCCCTGATGTGTGCATGCTTGTATGCATGCCCCCTGACAGAAATACTTCATATTGCCAACCTGTCGACAGTGTGTGCCTCCCTATTGATAAACCATTCTGGAGGCTAGTAAAAAGCTGTGCACAAGTGTGCATCAGGCTGGATTTGACTGCCAAATTAAAAGAAAAAATTAGAGTCCGACGAAATCAGTCAGTTTGCAGAGCTACATACATACACACACACACGAAGGGGTTGAAATAAACTGTACGATCTATCAGTCCACAGGACTGACACTTTGTGATACTTGTCAGTCATTCAGACTGTTCAGTCCCACCTGGTAAATAGATGTGTGACCTTTGTTGTTTGAAAGTGTAAATGCCATTTCTATGCCTAAATGTATGTTAGCTGTATATTTTGGACAGAAAAATACAAATATAAAAATATTGATCTGTTAAACACTGAAACCCATAACAAATAATACTGTCATCCGACACAATCTGTGTCAAGACGTTTCTCTGCAAGTCCTGTCAGTCCACAAGGCTGGCAGATGACACAAGTTGTTAGTCCTGCCAGACAACTGTCAGTTGTAGGCTTAAGGACTGGTATTATTTGGACCCCTCTACACATGTTGATTGTTCATGTGTGTATTTTTTAGCATATTAACAGCTATGTAAATTTGATGTAGTTGTATATACCTATTGTCAGTTTGCAGTCCGTCTTTATTTAAATGTATTTACACATTATTTGTGGGTAGAGATGGGTGGGTGGGTAAGAATTTACAGTGTCCATTGTTTTCATTTGATCGCCACTGTTTTTTACTGAAGGAAGTAGGAAGTATCTCCACAACAGGAGAAAATGCAAGTTCAATGTTAAAGAGACAATGCAAAGACTAGGCAAGGGCCAAGACGGCAAAAATGCCTGTCTGTGCAGCTTTTGCCTGGGTGGAGACTTAAGGATGGTCTGACCACTGTTTTTTACTGAAGGAAGTAGGAAGTATCTCCACAACAGGAGAAAATGCATGCAAGTTCAATGTTAAAGAGACAATGCAAAGACTAGGCAAGGGCCAAGACGGCAAAAATGCCTGTCTGTGCAGCTTTTGCCTGGGTGGAGACTTAAGAATGGTCTGACCAGTTTCGTTCTCTCCGAACTCTTCAGAGACTGCCCAAAGACTGCTGCATTTATTTTTTACCTTGAATTTTTGCGTGTCTATGTTATCCATTATTTCTACGTGGGATGACGTAAAAAACCATTGTGTTTTACATTGGCCAAATGTGAAAGCTTGGATGATTCACCTGTTTTTTGTTTTACTCGAAGTTCCTTTTATAAGATATTTTACTCTGTGTATTTATATTTTATAATGATTGCCTAAATCAAATCAAATCAAATCAAATCAAGAGGAGCTAGTCAGTTAGTTAATGCCAGTCCACGTGCTATGGTGTGCACATGTTTATGTTTTCTGTGTTCAAGTGTCACAAATTTTTTGATTTCACCAAAATAAATGTCTGATACCAGCAACATTTCCAGAAGCCTGCAATTCCAGACCTAAGAGACCTTAGCAAACCTTAGCAATTAGTGTTCTGACCCTTAAAGTGCTAACCACTGCTATAGTCATATTCTCATGACCTTGAAACATACATGTAATGGTTAAAAGATTCAAATTCCTCATGCAGATACTTTTCATTCAAATAGTAGCAAACCTAGTCTAAAGCAAAAAGTAGTCTTAGTCAACAGCTTTCCTCGGGACATTTTCGCACGCAAAGTGTACCCAGGAAAGCTGTTGACTCAATCTTAAATCAATGCTTTAACCCTTTCCCCCTTGAATTGACACTTGAGTCAACAACTTTCCTTGGTATGAGTTGGGCACTAAATGCCCAACTCATGCCAAGGAAAGTTGTTGACTTGAGGTTATGTGATCTTGATACGGCTTATCTACAAATCTCAGTCAAAATTGTTTTTCATTACTATTGAAAATAGTTGAAAACACTGAAGTAGAGGACATTTGACCACCAGTCGGATCTGGCCGGTTTAAGGGGAAAAGGGTTAAGGGTTAAAAGATATCATGGCTGCACCAATAACATTCTTGACACAGGAACCTGTGGCAAGCTCAGCTGGATACATTTGTTGTTCCTGTTCACAACAAAACAAGAACTACATACTTTTGAACAATATCCTTCACTTATGAGGAGAGCAAAATAAAAAGCGTCTGACTTGCAGAGGTCTATCAACAAAGAGTTTCTGGTGGACAAACAATTATTGCCAGGGGTGATTGCATAATTTGATGTGAAAATTTTATCATTTATGAAAGGCACTAAATTTATTTTCATGACATCAGACATAATAAAATTACACAATGACAGACATCAGACAAAAATGTCGCATCCTGGTTCGACAATTTGGAGGGGGGAGGGAGTGGGCATAGCAGTAATTTTTGAGATCATGAATAAGAATTCAAATTTTCCGTGACTGTGAATGCAAAGATAGTTGTTAATGGTAAAAGAACATGTTTGTGAAGTGTGAGTTGGTGTATGACCTTGGAAAACATGCAAGTATACTGTGAACTGTGAATGGACCCCCCCCCCCCCCCTCCTTCATTATCCCCTTCACTCTTCTCTGGTTCACAAATTGGAGGTATGGGTAATGTACTCACAGTGACCTCAACCTATATCCATGACCTCTCAAGTCCTTCAGAATCATCTTTGTTCACTGATCCAAGGGGAAAATCAGAGTGTCAGAGTCAGGTAATATATAATTTATGTACATGTATTTTCAAGAAGATAGAAAAACCTCTGTTGAAAGACTTTCCCTGTGGACCAAATTATGGTTTCTCAAGGCAGGTGGTCTTTCATAGGAGATGTAAATAACATAAAAAGCAGTAGGCAGAGTTACTTGAAAATGTGGTCTTTGAAGGCAGGTGTTTGCCTCAGAGTGGTCTCAACAAGAAGGACTACTACGTATACTGATTTCCAGGGTGTTTGAAGTTCAAACAAATTTAATTAACTAGCTTGGGAAAAGCTTTCAGTCAATCCATAGGTAAAAAATAAATTTGAAAAAGTAATGCTTTTATTTCCACAGTTTTTGTGATATCTGAAAGAAAAGTGAAAGAGTGTGCACAGGAAATTAAACATGTTAAAAAACATTGGTTTCTCATTGAAAAAAGGTAGTATTTTTATTTCAAAAGTTTTTGTGGCCTCTAAAAGCAAGGTAAGAGGAACATCCACTATTTAAAAAATCTTATACGTGAAAGACTATCAATATAGATGTCCATTTATCCACATCTTGAAATCTCATTTTGATATGCCTACTCATTATATCAGTGATATAATCACTGCATTCAAATGTTGACAGCTCACTTTGTTTTAACAGGTAAAATATGTATATACCCACTGTCCCATTGGGTTTTCATTCCCATAGTTATCTAGTAAGTCAGTGGTGAAAGCAGCATGATGATGTGACCATTTTGTAAAGCTCCATCTTTATGCCCCCCCCCCCCCCCCAAGAAGGTGGGGCTTATATAAATAGCTTTGGTCATGTTGGTCGTTAGAGAGACTCTGGATTTCGCACCATAACTCAAGATTTTTCTTAGATAGGACTTTGATAGTGTCTAGGTATATACTCCAGTATGAGGGCTAGGTGAAATATGAAGATGGTTGACCTTGACCCTACTTCCAAGGTCACAGAGGTACAGTAGTAAGTTTTGGTGTCTGCACCATAACTAGAAAAGTTTTTATGATAAGACCTGTATATTGCAGATTAAAGTGCTTATCCAGGTCAAATTTGAAGATGGGTGACCTTGACCTAAATTCAAAGGTCACAAGGTCACTAGTGAACTTGGTTTCGGCATTATAACTCAGAATTGAAGTTATGACTTCCATATTGCACATGGTAATAGTCCTCAATTAGGGGTTGGTCAGCTTAGAAGATTGATGACCTTGACCAAATTCCCAAGGTCACCCGGTCGGTAGGTTGGTCAGTAGAGAATGTGGTTTTTGCAGCATAATTCAGGAAGTTGTTGCGATAGGACTTTGATAGTGCCCAGGCATATATTCCAGTATAAGGGCTAGGTGAAGTATGAACGTGGCTGACCTTAACCCGATTCCCAAGGTCACAGAGGTACAGTAGTAAGTTTTGGTTTCTGCATGACAACTTAAAAAGTTTTTATGATAGTACCTGTATATTACACAGGATTATAGTCCTTGTCTAGGGCTAGGTCAAGCATGAAGTTGGGTGACCTTGACTTAAATTCAAAGGTCAAAAGGTCACATTAGTGAACTTGGTTTCTTCATCGTAACTTAGGATTGCATTTATGACTTCAAGATTGTGCATGGTAATAGTCTTTATTTAGGGCTTGGTCAGCTCAAAAGGTGGATGACCTTGACCAAATTCCCAAGGTCACCAGATCGGTCAGTCAGTTGGTTGGTTGGTTGAGAGAATGTGGTTTTCGCACCATAACTCGAAAGTTTTTAAGATAGGACTTTGATAGTACCCAGGTGTATTTTCCAGTATAAGGGCTAGGTGAATTATGAATGTGGTGGACCTTGACCCTATTTCCAAGACCACAGAGGTACTATAGGTTTTCAGTAAGATAACTAGAAAAGTTTTTATGATAGGACTTTTATATTGCATAGGATTATAGTACTTATTAGGGCTAAGTCAAGCTTGAATGTGGGTGACCTTGACCTAAATTGAAAGGTCACAAGGTCACTTTAGTGAATTTGGTTTCTGTATTGTAACTCAGAATTTAAATTATGATTTCAATATTGCACATGGAAATAGCGCTTAATTAGGGCTTTGTTAACTTAGAAGAATGATGACCTTGACCAAATTCCCAAGGTCACCACCTGGAGTTTTATTGGTGAACTAGGTTTCCATGTGATAACTAATGATATTTTTTACTTAGGGCTTTCATATTGCACAGGAATATAGCCTTCTGTAAGAGCTAGCTAGGTCAAGTTCTGAAATGGATGACCTTAAGTCAATTCCCAAGGTCACAGAACCACATTACTGAATTTGGTTTCTGCTTAATAACTGCAGAAATTTTTGAGCCACAGCTTTTTATTTTGTAGATGTATACAGTCTTCTTTAGAGCTTCAAAGGAGGGTGATCTTGATCCAATTTCCAAATTCAGAAGGCCACTTTCGTGAATTTGGTTTCTGCATCCACTTTTCAAGGTCATGAGTGCCCCATTAAATACTATCAACAGGGTAATGAGGTTGAACATAATGACATTAGGGGGGCATCTATGTCTTACAAACGTGTTGTTAATTTCAGATCCACTGTTTTGGGTTAATTAGCAGATTCAGATCAAGCATTAGTATGTTAGGACCCTGAGATCTTTCATGTGACTGATTGAAGATTCTGGGTCATTTCATCAAAGTATATGTGTACCTTACATGTAATTGCAGAAAAAAAATCTCAAAACTCCACAGGCTTTTTCCTCTTGAAGCCTTGTAAGTTGGCATGTCTTTTCTGTTTTGCTTCTATGTTTTAACCCCTTTCTGACCTGCACCAGACTGAGCAACAACTTTTCATGTAAAGCACACTTGGAACCAGTCCTGACTCTGAAACTACAGCACAATTTTGTGATTCGATTCTTCCAAACTAGGTGCAATTTGCTGTTAAGCTATTATAATCCCGTGGTATTTCAATTGTATTTAACAATGAATCAAAGAAGTAGATGGCTCTGGGCCTGCTGCAAAATACTGCAAGAGAGAGGCCCTGAGATCTTTTGCAAGAAGTCTCGAGCTTCTTCAGAGGACATAAAGTCGGTATAGCATGGTGTTTTCTTTATAGTTTCCGTGGGTGTGGGATTGTTGATTGGTTGTTGGTTTGAACTATCTGATCGGTCTGAGTTACTACTGAAGGCTGGTGATTGATTGGAAAGGGGGTGTAGTAGGGAGGGCTATAGGGGGTGCGGCGGAGCATGGGGGTGTGTGTCTCAGAGCGTGATGTGGGGGCAGCTGAGATCTGCAGAGGGCCATTGGCCTGCTGGTGGTTTCTGTGTGTGTGGGGGGGGGGAGCCAAGGGAGCCACCGGGGAAGGGGGAGATGCTTGAGTCGGGCAGAGGGGGCCGCCAGGGCTGGGGATGATTTGAGCCAGGTGTTATAAAAAAAGGTGGGCCACTGGAGGGGGCCTCTTGTCAAATGTACTTGGCATAGAAAAGGGGGCTGTTGTGGCCATCATAGGGCATGCAAGCAAGGCTGCGAGGGGGGCCAGACGGTCGCGATTGAACTCGGGGGGAGGGGCCGTTGTCGTCCTTGGCTGGTTATGGGGCCCATTGTTGGTCTTGGGACCAAAGGGGCCATGGAGCGTGAGGGGGGCAGAAGGGGCTGTCAAGAGGAAGTGATCGGGGCGGCGGCTGCTGTTGAGGGAGGAAAGGGGATGGGACAGGAGGGGCGTTAAAGGGGCTACCTGAGGGCCATTGGTCCTGTTTAGGGGGCTAAGGGGGCCATTGTTGGTTTTAGGGGGACCAAGGGGGCTGGTGGGACTGCGAGGGGATGTCCTGGGCAGCATGATCGAGGGTGCGGGGGGGGGGGGGGGGCAGGGGGCCATGGGGTCTTTTGTGAAACCAAAAGGAGAATGAGAGATAAATATTTAGAACATGATCGTCTTCAGACCACAGTATATCTGATATTTTATTCGTCCAAGTTTTAGAAATTATCCCATGTAACCCAGCTCTTAATTCCACTACTCTTTTCAGGAGGAAAAGAGAAAGATGCTGGACATACAAAACTAAGACCCTAGAGCCAGAAGGCGCTTTTGCCACTTGGTCAATTAGTTGAACAACATATCAGTCAGAACAGCCAGGACAAAATCTTTGTTTTTTTTGCAGGATTGAGGCAAAGATTTCATGAACCTAGTAGTAGTATGCTTGTTTCCTGTTCACACACTACTACATGTATAATTAATTTAATGATGTGTTTCTTGATTGACAGAATAAAATTATTAAAAATAATCTCAATGTCACATGAAAATGCTCTCTGGTGGGTGACCGATGTGACTGGCACAGAAGACTTCAATTTAATTCATATGATACATGCACATGAAGTCCCACAGGTCAAAATACCAAGTGGTTTTTGTTAGCATTTATCTTTCAGTTGATCTTACAAATAAACACATACACCTTGGTAATTTAAATATATGTAATGTAAGTTGGTACCTGCCACACTTGGCCACTTTTGTTAAAAGCCACGTGCATGCTCTTTTGTGGTAATTCCTAAGTACATGAGTCAATGGGAGTCAAGTTCTTAGTAAATTTACCCACAGTGACTGGTCACTTGTTGCATGTGGCCACCAAGGCCACTTTACTTAACAGAAGGGAAGACCACATACAGCATGCAGGTACTACTGTGTAATATAACATACGGTTGTTTGATTGATGTTCCTCATGGTCATATATACTCATGATGAACGTTTATTTTTTGCCACAAAATAATAATTATTGTTGTGATAAAGGGGACTCTGTTCAGGATGTTGTCTATTGTGCATTCAGCATGTTACGAAATATCAGAGAGAACACTGGAGGCCACCTCTGGTAGGGAGGTCAGAGAGACTGCAGGGAGAGTATGAATTGATAAAAGGACATGATGAGTGCAATAAAAAAATATGTATACAAACATGATTTTGTTTGTAGAGTGTTGTGATTTGTGTTACTTCTATGAGAATATTAAATTTTTGTGACTTGATTGCATGAATGTGAGTAAATTGTGTATGTATATTTTCCCTAAGCAAGGCTTGATATGTATGCAGACCCCTTTGCACCCCTTAGTGCTCAAGTCAACGAAGGACAGTGTTTGGCATGTACATGTATACATAGACCGCTGCCTGTGTGCTTTCTCTGACACAGAAAAGGGGGATACGGGAGTATACAAATTCAACATGGCTATAGAGGAAGATTTCTATTTCTCTTCAAGCACACATACTGTATATTGCGTGAACAATTTGCATGACAATTTTGGACATCATTTTATTCTCAATGCAAATAGAAGATTCAAAGGGAATTACTGAGCAGAGTGTACGATGTGAAATTTGCCCTGCCTCCTCCCCGCCCCCCCCCCCCCTCTCTGATCAGAACTGCCAGCTGGGCTGCTTTCTTACTCAATCAGCTGTGTGTGAGGCTGTCTGTTTTTTATGCTTCCATGCAACCACATATGTGCTGGCAACTTCTTTAAAGCATCACATGACAACAACATCACCAAAGCAGTATTTTTTACATGCATGTGTGGGTGAACAGCATAGCACACATGGGCCCGGCGATCTGTACAGATCATTTTGTTTACAGTACTATACAGGACCAGTGGATGCTGGACAGCACAGGAGGAGGTGTGATGTGAATGCTGTGACCAGTGTGTGTGGGACAACCTGGATGTGAGCATCACTGCATAGTACGGTGAGACTGCACAACCCCCACCATCAGGAGTGCAGAAAAATAAGCTATGCAGAGACTGGGTGTTTGACAGAATCATTTCACCAGTTGCTGCACAGCGCTTGGAAGGAAGATCACTTGCACAACAGCCCACAGTGGAGTGTACACTGCTGCCGGACAGAGGACATCAGCCTGGAATCTAGTCCCATCAAAACTGGGTGCTATGGAGCCCCAGGAAGTGACAGTAATAGGTAGGTGAAACCTAGCTCTCTTTATAATTGCATGCTGGTCATTTATCACCTTTCAGTCTGGAACCGTTGAACCTTGCTCTTTTTATGGGTGACACATGTCCACATTAGAGATCTGGCTGAAATCTGTAAATCATTCTTCGTATCCGAGCATTTATTGGAGCCATATATAGGCCTACAAACACGGTTTTTGACCCACATGTATGAATTAACTGAAAACTCCAGATAAAAACGCAGGATTTAACTGAAAACATATATGCAGGGATGCCACTGACTTAACCAATTTATTTTCATATGCCAAGGTTGATCAATTTTAATTTCATGACTATATAAAACACAGTATTTAAATGAGAAAATGTCACAGTGATACAGATCATCAAGGTCTTGGAGTAGGGGTGAAGGGAGTCCAACATAAGCTTCAGTGCTTTCCCAGCTGTGCATGTCCCGGTATCTCACTGCTGGTCAGGACCTGTTACCATAGACAGGTCTATATAAGTACAGTATAATCCCCCTGAGGAAATCTCATGGCAAAGACTATGTACTCCCCAACTACACCCAGCTTGTTTGCCTCATTTTGCTTTTCATATTTTGTAGTCCATATACGCCACTCCCCTATTAAGACCTATTTTCTCCAGTCTTGTGTGTGGTCTTCATAGAGATGTTTGAATCTATTATATTTACAGGGGTAAGAATTTACTTTTTTTTTTTTTTTGTAAGTAGCTCATGGGCAACCAAGATATTTTCTCAAGTTGCCTTGTAATCATGATTTGAAGAAAAAAATAATTACATGTAATCACCAAATAAAAAAAAAGTTAGATTTTAATATTCTGTTGTAGATACCAAGCCTCACTGCCCCTCCCCCCCCCCCCCCAAAATGCTTACAAAGTTGTGCAATAGTAATGAAACTAATATGAGTGAAAATGATGTCATCAAAGGAAATTTAATAAAAGAAAAAAAGGCCAGAACAAAAACAGAGCAATCGTGGGATCATGAAATGGACATGCCCCCCCTCCACCCACCAAGAAAAAAAAAAGTACATGCCTACATAAATGCATGTAACCTGTAACCATGTACGTTACACACTGACACAGTTAAAACTTTGTTTAGGAGTTTCTTTTTTTTCAACTGAAAATATGAAAGCCAGAACAGGCACACATGTACCATTTGTACCTACATACCTTAATGGTTATATTTCTGAGCCATTTCTTCAAACAAACCATGACAATGCTACAGCATTGTTCTTGTATTGTGTAACAGTAAGTCACCAAAACATTAGTAGCCGCAGGCCACAGCAAACATAGTGAAGGGAGACATGGGATAACATCTCCTGATCATAAAAAAAGAAGGAAAAATGTCTTGCATGACAATCATATAAGACATTCACCAGGCAATGCAAGACTAATTTATCATGACCAATTAACTATATTTGATACAGTTCAAGTGCATCATTTCTGAGAAAGGGGGTCATGTTGACACATTGGTTTTCTGACGGCATTCCCATGGGTCCCCTGATAATTTGCTCCCTATGGGCATGATCTTTGTGGACTTATCCTCAGCAGTAAATTTAAAGGTGCGTGACAACCTTATGAGAAACTTAATAAAATTACAGGGATAACTGTCTTGAGTTGCCAGTCCTCTGAGATCACCCACCATGCAGGGAAGACCACCTCTTCAGGACACTTTGATTGTTTTGAACTCAGTGACAGACTTATTTAGAGGTGACGTACAGTCTGGTGATCTTCAGGGACAGCTGAGGTTTATGTACAGTCTATCCTGCTCTGTGAAGTAAAATGGGGTAAAAGTGATGGTGGATTTTAAAAATCTTGTTGCTGGAGTTACCCAATATGAAATTGAGATTTCACCCTGTGGTTCTGTATTCATGATATTTATGCATATATATTTAAAGGCAGTTGTTGCATGACTTGCCAGCTACTACAAAAACTACTGACCTAAGAAAGCCTTCAACATAGAGAGAGCTGAAAGGTACCTGTCTGTAACTTTCTCCTCCAAGCTCAGTCTTTTTTTTGTTTTTGTTTTTTTTTTAGAATGACAATTTGATGGTTTTTTGAAAATTGACATAGGTGGTGTGGCCCACATGCAACACCATAAGCTGGGCAGATGGAAATGACTTCCCGCACCATTGAAGGCAATTATCAGCCCAATCTGGTTGGGGCTTCATGAATAATTAATGAAGCTCGTTGCCTATTAAGCAAGGTACTTTCTCCTATACCTATAACTGTATGCAATGTAATCTCAATCTAGTATTAAAATACATGTTGAAAAAATACAATACATCTTTTGCCTGGTGGGGCAGGAGTACATGAGGTCATTATATATTTGAATCTTCATGCATGGATAAAGAATGTGCTAATTACCCAACTGAAACCAGTTCCTTATTTAGACAAGATCATGGGCATTACTTCCCATGACATAATTATCATGACATAGGCTTGTCAATTTGCAGGCACTTCCCGAAGCAGAACAATATGCCGAAAATGACTGGACATTTCATGACTTGGCATGCGTGGTGTATCAATTTGTAGAACGTGATGCCCCGTTTATAATTTTTGTGACAATGTGTACCGACTTTATGCAGACAGCACGATCGAGTGTTGTCAAACAGGAAGCAAAATGGACTATATCATCACTGAACATTACACTGACCATGGTGGTGTCCATTATCATGTACCAAAAATTTAACACCCAATTTCCCTCTTAAATCAAGGCCGAAGCAGCTGATGACCTAGGGCACAATGTTATTTTGATACCTACGTTTCATCTACAATTCTAAAAACATTGAAACAGATGACATATATGAACGCTGGGCGCTTTTGGGGAAAGGGTTGAAGTATAGACAAAGAAGACCTAATATGATTGGATGGAAGTGGTGTGTAAAGGGTCATGTATATGTGTGTAGAAGGTTATCAGCAACAGAGAGGTGTTTATGGCATTTAACTATTAATTTCAATAGGATACAAATTTTACACACGTGAGGATGACATATATCTGTCATCAGAGGCATGCCTGAAGAACAAGTTTTATGTCCGACATGCAACATAGGCGTCAACATCCAACTGTTTTGGTGGAGCAGGATTGGTACAGGCAGTGATTTAGGATAACCTCTATGTCCCACTGATTACATGTGTACCTGATATCAGCCATCGGAACTGATTACCAAGTGCAGGGTGCCCAATCAGCAGCCAGGTTCATACTGAATCTATCTACTGATAAATAATCAGTGAACCAATGATTGGCCAATCAGATCTCTTTGATCATAGTACAGCCAGCTATCAAAGTGGACTGCATGTGAACTATTAAGCGTAGCTGCCACTTTGGTCCTCCCATTGTCGATTGACACCCAAGTACTACTGTTTGTATATACTGGAAGACAAGACTGTACCAGTTTTTAGTAGCAATGTTATTTAAGTTGCAGACTTTGTGCTTTTACTTTGCACAGATTTTTTACACCTCATTCTCTCATCCTTACAACAGTCACACTGGACTGGACGGGACTTTATATGTTGCACAAAACTGGATTCTCTAAAAATAATGTACCATTTGTGCAGTACACATGATAAGAGTCAACCTTGCTTACATATATGTTATAGTGCCCGTAGCCACTTTGTGTCTGAGATAACCTGTTCTGTTTCTATTTGTTTATGATCAGATTAACAAATTTTAGGAAATGAAAAAACAGACCAATAATAGGAATATTGTAATCTCGTTCTGTCATTATATAATACCACAATAGTTTTATTTCAAGTCTGCAAATGACAGACCAAAATGATCCAGCAGACATGATTATCATGAATGGATTTTACTAAAGCTACAACTTTGGAAGACTGGCAGGTTCCAATGTGAACCAGTTAACAGTGGCTCATCTGGAACTGTCACAAGGTTGTTTTTGAATAAACAACAGGTTTATTTAAAAAAAAAGCAAATATTTGTGCACCATTTCAATCGTAAAAATATCCACAGTGGTAGCAAAGTATCAATGAGCATTGTGTTGATTTGTTTTTATGCCCTCGGGACCCCTCCATGGCTTACGCATTCAAAAAAAAGCAAGGTCTGTATGACCATAATTAAAGCACAGGTGCATGTATGAAAGAGGATAGCATAAAACACGTGCTGGAGTGCAGTTTTTCAGAGAAGGGAGGGGAGTGTAAGGCAGGCAAACGGTTAAGCAAATGTGATGAGGGCAAGGCCAAAAATGACTGTTGTGCTCCCCTGTAACGCCTGACCGGTTTCGACACTGCTGTGTCTCATTAGAGGCTGGTGTAACAGTCGTGTGTATACGTAACTGACATCAAGGTGTATGTTTCACATCCTTGGTCTTGCACGTGTGATGTGACAATAGTCAAAATTGGCATAGTTGTCATGTTTAACCCTGTTTGCAATGCACCACGGGTACAAATGGATGTCACAACTGTGACACTCATTTTGCCCAGATGACGTCTGGTCATCTTAAAAAGTGTATTGTGGCAGTGGTGTTTTTTGACAGCCTCTATCCTCAATAAAGATTTTTCACGAGTCGTTGGCTTATGGAACAGATGTTTCATAAGTATATAAAGGTTCTGTTAATAGGCAGATGAACTTGGAGGTAAAAATTTATCATATGACTGAACAAGGAGTTCATCTGCCCATAACATTCAGACCGAAAGGTTCCGTAGTGCCCAGTTGGGGGATCCAATTTGCCTTGCAAGCCTGAGTTTCAGTGTCTTGCTCAAAGTTGAATGTGTGCGTATATTCAAGAATTTGAAGGATAAATTTTGGGGAACCATGGTTTGGGAGAGCAAAGTGCCTACCCAGGGGTTGTGTGTGGTCATTTTTATTTAAATAATAGAAATGTTCCCGCATTCTATCCATGAGAGCCCTCGCTGTTTGTCCAACGTGATTGTTTCTTGCACACCATTTAGGAGGTAAACTAAATTGTTTTGTTTGCAGGAACCTCCCCTAGGGGTTGTGTATGAACCCCCTGTGAGTGTACTTGTGACATTGCCCCCCCCCCCTCCCCGTGCAGTGTCTGCAATTAAGTGTATTGCATGGATTCTTGTCCATCACACCAGACACTGTTGGTGCATGTCGTTGTGGTGAGGGATATCTGATTCTAGACTGAGTAGGAACATCTTTTAGATTCCTGGCTCTTCTGAATCCCAGACCACTTTTTTGTTTTTCAGCACTGATAGGCTTCTGGAAGTTTGTATTGTGCCCCAGTTCCTTTGAATAATTTGTTTCAAAGGCGGCAAAGCTGGGTTATACTGTGTGATAAGGAACAGGTTGTTTGTTTCCTGGTTAGCTGGCCGTGTTGGTGACAGAAGTTTTGTCCTGTCTAAGAAGACGTACTTGGTCAAGGGTTTCCTGTAAAGTGTGGGGTGGGTAGCCCCACAAATGGTAATACCTGAGTAGTTTTTGAGCATTTGTCTCAAAATCCTCCGGGTGGGTACAAATTCTTTTTACCCGTAGCAGCTGGCTATATGGGCCCCCCTGTTTGCAATGTCTGGGGTGAGCTGACCTGTAATGTAGATACATGTGTGTATCTGTGGGTTTGGTCTGTATAGGGAGATGTATGCCTTCCTATGATCATCAATTCGGACTATGGTGTCAAGGAAAGTGATCTATGTAGCGCCACCACACCGAGGGGTGTAGTGGGAACTTCAGTAGCTTGTTTTCCTCTAGATCAGACACAGATATGTTTGCAAAGGAAGGGGCTACCCTTGTGCCCATGGCTGTGCCACTGATCTGTAAATAATGCTCTCCATTAAACTCAAAGTTATTACAAGTGAGGACTTCAGTCTCAAAAGTTGGACGAGTTCACCAGTACTCGGTTTTTCTGTTATATCCCTGTTGTGTAATAGGGATCGGGCTGTGCATCTCAGCCCTTCATCAATGGGTATATTTGTGTAGAGCAAGCCTACATAACGTGTTACCAGTATAGTGTTGTCTGGTTAAGTGGGCAGTGACGATCTTTTTGACAAAGTCACTTGTATTTTTGATGTAACTGGGCATGCTTGATACAATGAGGCATAGGAAGAAGTCTACCAGTCCCGAGATGCGTTCTGAGGGGCATTCATTTACGCTTAAAATGGGCCGTCCTGGAGGAGGGACGATGCCTTTGTGAATTTTCGGAAGCAGGTAGAAGCATGGCACTCTGGGTGTTTTTATATGTAAGAATTCATAAGTGGTTTTTGAGATACTGCCACTTAGAACCATGTCCTTGAGCGTCTGATCTATTTTCTCCTTGTGTGAAGTGGTCAAATTATTTTCCAGTTTTCTGTGGTGATTAGTGTTAGATAGTAATTTGTGGGCTTCAGTTATGTAATCCTGTGTATTCAGGATAACTATAGCATAGCCCTTATCTGCTTGTTTAATCACTATGTGGTGATTTTATTTGAGTGCCCTCAAACCTTCCCTTTCATCCCCCCCCCCCCCCGATAGATTATCTATTCATGCGTCAGGTGGATCAAATTGAGTAAGTTCATGTTTGACTGTTCTGCAAAATGCTTCTAGGTTAGGGTCCCCTAATTGAAATTCCATTGGAGTGAATGTACTGGGCATTTTGAAGGATTTATATTCAAATGAGGGGTACCGATGTCCCCTGTGTTTGTGATGTGTCTGTGTCAGTACTTGTAATGGCGATATTATGTTGGGGTGTATCGAAATTGGAGACAGTAGGATCAGCTAATGTTGGATCCCTGTGGAAATGGACCAGTAGCATCATAAAAAAAGGTAAACAGTTAAATCTTAAATGAAAATAAAGGAACATATTGTGGCAAACAGAAAAAAACCAAATTGTCCAGCTTCACTTGCATGCACCCTAAAGTCTACAGTAGACAGCGGTAATGTACAGGACTTCTGCATGCTGGTTGCTCACATGGTTCATTATGTAAGTCACTTCTGTGTCCACCTATGTAAAAGTTAGCGACTTGTGTAGTGTAAAATTACATCAAAATTAATGACAGGATTGGGATGACCTGAACTACATTGATTGCGGAAATTTCCAAGTTGATTTTTATTCCAAATCATGGAAAAAATTCTTCGCCAAAATATGAGGAATTACAGTTTATAATGAGCTTCAGCAAGATTGATCAGAATCACCAGTTCCTCAAGTCTGTTAATCCAGTCTGAGCCATGTTCCAAATTATCAGTACATATGTCATGTAGTTGTAGCCAAATACACAATCAGTGGCTTAGTCCAACTGACTGATTACACAGTGAGCTTGGGCAGTCAACTTTCTCCCTGGGACACAGGTACAATGGTAACCCAGTGAAGCCTTACCGCATGCATGTGGGAAGGCATCTCTGTAAATGGTTTTTGGGTATTATCCAGTAGTAGAGTGAGAGTGGGCGGTTGGTTCGGGTAGTACACAGATGCCATATGCCCAACTTTTATCTAGACATTCCACTGATATGTGTATTCATATTTTGCAGGAAGTTCTACATTTTCATTGCTCTTGGGACAGTCCTGTGTATCTTTGCTCATTGGATGCTTCCAAAGCTTTTGATGGCGTGAATCATTTGAAACATTTTTCCAAACTTTAGCAAAAGAATGTTCCTGCATAACTTGTATGCATTCTACCTGTGTGGTCTTCCACACAGCAGCTTTGTGTCAGATGGGGTACTATTTTGTCTGCTGCCTTCTTTGTTAATAATGGTGTATGACAAGGTGGGATATTATCCTCTCAACTCTTTAATATCTATCTGGATGATCTCAGTAAAACTCTTAGAAAGAGCAAAAAGGGTTGTATGGGAGCTGGTACAGTGATTAACCATTTGATATATGTAATGATCTGTTGCTTCTTTGTCCCTCTGCTAAAGGGTTGCAAAAGCTGATAAATATGTGCTCTGACTATGCTGTGACATTTGATGTTTTGTTTAATGCGGATAAAACATGCTGTATCATTTTTCAGGCTTGTACTTTCACATTGTACAGAGTCCATTATTTATATCTTTAAGGAAGAATGCTTAAATATGTAAATGTAAAGAAGTATCTCGGGGGTTTTCTCAGTAATTCATGTAAATATGATGAGGATATTCAACATCAGACCCGGATGTTTTATATGCAGGCAAATATTTTACTAAGAATGTTTTATAACTGCTCCTATGAAGTTAAATCAGTGTTGTTTAATTATGTCTGTGTGCCAACACAGACATATTGTTTTTCTAGGAATTCTTTTTTAAAGTGTGTGTGTCAACACTTCCTTTGAATTCCTGTATACTTACACAGGGACTCCAAAGTTGAACTGATCTTTCTCCATTGATTTTAAAGCAATTTACACACTCTTTACCAGCACCCACCATGGATCTCTCATGAAAATTAATTGATTTGGTACTGGTCACTATATGTAATCTTTTCAAAATATCAATATTACCATTTCTGTTCACCTCCATAGTATCCGCGATGAACAACGTTGATACAATGTAACAAGTGACGTCATAATACTTCGCATGCAATAATTTGAGACAGTCAATGCAGAACTTTGTATCCCCTTTTGATCTACAGTTGCCTCCTCTTTAGGGTACTAAACCATATAACACATTAATAAAGTTTGAATTCCTCTGCCCTTGAAGAAGGGACGGGACACCTCATCCCGAAACGCGTCGGGGAGGAATTCCAATATTGTACATAATTGTGCGGTGGTCTATATGTTGGATTGGGATTTATTGTGCCTTCAGAGGTCACATGTAAATTACAAAAATGTACATTGTGACCATATCTACAATTTAAGCCCAACATGAACAGAATCAGATGAAAATTGACCAATTTATGGCCAGATAAAACTTTGAAAGGGCCAAATGACCTTGACCTTTGACCTTTAGACATTATATGTTAATACAAAAATGTGCAGTGTTGCAGTACCTACTATTTGAGTCCAATATGATTAAAATTGGATGGAAATTGGCTGAGTTATGACTGGATGAAAATTTCCAAGGTCCAAATGACCTTGATCTTTGACCTTTAAAGGTCACATGTAAATTACAAAAATATGCAGTGTTATAATAGCTACAATGTGAGCTCAGCATGATCAAAATTAGATAAAAGTTGGCCAGGTTATGGCTAGAAGAAAGCCACCATCGAAAGTGACCTTTGACCTTGAGATGACCTCTACCTGACGTGAACCTTGACCTTTTAAATGACATTTTGACCTACTATAGTATATAAGATACTGAGGATTTAAAACTTTAATAAGGCCTCATTTGCATAATTTTGAAAAGCGTAACCTCTCTTTGTAAAAAGGTAAGACTTCATCTATAGAAGTATAATTGTGCAAAGTTTGGAGTTTCTACATATAATACTTTTCAAATGAAATGTCGGACAAATTTGTCTGTAAAAGAAAGAAAGAAAGAAAGAAAAAGAAAGAAAGAAAGAAAGAAAGAAAGAAAGAAAGAAAGAAAGAAAGAAAGGAAGGAAGGAAGGAAGAAAGAAAGAAAGAAAGAAAGAAACTTTGCCAAGAAATAACCACTTCAGGTGCAATTGTTATTTTACAGTTAAAAGTGAATGAATTCTTTTAGACCAAGTATGACTACAAAAACATTTTGTTGAAAGTTGGTACAGTAGTCTCTCCATTGGAAGACCACCTCGAGCAGGTTCAAAACTGGTCACATAAAGCAGGTAAATTAATCTCTTGAAGGAGGTAAATGAATGGACAAGTAGATTTAGGGGTCTGACTAATAGAGTCATGAAAGGCAAGAGGTCTTTCAAAGGTAAGGGTTCTCAAAGGACAGACTACTGCATAAGGATCAAGAACTTCTCTCTTTTTCTTTCTCTTTCCTCTCTGACTTGATCCCTCCCTCCTTCTCTCTCTCTCCCTCTCCCTCCCCAGTCATACATGGTGAAATGAAGCTGAGAAAAATCAGCACATGGTTTTTCTTACAAAGTCCTAATTTACAGACTAACTGTTACCGTGTTATAGAAATTAGACATAGTACAGATGTCAGAACTGATCAATAACTTGGCACCTGTCAAACATAAGACCTGTATTAGTTAGTGCCAATGGAAGGTTACCTATACACGTAGAGGTTAACCTGTCAATACTGAGTTGGAAAAGAATATTACTTTGTGCAGGTGTTGGGGAAGCCATCATGTAGCCTGACACTTTTGATTAGAAGGCATTGTCAGGGTGATTGAAAGATTATTAATGTCTTTATTGAGTCAAACCTGCCAGCTCAAGTTATTAGGACAGAAGTAAGAACTAATTTTAGCTCAGTGGACTTGTCACTCAGGTGAGCTTATTTCATGGTCATCTGTCCATTGCTATCTGTTTGCCATCTGTCAATAATTTCACAATTTCGATTTTTTTCTCCAAAAATAATGGCCAGGTTAATTTCAATGACCAAATACGTTCAACAGGTCATGGTCCAGTAATTTGTGGATTTTTATGACCTTGTTTTTTCTTATGTATCTTTTGGCAAAATCTTAACATATCTACCTTGAAACTACTTGGCCAATTAACTGGCCTTATTGAACTTTAGGGGACCCGAGCCTCTATAGGTAAAATCCCCTAACGATGTCCATGTTCCCACCTAAAGCAAAGATTATTGCGCCGCAGGCACTATGGTAACGTTCCTATATGTTTTTCTAGTAGAATAGATTTTTGCGCCGCAGGCATAGTGTGATGAAAATATAAAAAAACTCGAATTTATTCCGTGAAATCATGGATGGAATCGATTATTGTGCTGCCATTTGCATATGCACCGAACGACTTTTGACTCGAATATTACCCACAATGCAACACCGGAGCAAGATTTTAACCGATCGCGGTAAATCTACCAAATGAACTTTGGGTGCATGTTTACCTACACGAGCCAGGTGCACGTGATGCCCTGGGATATTCCCGGGGATGGTCTCAGCGTTCATTCTTTCTTGTAATTTTTTTCTTCGAAATAGTTAAGCAATAATTTTATTGCTTATGATCACATTTAAAATTATATGATACGGTCCCCAATAACACTTGCGGCATCCATCTTGGATCATCGGCAGAAACGCTGATGCTTAATTTACATGTAAGGACCGTTCGGAAGTCATCTCAGATAAGTGATTCGTGTTGCTAATGATTATTTACAACACTTCCGGAACTTTCGTGAACTTTGAACCATTATAAGTCCTATGGGGGCTCGGGTCCCCTAAAGTTCAATAAGGCCACCTACATGTAGGGACACTTCTGGGTACCCTTCAACCTTAATTTGCTTACTAAGTGGTGCTGCAATTTTTCTGGGCTATTTTTGACTTTTGCTCCAGTACAAAAGCAGAGATTTCTTCAAAAAATGTTTCAACTTAGCCTTTACACTTAGTTTAATGCCATCTATTCATGTGGCAGGGATATTTTGATTATTTGCAGTTTCATGACTTTGAACATTGATGGCAACTATTACACCTTATGTCAGGACAACGGTGCTTCCTATACATGTAGGTGCATGGTTGCTATTGAACACATATCGGAATGGACCTATGGAGAAGGAGGTGCGGGGTGGGATCCAAGTATGCTGGTACACCAAATAGCTTTGCTCTAGTACAGCATGCAGAAAATAAGACTGTTTGAAAATAATGACCTAAACAAAGTACAGAAAGCTCTCAGTATGCTAGCATAGAAAAGAAAATGCCTCAGTACATCAGTGCAGAAATACCGTCTTGTTACCCCCACTCCATGGGGTTTCCTCTGGTGTTGTTATGCCCCCCTCCTGCCAGAGGAGGGGCATATAGTAATTGCTTTTTTCTGTCGTGCGTCTGTTCCGTCTGCTATTCGTGTCCCGGCTATAATTCCCTTGTCCTTCAACTCAGATTAATGAAACTTCACACATAAGTGCATGTGGACATAAGGGTGTGTCATGTACCAAAAGTAGGTCACTAGGTCAAATATCTGGGTCACAGTGACATTTCCTTGTAGAACCATGTCGAGACTGTAATGCTTTTACTATTTAACTTAGTTTCATGAAACTTCACACACACACATATCTTGACCTAAAAGTGTGTCATGAAAGAAAACTTGCTCACTAGGTCAAGTATCTGGGTCACGGTGATACAGTCGTGTAAAACTACATCACCCTTTATGTGCCAGCTGTAATTCTGTTGTCTCTCAAGTTAGATTAATGAAACTTTGCACACAGGTGCATCTGCCCATAAGGGTGTGTCATGTACCAAAAGTAGGTCACTAGGTCAAGTATCAGTGTCACAGTGACATATCTCTGCAAAATCGTGTCCGGGTTATAATTCTTTACTATTTCACTTAGTTTCATAAAATTTCACACACAAACACGTATATCTTGACCTAAAGGTGTGTCATGAAAGTAAACTAGGTCAATTATCTGGGTCATGGTGACATATTCCTGTAAAAATACATTACACTACTTGTCTGGGCTGTAATTCTGTTAGCCTTTGATTTAGAATCATGAAATTTTGAACACCTGTGTATCTGGACACAGGGATGTGTCATGCATAAAAGTGGGTCACTAGGTCAAGTGTCTTAGTCACTGTGATAGCCTATTTTTATGGACTACAGTCATTCCAAAGTGAGACATTAGCAAGGTTATAAATGAGGTGAGGGGGGCATGGATCCAGCAATCTCTGATTGCGGTTTAATTACTTTGACCTTGAGCTACCTCAAAATGTCAAATTGACATCAGAGACTGTCAAAATGAACACTTCCATCTTTTACTTAAAACCTATCAGTCATATCTTATTCAAACTTAATGGGGATGTAGTTTAGGTAGGCCTGTATGAAATCTGTTCAAGAAAGGCAACCGTAGCCTGGTTTCCAAGGTCACAGAGCAAAAATTTTGTGTATTCATTCCCATGTGATTATGTAAAAAGTTTACTGCTCTGGAAGATGCAGCTTAAGTGCAAAGATGGATGACCTGGATCTGATTCCCAAGGTCACAGAACCATTATTTTCAGATTGGTATTTGTCTAGTAATTAAAAAAAATGTAAAGTTTCAAAGCTCTTTCATATCACACAAGATTATGGAGCTCTCTGTGGTGTTGGACAAGTTTGGGAATAGATGACCTTGACCTGCATCCTAAGTTCACAGAGCAGTTATTCTGTAATTTATTTCTGCATGATAATCTGAAAAGTTTTAAAGCTAGCACCCGCATAAGACAAGATTGTGCTCATGATCAATAAGGTCTAGCCTTACCAGGCTAGCTCAGCAGCGTACTGTCACAGTCTTGTTTCTGTCAATGTGGTAGTAATTTATCTTAGAGAAGGCATATACCAGCAGTTGCTGATGTCTTTAAGAAGAGATACAAGAAGCTATTTTATTTCAAGTCATTTTAAGTTATTCTAAATGGCCGATTAAGTTCACATCTGTAGTAAAGCTATAGCATCGCTGTTTATGAGGCTTGTATCCCAGAATAACTACAAGGTTTTACTTTCTTTATTCCAACCTCCAAAATAATATGTGCTCAGATGATGTGCTCTACAGGCAAGTTACAGATTAAGCTGTAGCTGTCTTGCTGCCTGAAAGTTATTTTGGGTAACAGATTAGACATGATGAGGCTTAAATCTTCAATCAGTCTGTGCAGCTGTTTCAGTTCTTTTACATGTTCAATTAAGTAGACCCTTTTCCTCTGCAGCCTTGAAGCATCTAACCATCTAGATGATGCCTTGTTTGTTTTCTACATAGATGTATGAGAAAAGAAGTAAAAATAAATGTAAAATTGCAAGGAAATCTTTTGTATGGCTACAAATTATATAAGCCAACAAACAACAGCTGTTCTCACATTCTGGAATTGTCTTGGGAAGAATGGCAGCAGCAAACAATTAATGCATCTGAGGGATTAAAGCTGACTCCAGATTTTTGACTGTAGCAATAAAGGGTTCGTATTCTTGTCTGGTCCTGTATTACAGCAAGCAGACACTTTGCTGAGATGGCCTTCCCAAATATGACCACTTCTATTATGACGACAAAGTGGATACTTTAGAGGGTAGCCTTTTGCAGAGGAAAGGGGGCCCATGAGATGGATATTTCACACTCTAAGCATGGCAGGGTGCATATACTGTGTTGAGGGATGCCTTTGGTGAGAAAACCCATTTTAGATGAAGAAGGGGATTATTGTATGTGTCTCATGATCATTCATTATTTAAATTCAAGTTGGTTATTTTTACCAAATACAAGGCAAAGGTAAGCTGCTGCTATCACCAGAAAGCATGCCTAGGAATTAAAGGCTGCAAAACAAGTTTGACCGTTTCCTGCGGATGATCTGTTTACAAGTTCATTTGGCTATTTAAGCCCTGAATTTTCAAAATTCTGAATCAAACGTGATAATATTTATTAATGTATAGGTTTATACATAGTGACTGGGTTGACTATGGAGCATAGACAGATTGGATTGTACTTCTTTTTTTTTTTTTTTTGGTTCAGAACTACGTAGAAGATGTGGCAGTGTTGCTCCTGTTTGTATAACAGGCCATTTGTGGGTAAGCGCACTCGCCTACTTGCATTAGCCACTTCCTTAGCTGCTTCGCACAATTACAGTGTGCAGCTGCTATACCATACAATTACGACTGCAGTCCCACTGATGGTTAATGTGGCCAATGAAATGAAATTCTGTTTTAACAGGAAAGAGAAGCCACAAGTTCTGCCACTTTTTAGACCCACATTAAGTTATGAAGAAATCAGTTATTATAGAGGAAGCACTTAGGCTACTGGAGGTACACATATGAGATAGGTACATATTGTAAAAGGACAATCAATGACTCGACAGTGTTATTGATGCATTTTCTAAAAGTGTTATTTTGCACCATGATACATGCATCAACTTTGCTGGCCTGTAAACCAGTATTCTGTTCAATATTTGCTCAAGGTTTCCAAAGCTTTCAATAAAATGTGGAGATCCTGTTGAAGACTGTGAGTGAGACAGGTAGGCTTGGCATATAAGATGGTGAGACTGACCCCGGGGCCCAAGGCTATGCCAGAGGGCAGAAGCCCTCCCAGGTCTGGCAGCAATATCCCAGCAACAAGATTGTCTCTGTGAGCAGACATACCTGTCTCCTTGTTTTCTCTGCCATGCAAATGAGTTTGGAACTCGTGCAACTTGGTCTGTTCAGCAGGCATTTTTTGTGTGGACTCATCCTCTAGAATATACCCGGTACTTATGATAAGGACTTCAGATTTTATAAGACATTGAAAAGTGAATTTGCTCCAGAGATAAGTTTTAAAAGGTTTGCTGCAGAAGTAAGGGGCTAGCTTCAAATTAAGTTTGATGCAGAAGTAAGGTGATTTAGAATGTGTTTACGGTAGGAAAAGAGCTTCAGAAATATATTGATTAAATTTGGAAATTTTATAGTCTTACATACAAAGATGAAATGAGTCTATGATATGTAGATCCACGGAAAATGAATGTACATGTAATTATTTCATAATGACCTGATAGCTCAGATATTTTGAAGGTGAGGCTTTAATAAATTAACATGACGTTCGAAATGGGGCATATTCCTTCAGATGACACCACTGTTCCTAAGTACCCCAGTTGCTAATACTTGCAGGTGGTGACACCTTGGGGATAAAAAAAAACCATTAGACTCTCCTTACTGGCCAGTGTTTATTAACAGGAAATGGTATATTATGAAGATAGCCTCTGAACCAGAACTGCCACGTATGAGAACATCCCTTATTGAACACTAACACAAACGGTTCAAGTGCACTATAAGAATTATATAAATGTAAAACTGAAACACGTCGGGTGATTATATTAAATTTACAATTGAATTCCCCTTTCAGTCATAACATTGTCGTTCACATATGTCATAATTCCAAAGCAGACCAAGAGTGTACTTTTTATATTAGCATTTCACAGACTCTTTTAAATTCCCACATACACCAAAGATTCATTTTGGTTGTTGTTTCCCTGATTAACTTCATTATTACAAATGAACATGTAAATATGATGTCTTTCTACAGAGCTAGCAACTTTCTGCAAGTGGAAGTCCTGGGACTTGCAACCACAGTTCCAAATCAGTAGGAATTCTTGAGCAAAGTGCAGCAAACCCTGCAATTTGTCATTTTACGAGGACACGGCTGCATGAAAAGAAGAGAAATGATATCAAAGTGTTTGAGATACTATTGATCATTCCATGATGCTGCAGGCTTTGTGGCTAGCGTATGATATATGAGTGTGGTGCAGCCAGCTACAGGCTACTTACCACACTTGCAAACACATAGATTGCTGTCATGTTATATCGTGTTAAGTGATGTTACTGCATGGGCTTTGGAGATGCAGTGTGTATGCACTTAGAAATTGAGTACACATTACATCAATGTTCCCATTTCAACATCAATTTTTGAGGCAAAATTTCTGAAAAGATGCAGCCTTGCATACTAGCTATCATAAGATGAACAATTCTTTTGAGGTGGGGATTTGGTAAAGTTGTTTAACTCATTCCATACCAGTCCCTGATTTTTCCGTATATTTACCTAGATTTTAGACGTCAATTGCATATTTAAATTCTTCAGGAAAAGAGCTTTCGTTCAAGTACCAACATGCCTATAGTCTTAAGTCAGTGGTTCTAGCACTGCCTGGCAAGTCATGCTGCAGCTGCTACAAGGGCAGCTGCAGCATAACTTGCCAGGCAGTGCCAGAACAACTGACCAAGGCCTGTGACCAAAGTATGGAAGAAGTTAAGTTGCTGGACTCTTACAGCCATGTGTTCAAAACAGATCAACTTCAGACTGCATCTGAGTCCTAAAGTTGTTAGTTTCCATATGATCACCTAAATACAAAGGTTTAAGTTGTGTCTGCAGTTAAAGTCGTTTTCATATTATGGTCCTTATTGGCTATGCTGACTAAATATGGGGTTCAAACTGTTGTGTCACACACAAAATTTATATTTTCACTATTTCTCAGATTTTCTTTCATATTGTCACATTTAGTGAATTTCATTCATGTTCAAAATACAGAGAAACTTCCCTAAGCTGAAAGATCTTGGGACTGAAGAAATATGTTTAGCTTAAAGAGCTTCGTATCATATCAGAAAGAAAACTGGGACCAAGAGAAGGCATTAAGCTTATAATAGAGGTGTTGAGTGTACTGAGGTGTTGAGGTAGGGAAGCATTTTAATACTGTAGTCTTTGCAGCTTAGCTTCTTGCCCTGGCCACCTCAGACATAATTCTCAATTAAGTCACAATGTAGATGAAAACAAATGAGTTGGATCTGAAGGTGAATTTTCATGTGTTGTGGTGGGTGGATGAGGTCTGTCCAAGAGCATGCGGTTTGAATAATGGATTTCTTGTATTGCTGATATGGAGGTCATTTGCAGGGCATTTGAGTTTGTAGGATTAACAAGCATAGAACTGTTGGTGGTCACTGCACTCAACTATGGTAGCTAGAGGTTTTGGTTGGCCATGCTCCACCTGTTCTTGTAGTTAGCAGTTGGAGCATGACTTGCCAGCCCTCCCCCCCCCCCCAAAAAAAAACAAAACAAAACAAAACAAAACAAAACAAAACAAAACAAACCACACACAAAAAAACACAAATATTAAGTTTATAGGATTGGGATCAAGACTTACTGTGTATGTGTTTGTTGCTTCCAATTCTTGTTGTTCAGTAAATTGGTACACATTCAATAAAATGGAAGAAGGATTTGATGTAAGTAGACAAAATTTGATCAGATTATTTATTTATCTTTGTTGTAAATTTTAAGGTTTCCTTGTCATAATAGTCAGGAAGAATTTGCTAAAAGTTTGTCAAACTTGCCCAGATAACTGTAGGGTTCTTAGGGAATTTTTATGATTTGAGGAGTTCAGGCCTATTTTCTGAAGCTTATAACACTATTTTTAGTAGTGAGTGATAAAAATTTAAAATGTTTACATTATTCCAGCATTGTCTAGGTCGTGAAAAATAAAGGGTGCACTTGAGGGTGCAGGAACATCAAAAAGGTACAATCTGGTATTTATATTAGTAATCAGCGTGTGTCCCACTGGTGAATTTGGCCCACGGCAAGGGGCAAATCTGAAATCTGCAATATAGCCTCGACAAGCTGCGATATTTTAGCATTATGTTTTTCTCCCATAATGCCTGTGTCCCACTGGCAAATTTGGCCCATGACAAGGGGTGAATCTGAAATCCACGATATAGCCTCAACAAGCTGCAATATTTTTGCATTCGGTTATTCTCCCATAACCAAAACTTACGATCCTGTACAAATTGGTACGACCATGTACGACATGGGTGTGACTATGTACGATACAACTTTGACTGGAATTTTGTCGTAGGCAAATTTTAAACATTTTAAAATTTTTACTGTGAGGCAGAGAATAACTGCGAACATAGTCTAAGAACTGTTACGAGCAGCTCTGTCTGCCTACGATATTTTCATTTTCCCGTTGTCGCATACCAGAATTCCCCAGTGGGACATCGGTATTAGTCTGTGCTTAGGATTGTATATGGGTATATATATGGGTCCAAAAGATGCAAATGAGTGCTAGCCCAGCACTAATCATGCTGGTTTGGTGTTTATCGGCCTGGAAACCTCTAGTGCCAAATTTAGTGCATATTACTAAATCAGCAGTAGACCTTTGAAGTATAGTCAAGCGCTTGTGCAAAATGTGCTTGTCGAAAAATTGTTAATAAATATTATGTCAACACTAAATCCATGAATGTGGATCATAAATTTTTTGAAAAAATGATTAATGACTTAAGAATTTGATCAAAAAGGACGAAGCTTGGCATAATCATGTGTCTTACTAAGACTTTGCTTCAGTTTGCAGACAAAGCATTGTGACCTCATTCTTGATGTCACAAGGCCAATGAAAAAAAAGTAGGTTTGTGTTGTATAACCAGAGGTGGATAACACGTTCATGTATGTTGAAACAAACACCCTTGGGGGATGGATTGCAGACAAATGGTAAATGTGATTTTATTCTGGAAAATCAGACTGTTCTAGTTTGATTATGCAATCTTTAGTCTTAAACCTGTCTGAATATAATTATGGGAACATCTGGGAGAAGTACCATATGAGTTGATTGACAACAAGTTGCCAGTTGGAGGCTGCAGCCAAATTTGTGGGCAGACACATGTACACCTATATGATAGATACCACAGCTGACTTGCAGCATCAGTAAGTCACTGGAATGGTAGCTGTTTTACCTGCTAAGCTTCATGGCCACAAGAAATTGGTTAAATCTCATAATGTTCAGTTGAAGGCAATCAAGACTGATGGAAATCATATATATTTCATAATACTTTGCAGCAGGCAATCTGAAGGAAAGTTGTAATATCACAGATGCATACACCAGTCTAGTACAAAGTAATATTCTTCCAATAATTGGTGGGGATATGAAAACAGTCAGCGGAGGACTTGATACAAAAAAGAATGCATAATGCCTTGAGAATAACCAGCCACTATGGAAAATACAACATATTATTAGAAAACATACGTCTTTTGCCATTTGATAGGAAGCACATGCAGACCATGCAGGTATCTTATGCTTGCATGTACTTCACAGTACACATTGATAAAGAAAACAAGCAAGGTTTGATTAATGTAAATATTGGATGACCTATCTCTCTGTGACCCACATATAAGCTACTTATAGTTGAATTGTAATCTTACTCATGAGGCAGATTTCTGCAAAATGAGTCTCTTCTCATGCCTCCCGCAATGGAAATTCATGGCACGTACAGTAAGTGGCAGTGCCACAGTAATAACACTTGATTTAAACATATTTTATTATTCAATTTGGCAGAAGGGCAAGTCCTATTAATCCCTCTTGTGTAGATACGCAGTATCAGATGACTAAACAAAAGAACACACATTCAATCTATAGCCAACTCTGTCATTCAAAATTTTCTGTTGGTGAAACATAGCAAATGCAGGCAGCAGACGCAACACTTGAGAATAGTTAATGAAGGAATTGAACATAACAATATAATAGTAATTATTTCAGTCTAGGTGCCTCACTTTGAGGCAACAGCAATGCACATGAATCATTCGGGGAAATGTACAAACCAGCATATGCTCGTGATGAAGTCCCTAATTGGTGGCATGAAGGCAAGTTAGAGTACGTAGGTTGAGAAATCAATGGAGTGATGCTGATTATTTTAACTCTTGCCATTCTGGACAAACTTAAAACGCCAACTGTTGGTCGTGATGGTATATTTCAATGGTGAGTGGCAAAAGCACCACAGGAATGGAATGTTTTGAAGAAAGGCACATTATGGTCACGTCTGTTTTTTTTGTTTTTGTTTCATTTTGTTTTTTTGTTTGTTTTAATATCTTATACCAAAATCTTGTGAGAAGTTTTTGTGACATTCAAAGTTATAGAAAAAGTGAGTTTCCCTTAAATACAGAAAATAGTTAATCTGGTATGTCTCCATTTACTTAGAGAACCATTAACGTAATTACTTGTAAGTATAGCATCCATTTAGAGATGCCCTGACCGGACCTGGAAATGCAGGGAGTTTCACAATTAAACTAGGAGAAATATGTAGCGCAGACTTGTTGAAAAGCCAAAGACGACCTAAGACTTTCAATTTCATGCCCCACACTCATTTTGCAGACCAGATTGCCAGCTACTAACAGTCATTGGCACTTAAAGAGAAACATCAGGTAAAGATTAGACAAAGTGGCCAGCAAATACTTGTTTACAATTTAGGCAGGAATAGTTAGCATTACCAAAGCCTCGTGTGAGGTACTTTTGTCAAGGGAATTTCTCACTTGAAAGTACTTTTCCCGCTTTGAAATTTAGATGGGGTCAACAACTTTCCTTGCCATGGGTTAGACAATTTAGCATCCAACCTTGCCAAAGGAAGCTGTTGATAATAAGAGGCATGTGCTTCTCAGCTGTTATCACTGGTTATATTAGGTCATGCATTTACAAGTCTTAAACAAAATAAGTCTCTTCACGAAAAATCCAAACAAACATCTTTGGCATCCTGTGTTAGCTTTTACTATTTTAATGGGAAAAGGTTAAATTGTTTAAGCTTTTCCCTCTAATAGTACATTTTGACATTTCAAACTGATCCAAATTATCATCAGCTGATGTTTATTCTGCTCTGAACTCATGTATGTATGAATAAACTTTGAGAACCTTGGCATAACATTGCAGTAGCTTTTGAAGGGGAGACTCCCAATTAATGCCTCCCTCAATGTTCAAGCCTACACCATTTTTTTTTTAGCAGACTTTTTGGCAGTGAAAGCTAAATGTTTAGAAGGTATACCTTTACTCAACTATAGAATGATGGCAGAGGCCTTGGACAGTGGATTTTGCATTGCCTGACAATGTGGGGTGCCTGGAATAGGACTTTAGTTACCCCAGTATGCATGTTTGTACTTGAACAAAAGCTCTTTTTGTGAGGAATTTAAATATTCAATCTTTGTAGTAGATCAAGGTAAATGTCAGGGAACATCAAGGACTTGAATGAAGTTTATAGCCATTCCTGGTCAGAGTACGAGTGAGTCAATAGCTTTCCTTGGCATGGGTTGGGTGCACCCAACCCATGCCAAGGAAAGCTATTGACATTGGGCATTCCATCATGAATGGTCTTACATATATAAATCTCAGCAAAAATGTTTTGTAGTAAAGAAAAAATTTAAGTAAAAACATTAAGGCACTTGACAATTTACATCTGGGCACTTTTTAGCAATTTTACCAGGTAAGGGTTAAATGTAAAGCTCCCAGACACAGAGGAATAAGAGTTAGTGCATGTAAAAGAAGAAATGAAAGCATTGATTCTGCTTTTTTGTTAAATACCCCATTGGGTACAGTTGTAAAAAAAAGGACATAAAGCAGCTATGGAAATCTGCTGCATCATTGTCTGTCTTGAAATTTCTTGTCAAATATACCTCAATAAAATGTATCATGCATTTTATATTGTTCAGATGTTACCTGTCATGTCTACATTTCTTGGTATTGTTCAGTGAAAAAGTGAGCATTGCATAGTTCATCTGACTGCAAAGACAGAATATAAAGGGATATATATAATAGCTGGAATTAAATTGTTACCATGTATTCCATTACATGCTGTTGTGTGGAGCTGTCACAAAACTGAAATCTTAAATAAGGTGCAAACTGGGACATAAAAGTATTACGTTATGGACCTCCATCCTTGTGTTAAATGCTATTATACATTGTAAGCAGTCAGCCATTTTGATCATTGTATTCACTTGACCACTATACTGAACTGATCTCTTTCAAGAATGCAGGAGCTTGGGGGCGTGTGCATGTCCCTTGCATTTGCAGCTGGCTGACATTTGTGGTCAGAGGCCTGTTTGGTATTTGGTCAAAATGCACAAAAATATACTGATTCATTGTGTGGTAGGAAGGGTGTATACCCAGGCTCACATACACAGTGCTAAATTAGAAGGCTTCTATCAGTTGAGCATGCAGTCAAACTGTCTGCAAGTAAAGGGTTATATATGAAGCAGTATGAAACCTGTTGTTAATGTGACAAGAAACTGGGGTAAAGAAAAGAGGTGATAACCAGAATACTGTAAGCAGAGTCTCTGTTGCAAGGCTCTTTGACTGGACACTAAAGATCTGCAGGTATTTAAGAAAATCAATTGGCCAAGAGCCGCAATGCAATGAGTATTACTTCCACCATAGAGAAATTGTCCATTCATCTGACAAAATGCTCATTACTCCTTGGATGGCCACGCAGCTTATTCAATTGTACTTTATGCACTGTGTGCTGTCACTCATTCCAGATAAATTGTAGCCACATATGTTTTCTTTATATTGGTGGCAGGCCACTGTTCTTATCTTGTCCATATACATGTATGCTACAAAGTTATACACATGTTATATTGCCAAAATTAATTCAGTGAAGTTAACCCTTTCCCCCTTGAATTAAGACCGAGTCAACTTCTTTCTAAGGAAAGCTGTTGACCAGGGGCATGTGATCTTGATAAGTCTCGTCTAAAATTCTCAAATTGTTTTTCATTACTCTTGAAATTAATTGAAAACACTGAAGCACACAATACTTAATTGACCAACATCTGGTTTTGGCCAGTTTCAGGGGAAAAGTGTTAAAATAGATTTAAATCTTTCATTATTGTTTGTAAAGTGAATCAACAGTTTTCCTTAGCATGCTATGGGTACAATACATCCAGAACAAGCTCATATTAGCTGTTTATCCAGAACATTGTATTTACTTTGGAGCTACAGGTGTGCCGGCACATGCATGCACTTGAATGATGTCTTTTTTGTGGAGTCTAACTGGAACCAGTATAATTATTCAGATGAGCAGATCATTATTTTGATTAGCTGGGAAAGGGTTTAGAACATACAAAGAAAGGCAGGTGGGCAAGATAGTGCTGCATAAATACGAAGTCCAATTATATCATCAGATTTGCCTCCCAATTTTTTTTTTTTTTAAGTGTACAGGGTCTTAATTGAGATGTATATATGAGGCCACTTTCATGACAGTATGCAGGCTGAACTCAGTTGAACATTTTTGTTACATGCACATTGCCGTGTTCCAAAAGGAGAATGTAATTTAGTTTGGGCTTCAGAGCCCCAGTGCTTCATTATCTCTGCAGATTTCCAATGGTGCAATATCTCAAGAATTCATGGACAATTTTTTCTTTCAAATCTGGCACAAGGGACCATCATGATTGAAGTGGATGACCCATTGTGTGTGAAGAAAAGTTGACCTGAAGGCCTTGTTACAATGTTATAAGTTTCAAATACAATTATTTATCATTAGTTTTGTGGTTGAAATCTGCACTGGTCAACCAATGTCTAAAATATATACAAGCACTCATTTTGTTTTTTTTCAAAGCAAAATGTGGACTCAGACTTAAGCCCTTCTGTGGTATAGTTTTTACCCCATTATATAGATGACCTTGCCATATTTATTCCAGGTTCCTATCCTGTAATGTTCAAAGAGGTGATTTAGTTGATGTTCACAGCTTTCAAGTTAGCCCTATGGCAAGCCATTTTAACTTTTAATCAGATTTACAAAAATCAATTTTGGATATCAAAAATCATTTTTGGATATCCACAATTCA
Source organism: Hermodice carunculata (assembly GCA_964020975.1). Taxonomy (NCBI): domain Eukaryota; kingdom Metazoa; phylum Annelida; class Polychaeta; order Eunicida; family Amphinomidae; genus Hermodice; species Hermodice carunculata. The sequence continues at coordinate 51,276,830 of OZ026617.1, forward strand.
TTTTTAGATATCAAGAATGCGTTTATTGATATCCAAAATTTTGCCATGATTTTGGGAATTCTTGATACCAAGAATTCAATTTTTGATATCCAAAAATAAGAAGTTAGCTGCATGCGTTTTTGATATCAAGAATTGAATTTTGGCTATCCCAAAATGATTTTCAGATACCTCAAAATTGATTTATGGATAACCAAAAATAAGGAAATGAACGTTTGTGATAATGAACAGTCCCTTTTGTATATTTTGTGCGGAGATGGTGTCCATGAAACATGGCTCTGATGACATCCACAGCCTCTGAGGCTAAAGATTCTAGTGGGTCCATCATCTTCCGAAGACTTAATCAGTCAAAATTTAATGGTCTTAGATGCTGGTCATGGCCCATGTTAGTTGTAGTGGTAGACATTGCGGGAACCGGAACTGGAAGTTTCCGTTGCGGTTCACAAGCTTTCGATGAAAGAGACTGTACCAATAAATTGCAAAACTTACTGTGAATACTTGGACACATACACACACGTTTTTAAAACTCTGCTGACTTGCTAGTCAGCAGAGCTATTTTTTACATTTTCGACCTCTCATCTCAAAAACCGCTACATTGAATGTTTTGGTTTTGCACATGGATGTTCCCCAGGTGGACCTCCACCATGTTTGTGAAGGAGATGATGATGCAATAATTTTCCATTTTTTTATGATTTTTTTAAATTAACTTTTTGAAAACAAATTAAAATTTCATCTCAAGAATTTCTCGGCCAATTGCTTTGATACTGCATAGAGGGTCACCTAGGGGTCACCTAGTTCTCATTTTGGCCACTAGGTGGTGCTATTTTTTTTTCTGATTTTTTTAAAAGAATTTTTGTGTGTTAAGACTATTTTTGACTTCTCCACGATGGCTGAACAGAATTGCCTAAAATTTTATGACAGGATAATTTGACTTTAGACAATGAAAGTTTGGTAAAATGATATGGATGTGTTAATTTTTGTTGAAGTTATGGGAAATTAAACTTTGCAATTCAGAGCGGAGAGGAAAGAATTTTGGATATTAAAAGATTAGTTTAGGATATCCAAACATGATTTCTTGATATCCAAAATTGAATTTTGGATATCCAAAAATGGTTTATTGATATTAAGAGTTCTTCTTGCTTGCTACATATTTTTGGATATCCAAAATTGAATTTTGGATGTCAAGAAATGAATTTTGGATATCCAAAAATCAATTTTAGATATCAATAAATGATTTTTTGATATCCAAAATCATTTATTGTTATCAATAAATGAATTCTTGATATCAAAAATTATTTTTGGATATCCATAAATAATTATTGATATCAAAAAATGAATTTTTGACATCCAAAATTGAATTTTGGATATCTAAAATTGATATCCCAAATTCATTTTTGGATATCCATAAATCTGATTAAATATTTAAACGGCTTGCCATATAGCCCCTCATATTTTTTAGGACTTGATTAAGTTATGAAAAGTTTTGCTAAGTTCAATATTGTTCAAAATGTGAAAATCTTATGAACTCTCTGGTATCTTGAATTTTTAGTGGGTCTTCATGAAATCTTGGATGATTGTGGAAGAAGTGAAAATGTTGATTGCTTAGGATACCAGAAGGTCGCATCATTGAGCAGGTTCCACTCCATGTACTTAAATTCATCTATTTATTCAGCAGGTGCCATCTCATGTCCTTAAATTCATCTATTTATTGAACATGTTCCTCCCCTTGTACTTAAATTCATCTATTTCTTGAGCAGGTTCCACCCCATGTACTTATATATATATTCATCTATTTACATTCATATGACAGACAGCAGAGCACAATGCCCATGGGCTTTTTTTTTTTCTTGTTTTTGCTCTTTTTTTTTTTCATTGCATGACAATTCATGCTGTGGTTGTCATTATAGCAGATGGAGCATAATTTATCAGGTAATGCAAAACTCTGATTTTGATAAGACTAAGTATGTAGATAAATGATTGAAAAATCTCTGTTTATGGAGATCATGAATATTTAGTCTTTGTCTTAAGCTTATGCTACTGCAAGTTTCTGGGTGGATAAATCAAGGACTAGTATGAGATGAATGCATAAAGTCTGTCCTCTTGGGCCAATTTCTCTGCATATAAGCTACCCACTGGGCTGTTGCTAAGGTACCAATCTTGAATGAGAATTATAATTTTGTGGTGGAGGTTTTGTACAGAGATGCAGATGGCCAAGCCTTGGTTAAGTCTAGAGTATATCCTGTATCTGATAGAATTCTGCTTCTTTTGTCTCACCTGTCACCTTCAATGTTTTTGTGTGCTTCAAGCATGCAAAGAATCTAACAGGATATTGGTGTTATATTTGGATACATTTTGAAGAATGGCCTTGTGCATATGGAGGCAAAAGAAAAAGAAAAAGAAAAAAAAAAGGACTGACAAAAGGAAAGGAATCTGATTATCTTTCCAGGATGCAATAATCTGAAACGATTTATTCTCAAGGACGGGAGCAGCTGCAGGGTGTGTTGCTTGGCATGCGAAAACGATGCACCAAAATCTTTGTTACGTACATTATGGAATCACTAAGACACAAGAAATGTTCGCAACAAAATCTGCTGAAAGACGCTTGACAACCTATGGGAATGGATTGAGCAGTTGTCAATGTGGTAGTTAATATTTAGAGCTAAGTTCTACAGGGAATGGCAAATTGGGTGAGATTACACATCGCAAATATTTTCTTCAATATTATAATGATCTTATAAATCCTGTTGGTGTATACAACCCATGGAACCTACTTCTACGGTGAGCCTTTTGCCGTCCAGTGTATCAAAGCTATGTGGGAAACATTTGTGCAAGAACATGTGTGCATTCATTAATTCATTCTGTATTTTACACACTGTACATGTTTTGCTAAGTATTTACTTGAGAACATGTTCATTTTGATTGCAAAAAAATTTATGGGATTAGATAATTTACATGTCCATAACTTTGTAGTAGATAAACTAATTCTTTGGTCAGGCAATTATAATTTGATTGAAATGATTATCTGCCACTGATCCGTTACATCCTGTACTAAGAAGAGAATATAAACATCAATTTGTGTTCATCCCTGGACCAAGATGATATTTAACTTGGGAATTCTGGTGGGTTGCTTCCTTAAAATAAAAATTAAATTTCGAATTCAAAACCAGATTTATTCAAAAAATATAACAGAGTTCACAAGGCCTCAGTCATGCTTATGATAAAGTATCAAATAAATTATCCAAAGACACAGAGAACTTATTGCATTTTAAATATTTTATAGCTTCAATTTAGTGAACCACAATTTTGCACAGCATTGTGCATGTAGGTAGCCTGACATCCTTCAACCAATCAATTGTGAATGAGAAATAAAATCTAGTGCAATTGGACTCTCTTGAAAACATTTTTATATAGTCCTGTTCATTGCCAAAATTACCAAGTGCTGCAAGAAGATACCATTTTAAGGTATTGCCCACTCCCTCTCTCCTCCCCCCCCCCCTGCCTGATTTCACAGTATAAAGACAGTGAGACTATCAATTGTTAAACAAATTTTCAGGGCATATATACATGTATATGTATACAAATATGTATGTGTGTATATATATATATGTATGTGTGTATATATGTATGTATATGTATATATATATGTGTATATATGTGTGTGTGTGTATATATATATATATATATATATATATATATATATATATATATATATATATATATATATATATATATATATATATATATATATATATATATATATATATATATATATATATATATATATATATATATATATATATATATATATATATATATATATATATATATATATATATATATATATATATATATATATATATATATATATATATATATATATATATATATATATATATATATATATATATATATATATATATATATATATATATATATATATATATATATATATATATATATATATATATATATATATATATATATATATATATATATATATATATATATATATATATATATATATATATATATATATATATATATATATATATATATATATATATATATATATATATATATATATATATATATATATATATATATATATATATATATATATATATATATATATATATATATATATATATATATATATATATATATATATATATATATATATATATATATATATATATATATATGGATAACCTACATAAGCCTGGAGAGAATTTTGTTGGTTGGCTACTTACAGGGAAATTTCATATATGTATGTATATATCAAAAACGTGTGCCACAGATTTTAGTATTTGTGTTTCCTTTGCAAGTATTATGATTCATAGTTACTGCAACTATACAGAGAGGGCTTCCTGGTGTTAAGCTGTCCATAATTACAAAACATACACCAATAAATGAAATATTGAGGACAATTTTTAGCCATATACATGTACAATGACAGTAATTCTGTGAAATAAATTTACAGTCTGACTGAAGTGGTAAGAAATTATTTCCATATTTCAGTATTCAATGTGATATTGTACAATCTTGTAATTTATGATGAAAATGAGGTTGTTCATTCAAGAATTTTGATCAGAAGATAATATTTTCAGTCGTAGTGTAATCTCTTAATTGGCCGGCCTTACTAAAAACATACTTTATGTATGCTTTAACATGGACTGGGTCGAGAGCAATGACCTGATGTCACCTTTGGGGCCCTACCTGCAGTTTCAAGCCTATCAGTCACTTCATATTAGCACTCATCCTGAAAACCTGAAAGTTATTGTAATGGGGTATGTCACCATCAGCATATCCCGAGCACATCATGATACATGCCTGGGGCCTGACTTTGAGAGTGATTGCACTCTAGGGGTATGCATGTAGTGTGGCTTCGCAATTGGGATATGACACGGCTATCTGATATTGTGTGTCATTCGACTAACAAATTTAAGGGCTGAAACTGACTTAGAATTTATCCTGAGGGTTATAGGTATTGGCTAGAGCTTTTATTGATATAAATAGCCTGAGCCAGGTGACTCGCTGCAGTGTACAATGTATGTCAGCTACATTGACACCACAGATCTGTTTTTTCTCACATTTCTCATGGTCATATAGTGGCATAGTGCCACTTTTTCTGCCACGAAAGAGGGGCCACTTAAAACAGTGGACCTTCCACCTTGGGGAAATTTATCAAGAAATTGACTCTTGTGTACTCAGTAGTGTGGCCACAAAAAGACTTGCATGGCATTTTATGGCAGTTGCTAAATACAGTACTCCTCAAATTAAATCCTCCTGAATGATAAAAATGTGCTATGAACACATCAAAGCAGTTGCTGTCTGTTCCCACATTGTAGGAAAAAATGTGGGCACCAGTGGGTCATGTGACTGATTCAACATAGCAGTTTTCGGTAGTGACATTGAATTTGCAGTAACATGTTTAGATTTATTTGTCCATGCAGTATTATAAATAATCACTGATAGGCATTTACAGCAAGTAAAAGTGTTGAAATCCACAGAAAAAAAGTTTCTACAACTTTGCGTTCCCCCTAGGGCCATGTTTGTTTGCAAATGTCTGAAATGGTTGGCACTATAGGAATTAAAGCCCAAAGTCTCTTCTGTTTTGGTATATTCGTCTCCAATTGGCTAAATTTGATGTTTGTTAATATTTCCCGCTGTAAAAATCAGTAAAATTTGGTGATAATACAGTAGTCCCTCCTTTGAAAGACCACTCCTTTGGGAGACCACCTCCTTTGAGAGACCACAGTTGCCAGGTCTTTCTGTAGTGCTTTTCATGTTATTTATACCTCATTTGAGGGACCACCTGCTTTATGTGACCACCTTTTGGGTGGCACTAGGGGCGGTCTCTCAAAGGAGGGACTACTGTATCTATGTTTTGAAACTCATTCAAGGTTACAGGGTCATCGATCCAAATAAGTTACTCAGAATACTTTGAGCTGTTGTTGATAACTGAAAGTACTTCCATTTCTGATAACTCGCTAGTAATGCATTGAAACCAACAAACATTGATGCTGTTCTCCGATGAAGTTTCCAAAATGGGCAAGATAAATGTGATGCAACAAGTTTATTTTTACCATCCATTATTAAATTTTGACAGTGTAACATATCCCACACAAACTATACTAAAGGGGAAAGATGCACAGTGAACACAATATGTGGACATGAGCCGAGGGGAGAGTCAAATTCACAGAATGTGCTGGATATGCATTGTTAAGCAGGGTATTCTTGATCAATGGTTTTCTTCACAAGATCAGATTCTGCTTTTTAGTCATATGCAATGTTTGTATGGCGATATGAAAGAAAGGATGCAAAAATGCCTACTTCAGCTGATGGTTTTCATGATTTTCCTATAAATGACTTGATAACAAAAAGAGAAATGATTTCCATGCATGCATTGAAAAAGGCTGGATTTGGCGGACTTGAGGGGGAGCTTGATGCAACCAGATATGGCTGACTTGAGGGGGAAATGATCAGACAGTATCCGAAAGACAGAGTTGTCTCCATCCATGGGAGAAGCAAGTCAGAGTTAGTTGACAGCTGTGAACACAGAGTCAATCTTAGTCGATCCTTGTGCCCTCACTAGATGAGCCAGCAAACTAATAGTTGCCTGCAGGGCTTACTGTGCCATCTCTTGGCTTGCCAGTTTTTCTGCACACAGCACGCAACCTGAATCCCACGTATTGTCACACTCAAGCATGATACCTGCAGAAAGTTTTGGTGACAATCATAAGACTTAAACCTGTAATCTGCTAATAAATTTGGTCAGTGGTTCTTGCATTGCCAGGCAAGTGTTGTTGCATTGCTGCAGTATGATCCTGATTATCCAGGCGGTACAAAAGCGACTGATATTAGAGTAGCCGTGTTGGAAGTTAAATAAAAGCTCTTTTCAGGAAGACTATGATTATATAATGCTTGTCTAAAATCTATCTTATATGTACATAAATTAGGGATGCCAGCTGATATACAAAAGCCACTGATATTAAAGTAGCCATGTTGGAAGTTAAATGAAAGCTCTTTTCAGGAAGACTATGATTATATAATGCTTGTCTTAAATCTATCTTATATGTAAATAAATTAGGGATGTCAGCTGATATGGAATTAATCAGGTAGTGCATCAATTAAGAAAGCTGTCAGAGAAATTATGTTCCAGGGAAGTAAGCTAAGTGGCTCCTTGATAGCCTACCTTTCCTTCAGGGAATACATGCTGTGACACATGTGAACTTTTGGTCTTGAAATCTGCACAATACATTTATATTTATCCAGAAATGCAGTTTGGTCTCCCTCCTCCACCTTGATGTGAAATTAATGGAAACATTATGAGCCTGTTGTTGCATGGCAAAGCTGTTGCTACTCGCTTCTTTCAGGGAAAAGATTTTAGAAAGGGCTGAATTACATACTGGTGTAATACCCACATACTTGATGCTATCATGCTTCCTATATATATTTAGGGGGGGAATATATTTGCAATCTTGCTAGACTTGTTGGCCAATTAAGTCTGTCACTGCCAACTGCGACTAAAGTCAAAGTACTGAAAATGAACTTCTCTGAATTATCAAATTGATACTATATAAATATTCTGTGTATAAAGACCTTTCATTTAAGTACCAAAATGTCTGTACAGAGTCCCATAGAATATCATTGTACAGGTCAACATCTTTTCATGGTGTGCTTTGGGTACAATGTGCCCAAAGCACACTCAGGAACCTGTTGACTCAACTCCAAAACTTAACATTGAAACAGTTAAACAAATTGAAGAGTGAAGTTTGTATTATGGGCATTAGTTATGTAGCCTTGCCTCTCGGCCACCATTTGCCAAGACCCATGTGTCTGGGTCGAACGCCCAAGAAATCTAGCTGAGTTGACTCACTTGATTTCAAAAACCTGACAGTTCTGTGGCGCCATCTCTCGGTTTCAGTGGATCTGGTAGTGACTCCCGGTGTGCATACTCCCTGTATCATCTTTCCCCTTTTGGGTGCCATTACTGGCTTGCTTGTTCGAGTTGGGGCTCTGTGAACTTTTGCTCACCATCACTGTTCTAGTGCTTCACATGTGTTCCCTCCTGTGGAAAATCTTTCTTAGCAGTCCGGGACTCTTTGGAGACATAGATGGCTGATTTCTGATCAGCGGATACCTCTGAAATAATTGGAAGTAGAGCTGGTTGTTTTGCTTGAAACCTAAGATCGCACGATGGCGTCTCAAGTTCACATCACAAAGAGAGGGAGGATAGCACCTGTCGGGCAATTCCTTCTTGGCAACATCTGCTGAATTTGTTTTCTAAGCCTTCCTAGACTCCCCAGAGTTCAGGATTGCTTATTTTTGACCTACGGATGCCCTAAGAACAGTGAAAGCAGAGCTGGTAAGTGACGGCTGGAAACAGTTCTTTTCCAAGATAGCCTTTTGTTGGGTTAAATCACAGTCAACATGCTGTGGGTGTGGAGACCACTTCTCTTTCCCTTTGCCGGGTAAATGGCAGAAAAAAGACTCACATAGCCATTTCATGACAGCCTGGGATTATGATCATTGCTTTGGTTGTCACTAATAACTTGACCACATATGTTCTCGTGAATACATGAAGGTTTTGTGTTAGGTTGAGAGATGACACTTGTCTTCTCGCCCTATGACACCACTGGAAATGCAAAGCGAACCCATGCGGCTCGCACGTAAGTGATCACTGCTGCCAAACCCCAACCTCCTCAGGGGAATTGGGAGGGTGGTCGACAAGGTCGCAAGTCATGTAGCAAGAGATCACCTCATGGGGATCTCGAGCACTTGGCACCACCTAGGTGACAACCACAGCTTCTTGCTCACTGATCTGGGACTCTCCTCAGCATTGGAAACGTCTGTTGGCTCAAACACAGCAGATGCTATGGATCTGATCCATTAACTGTTTTCTTCCTCCTAGCCCACCACTTTGGATTCTTATGTGAAGAGGCAGGCTAAGCACAGTGGATCTTCCGAGATCTTGGTCCCCTCCATCTTAATGCTCAGAGTCCAAACAGCACAACTTGGTGAAGCCTGAGTGGAAACCTATGGGTTCCCGTCATTGGGCATCCCAGAACCTTGGCCAGTCTAAGCGCTTGAGTCTGAGCACTCAGCTTGTAAGTCCAGACTAAACCACAGAAACCAGGAATAGCGTCCTGAGCTCCTGATTCAGAGGTCTTGGATTGTAAGCAAGCTGGAAAGAGAAGGAAGGCACCCAAGTCTGTGGTGGTGCATTGTGCCATTAGTGGGTCTTTGGCCCCTCCAGGCTGCATGTTGGAGGCTAGCCTTCGTTTGTTGTGGAGGGATGCCCACCTGCAGGGTCAGAAGCTGCCTGATCTGATATTCTGGAGAGTCAGAACATGGCCACCCTTCTCAGGGACTTTGTTTGGAGGAGAGATAGCGGAAGTAGTTTGCTGTGCGCAGGACCTTCAGGCCTGCTTCGCCGATCAGACCCGCATCAAGGCGTTGACCGACTTTGCTCAGTCACTTTCTACCTTAGCCGCCTGAGCCCCAAAGTCTGGCAAGTCAGAATGCACGTATGTACCTTTCAGGTCATGCTTCCTCTGGCACATGACACCCTAGAAAGAGCAGGCAGTGATCAGAAAGGGGGGGGGGAGCCAAGAAGTTGGCAAAACCTCAGGGCTCCTGACTGTGGCATGCTGAGCCAGCTCTTCTTGGGATCACCCTCTGCCAGGCCTTCAGATTCCATGCAGTGCCCAGTCAGCGGAGAGCAATGGGAGTCTTTATGATGATTCGTTCGCCCCAAACATCCTGAGACTTGGCTACCTGCTGTCTTTTGGCAAAAACAGGCCTCCCTTAAGCTACGAACTCCAGTGGTTCATGCCACCACCAGCGGAATCCAAGGCATCAGCCTTCCTGGAGGTGGTCCAGAAGCTTCGGAGCAAGCGTGCCAAAAAAGTCGTTAGAAAATCACGATTTTCCCAGCTTCTACAACCTACTCCTCCTTGTCCTCAAGAGGGATGGAGGATGGTGCTCGCTGGAGCAGACTTTTCTCTTTCTCAGCATCCAGTTGGTTGCCTACATCTGTTGCCCCTCAGAGGACGAGTGGGATGGACTTCAGTTTCTTCTCTGAGCCTCTCTGACTCGGCGCAACAATGGCAAGCCCTGTTGGGCTTTCTGTCCTGGAAGGACTCCCAGGTCCCACTCGGTTGCTTTCACTGTTGCCCCTTACAGCAGGCTGTGTTACACAGATGGTCGAGGGACCAGGTCCACCATGCCCCAGTACCGGTCCTCCCTGACTACCATCCACATTTTCAGTGGGGGACTGTTCGGGGGGAGCTCATGTGGAGAGTTGGACAGTATCGGGCCTTTGGCCAGCGCTCTTTGGGCCTCACCACATAAACTGGTTGGAACTGGAGGAGATGCGCCTGATGCTTCTCTACTTCCTCCACCTGGTGGAGCACAAACAGAGGCATGTCCTGAGACATCTAAATGTCCTGGGTAACCAACTCTTGAGAAGCGGTCAGCCAGTAGGGACAGAGTGGTCGCTACACCTACTGGTCATGTGGGCCAGACGGGGAACTCCACATGTGGACCTGTTCGCGATGTGCAAGAATGCAAAATACTGGTTTACATCTCGCCTTACCCAGACCCCCAGGCCCTAGCAGTGGATGCTCTGGCTATGGACTGGAGCAACCTTTGGGCATATGCCTTTCCACCTCCTCAGATCCATTCAGAGGTACTGCGCAAGGTTCTGTTGCATGACTGCAATTTGATCCTGGTCCCCCTGTGGCACCTGAGGACGGATTGGTCGATAAACCTCTTGGAATTAAGCATGGAGCCTCCGCTATTCTTGCCAGCATGACCGAAACTTATGGTGCAGCCATGAATGAGCGTGTTCCACAGGAACCCTCAATTGCTCAGCCTCCATGCTTGGCAGTTGTTGTACAGCACATCTGTGCCAGAAGTTTCTCGGAATCGGTTGCAGATAGAATTACTCGAGGGGGGCATTGATTCTCTTCTTTGACTGTTTACTTGGCTCATTGGAAGGTGTTTTCCGACTGGTGCCCCTGTAAGAGAATTCACCCTTGATCTCCATGCATTGCAGACATTGCCTATTTCCTGCTTTATCAAACTGCTCTGAAACTGTCGACCAGATTGACTTTAAACTTGGTGGCAATGTACCTTGGGTGGGTCTGTACCAGGTTTCTTCAAATGGCCATACTCCATTGATTTTTGGATTTTTTTAGCTCAGCTGCCTTTTGAGTCAGCTGAGCTTTTGTGAAGGTCCATAGTCCACCCGTTGTCTTTCCACATTCACTTTTTCAACTTCTCCAAAACCATCAGCCAGATTCACTTCAAACTTTGTGGGGATGTGCCTTGGGTGGGTCTCTACGAAGTTTGTCCAAATGGTCATGCTGTAGCAATTTTTTTTATGATTTTTTTTTTTTTGGGGGGGGTGTTTTTTTGGGGAACATCTTCTCCAAAACCACTCACCAAATTGCTTTGATATCACACAGGTACACTCTTAGGGACTCTTAGTTGTTAATTTGGTCATCAGGTGGCGCTGCAATTTTTTTAAATTTTTTTTTTTTATGATTCTTTTGTGTGTTTTCACTATTTTTGACTTCTTCTCCAGAACCATCACTCAGTTTAGCTGGAACTTGGTGGATATGTTCCTTGTGGAAGGGTCAAACAAATTTGTTCATTAGGTGGCACTGCTGTGAATTCCTGATTTTTCACAATTTTTTCCATTTCTGATACTTATCGGTAAATGCACTTATCTTATTGATTACTATGTAAGTCAATGGGCATTCTAATGCTAGTTCACAATTTGGACTTCATTTCCAGAAAGGTCGTCCAGATTGACTTCAAACTTGGTAACAATGTACCTTGGGTGTTTCTCTACCAAGTTTTGTTCTGATGGTTACGCCTCAGTGATTTTTTAATTTCCTTTGAATTTTTTGTTCTTTTTTTGTACCAAATCTTAAAATTATCTTCTCTGAAACCACTCACCCAATTGCTTTGATATCACATGGGAACACTGCGGCGGTCGCCTAGTTCTTAATTTCTTCACCAGGTGGTGCTGCAATTTTTAGCTCAGCTGACTTGCTAGTGAGGCTGTAACCCAGATTAAGCTGAAACGTTATGGATATGTTCCTTGTGAAATGGTCAAACAAAGTTGTTCAGTAGGTGGCACTGCTATGGATTCCTGATTGCTAAAGATTTTTTTTTTTTTTTTCAATTCGGGTACTTATCAGTAAATGTGCTTTTCCTGTTGATTACTATATAAGTGAATTGGGCATTCTAATGCTAGTTCACATTTTTGATGTCTCCAAAATCATCATCCAAATTGACTTCAAACTTGGTGGCAATGTACCTTGGGAGAGTCTCTGCTAGATTTGTTCAAATGGTCATGCTCCATTGATTTTTGGATTTCTTATGAATTTTTTGGGTGCTTTTTGGGGACAAATCTTTAAAAAATCTTCTGTTCTGAAATCGCTCACCCGATTGATTTGATATCACACAGGAACACTTCGGGATACTCCTAGTTCTTAATTTGTTCACCTGGTGGTGCTGCAGTTTTATTCCATATTTTTATGTTTTTTGTGTGCTTTTGCTATTTTTTCCTCTTCCAGAACCGTCACTCAGATTAAGCTTGAACCTTGGTAGATAGGTTCCTTGTGGAAGGGTCAAAGAAAGTTGTTCCCTAGGTGGCACTGCTGTGGATTCCTGATTTTTAAAGATTTTTTCAATTCTTTATCCATAAATGCACCTTTCCTATTGATTACTATGTGGGTCAATGGGCATTCTAATGCTAGTTCAAATTTTCAACTTCTCCAAAATCTTCAACTAGATTAACTTCAAACTCGGTGGCAGCGTACATGTATCTTGGGTGGGTCTCTACCGGATTTGTTTAAATGGTCATGCTCCAATATTTTTGGATTTTTTTATGAATTTCTTTGTTTTTTTGTTGTTTTTTTTTGGGGGGGGGCAAATATTAAAATATCACAAGGGTATATGTATATGTCAGCTGAGCACAGGACTGCCACAGTCCTCTTGTTTAATGTCTGTGTGCTGCTTCAAAAATGTAATGAGAGTGTTCAAATTTTGCACATTTGTGTTTCGGACAATCTTACTTTTTACTAGTTTTGCTGAGACATTGATAAAATATATATTTAAATTACACATCTCAGAATTATGTTGTTTTTTTCCCCTGTGATATAACAGAAACTGCCCAGAGAGCCTAAAATGAAAACAAGAAACTCACCCTCTGGAAGTAAACTCATTTCTTTTAAGGCCATTCAAAACTGGCTGCCAGTAACCTGTTATCTGCTTCAATAATTTCTTACTAATCATAGTGACATATCCTTGTAAAATTGTGCCAGGCTATAATCCTTCACATACATATTTTGACTTAATATCAAAAGTTAATGCATAAATCCCCTTTCAAAAATATATGTCTAGCTGTGACGCTATCTTCCAACCTAAATTTAAATTTGTACAGAAATGGATTAATGTGTCTGCAATCCAAAACGAGCCTTGTTTTGCCTACTTTGTTAAATGCCACCGTAAGAGGATCAACAACTGTAGGGACACCACAAGTCTCCATCACCAAGCCAATTTGCACCAGCTTGTCTATTTCAACAGAAACGATTTCTGGATTCAATAGTGTTGATTTGTTGTTTTTCAAAAACTCTTGCTTGGGAATTTCTTACAAACTTTGAGGTAGTTTGTACCATTGACTTATAACATCCAAAATAAATTCACTGGCTCCTATATTTTTCCATGCTTGCAACCTTTGTTTTAGCCTACCTAATGGGCTATCATTTGAACTCTGATCCCATTCAGGTGAACAAGCATTGCTTTCCATCACAGTGCTTCTACATGAAGTTTTCTTGCTTACTGTAAAGGATAAATTATTTTGAAAATATATATTTAATACAAAGAGAAACTTAACAAGCCTAATTCTGTATGCCCATGTACCGTTTGAACACTATCAAGTCCAATATAAGAGCAAAGTCTTATTCCGTATCATTGTCTTACATCATTGCCCCCCCCCCCCCAAAAAAAAATCCCACTTATGTCACTTATCTTTACTGAGGAGCCACCCTATTTTTCTTTGCTCTCTTCTCCTTAGCTTGCTTGTCACACCTTGCCTCTGCCTTAAAAATCCGCTTTTCATCCTCATTAGCTTGAGCTACCTGATGTGATTCATACTGTTCTACAATCTTCCATCCATGTTTGGAAAACCTGCTAATTTTATCAGCTTTTGTCTATGCGAAATCAAAGGCATATATCCTCTGCTATTTTGCCCCCAGCGGCTTGCTTGCCTTCCACCCCTTCCACTGACAATTTACTTGAAGCCTCCTTGAGCATTTCCATATCTTTGATGCTGTGCTTATATTGCTCCTCGTTGCCTGTTCTTATAACTCATTCCATACTATGGTGACAGGCCTTGGTCAGTGGTTCTGGCACTGTCATGCTGCATCTGCCCTTGCAGCTGCTGCAGCATGACTGACTAGAGTCATGTTGGTACTTGAACAAAAGCTCTTTTCACGAAGAATTTAAATATGCAATTGTGGTCTTGAATCTAGGTGAATATACGGAAAATCAGGGACTGGTATGGAATGAGTTAAAGGTATACCAATCTGCAGTGAGACTTGCGAGTTTGGCTAAATGACTGTCCGACGACTCCTTCTGCCTCCGAGCAAAACTTACTTCAAAACTGGAGAGCTTCAATATAATAAGCTTGTCCAAATTCTCCAAAATAGCTGTGTGCGAAAGTACCACAGCTGCTTGAACCTTGTTGGTAATGGTACCACCATTTTGCGCAGGATCCGTTTTGCGAACAAAGAACTCAGCTGCTCCAAAAATGGCCTATTTGACCCTCTGGCCTACAATGCCCACTCTACATTGAAACAATAAACACACGTGACTTACAGAACTCTACCTATTGGCTATTAATGTACCGAACAGAAAAATAATTCCCGCTTAACTTGCACAATGTGGGAATATTTTAATCTTGAACCAAAGGTGTGTCATGGAACAAATCTAGGTCACTAGGTCAAGTATATGGGGCATTGCGAGGCCTTTGCATCAAACTGCAACACAGTAGTTCGTGTCGGGGTAATAATTTGCTTGTCCTTTAACTCAGATTAATGAAACTTTACAGACAGGTGTATCTGCACCTAAAAAAATCGTTTTTCATTAAAGTGACTCCCCTGAGGTGGCAAATTACCAGTTCTCTAATAATAACACCAAGCCAAAATATGAGTAACCGGTCTGTGTATTATGGATGACACATTTGGATTATAATGGACAGTTTGGCTACAAATTGGTCAAGATTGAAATAATATTGATTCAAATTCTTTGCTATCCAGTACAAATTTTGTATCAGAACATGCTGGTCAGATATCAGTTTTGCATGCATTCTGTGGGAATACCATATCCACACATGATTATTGGTATGCAGGATGGAAAATGTGATCAATTTTTCATTTCTGTCAAATGAAAGAATATTGTGCATATATGTCCCACAAAAGATGTCCGTGGTATAGACTTTCATGGTAGATCTAAACATCCTTGATACATGATTCCAAGATACACATGGCCCAGTGGGAAAACAAAGTACTTCTAACAATAGACTGAGACCACAGTCATTGACATTGTTCACAACATTATTGTTACTATGGTGACCATTGTTCTGAGCAATAGCTATATAGTATGTTGGGTCTAAAACTTGATTTAAAGTCTGTCTGTTATTAATTTTTCCACACACTATAGCTATGTTAAGGCATAGTTAACAGCTACTAACGTTCTCAAGTCCAATCTTCTTATATTTAGTAACAGAAAGACTAGGCAAGTGTTGATGAAAGTAGATATACTTATGCACCAAAATGCCTTAATGGTTTTGTCTGTAACTGGACTCATGAGAGGCGAGTGAGTTCTGTTGAACCCCAGAATAAACATAAATGTTTCTGTTTACTAGTCACAGGGAGTTGGTCTCTTTCCCAACTCCATTCTTGGTGATTGAACAGAAACTGAATGCTGCATTACATGCATCAGTCTTTTAAAGTGCGGGCTGGATAACATGACCATGGGTATGGAGAGCATAACCGTAATGATGTAACTGTTATGACATCAGTCTTCTTGGTGCTGTACATTGTATGTGCAATACAAGTGTTAGAAATCAGTAAAGTTCTAGCAGCAAAAGAGACGTATGGATAAAGAGAGTACAACTGCTTGCAACAGATTGCATGTAAGCCCCGTGGTCTTACTTAGACACACCCCCCCCCCATATATGGTAAAATAAGGATGAGATTGTGCATGCCAAGACTACTGAGCTCACTTTACAGTGCTATATATTGCCATTTCAAGGGTTTTTTTTTTACAAATTTTGAAAGTCACATAATGATAGGAAAGATTGCACAATAGCCATGTTTACCCTTTCCCCTGTAAACCAGACAAAACTGCCCAGGTGGTAAAATGGCGTTTGCTTCAATTTCAGCTCAGCTGACCAGCCAGTCAGCTGAGCTTAGATGTGATAGGTGGTCTTGATCTGTTGTTGCAATCCACCCTTTTACATTTTCGACTTCTTTCCCAAAACTATGAGTTAGATCCACTTCAAACTTGGTGGAGATGTACCTTGGGTGGGTCATTATCATTTTTATTCAAGTGGCTATGCTCCAGTGATTTTTTTAAAATGATTTTTTACTCATTTATTTTTGTTCCTATTTTGGAAAAATCTTAAAAAGTCTTCTCCGAAACCACTTGGCCAATTGCTTTGAAATTGCATAGGGACGCTTCTGGGGAACCCCCCCCCCCCCAACCTTAATTTGTTGAACAGATGGTGCTGTAATTTTTCTCTTGATCTTTTACAAATGTTTGTGTGTTTTTACTATTTTTATTTCTGCAAAACCATCACTCAGATTGTTCTGAATCTAGGTTGCAATGTAGCTTGTGGGGGGGTCAAACAAACTTTTTCACCAGGTGGTGTTATTCTGGATCCCTAATTTTTAGCGGTTATGTGATGGTTAGGCATCCGTCGTCCGTCTGTCGTCCGTTGTCCGTTGTCTGTCGTCTGTCGTCTGTCGTCCGTCCTGCGTCCTCCGTCGTCCACAATTCACATTTTCGACTTCTTCTGTAAAACCACAAGCCAGATTGCCTTCAAACTTGGTGGGGATGTGCTTTGGGTGGGTCTCTACCAAGTTTGTTCAAATGGTTACGGTATAGTGATTTTTGGATTTTTTATGAATTTTTTTTTGTTCATTTTGGGGGGAAATCTTAAACAATCTTCTTCTCCGAAACCACTGGGCCAATTGCTTTGAAATTGTATAGGGACACTTCTGGGGACCCCTAGACCTTAAATTGTTCAACAGGTGGCGCTGCAATTTTTTTTCTATTTTTTATGAATTTTTGTGTGTTTTTGCCATTTTTGACTTCTCCAAAAGCATCACTCAGATTATGCTGAAACTTGGTGTAAATGTTCCTGGTAGAAGGGTCACACAAGTTTGTTCCGTAGGTGGCGTTGCAGTGGATCCCTGATTTTTAACGATTTTTTTCAATTCGGATACTAATCGGCCAATGCATACATTCCTGTTGATTACTATGTAAGTGAATGTGGACTGCTGTGGAAATTCATGTTTTCGACTTCTTCTCCGAAACCATCAGCCAGATTGACTTCAAGCTTGGTAGTAATGAACCTTGGGTGGGTTTCTACCAAGTTTGTTCAATTGGTCACGCTCCATTGATTTTTGGATTTTTTTATGATTTTTTGGGGGTCTTTTTGGGGGCAAGTCTTAAAAAATCTTCTCTGAAACCGCTCATCCAATTGCTTTGATATCACACAGGAACACTCCTAGGGAGTCCTAGTTCCGAATTTGTTCACCAGGTGGGCTGCAATTTTTTTCTAAATTTTTATGATTTTTGTGTGCTACTGCTATTTTCGACTTCTTCTCCAGAACCTTCACTCAGATGAAGCTGAAACTTGGTCGATATGTTCCTTGTAGAAGGGTCAAACAAAAATGTTCACTAGGTGGTAATGCTGCAGATTCCTGATTATTAACGATTTTTTCAATTCGGGTACTTGTTGGTAAATGCACCTTTCCTATTGATTAGTGCATGTATGTAAGTCAATCGGTGTTCTAATGCTAATTCACATTTTTGACTTCTTCTCCGAACCCATCAGCCAGATTGACTTCAAACTTGGTAGCAATATACCTTGGGTGGGTCTCTACCAACTTTGTTCAATTGGTCATGGTCCATTGATTTTTGGATTTTTTATGATTTTTTTTGGTTCTTTTTTGGGGCAAATCTTAAAAAATTTTCTTCTCTGAAACCACTCACCGAATTGCTTTGATATCACACAGGAATACTCCTGTAGAGTCCTAGTTCCTAATTTGTTCACCAGGTGGCGCTGTGATTTTTGTCTAATTTTTTAAAAAAATTTTGTGTGCTATTGCTATTTTTGACTTCTTCTCCAGAACTTCACTCAGATTAAGCTGAAACTTGGTGGATATGTGCCTTGCAGAAGGGTCAAAGAAAGTTGTTCACTAGGTGGTAATGCTGCATATTCCTGATTTTTAACGATTTTTTCAATTCGGGTACTTTTTGGTAAATGCACTTTTCCCATTGATTACTATGTAAGTCAACGGGCATTCTAATGCTAATTCACAGTTTTGACTTCTTCTCCGAAACCATCAGCCAGATTGACTTCAAACTTGGTAGCAATGTACCTTGGGTGGGTCTCTACCAAGTTTGTTCAATTGGTCACGGTCCATTGATTTTTGGATTTTTTTATGATTTTTTTGGGGTCTTTTTGGGGGCAAGTCTTAAAAAATCTCTGAAACCGCTCATCCAATTGCTTTGATATCACACAGGAACACTCCTAGGGAGTCCTAGTTCCGAATTTGTTCACCAGGTGGGCTGCAATTTTTTTCTAATTTTTTATGATTTTTGTATGCTACTGCTATTTTCGACTTCTTCTCCAGAACCGTCACTCAGATGAAGCTGAAACTTGGTCGATATGTTCCTTGTAAAAGGGTCAAACAAAAATGTTCACTAGGTGGTAATGCTGCAGATTCCTGATTATTAACGATTTTTTCAATTCGGGTACTTGTTGGTAAATGCACCTTTCCTATTGATTAGTGCATGTATGTAAGTCAATCGGTGTTCTAATGCTAATTCACATTTTTGACTTCTTCTCCGAACCCATCAGCCAGATTGACTTCAAACTTGGTAGCAATGTACCTTGGGTGGGTCTCTACCAACTTTGTTCAATTGGTCATAGTCCATTGATTTTTGGATTTTTTATGATTTTTTTTGGTTTCCTTTTTGGGGCAAATCTTAAAAAATTTTCTTCTCTGAAACCACTCACCGAATTGCTTTGATATCACACAGGAATACTCCTGTAGAGTCCTAGTTCCTAATTTGTTCACCAGGTGGCGCTGTGATTTTTGTCTAATTTTTTAAAAAAATTTTGTGTGCTATTGCTATTTTTGACTTCTTCTCCAGAACTTCACTCAGATTAAGCTGAAACTTGGTGGATATGTGCCTTGCAGAAGGGTCAAAGAAAGTTGTTCACTAGGTGGTAATGCTGCATATTCCTGATTTTTAACGATTTTTTCAATTCGGGTACTTTTTGGTAAATGCACTTTTCCCATTGATTACTATGTAAGTCAACGGGCATTCTAATGCTAATTCACAGTTTTGACTTCTTCTCCGAAACCATCAGCCAGATTGACTTCAAACTTGGTAGCAATGTACCTTGGGTGGGTCTCTACCAAGTTTGTTCAATTGGTCACGGTCCATTGATTTTTGGATTTTTTTATGATTTTTTTGGGGTCTTTTTGGGGGCAAGTCTTAAAAAATCTCTGAAACCGCTCATCCAATTGCTTTGATATCACACAGGAACACTCCTAGGGAGTCCTAGTTCCGAATTTGTTCACCAGGTGGGCTGCAATTTTTTTCTAATTTTTTATGATTTTTGTATGCTACTGCTATTTTCGACTTCTTCTCCAGAACCGTCACTCAGATGAAGCTGAAACTTGGTCGATATGTTCCTTGTAAAAGGGTCAAACAAAAATGTTCACTAGGTGGTAATGCTGCAGATTCCTGATTATTAACGATTTTTTCAATTCGGGTACTTGTTGGTAAATGCACCTTTCCTATTGATTAGTGCATGTATGTAAGTCAATCGGTGTTCTAATGCTAATTCACATTTTTGACTTCTTCTCCGAACCCATCAGCCAGATTGACTTCAAACTTGGTAGCAATGTACCTTGGGTGGGTCTCTACCAACTTTGTTCAATTGGTCATAGTCCATTGATTTTTGGATTTTTTATGATTTTTTTTGGTTTCCTTTTTGGGGCAAATCTTAAAAAATTTTCTTCTCTGAAACCACTCACCAAATTGCTTTGATATCACACAGGAATACTCCTGTAGAGTCTTAGTTCCTAATTTGTTCACCAGGTGGCGCTGTGATTTTTGTCTATTTTTTATTTTTTTTGTGTGTGCTATTGCTATTTTGACTTCTTCTCCAGAACTTTCACTCAGATGAAGCTGAAACTTGGTGGATATGTGCCTTGTAGAAGGGTGAAAGAAAGTTGTTCACCAGGTGGTAATGCTGCGGATTCCTGATTTTTAACGATTTTTTCAATTCGGGTACTTGTTGGTCAATGCACCTTTCCTATTGATTACTATGTAAGTGAATGGAGATTCTGATGCAAATTCATATTTTTTTACTTCTACTCCGAAACTGTCATCCAGATTAACTTCAAACTTTGTGGCAATGTTCATTGGGTGGGTCTCTACCAGATTTGTTAAAATGGTCAGGCTCCATTGATTTTTGGACTTTTTATGAATTTCTTTGTTCTTTTTGGGGGCAAATCTTAAAAAATCGCAAGGCAGTGTTTGTAATTGGTCGGATTTTCCGACTTTTGTCGGATTTCGTCGGATTTTCTGCAATATTTATTAAAAATGTCGGATTTTTGCGCATTTTTATTGATCAGAAATTCAAAGCGTATCTTTTCCCGCTAAAAATGAGCTTGGAAGGCAAGAAAAATTCAATAATGTCAAGTTGAGTAACCGGACTTACTCCCCCTGTTTTACATGTAAAAGCATAGGTATTAAGGGTGGTATAGTTGTCAAATGCAAGAGCATAATCTCGCTTGGTACCTGAATCTCAACATTCACGAGATCCGATTCAGTCGCTATTTTGTTTGAAGTGATACGGCATAGTTCTCCACTTTTCCGAGGATATTCTTAAGCCGCAAGACCCTAGCGGTGGGGTCTACATTGAATTTTGAAGAAGGACAAGTTTAATGTTACATGCATATATTGCAAGTCCAACATTTGTTTGAAAGAGGGCCTTGCCTTCACTCCTAGGTGCCCCCCCCCCCCCCGCCACCTAAAGTAGGATTTTTCATCTCTACATGTTACAAACACTGCAAGAGTATATGTGCATGTCAGCTGAGCATGGGACTGTCACAGTCCTCTTGTTAATTCATGTACTTGTCTGTTAATGCATGCTCCTATTGATAACCATGTAAGTCAATGGGGATTGCAATGGCAATTCAAATTTTTTTAAATGTTTGTTAAAAGAATTTTAGTGTGTTTTTGCTTTTCTTGACTTCTCCCAAGCTGCATATTGAATCCTCTGCAAACATAGTGGGAATGTTCAGGGGCATGATCTCCACCAAGTTTGTTTAAGTGATACATGGTGGTGCTGTCATTTTCTGATTTTTAATGAATGATCAAACTTAGATAAAATTGGTAAGGGAATATGTACATGTTAGTAAATTACTGCACAAAAGGGACCACAGCAAATCTGACATAGTGGCTTATATCCCAGAAATTTTGGATAATAGGACCGTGGTTCCTCTTAAATACTAATTGGAAAGTACTTATTGAACTTCTTTTGAAGTTGTTAATTTTGGCCGTGAGTGACATTGATAGGTCAACTGACATAGTGGCTAATATTTTGGTAATGGTGGATCATAGGGCTATAGTTACTATTAAACACTAAGAGGAAAATACCTATGGGGTTTCTTTTGATGCTGTTAATTTTGACCTTAAGTGATCCTGACAGATCAAATTGACATGTTGGCATACATCTTGGAAGCAGTGCAGTTTGTCACTTTTCATTTAAACAGCAGCTTGTGAAGGTTAATTGTATGAGTGAAGACCAATATTACTGTGATAATGGTCTTGAGCAAAGGTGACCTTTATATTATTCTGAAGTTCACAGGACCACCTTAGTCTGTGCAGGCAAGGTCAGCTGAGCATAGGACTGTCAAATGCCCTTTTTTCTGAATGATATCAAACATAATGAAAAATGATTTGAATGAGAATTGTAGATGAAAGTTTTCAAGATAGCAAGCCCCTGGTCAACAGCTTTCCTTGATGTGGGTTGCTTTTAGCACCTGACCCATGCCAAGGAAAGCTGTTGAGTCAGTCTTATTCAAGGAGAAAGGGTTAAATTAGTTTATAATAGTGTGTAGTTTCCTTCAAAATCATACATGTACATGTAAGTTTGATCCACTTCAAACTTGATGGGGTTGTAATTTATTCAATAAGTGTCACTCCAATGAAGTAAAACTATGGCATTAGGTCACGTAAGTGGGTCACAGTGACATGTCAATGTACAATTCATCGCCAGGCTTTTATTTCTTTGTGTTGTGACATTGTATCATGAAACCTAGCATGGACATATGTCAGGCCAATTTTCAATGGTTAGCTATTAAAATATATTTTGTAACTTGAGATACCCAGAATTGTATCTCTGATGTGACCTCATTATATCAGCTTAATATTTATTCAAGCGAACCCACATCATGACATAATCAATTAAAGAATATTGGAACATTAAAATGCTGTTGAATTCATAGGTAAAACTATGTATTCATGTTATTGCTTGTAAATTCACACAGATGCTTCTTTCTTTCCCATAAGCCTATCAGTAGTAATTCCATTGTTGATGAATTGATAACAATGGAAAATGTAGAACCATACATGTGTGTCGTGTCATGTTAAGTGACTGTGTTTATGGAACAAAAAAAAAAAAAAAAAAAATGATGGCAGGATAACAAAGTATGAAAACACTGGCTAATACAGAAATGAATCGTACAGCTTCACACGGAAGGAGCTGACATCAGCAGCATTGTTTGCACACAGGGACCTGCAGGTTCCTGTAAACATGTACTATGAATTCACTTAAGGCAATGTCTAACCCATTTTGGATCATTTTGTTCATTTTGAGATTTGGGAACAGTTTGGTAGACATGTATGTTGGCTATCAGATGTCCAAATTTAGTAGTTCTAGCCCCAATACATCTGAAGAAATTAACAAACTACTTTGAATGTTAACATGGCAGTGACTGAACCCATTTAACATTTGGATCTTGATCACTGACAATGGGGATCTGCTCTAAAGTGTCAGTTTCACATGGCTTTTTCTCCATAAGGAATTTTCTCATTTTAGTCAAATGAAAACCAATTTACTTTAAAATTCTCCAGAGCAAAAAGGTATTGGAGATTTTCCAGGAAATGATCAGTTCTTTTTAACCCTTTCCCCCTTGAATTAAGACTGAGTCAACAGCTTTCCTCGTCATGGGTTGGGTACTCACAACCCATGCCGAGGACAGCTGTTGACCTGGGTCATGTTGTCTTGACAAGTCTCTTCAATTCTCAGTCAAATTGTTTTTCATTGCTGTTGAAATCAGTTGAAAACGCTGAAGCAGATGACATTTGACCACCAGCCGGTTTTGGCTGGTTTAAGGGGGAAAGGGTTAAAATGTGTGTCAAAAATGAAGAGTCCCACAAGCTTTATCAATCTGATAAATACAGCCATTTTCCAATTTTTGTATCACCATTGTCAACAGACAGATACAGCTATGAAAATTCTCTGACATGTTTGTGCAGATGCATGTGTTGAGATTATATACTAGCACAAGTTTGACCATTTTTTGAGAAATGTCCAGAAAATAACAAAAACCACATTTTTGGCCAGAAAGCTTGTATTTATACAACATTGAATTTTGTGTTCCATCTTTAATAGTGCAGACAAGTTCAGCAGAGGTTGCTGTCAATTGGTTGTATAGGTTTATTGTGTCAGGGACGCATGAACATGTGTCTGTGACACATGTATTTGGTCTAAAAGTGAAGTCACTTTTCTGGGTGGGACATTATCTTAATTTTGCTGTATTTTTATTTTTGCTTGTATTGCTGATGGTACTGAACTGTGAAAATTAAAATGTGCTGAATGGTATTTCATAAAATAGGTTCAACAGGAACTAATGTATGACCAAATAGGTAATTTTGCTTGTGTTGCCAGCAGCACCAAATTGTGAAATTACCTTAATTTTGCTGTTTTTTTTTATTTTGGCACAATGAAATGGCATTTTGTAACATAGGTCAAGCAGGAACTATGACTGAAGAGTTATATTACAGCTTCTGAATTAAATGTCTAAAATGCAAAAACCATGAAAATTTGTGCACATTGAAATAAGCACATTTACAGTAAGTGAAGGGCATAAACTTTTCACCTTGATCCTCAACTTACTTAGTGTGAGGGACGCCCAAGCAATTCCTTCATTTATGTACATGTATTGCATGACTATCTTACCTGAGGAATATCTAATTTTCTGTAAATCACAATCACCTGGTACATTAGCTGAAAATTCAGCATGATTACATGTGTGAGCAGAGTGGGTCACATGTCACTTTGACATATCCTGCAAGAAAAAAAAATCTGCCAGTTTCAAGACTTTCCTTTACATATACATATATGTATATTTGAAGGAAATGACCATATCAGGTTCGATGTATCCCTTGGACCATAATGTACTTTACAGGTTCATGTAATGATCGATTCTCTGAGCGTTGGTTAATGACTTACTGGCTTGTCATAGGTTCTGGAATTTTAGATGTGTGTGCGTGTGTATAATAATTAAAATCCCTGCCAATTAAGAGACATGTACGCAGGCATGTCTGTCTGTGCACAGTGTCAAATGGCATATCGCCAAGCCAAGTCATCAT
Organism: Hermodice carunculata; assembly: GCA_964020975.1. Taxonomy (NCBI): domain Eukaryota; kingdom Metazoa; phylum Annelida; class Polychaeta; order Eunicida; family Amphinomidae; genus Hermodice; species Hermodice carunculata. The sequence continues at coordinate 51,301,820 of OZ026617.1, forward strand.
CTCATGAAAATTGGTTGTGCAAATTTGCTCTCAGATTATTTTTTTGTGAATGAAAATATCTTAAGCTGTAATTTGTGGAGAGGTGTTGAGGTAATGCATCATCATGATCATGTTTGTGTACATGCATTATGCCATAAGGCTGTTCCTAGTTGTTTGTGCTGGCCCTCATGATGGGAAGTGCCTGCCATCCCATACCGAGACCAATCCTGCAAATTTACAACAAGGTGGAAAATCTTTGGATGGGAATGCTACATCCAAAAATCCATACATTCCTGAGGCATTCCCAAATTGAATGTATGGAATTTATTTAAAAGATTTCCTGCTGAACAGACCTCCTGGAGGGTGATAGACTGTTGGCCCCCTGGCGGGGACCAGAGAAGTCTGCTTAGGAGACAATTTATAAGAAAAAAATAACTATACATGTATATGCAGGGACGTTTTGTGAGAAATCTGGGAACTGTATAAAATTTTAAATTGACAAACTCCCTTATAAAGTTGCATGACTACGATGTTGCTGGGTTCCAGAATAGTGCATGTCATTCATGTCATTCATGCCTATATGTTTTGGTTTCTTTTATGTGTTTTTGTATACAGTAATCTATCCTGAGAGAGACCTGCCCTATGACAGGGCCATAAGTGGTCACATTAAGCAGGTCTTTTCCAGGTGGAGTCAGTGTTTCCGTTAACCCCCAAAATGGGGGTATATTTCCATCTTAAAACCTGAAACACATACATCCTGTGAGAATATTGTAGAGAGTCACAATTATTGTTTATTTACATGTAAAATTGGTGGTAATCTAGTTTTCTTCCCTGGATTTCCCTTCTTGTGACCTGCTGAAATATTCCAAAAGGAAAACAGTGAGAGATTATGTAGCATGGCCATTATGGAATTAGACACCTTATGTAAGTGGGGTCTGATAAGGCAGGTTTTCTTCTGTTGGAATAGTCTCTCAACATGCTCAACCTGCCAACCTGCCCTCCCCCCCCCCCAAAAAGATAATAATTCAGATAACTTTCTTGGTGTTTCTCAATCTCCAATGCTAGTGGAATCCAATGCCTTTCCTGCCTGCAAGTTTCAGGAGGTCAAGGGTCAATGCTTGTCAACAGAGAGATAATACATGTATTAGCTTGAGTGTTGTCCTGTGAAAGAGTTCACACCTGAGCTAGATGAAAATTCACGTGTTTTCCAAGACTGGCCAACACCGTGCAAACTGAAAGTAATTAGGAGCTAAAACTAACTGAAACAGCAAGTGGTTCAAATTATCGTCTGATCAGGGCCAGAGAAGAAACCCTGATGGGGGTGGATGCATGGAGGATGTATCAAGAAAATCAATTAATTTGCCCCTTCAGCTGTAAATAAACTTTTAAGGAGGAAAATGCACAATTTCCATTACATTATCCTCTGCCCCCCCCCCCCCCCCCAGGCTTCCCCTCCAGCATTGCCACTATTCAGGGTGTAGGTTTTAAGCAATGTGGCCAAAGTGTGCTGTTGACTCAGTCCAAAATGTGGCAATGAAGGAGTTACAGCAGGGTGCCTCATTGGGAGGAGTATTGCATTCCCTATACCTGATCAATAATACGTATATGTGAATGCTTCCACATGGAGTCATGTATTGCTGGAAAAAAATGAATGAATAAAGAGCACAGCTAGAACTAGGCTCAATATTGTTCACTACCAGTGACTTGTTATCAACAGTTAATCAACTGTGTGAGGTATGTTTTAACTCCTTTCATACCAAACTGATATTAGCCTCAGTGACTGGTTTTTGCATCGCCTGGCAAGTCATGCTGTAGCTGTCAGCAATGCAGAGAAACACTCAATTTAGTCTAAGCCTGTTGGTATAGTGAAACCTGTCTTTAAAGACCACCTCTAGGAAGGACAGAATTGTGGGCTCTCAAGACAGGTGGTCTCACATGGAGAGTATAAATAACATGAAAGGTACTAAGCAAAGTATCTTGGATAGCTGGTTTCTGAAGCCAAGTGGTCTGTCATTGGAGTGGATCGACTGTCAAGATAGGGCCCATTGTAGTTGAATTGAAGCTTTAACCGTTTCCCCCTTAAACTGTCTAGAACCGTCTGGCGGTCAAATGTCGTCTGCTTCAGTGTTTTCAACTAATTTCAACAGTAATGAAAAACAATTTTGACTGAGAATTGTAGATAAGCCGTATCAAGATCACATGCCCCAGGTCAACAACTTTCCTTGGCATGAGTTGGGCACTTAGTGTCCAACTCATGCTAAGGAAAGTTGTTGACTCAAGTGTCAATTCAAGGGGGAAAGGGTTAAGTGTTCATTCAGAATTGGAATATGCAATTCCCATAATGGTTCGAATATACAATTCCCGTAATAGTTGGATTGTGCAGTGTGAAAAATAGTTTGAGCCTTAGCTGAAACATGATATGAGAATGGGATAGGAGTTAATGCCAAACACTCATTGCTTCATTTTCCACCACAGAGATGTATATAAAACTTAATTTACGTCACAGCTGGTTTCCTGTTATACGACACCAATTATGCAGCTGCTGGGAGCATGACATTTCAGGAAACCAAATATAGGAACTGGATGTCTGAGTAGTTGTATCAAGTATGATCGTCACAAAATAAACACCTTACCTGTCTGCGTCATCAGCTGGCAGCTTGTTTACATGCAGTACTGGGGCCATTCAAGGAGCTTTCTTACATGATAAGCCAAAGTTTTTTGTTGACTCTATTTTTGATGATGTTCTTTAATTGGACTTTTAATTGAAAAAAAAAAACACCTCCCCCCCCAAATTCTGTCAGTACTTTGTATGCTCTTGTATATCTCATAGTGACTTGTGTTGTCATTTCCTGTGTGGGTGGTGTACATTACAATGTATTTAGCTGGAATTAAATATGATTTGTTCACTCAAATGTCCTCATAAACTGACAGGAAGAACTTTCATTCAGGTACCGATGTACCAAAAGTCAGTGTTTTGGGTTTTAATGCTTTCCCGTTGAATTAAGACTGAGTTAGCAGTTTTTCTTGGAATTGGTTTGGCACTAAGCAGCCAACCCATGCCCAGGCAAACTGGTGACCTTGGTAATATAACCTTGATAGGTCTCGTCTACTATTCTAATTCAGATGGTCTTTTATTACTGTTGATCGAAATTAGCCAAAAACATTGAAGTAGAAAACATTTGACTACTACTCAGTTTTGGCTAGTTTAAAGGTACATGTATGTGTAATAGGAAGTGGGCTGAAAAGATGGGCTACTTTTTACTTTCTGTGTGTGCTCTTTGGCTGTGATGTCACTCTACAATGGTCATGTGATAATTTGTTTTTTCTTTCATCTCTGTTTGTGAACTGAGCATGCCGGCCAGGGTACTATTGGTTGAAGTGTTACCCCTCTCTCCAGCTGTTACAATAGAGATTATGTGCTGGCCTGCCCTTGCATATAATTAATGTCATACAGTGTAGCCACCTGGTGGAGGCAACGCTTGGCATTGCTTGTAAAGGGAGAAAGATTTTGGGTGGAAAGTCATGCACAGGTGCTGCAAGTGCATGGCATACAAAACAAATACTATTAAAGCAGTGTAAACATACAGGGAATTGATGAAGTGCACATTACACAGTTGAGTGTCTTCTCAAAATATGCTTAATTCTATGCTGTATCTTCATAAGGAGAAAAAAAAATGTTGATAGTACAAAGGTTATTTTGTTGTGTCTGTTTAACATGTTTAAAGTGAAGCAAATCATTAGACTGGTCAACAGAAAGCCTTTTGATCCTTTGTATGAATCTGCTTTCATGTAGGTCTGAAAAATAACCATTTCCCCCTAAACTTGCCAAAACAGGCTGTTGGGCAAATGTCATCTGCTTCAATGTTTTTGACTAATTTCAACGATCATAAAAAAATAATTTGAATGAGAATTGTAGAAAATACCTATCATTAATCCAGGTCAACAGCTTTGCTTGGCATGGGCGACCAATGCCAAGGAGACACATGCCAAAGAGAGCTGTTGACTCAGTCTTGATTCAATGCAGAAAGGGTTAAGAAAATTTAAAAATTGGTGAGTTTCTTGATAACTCCTGTGAACAGCACTCTTTTTCTTTATTTGCAGTTTATGGTGCCAGAAGTTTGCAAGGCAGAAAAAAAGGTGAGTTCTTAATTTAAAAAATAGGTGAAAGTTTATGATTTAACATTTGACATGCAGGACAGGTGTGATGAATCTACATGTATTTTTTATATATATCAAACTTGCTGTTATCTGTTTGTGAGTGAAAAACCTCTGGAGATACAAGTTATTTACCAGAACTTCTTGCAACCTGCAATATTCTAACATTTTCTCATGATATCTTTACAAGTTTGCTTGTTTGTTTTTTTTGTTTTTGTTTTGGTTTTTTTTTTTGTTTTTTTGTTTTTTGGTTCTTGCAGTTTAAGTAACATAGACTAAGTTATTGATTCATTATCCGACTTAAAACTTCCACTCCTTGAGAAAAAGTCACAGGGAACCATGAAGTGACTCCTGATAATGGAATATTTACCTGCAACCCATGTGCAGCAAGCACCTCTATCTCAAGTCTTCAGGTCTGCATGTCCATATTCATAGTTAGGCATGAGAATGTAAGGTACACCCTTAGTATAATAGGGCCAAGCTCATAACAACATTTCAAAGGCAGGTGATACCCTGGTGTAAAAAGCAGTTGCAATGTTCAGCGTCTGATTATAGTCTTGTTGAAGGTGAAACAGTCCGACTCCTACTCATATGATGTAACATTCTACAGGAACGCTGAAAAAAAAGTGCGAGACAGACAGGCAATCTTATAGCAATGTGGCACTTGCTGTGCGTTTCCTCAGTTATTAATTGAAAACTGACCTGTGGGCTGGGGATGATTAAATGTAATTGACACAAAGATGTTGCTGTACTGTGAGTATCTCTCAAGATCCTGACCATCATTTATGTTGATGAAGTTTCCCTGCTGTCACCATTCTGTGTAGTTGACATGTATGTGAGGTCTGTGTGTGTGTGGGTGGGTGAGTGGGTGAGGCCAGGGAGGTAGGGTGTGTGTGTGTGTGTGGGGGGTATATCAATAATTTTTGGAAGGGTGCTACACAAGGTGTGTGGGTTTTTTTCTGTACCCATACAGTAAGTTACTAGGTGTGTGATATTTTCTTGACACATAAGGTTACAGGTATACAGTAAAACCTGTTTTGAGAGACCCCTCCTTTGGAAGACCACCTGCCTTTTGTGACCACTTTTCTTGTGCAAAAGAACCTTCTAATGATTTACCTCTTTTGGGAGACCACTTGTAAAACATGACCAGTGACCACCCAAATGACCCCAAAAGACCACTTATCCAACCACAAGTTCCCCATTTTAGATAAGTAAAACCTCAATTTTGTACAAGATAAGTCAAAACATTTTGTTAAAATTAGTCTCAAAATACAAAATATGTTTATAATATCAATGAATGAATAAATACATGGTTGGAAGATGGAATTGGGTCTTGTAATGTACAAACACTCATGCATGAATCTATATTATGGATGGACATTCAAAGTGCAGATTAGTTGTTTGCCAGCTGGCACAAGAGTCAACTCTCTTTTGGAAGACCACCTGCTTTATGTGACCACTTTTGGGTCTGCCCCAGAGGTGGTCTCTCAAAACAGGTTTTACTGTACACTAAGTTAAATGAGCTAATACAGGGCCAGTGGCCACAATGGTAGAGGTGAAAAGTTCAACCAGTTTGGTGCTTATGCACTCTTCAGGAACTAACATTGAGTTTAATTTAGCTGAGGGGCCAATATTTATCGGCATGTACTAGTTTCCTGTCACCATGTCATACATGTGTATTGTGATGGTGTGAATACAGAAGATGCTTGGCAGTATAGGTTGATTACAATGGCCTATAATTATTTCAGACTTGCGTCTTCATGAAAAGACATGGACCCTCATGCTAAAGACAGCCTCCTATAAACCAAGGAAGAAGAGAATCCACTTCATCAGTGTGTGATGGTTACTCCCTTTGTGGCCCTTTTATCACATGTAATTATGAACAAGAATTGATAATAATGAACTTGGTCACATTGTGAATAAACTGAAAAATCTGCGGTCTCTTTCAGATATGGGTAAAGCACCCTGAGTGTTAAAGTTCCCTTATCTGATTAGTTAGCATATACAAACACCTGGGAATACATCAAAGAATGGACTGAACAGGATTTAGCACGAAACCCCAGGTTTCAAGCAAGCTATATCTCTCATGATACAGTCTGTGTGTGTGTGTGTGTGTGTGTACTCTAAGATTACTAATAGGGTGTTGTTACTTTCATGACGCTACCCTTATTATAGCTGTTTATTTGATTTACTTAAACAGTTAAACCTCTTATCCTCACATGATGTACATGGACATAGAACCCTTTCACCTTGAAACAGGCTGAAAGTCCTGTAGATGTCAAATGTCAGTTGCCTAATTTTTCATGTGCAGATTTTATTCATCTTGTTAAATGAAAAATATTGAATGAGAAAGAGAGATGAGACCAGTCACGACTGCATGCGTTCATACCCACACCAAGAAAAAATTAAGTGTTGACCCAGTCAAAATTGAAGGGTTAAAAGTCAGCCGAAGCAAACTGTTGCCTTTATGCCTTCCCTTGGATATTTTAGGAAGTCTATTTTTTGTGAGCAAACTGTGTTTCTGAAGACGGACATTTTATTGGCTCATAACCAGATAGAAGATTATTTTTTGAGTACGACAGAGTTTATAAATGTTTTTGGATACTTCAAAATTGCAGTTTCAGAAGATTGACATATGGGCAATGCCTCCCCTGCTGTACTAGCCCTGAAAGTTACAGCACAAGGGTCAGGATCAATTTATATGATATAAGATTAGTTTTTAAGTGAAATACGCCTTTTAGTTTTTGGGTTTTTTTTTTAATATTCCAGTCTCTTTTTGACTTTCATTTGCAGAGGGATGCTGCATTTGCTGTGTACTAATGAGTTCCACAATGGGATATATTCAGTTGTCAGGTGCGCATCTTGAAAATTCCAGTGGGAGGTACTGGGTTGGGAAGCAAAGCTCAAAACGCAATAGATATTGTCTGTCTAATCTGATGTGATATTTTGGCCCTAATGGACACATGTGATTGTCAACACAATAGATGAGACCATGTGTCCAATCCAATCTGATGCATCTGACCATCCATGTCATCCACGGAGTCATTTGGGTAGAAAGGAAGTCACTGCATGCATCCCTGGATCTGTTGTGTTTCGAAAACAGCAGGATGGGTCATCTGTTGAAAGGAATGAGATGCATCAGACTTGTATTAAGAATCAGCAGTGGCCATATTGACAAAGAATGTTTACTTGATATCAGTTTTAGGATCAAAATTAAAATCAACTTGTTTGATCTCAAATTATATTATCCTGAGTCCCATTGCATAGTAACAATTCTTTGTGAACCAATCTGTTTTTATGGCTACTGTACAAAATGCATGATGAACATTAAAAAGATTATGGCTTAATCTCAAGTTGATCTAGATTTAGATCCAGATAAAGTATTAGATCAAATTAAGATTAATAAAAATGGAAATGTTCAATACGAAACTCATGTCACAGCCAAAACATGGATTGGTTAATACAAGAAGTTTTTATCAAATATTAGGTAAAAGATTCAGGATCAAAAGCATACCTATTTAATTTTAGGATCAAATGTAGCATCAGATCAAATTGTTTGTGAATGCAGCCCTTGCAATTGATGGATCATATCTATGGTGTCTTAAGCAGGTGGGTCTGAGTGTGTGTCGGTGATGGCTGGCAGTGCAAGGTCCTTTGGTACCGAGTCCTGATTGTGCATTGTATCATCCCCATGTCCACTTTGCATGTATCATACACTGTACATACAGCTCTACTTGTACACACTTTGGTCTATTTTTATACCCTGTCCACAAAGTGGAGGGGGTATATGGTATTGGGCACCATCTGTCTGTCTGTCAGTCTGAAACAAATTTTGTCCATGCCATATCTTTTAAACTATAAAAGCTAGCCCTTTGAAATTTATTGAGTTGGTAGATCATAGGTAGTTGGTGTGGATAGGCACTGTTTTGTGTGCCTAATTGCTTACATTAATGAATTAACCAAAGCTCATTAGGCAACCTCCAGATCAGAAACGATTTTGTCCAGGCCATATCTTGGGAACTATAAATGCTAACCCTTTGAAATTTTCAGGGTTGGTAGATCATATGTAGGAAGTGCATAGGATCAAATTCTTTCAGCTGATAACTTTCTTTTACTTTTAATTAACTAACAATTTTTTTCTAGGCCATATCTTCTAAACTATAAATGCTAGCCCTTTGAAATGTATACATTTGGTAGATCATAGGTAGTAGGTGTGCATAGGCATTGTTTTGTGTACCTAATTGCTTACATTAATTAATTAATTAACAAAATTCGATAAGGCAACCTCCAAATCACAAACGATTTTGTCCGGCCATATCTTTGGAACTATAAATGCTAGCCCTTTCAAATTTTCAGGGTTGGCAGATCTTAGGTAGGAGATATGCATATGATTAAATTTATCCGGCTTATTACTTTCTTTTATTAATTAATTAACAAAGGTTTGCATGTTTTGTTTTTGAGGTTGTGTGTCTACTTTATTGTCCACGCTAAGACGGCTTTGGGCAAAATGGATATCAGATGCTAAGACAGCTTCACTTATTGCAGAAATTTTGAGAATGAGGAGTTAAAAATGGCTCATAGACTGATCATTGCGTGACAGATATTGGCTTCAATAGCAGTTTTATGGCTCAGATATGGTTTATTTGTGACTTTGTTTGCTGTTTCCACAATATTTACAAGATTTTGTTTGGCATGAGTGTGTCTAAACAGCTGACCTGATTTCAATATATGGACCACATGCGCAACAACTTGTCATGTTCGTGGATGTTTTGAATGATCGCCAGGCATTTTTATACTGCATGCCCACTGTTAAAATATCAGAAATATGAATCAAGTGCATGTATTTATGTTTGTTGTTGGTGTATTTTGTCGCACTTATGAAAAGAAAGTTGGGAAAATTATCTTCACGCATTCACAAATGTGGGCGATAATATGACACTTAAGTGGACATAGTAACCAAGCGGGTTGAGTAGCCCTAACCTTGACATAAGGCTCAGAAAACTTAAGAAAATTTAACAAATAACTTTTACAAAACACCAACACTGGAACCCAGACAGCGAGTCACAATGTTATTTTGGCAAACTGGTTTAAAAATGCTTGACCCAGATAAAAACTGAAACTCGAAAGGTACCGCAGAGTTGTTGACATTGTGCAATTGTTGACTAATATCTGGTGGGACTTGTAAAAGGTAAGTTTTGCAGGTAGGCTTTCTCACCCCATTTGCACATAATAGGTGTTGTTGACTGATGAGTGCATCTGTGTGTGATTTGCCATTGGAGATACCTGTCCCAACTGAAAGTGTTCCCAGGTAGTGGCAACATGAATGTCTGTTTCTTGAATCATCAGCATGGAACTGCTAATATTGAGAAACTCTCTGCTCATGCATGTATTGTTTAGTTTAGTCTGGGAACAGTTCGCCAGTTGGTGGACTGTTGTGTAGGGGGAAGGGGGTAAAATCTGAAAAGTGGTCTGCCAAGGGGACCCCTGCTCAAATTTTTTTAAAGTTTGGACTTACTTTTTTTTCAGGTGTGGGGGTGCTGGGGCTGTGTGGTCTCTGCCTTTATTTCCATATTACCACCAATAGAAACTTTTCGCACTTTACTTGTAAACTGTAATACACAAATGTACATCATATGTGTATTTATTAACCACCTTGGTCATTGTGGGCAGGGTAAATGGCTAGCATCAGCGGCTACTTGTTAAGATGGTTTTTCTTTTAGTAGTTTTGTGGAAACAGTTTTGTACAAATTAAGGACAGGTAAGACACCAAAAATAAATCCCACTTTAGTCAATTCTAGCTCAAAATGTATTTGCGTTAGGATAACATATCATATATGTGTGTACTCGTCATACTCCAAACAATTTATATGTTCCATATTTGGATGTCTGTGATGTTAATTGTTGAATAAACAATTGAAAGTTGACCGCAGAGCATCCACCCCATAAATGTCGATATAAGTCACTAATTATTTGTAATAAAATCATAATTACACTTGGATCTTAATCCTGACATATTGGCAACAAAAAACGATCCTGCGATTTTTTATGTCTTGTTTCGTTTTTCTGTTATCCATCCTCAAAGTTTGACGTTTCAATTTTCCCTTTGATTTTCAGGATGTTCATTTTCTTCATTTCATAGAAAAAGAACGAAGCAAAATTTAGAAAATCGCTGAATCGTTTTTGCAGTTCAGACATTAAAGAATCAAAAGCCGTTAACCGGATTAAATTTCGCCCAGCCGTTTTCTTGGAATAACCATTCTTAGGTGGGGCTGTCGTCCTATTATCCTTTCTGAGGAAACAAGCTTCAAAGGCCTTTGATGTTGATCATTTGCCTCTGAAACAATACCATTTGTTCAAGTTGAGTTGATATTTGTACAAAACGTAGCAAACATCGTCCCTGAACATTTGGGGAGGTTGTCAATCAATTCTTGGCAAATCACATGAATAAAAGAGCCTTTGAAGTACGGAAAACATTATTCAGCGATCTGTCAAACGGCGATGGCAACAGCCTGGTTTCAAAGTGTGACGTCATGGAGGCGGTCCTTCCGGCCCCGTGACCTCAAGCCTGGCAACAAAAGTTGTGTTGCCTTACTTCGGTGGGGCGGCCTGCGGCCGCTCGTGGTCAGTGTACGGATGGCGGGTTTGGTCTTCAGCCCCCTACCTCTTCACCCCGTTTTTAGGGATAGTGTTTTATTGTATTTACTCGTCTGCTATCTGTATACTTTATGTAGTTAGCTTGTTAGACTTGTCTGTACACTTTACTTAGCTAGCTTGTCATTATTTTGTAGTTGTTTTCTCAATGAGTTTCATTTCTCTTTCCAACTTTAGCTTTGTAACGCTAGTTTGTGTGTTTTCTCTTGTGTTCACGTTTATTCTTATTTCAATATGTTTATTTGTACTTTTATTTCCTCAGCCCTGGGTTCCGATAAAATATTATTATGTACGTGGGTATCGTTGATTAGGGTTTCAGTTTTTTCCCCGCCTGTCTTTGGTGTGAAGGACCACTGGGGTAATCCATCGCGGTAAGGCCTTTGAAGTTTGAAGGGACATCGTCTGACGATTCACGCTCCTCTTGAACATTTAAAGTCTCCCTTCATTAGAACGCAAAACAAGCAAGATAACTATAAAGTAAACCACTAAGGCTATGATATGTTACTTTGTTTGCATCTTTTCCCTGCCCACAAGCATACTTTCGGCATGCTGCCGTATTTCGCATTGCCGCCCTGATACCACTCTTTTTCTGCCATGGGCCGTTGCTACCTGCAGCCACGTGACTGCTGTTAAGTATGATTGACGGGTGGCATTGTTCCGTTTGGCAGCTGAAAACCAAAAGAATGACACATGGACTTTCGGATGTCCACATGCCTGTGTGGTTTTTGGCGTTTTTCTCATATTTCTACTTGAGTTAAAAGCACGAAATTTTGACAACTAATAGAAAGGACATTCATCTTGTAAAAATCATGAAAATTTCAAAAACGGTCATGCAAAGGTTTTTGGTGTCTTAAGTGTCCTTAATTACTATCTTGAATTTTGAGACAAGGTTTTGGGCAGCATGTATTACATCTAACACTGATTGCATTGTTGAGCCACTTCAGTATTATTGGTATATCACAATATTATTACAATGATTCCGAAATCTGATCTAGACCTCAAGAAGGATATATGTCAGTGATAGAGTGACACATGTTTTACAAAAAAGCTTGCTTCTGGCACTCAAAGCAATTACTAAATGCCTTTAGCTTTTAATTTTACAGGTAGACTTTATATTCCCTGTCAGTTTTAGTGTTGTTTTTCCCTTGTTGTACCTCGAGATCTGTTTGTATATTGATTTGATGTATATTGCAGCGCACTGCTTATCATGGATATCAAACACTCTTTATTCCATTAACTCTTTGCCCCTTAGACTGGCAAATATTGACTGGAGGTAAAACGTCTCCATTAATGATATTTAAATAACCTTTAGCATTAGTTGTTAATAACAAACAATTAGAATGAGAATTGTAGAGGAATCCTATCAGAATAGCATGCCCCAAGTCAACAACTTTCAATGGGGGCAGGTTAAGTGCTTAGTGCCCATCCGGCCCCTGGAAAACTGTTGATTGGGTCTTAATTGAGGGGGAAAGGGGTGAGGCCCTCCTCAGTTTTTGTCTTGCCAGGCAAGTCATGCTACCTTTTTCCTTAAGGCAGCTGGAATAAGACTCATAAATAAAATGAAATGGAATAAAATAAAGGTGAGAAGAGGTGGGGTGAGGTGAGATGAGGAATTTCTATTCATAAGTGTATCATGTCCTGCCCAAGCTTGCCTTGTATCTTCATTCACCAAAGGTATCCATCTGAACTACAATGCCAGAATTTGTCTCTATTTTTCTTTCTGTTAGACAAACAGAGATGCTTTTTGGATTGTTATGCTCCCACCAGGGGTGTGCATATAGATGCCCTTGTCCGTCCATTCGTCCGTTTGACTTAACAGACCTGAAGGAAGTGTTAATTTCAATGGTGGACAAGGCATTCAAAGGAGGAACATGTCAATACATTAAAGTTTCCAACACTGATGAGAGATTTGACAAAGGAAAGGATAAAAGAAAGTGTTACACCAAAGAAGAATGTTCTGATTTGATAAAGTATATTATCAACAATGTATGCTTTAGCTTTGGTAATATAGTATTTTGACAGATAGTTTGAAAGCCCATGAGAGCTGATCCAGCTCCTTATATTGCCAATTTATATCTACATTATTACAAATCCAAATGGATGGAAGAATTGGCAAAAAACAAACTACCCCACCGCAAGAAGATTCTATTCACATACTAGAAGATTCATCAATGATCTGTGTACTCTTAACAAGGATGAGAAAACCAGAAACATTGGAAGGAAATTTGACATAGTTTCATATCATGATATGACTGGAAACATTCCAGAGAACCTAGCTTAGGGTGTTGTCATTGGACAGGTTTTATGCATTAGCAGAAACACATCACAAATAAGTGAATTTGTAAGGACAATAAGAATATTGATGAAAAAATATGCCACAAAACCTATGACACCAGAAAGCTATATAAAACTTTTTTGAAGTGCTTCCATAGATATGGAACAATGCTGAAAAAATACAACACTCATTCCAAGACACTAATAGATCAATATTAATCATTAGATTTATGTAGGGCTAACATAGAAGTTGTGGTAGGGCGATAGTTGGTATGCCATAAAGTTAACTTAAACCCACCTAGAGATTATCACTAGTCTTTCTACAGTCACAAACCATCATTCATTATTGGCTCCTCCTATTTCATCACTTGGGTGAAGAGGTGACTGTAGTCAATTACCTTAAACACTCACTTCATGATCATTGTTAGTACATAAGTGTAACATACTAGAGACGTCCGTTCGTCCAACATTAAAATTATCACATTTGTGTCATGCATATCTCCAAAATCATTTGAGGTACAACCATGAAACATTGTGGAAACATCTATCAATATATAAAGACATGCACCTGGGATTTTGTTTGACTCTCGGTTTGATTATACAGTCTTAATTATAATCATTCATTAACTTAGGGAAAATGTTGATTCGACATTAGACTTGTCACATTTGTGTTGCATGTATCTCAAACAGTATTTGAGGCTCAACCATGAAACTTTGTGGAAACATCTATCAACATGTGAAAGTGTGCACCTTGGGTTTTGTATTTCCCTTAGATTAATTATTTTGTGTTAATCAATCATTAATTGACATAGGGAAAATGTTATATCGATGTTAGGCTCATCAAATTTGTGTCGCATGTATCTCAAAAAGTATTTGAGGTGGTTCAACCATGAAACTTTGTGGAAACATCTTACACCAGTTACATGTACATGCCATAGACTTTCCAATGTGTATCGATGGGGGCAATGACAGGTGGGGGCATCCGTGTACTTTGGACACCTTTCTAGTTTTATTGAATGATGTTTTGGAAACCTTAAGATTTTGATACAGTCTTTGTGTTGTTCCTAGGGCAATGCTGTTTATAGTGATCAGTTTATCGTGCATGTCCAGCTGTTGAAGAAAATGGGTCACCACTTGTGTGAAAATAAAAGACTGCCTGAAAATCTGGACCGAATGAAGTGTAATTGTAAATTGAAACCATAACGCATTACTCTCCTGGACTGAGTAAACAATGTTCTGTGGTCTTTGTCATTGGTGTTTATACCCAGGGCATGGAGAAAAACTTGTTGCCATGTGGAGATTTATTTATTAATTTTTGAATGGTGAACATTTAAATTGTCATTCAAAATAATTCTTATGTGCAACAAAATGAAGCCTTAAGCAGATACTGTTTCTTCAGAAGTTGGTAAAGGTGTACAGTTAAGGATGATTTGGAAATTTTCTGCAGGGACGAGATTTATACAATGGGTAGGTAGGGTAAATTGATAAGAGCCCACAGGTTTTGCTTCCTCATTTCTCCAGCAATAAGAAGTGAAAAAGAGAAAAATTTGTTTTAGAATTTGTCTGCATATTTTTGGCTTGGAGTACACAAGCTAATACTCAGACTTTCAGACTATTTGATGCTTTTTGCTTCAAGACAAATGAAATCCTGATTTGTTGTCGTTGCTTCCCCTCCTGAAATTTGTGAATCTGCCCCCTGGCTTTAAAGAATCAGAAGTGGAAGTTGAATAAGATGCATGTATTCCAAGCCACTGTGGTACAAGCTTTGGTCAGTGGCTTCTGCAGTACGTGGCAAGCCATGCTACAGCTGCCAGGCAAAGAGACACTGGTGGCACAAGTCCACAATATACCTGTTACAGTATTTAAATAAAAGCAGTGTTTATGGAGAATTTCAACATGGAATATTTGTCTTATATCTGGGTAAAAATGTTGGAAGAAACAGGGACCAATCCAAAATGAGTTTAAGTATAGGGCTCCATGACATCTATGTGGGCATAATGCCTTGTGCGTGCCACTGTCACAGAGAATTAGATGTTAGGTGACATAGCTGTTGTCTAGGAGACAAGCTGTCTCCCTTTGTCTTGTCTGCTGGGAGCCGTTATGATTTTTTATGTTGTCTCAACATGTATGGTTCAGTAACCCATTCCTGAACAGAAAAAGACAGAGGTGACAACTGTCAGCATGCAAACATTTAAAAAAGAAAAAGAAAAAAATAATACACCCCCCCAAAAAAATCCTTTGCTTTCAAACTGTCCCCATTTGCTATTTTTTAAATGAATTTTTTGTCGTCCTTTTTTTTTTTTTTTTTTTTTTTACACACTTTCTTCAAAACCCCATTTTGTGTTTTGTACAAATGCTGGAGAAATGTAGCTCAACCTGGTTGCAAACAAAATTGTTTGCTGTGGGGTTACACTGTTATTTCCTGACTGTATTTTTTTTAATTATACAATTGTGGGTAAATTCTCAAATTAATATGGCTAATATGAGGACACTATTGCATATGTGTGTTTATGTACTTTCCTCCAAAAGTACTGGCTAGATCCATTTTAAACTTGCTGGTGACATAGTTTGGGTAGATCTTAGCAAAATTTCATCAAATGATCATGCTTCAATTATTTTTCTGTAATTTAATGATTTAAAAAAAAATGCATTCATGAATGCCCCTGGGCACCCCTAAAATTTTATGTAACTGGCAAATCTGTTATTTCTTCAATTATTTTATGTTTTGGTAATTTTTGGCTTCTTTCAAATACGCAAGGTCAGACTGACATGTTGATATATATCTTTATATACATTATATATATATGTATATATATATATATATATATATATGTATGTATGTATGTATGTATGTATGTATGTATGTATGTATGTATGTATGTATGTATGTATATATATATATATATATATATATATATATATATATAATGTATATAAAGATATACATATATATATATATATATACATACATACATACATACATACATACATACATACATACATACATACATACATACATACATACATACATACATACATACATACATACATACATACATACATACATACATACATACATACATACATACATACATACATACATATATATATATATATATATACTTTATTTATTGAGGATGGCCCAGTTAGCATATCTGCTAATCTCCCCGGAGGCCCTCAAGGAAAATTTGTACAATATATTTCATACACATGTGTAACAAGAACAGCCTAGCTGACAATCATTGCTGGGTTACATCAATTCAAGCCAAATTATCTAGCAGACAACAAGTAAGTTGTACAGTTCCGTTTAAAAGCATCCAGTGTCTTTGCATTTTTCACATCTTGTGGCAGCTGGTTCCAGATAGTAGCTCCACTGTAACTTAGGGATTTCTTCAGTATCCCAGTTTTGGGTTTTTTCAAATATAAGCAGTCATTTCTAGCAGATCTTAAGTCCACTGAGCTAGAGTGTTGAGCTTTAACATAGGAGAACATGTTAGTCATATAACTGGGAACCATAGCATGTAATGATTTATATACTAGTGACGCTTTTTTAAATAAAATACGTTCTTCTATAGTCATCCAGTTCAGCTGGGCTAATAATTGCTTATAACTGTAGAATCCATGTAAGCTCCAACCTTATGCAGTCATTTAACCTTTTTCAGTTTGTCATTAAAGAAATGACTCCAGAGCTGTGTGAGTGAAGGCTGATATTGCAAACAGTGACGATGGTCTCAAAGAATGATGACTTTGATACTAGTCCAGATTTCACAGCACCAGCTCAGCCTGTGCATCCAAGGTCAACTGAGCACAGTCCTACATGTATATGTAAATGAATTTTGTTAATTCATTTTTTCCCTTTTATTTTTTGAACATCTTCAAAATCTTCTTTGAAGTTGCTAGGCCAATTGCCTGAAAATCTTTTAAGAAGGCTGGGCATCCCTAAATGTTTATTTGTTTAGCAGGTGGTGCTGTACACCAGTAGCTTTTTATGATGTCAGCTGAATTTTTGTTTAAGTCCAGCATCTGTCTGTTGTCCTCAATTTGTATTTTGGACTTCTCCAAAACCATTAGCCTTAGGATTTTTTTCTGTTCATTATGTTGGAAAAAATCTTAGAAAAAAAATCTTTTCTGAAGTTGCTTGACCAACTGCTATTAAATTGCACTGCAGGAACACTTCTGTGGATCCCTAGATCTTCATTTGTTCAACAGGTGGTGCTTCATTTTAAATTGTATGAATAGGAGGTATTCGTATTAACTAGGATCCTGTGGTAACACCTAGGTTGCATCAAGGAACTTGACAGGAAGGAGAGCAGATTCATATATTAAGCAGAGCCAAATGAGCTTCTTTGATAAAAGTAACAAATTCAGAAAGCAAAAAGCTTAATAGAAGTCATTTACTTAATTTTAAAACATATAAGATGTTTAACCATTTAGAATATTTCATTTGTTTGTTTGAAAAAGTGTTACTTCTAGATGTGCCCTCATCATGGCGGAGGCATAGTTCCGTTGCCTAGCAACCAAGAGGACAAGAGCAGGGCTGCAGTCAATATACATGTCGTTAAATATGAATACATGTACCTCCTATTATCACAGATTGAGACTGAATCTTAAACCTCATTTAGTGCTGAACCCATACCAAGGAAAGTTGACCAGGACATATACTTGATTGATTCCATGGAAAATTCTCACTCAGAAGTGATTTCTGTGGTGCAAACCTTCCATTAACAGATTAAAACATTGGATATTTGACATCTAGCTGTTTTGGCCAATTTGAGTGGGAACAGAGTTAATCCAAAATCTGCTACAGTTTCCATGCAGAAAATTGTTAGTGGCCAATATTAGAAACCATAAAAAGTACTTCACATATGGAGGTGGTAATCCTACACTGCAGTTAATGATTGGCACATGTGCCATGCAGCTGGGTCAGCTATTTTTCCAAGCTGGTAATTACCCCATTAATTAAAGCACAATTTGTACTGCCCCAGACAAATCAGTGTGATTACCAGAAGCTAATGGGTGACTGAAGTTTCTGTGGGACTGAGTACTTACAGTTAATGTCCTATGGTGTGAGCTCTTGCAAATTAAGAAAAGCAGGTTTCAATATTTCAGAGACTTGAAAGGTCAGTGAGAACATCCTACAACCCCAGCCACTGTGTAGTGGTCCATGCCATAGGAGTCCCTGATCTTCCCCATACATTTACTGAGATTTTAGATGAATGTTGCTCATTTAAATTCTCTGTGAAAACAGCTTTCTTTCAAGTATCATGTCAAATTTAGTCAGTGGTTCATACTTTGTTGATTATATAGTGTATATTTCTGCAGCTGTAGCATGACTTAATGGTGATATGAAAGTGACTGACTGAGGCCTGTACTAGTGTAGTGGTTACTATGGAATGATTAATAGTTTTTAGGCTTATGACCATCAACTGCGATAAATATGGGTCATCTTTTTCACTGCATGTAATGTTTCTGCACAGAAGTACAATTTGTGTGACCAGATCTAGACAAATTAATGTAATCAGCATAAAATAAGTTTCAGTGGTGTACATGTAATTGATGCATGTGGGAGTGAGTTTTACCATGGTGTATCCTGTCCTTTGATTGTATAATGATGTATAAACAGTTTCCCCTGGGATGAAATTTATGCATGTGGGAGTGAGTATTTGCTGTAGTGTATCCTGTCTTGAGAGAGAGAGAGAGAGAGAGAGAGAGAGAGAGAGAGAGAGAGAGAGAGGAGAGAGAGAGAGAGAGAGAGAGAGAGAGAGAGAGAGAGAGATGAGAGGAGAGAGAGAGAGAGAGAGAGAGAGAGAGAGAGGAGAGAGAGAGAGAGAGAGAGAGAGAGAGAGAGAGAGAGAGAGAGACCTCCTAAAATGTAATGTGTTCTTTCAAAGGAAAAAAAAGCTGATTTAACATGGAGGAGACCTCCTAAAATGTAATGTCTTCTTTCAAAGGAAAAAAAAAGCTGATTTAACATGGAGGAGATACCATGAGGGGCAAGTTAACATAGAAGAGATAATAGCTTGGTATGTCAAACAAGTGGTCTGTAATTGGAGTGATCTTTGAAGACAGAGACAACTATAGATATGTTTCATAATGGAAGTGTAATGCATAACAGTGCTATTTTTGAAGTGCTGTCCTATTTATAATCTAATTATTAACTAGCTGTCAGATGGTCTGTGAAATGGATTTGTAAATTATGTCCTTTGATAAAGCACCAGTTGCCTGCTGAGCAGACCATCCCCCCCCCCCCCCCGCCATGCTCTGCATTGCAGGCAAAACCACAAGTTATCTGTGAGATTGACTTGTTCATTTTTTCAGTGATGTTTCAGTCATTGCAGATGGAGTTCCTGGTCTCCCATCACATGTATTGTATATCTGTTAAGGTTATACACTGTAATCAAGGAGGGTATAGATGGCTCTCTTTACCCTTCTTGCTGTAATTGAACCATCTAGAGTGGTAGCAATACAAATGTCCTGTCATATGAAACTCCATTAGCAGATTCACTTTTTTTTTCAAATGCACTAAATGTAATTGGTGTGACCTTACATGAGTTTCACACAAATAACATTGTGTAGACACATCAACATGTCATTGAAGACCATTGATTATGTTTATAGTTCCATATCAAACATGCTGAGTGGAACAAAAGGATCATGATGGTCCTTCGTCCAGCTGTGATATGGCACAGAGAGCACCCGGGGTACAGGAAGTTGATGTCAGCAAGATTCCTCTTTCCTGGCCATGCATGACTGACTCGTTCCATCTTTATCTTTAAAAGCTTCCATCAGTAGCTTTTGGCATCATCTGGGAAGTGATGCTAGGTCTGCCTTTGTGGCAGCTGTAGAATGACTTGCCAAAGAATGAACGGACAATGAGGCCAGCTGTAGAATGACTTGTCAGACAATAAATGGATCACGAAGTTGGCAGTAGAATGAGTTGTCAGACAACGAGTGAGACACAGAGCCACCTGTAGAATGACTTCCAAGACAAGGAGTGAATCACAAATTGAGCAAAATACAGATGGAAAAGTACAGGATTTAATGAATGGGACATAGGGTCAGCTGTAGAATGAATTATCAGACAAAAATGGATCACAAGTTGGCAGTGGAATGACTTGCCACATAATGAGTGGGGTACAAAGCCAGCTGTAGAATGGCTTACCAGACAAGGAATGAATCACAAACTGAGTAAAATACTGATGGAAAAGCACAGGAATTAATGACAGATACAGACAGGTAAAGTGAAACATTACTATCCCCCTGCCCATAAGTGTGTGTGTGTGTGTGGGGGGGGGGGGGGGGAGGGATGGTAATGGGTTCTGTCTGTGTGTCCATCAGTCCTTCCATCCATCAGAAACAAATTTTGTCCAGGCCAGATCTTAGTAACTATAACAGCTATCCCTTTCAAATTTTCAAGATCGGTAGATCTTATGTACCAGGTATGCATAGGCATAGTTTATTTGTGGCCCATTACTCACCTTCACTACAGATATGCCAGCTGTCCTGTGGTAGTCATTACCCTATTCTGCAGTCTTAACTCGTTACTATTGAGAAGCTTACCTGTCACTTTGACATGAGGAAAACAGTGTAACTTCTCAAAGCTCCATGCACCTATGCATTGGAACCATTTTTTTCTGCAAATAATAGGGGGGGGGGGGGAGAAAAAAACACAGCTATTTTTCTTGTTTCAGCTTGTTTGTACAGAATAACTAATTGGTTTTGAATGGAGTACAATTGGGTGTAGATCTACATGTAGAAGGAGGTAGTACTTCAGCTCAGTATGGTGTACATGTATTAGATTGTCCTGCTGTTTATTTCCTTTTGCATTGTTGACCTTTTGAATTGAAAGTGTAAACAAGCTTGTGTGGAGGAAAAGGGCGCTATGCTCGTTGCTTCAACAGGCCTCATCTTCTGTGTTTGTGGCTGCAAAATAAGGGGACATGGAATAATTTATAAATGAATATATTCTTGTGGTCAGGATGATGTTTTGCTATCGAAGTAGAAGATGCAAATTTTATTCTAACAACATGAACAAAGTGTAATTTGTTATTTTAACTTTCTGGGAAGTGGACATGAATGTCATTAACATGGTTGGAAACTTTACAAAGAGCTATAAATGATGCATATCATGATTTTCATGTCTGCAGAGTGGAAAGCCTATTTTGAATTGCATCTGTCTTCATTGCTATATATTTTAGCTGTTCGACTTTTCTTACTCATGTTATTGCTGTGTGGCAATTACCTTATGCTGAAAACATGTTTACAAACAATTGTTAGGTGGTATTGTCTGCAAAAGACAAGCGAGAAGCTACATTGTGTCTGTGTCCACGTAGTCCATCAAAGCTTGAGGGCTCCAGATTACCCTGTTGGAAAACATGACCTAGTGCAACATACAATAGTAAAACTAACCTAGTAGAGAATACTGCTGCCCAGTAAGGCCGAGTTCATGCCTGGTCGGATCACTCCGAGTTCATGCCTGGCAGGATCACTCCCATTCCACGAAGTGGGTTAGGAGTGATCCGGCCAGGCATGAACTCGGCCTTCCTGGGCAGCAGTATTCTCTACGTGGTTGGTTTTACTTTCATCCAGTAATTATAGCTGTATTGGGCTCAAAATAAGAAAAAAACATATAAACATGTATAACAATGATATATTTATTTTCAAAGAAGTAACATGCTCTATTTCAAGCACGTAACAAATTAAATGTGGTGATATGGCACTTGATGACGTAGTAAGTCTAGGAATGGAATTCTAGGAAAAATATCTTCTGCTGGGCATGTTCCATGTGATGCAAGAATTTATGTGGTTCCTGTATCACACATTCATTAGGTATAAAAATTACATGTGTATATACGCCTGTTTTGGTGTGATGCAAGAATTTAATTGGTCCATACTCATTGACATTTATGATGCAGGTCAAGAGAAAGAACTAGGAGGATATGGATAGGGTTATTCCCCAATCTGTATTTTCCTGTTTTTGAGGCTAGTACAGCTATACCAGTAATTACTGGATAAATAGGGACAACTGAAAGGTACAAGTTTACTGTCCTTTCACATCCAGGCTCCTTGCAGATGACAAGAGCCCATGTACTGCCAACTGTCAGAGACACATGGGACAACTCCACACTTGCAGTGCCGACCACAAGAACAGTAATGCTGAGATGAATTATTGTAGGCATTTCAGAGTCCAATTCCTTCTTGAAGACATTCCATTCGAGAGACAGAACAAGGAGAAGGTAGACCAGAAGACAGTTGACTCACTGTCTAACCCAGCACGTAGAGGGTTAATGTGGACACTCTGTAGCACCACCACCATTAAGTTGTGTGGTGTTTCGGGGTTTGGTCAGTGGTTTCTGCACTGCCTGGTCTGTCAGGCGGCAGCTGCTGTCACAAGAACCACAACAAAGTTCAAACTGGACTTTGTTGATACCTTGCTTCCAAAGCAGACCAAGTTCCATGAGCAGAGTACAGAACCTCCAAGTCCTCTGCCTTGGCGGGAGATCTCCCACTTTTTCATACTTTTTTTTACAAAGTTTTCCCACTCTCCCGCTTTTTATAAAATGTCTCCTGCTTTTTGTTGAATGTAAAAAAAGGAGCACTATTCCATCAGTGGCTGTAAAGTTGTACTGTTTTGCCTTGTTGTTGTACCACAGTAAAACCTGTGTTAAGTGGGCCCTCTTGGGACCCGGCAAAAGTGCCCACTTAAAACAGGTGCCCACTTAGCCCAGGTCCATTAACATGGGAAGTATATGGAACTGGCCCTGGCAACAGAGCCCACTAGACACAGGTGCCCACTTAGCGGAGGTGCCCACTCGGACAGGTTTTACTATATATATATATATATGCATGGATATGTCTATGATGGTGTCTAAAATGGTTCAAAATGCAAGAAACGAAGATGCAAATTTCAAATTTTTCCTGAGGGAGCATGCCCCCAGACCCCCCTTAGCTATGCTTCACACTTTTGGTGCTCGCTCTCGCTTTTCAGTACAGTGAAACCTGTTTTGAGAGACCACTGTAATGAAAGACCGCCTGCCTTTTCAGACCATATTTCCAAAGTCCCTTTTGCTATCTTTCCCATGTTACTGCACCTCCATTAAGAGACCACCTGCATTATGTGACCACTTTTTGGCCTGCCCTTGGGGTGGTCTCTCAAAACAAGTTTCACTGTATCTGCAGAAGGGAGATCTCCCACTTTTTAGCATAAGCTATCTTGGAGGCTCTGAGAGTAGGTGTAACACAGAGCTTCGATCTGCTTTGGAGGCAAGCTGGTGTTCAATGAAAACTGTTTTTATTAAGAACGTGAATATGCAACAGTTGTATTTCCAGTTGTATCTCAACAGGAAAATTATGTTTACTTGTTTTGTACGGTATGGCTTAATCGGCAGGCAAGGGTGTTGTTCATAAGCATGACTGTCTCTGTGTAGTCTTTTGATCATCAAGGTTTGGTTTGGAGCAGGGCCTTTGGTGGGTGTTTTACGTGATTGTGCTGTTTCATGTATGAGCTTTATGGATTTGAGCAACTGGAGAGCCCATGGAGACCTGATTAGCAGGCAACAAACTGGTGGAACTATAATGAAAGGCTGATTCTGCCATCCTTAGGCAGAGCTATGCAGATCTTTCAGCAAAGGTCTTTTCATTATTGAACAAAGTGGGTGGAATGGGGAGAGAAATGTTTGTGTTCCTGTCACAAAGGAAGTTGTATGCACAAATCCTCTTAGGTAGATGCCGATTTTCAAGAGTGTGCACTCAGATGAACTCATTCCATATCATTGATTTTATTATTAATGATGATAATGATAATAATAATAATATTAGTTGTTTTCATCATCATCATCATCATCATCATCATCATCATCATCATCATCATCATCATCATCATCATCACCACCACCACCACCACCACCACCACCACCACCACCACCACCACCATCATCATCATCATCATCATCATCATCATCATCATCATCATCATCATCATCATCTAAGTGCTGGAAGATATTGTCCTGCCTGGTGTCATTGCATTATCTGTCTGCCTATCTTGTCAAAGTTTACTGTGATGACTGACAAAATTTTCACCACTCTTCCAAATTTTATGAGAGGTGTATGTCAGGATGGCCCAGGTGTGTAGTGAAAGCCAGCTTCTGGTCATTTCTGTGCTCTTTATGAATGTTTTAAAGTGTTTAGTGGAAGGCTATGTAAGTGGCGTGCACTTTGACAATGTTACCATGAAAGTAACTGTGGCCCGGGTAACTCCTACTCAAGAGGGATTGACAGTAGCTTCACCAAATTTTTATCATGGACGGTCCATGCAATGCGCCAGATGCCTATTCAAAAGCAGCCTCTTGTGATCATTTTTGCATGTTACAAAGTTTGCCTGAATAGTTAAGTAATATATTTGAATGCTGTGACTGTTGCCTATGGGGACAACCATACAATAGTGTCTTAAGAGAGATTGACTGGACCAAATTTCTATCAGGGATGGTCCTTGGGATGGACCATGGAAAAGATGCTTTTTGCAAACCAGCTGCCACTGATCACTTTTGTACTTTATATGAATGTTTTAAAGCATTTACATGTACATGTATTTGAAGACCATGTAAGGGGTGCCCAAACGGATGATGTTACAACAATATGTCAAAAAGTATTGACCGTATATATGTACAGCTTTACCAAATGTTGATCAGAGAAGTTCTTTGGATAGACCAGATGCCTATCTGAAACCAGCTGGCTCTGATAACTTGATTTTTTTGTCCCCCGCCACCGAAGGTGGCATAGGGGGACGTAGAGTTAGTGAGGATAGGGGGCCTGCCGTCCGTCCAGGAGCATATCTTTAGAACCCTAAGATATAGAATAATGAAATTTATGCCAGATATGCATCATACCATGGGCATGTGCACTGTATATTGTTTTTGACTTTGACATATTTTCAAGGTCACAGAGCCCAAGAACATATCCATTTTCGTGTAGAGCCTAAGAACATATCCATTTATGTGTGTCTGGCAGCATATCTCTAGAACCCTTAGAGATACAATAATGAAATTTATACCAGAGATGCATCATACCAAGGACATGTGTGCCATATATTGTTTTTGACGTTGACCTATTTTCAAGGTCACAGGGCCCAAGAACATATCAATTTTTCGTGCATCCAGACATGCTTTTTTATGGAATAGCTTTAATACTTCTGTATTCTCATGCTTTGAATGCTTGCTTGTAGCTCATGTTGTTCATGCTCAAGGTGACAGGTTCATTTAACATGGGGACGTCATTTGCTAGCAAAATGGATCATGTATAACCCACAAGATCAAAGGCAACTGTGGTAATGAGATACTGCACTCCAGTTGAGTGGCCCAGTATGAGAAGATCCTTTGGTGGGTTTAAAATATTTCTATTGAATGGGACCCCGGGAATGGGACTCTGTCACCACTTGTGTTCCGTGAGATGTTCTTTGATATGTTCTGGTACATTGTGTAAAGAGAAACAAAATACATTTCCTGTGTAATTATCAATTACAAAATCAAAATGTGCTCTACCTGGCTAAGTGGCAGACTTTGTAATTAAACTCAAAAAATCAAACTTACTGTAGTATGAATGAATTAAGGAAAGATCCCAGATGGCTGAGAATAATCCATTCTGTGAATGCCATTTTTTAAAATTTAAATGTAATTATTTTATAGTTGATATTTGTTTCTCATTAAAGTGCTTGAACATTTAAGCACCAGAATGTCGAGTATGTTGTCATTGGTTATGTTGCATAGCCTGGCAAATCATCCTGTAGGTGCTACAAAGAGGCAGCTTTTGACAGCATGACTTGCCAGCTGGCAATGCAAAATTAAAACCACTGACCAAGGCCTTTTTACCACAGTGGTACAGTCAGTTTGCACTTGCCTCTGTAACTGATACATTGGTTACTCCAGGTGAATTTCATTTAACAGCAGCAGACTTCGCAGTGTACATGTACTGTAGAAAGAATATCCATGATGCATAACACTTTTCTGAAGTAAGCATGAGATAATTCATTATCAGATTCCTCATAAGTAGTGCTTTTATTCAAGAATAATGCCTTAAAGTCAGTGGTTTTTGCATTGCCTGGCAATATGCAGCAGCTCTGCCGTATGACTTGCCTGACAATATAAAAACCACTTTAGTGTAGTATGGAGTGCAGCCAAGAGCTTACAGCATCACAGAATTTTCAATTTTTCATGCACAGATATCTAGAAGTTTGCCCTGAAATACTAACTGTTGGCAACATTTTGTAAATTGAGTGGAATCAATGTCCAGCATGGCATGTATTGATGGTCATGTGTCAGACAAAAACATGGATTATGGAAGTGCATCCACTGTATGATTAAAGGTACTAGTTTCCTTTTAAATTTCAATGTTTGATTCATCATACATGTATGATAAGACGAGTTGTCTGCCCAACCAGAACGTGACCTCTTCAAATCTATTGACCAGTACAGCCTTTTCCAGGTCTTGCAATCCTCTAAGTTAGACATGTGGACTTATGCTTAATCTGGACAGACAAACTTAATCCATTATGATCCTTTAATCCAGGCATATGGATTGAAGAGTGATTTAAAATGACTAGTATTTTACAACTGTACCTTTTCAGTCTTTTGCTGTACATCTCTAATATTGTAGGAATGTTCAGTTGCATGTTTCAATATCTGTTTTTTCTCCTATCTTACATAATTTTTGTTTTCCATTATCTGTTACCATAATTGATTACCCTTTGACTTCGTCTCTTTCATTACACAGTATAATTGACCCCAGAAGGTATACTTTTAAACATTGTAAAACTTTGTTGCATAATTTTTTGATAAATGCAGAGCATTTTAATGCTTGCTTTTCTCAATTGTATGTATTCTGTATCAGATGAATGTTTTATCAATATGTATCTGGACAGTAAAAAATGTTTAAACCAATCTGGGCATATGGACCAAATCCATTATGATATCGCTTATTGAAATATGTGCTTGCACATGTTTAGTTTGTATATATGCATGTCTCTATATCATAGTGGGGTTCGGGGGGGGGGGGGGGCAGGCAGGGGGAAGGGATGTGGCTGCAAGATCCTATTTTTTATGCATTTTGGATCACACAAATGTGATGATTATGGTGAACTGTGAAAGCTAGGCCCTTGCTAATTTTAAGTATGATATTTGGTTTTGGTAATCTATGAATGTGAAAATTCATTACACTGCTCCTATCATGTATGGTGGAAGCATATATTTGTACTGCAAACTGTGAAAATTGTGTACTGTCACTCATAAGCAGATCCCACCTTCTCCCTCACCCAATCAAGATTTAGGGGGAGACTGTACAATAGCGAAAAAATAAGAGAGTGCCATGACTGTTCTGTTCTGCCTTCAATAATTATTGGTAAAGACTGCAAGAAAACATTCAGATCTCCCATAGGTTTTTGTGGAAGCACATAATGAGAAATATGGCGCATTCCTGTCAATGTTTTCACCGCAAACCCAATTAAGTGTCTCAGACCCGTGCATATCGTTTCCACTAGATTAAATTCCAAGGTGAAATCTGTTTACTAGTATCTGCGTGTTTCACCTGCTGCCTCAAACAGATCTGTCAAATAAATCCTGTTATTGTAACGATGTCAATTTGGTGCACCAAAAATCGAACATCGTCAATAGGATGGAGACAATATTGCAGCATACGCTGACCTTACACATGTGGAAGTCAAGGAAATAGGAAGTGACTTGTCACATAAGATGAAAAGCATGTGTGCTTTAGCAGATTAAAGTCAGAAGTCATGTGTCATTGCCTCTTTATTTGCTTAACCTATTCCTTTGAATCATCTAAAAGCGTCCCAATATAAAATGTCATTTGTTTCAATGATTTTTCTTTCTGATGTTTCTTGACAAGATGTTAGTGAAAATGTAGTTATGACTAGCAGGGCAACATGCCCAGAGCTTTCTGTGGTGTGGTTTGGGCTTAATCCATGCAAATAAAACAGATTCAGTGATATTCCAGCAAGGACAGAGCTGTTGACCCTTTCCCGGTCAAATCAGCCGGAATCTGCTGGATCTCAAATGTTGTCCACTTCAGTGTTTCTGCATAAATTTGCTTCATGTTAATGTAAACGTGTTGATGGGAATAGTGGATGAGACTGTGTCAGGTGAAGAGACACTCAGAGCCTCCAAGCTAGCCTGTTGTTAAAAGTAGATCTCCCTCCTGCACGTACTGAAAAGTGGGAGGGCGATCGAGCACTGAAGGCATGAAGCATAGCTACAGGGGTCTGGGGGCATGCTCATCCAGAAAAAAGTTTGAAATTGCACTTTCATTTCCTGCATTTTGAACCATTTTAGGCACCATCACAGACATATTCTGTGCGTATATACATATGTAGTATAACAACATGGCAAAACAGTACAACTTTACTGCCACCCATGCTACTTTTTTTAAATTTTACAAAAAGCGGGAGAGCGGGAGACTTTGTAAAAAAGTACAAAAAAGCAGGAGATATCCCGCCTCGGCAGGAGACTTGGAGGCTCTGGGCCCTGATTCAATAGCTTTCTATAAGTGCAGGTTTGTTACTTTACTGAACAAGCAGTGCCCCTATTGCAAACCACACCAGGGGGAGCTGTCAGCTGTTAAGTCTAGCCACCAGAAAGGGATTAAATCATGCCACTGGTGACAAAATGTGATTACATTTGAGTACTTGTGTGCTTCCAAATTTGTGGGTAAAAGCGGTAGTAGTCTATTTTGTTTCCTTGCTTTTTGTCTTAATACAACACATGGATATTATTTCCCTGTCCAAATGGCTTGTCCTGTCACAAGGTAAGAATGATAAGCATCTACCATGATGTGGGCATGGCATGCCTGATGGACCCACCAGCAGTGGCACTATCTGAATATAAAGAAAACTTATCTTAAACATAGTGATGATTTGAAGCTCTCTTTGTATTTAGAGAATATGCCTATCACTTTTCTGGGAAAAAAAAATCACATTTCGGATAGTCTGCCGAACCGCAGACCAGAGTTATTTCAAGGGGCAATTAGCACTATCTGTGGAGCGCAGTCAGACACACGGAACAATAGTCTGTTTAGCCGGCAAACAGTACTGATAAAACATTTGAATGAGAATTGTAGATAAGACCTATCAAGATTAAAGGCCCAGGTCAACAGCTTTCCTTGGCATGGATTGGGTGCTTAGTGCCCAATCCACCCTAAGGAAAGCAGTTGACTCAGTCCTAATTCATGGGGAAAGAATTAATCACTCTTACAGCTACAGTAAGAAGGCAAGATGGAGTCTGTTTCAGTGACTGCTTTTACTGCTATGTGTGGTTGCTTGGTAGCGTGCAGAAGGAAGAGGATGAGTTTTAGACCTTCTCCCTGGTTGTTTAGTCCCCAAATTATGGTAACATTCAATGTGATAATGTAAAATGTCTGATATGGAAGTCAAAGGGTCAGAGTTTGTGGGGCAAACAGATGTTTGGCTGGGAGGGAAGGCGCCGTTTTTTAGTTGTAAATACACATGCAGCACCATCTGATGTGGGAGAAATTATTGGTTTTCCAAATTGGTGCTAATGTTTGGCTATAAACCCCTCATTATAACTTTGTTGATGGCTGCTTTCTTACGGTCGGTCCATCTGATTTACTGTCTACCATAGGATTCCTCTAAATTGTGGTTTTCAATGACTGCAGTGCCAGGCAGTTGTCAATAACTGTTAATCGGAACCAAAGCCTTCCTTCCCTACCAGTTGTCCGTTTGCCACTTTGGGCCTGTTACACATCTATATTGCACAGTCATGTTCAGTCTTTATGGGATTTGGGGACATTTAGGCAACATGAGGGAAGGACTTCTCCTAAGCTTCAGGATCCCAGGATCCCACTGAGGCACTTCTCCTGGTTCTTCTATGTTAACTCTTTCAGTGCCAATCGCGTCTTAAGTTGATCTACTTAATTTAAACTAGTCTGAATTATCATTAGGATCCCAGATTCGTGTTCCTCATAAAAAGACCTTTCATTCAAGTACCATTATGCCTATAGTCTCAGAGAGGATACCCCAGCTCAACAGCTTTTCTTGGTGGGCATTGGGCGCATTGCGCCCAATGTGTGCTGAGAAAAGCTGGTGACTCAGTGTAAAATTTGGCACTTAAAGGGTTAAATATCCCTTCATTGTAAGGTGGGTTTAATAAAATGTTGTCTACTCCATGACCCCATCATCAGCATTATGCCTGGGGGAGCACTGTGAATAGGAAATCAGAGACTGCTATGGGATGATTTTAATGTTGTTGAATGTAGTCTGTACTCAGCTTTATTGATCATGATTCTTTGTAAACAAAGGTATTCAGCTTTTTGTTTACTAAATATGTGAGTGGTTCCTGACAGTGATAATACTGAATTGGACATATCAGATTAGGAATTGATCATCAGAATCCTGTTTGTATGTTTGCATGTTTTTTTAACCAGGCTTTCACTGTGTAGGTCAGCAGCAGTGCCGGTGTAACGTAACTCAAATTTCATCAGATAATCCACACAAAAGCTTAGATTTTGTCTCCGGTTTGAAGAAACTGGGATATCATTGAAAGTCTGAACAAATCTTAGCAAATGTAAAGCTTGAACAATATGAGAAAGTTATGCAGGTCTAAGACTTTCTTGG
Organism: Hermodice carunculata; assembly: GCA_964020975.1. NCBI lineage: Eukaryota > Metazoa > Annelida > Polychaeta > Eunicida > Amphinomidae > Hermodice > Hermodice carunculata. Next base: position 51,332,511 of record OZ026617.1, read on the forward strand.
AAAAGCTGGGGTTCAGCCCAGAAGGAAAATACGAAACATTGCGTCTCAATTTTTCAGAAGTCAGATAGTATCCCAGCTTATTCTAGCCTCAGATAATTATAAAAGATCTGAGGATATCCTAGCACATTAAGCAAACTTGAAATACGTTGTGGTATTTTTTAAAATTTGCTTCAATGTAGCCAAAATGTGATCCTTAAGAAAGACTAAAAAATCACCTATTCCCTGAGTCTTAACAATCCCAGCAAGTAGAATGAGCTGAAGCCAGCAGCCAGTTTGCAGGATGGCCAGGGTCAGAGGGAAGTTGTGCAGCTAGGTTTTCAATTCTGTATCTGTACACTGGGACACTCCAGAATCTCCTTATATTCATCTTTGAAAACAACATGCTATCCATCCATTAATTGTCATAAAAATTTTGCCAATTAAAGCTTATTATTTAGGTTGCCTTGATGATTTAAGTTGCAATCATAAAGATCAATAGTGAGTGTATCATTGCACTTGAAGACAAATTAAAGGGGGGGGGGGGGGGACATGTTAGCTAGCCGGGTTCTGTCATCAAATTAAAGGCCTGGAACATTGAAATATTTCAGAAGATGCAAGTCGTCTTCCACTGATTAACTTTCTAATGAATCATAACCTGCATGTCTCTTCTGCAGACGTATGGACTCCTTAAAAATCACCTAATACACATTGACTGTTAATGATATGACCAATATTAATTGGGCAGAAAGGCTGGTATACCTTAAAGGATGTGATTTTGCCACAGGGCTCCAGTTTTAATTTTTTTTTTTTTTTTTTTTTTCCAGTTTTAATTGTTTATGTTGCTTGAAGGTTTTAAAATGTAGGTCAAGTAAAAAGTAAAAAAATAAAATGAGATAATAATTCGCAAAGTGTTCATAGCAAATCCAAGTGAACTGTGCTTTCTTTGCAAAGGATATGTTGCTCAAGCTTCCAAAGAAATTCCAAAGCTAACTATACATGCTATACACAGCTAAACATGCTAAATGAGAGAAAATTTAACTCGTTCCATACGAGTCCCGGATTTTTCTGTATATTTACCTAGGTTTAAGACAACAATTGCATATTTAAATTCTTCATGAAAAGAGCTTTCATTCAAGTACCAACATGCCTATAGTCTAAAGTCAGTGGTTCTGGCACTGCCTGGCAAGTCACCATAGTATGAAAGGAGTTAATTGTGGGCAATTCAAGGTTTGGATCATATCCAAGCTCAACCAGGCTATTTCAAATCAGCAGATTTATAATCAGCTTTGATATGCTTAAATGAACAGAACGTTTGTAAATTCTATGAAAATTTATTTTTTGAAGGTAAGACCTGGTGGAGATGAACTCTTGTTTTCTGACATACATGTATTCAAGTATGATTTCAAAAGTTGGGATGTATTTCAGCAGGGAATAGTGAGATCATCTAATTATGTAATGACTTTTAATTGTGCTGTAGACTTACAGCCAGATCAAACTGCCTAAGATGACAAGCTGCATACATTGCTATTGTTACCAGCAAACTTAGGCATCATATAGCAGCTAAATGGGACTAAATGTATCAAGGGCAGAGAAAATGAATTAATTTCTTTTGCACACAATGGAAAATAGGCTATCTTAAGCTTTGTTTATAACAAGTACTGGTAGTCCCTGATTCTGAATAAATACAAGTGAAACATCATACGATGTAATTTTACAATAGAAAAGTATTCACACCAACTACTACTACTGTTACTGTGATGACCACCATCACCACCTCTATTTACAATAAAACAGTTTAACAAGTTTTAGTCACAATCTGTTTTTCTGCACGCGCACACTCACACAAGAAATAAACAAATTCAGTAAATTCAGTTGTATGAGGTCACACTGAGCGACAAAGTTTATTAAATATTCTACGATCTTAAATTGAAATCTAAAACTACCAGAAGTTTCTCACAGCCCCACTACTGAAACTGGGGCAAAAATATTGCCTTGGAGCACAACACTGCCACAATGAGTCCTGGCAAAGTCAAAATTAAACCATCAAGTCTTGGCACAATGAAAATAATCCGAAGTGTTGGCACAATCACAATAACACACGAAGCTTTGGCACAGTCACAAAGCCCATGCCACCATGGCTGGGGCGCGAGTAATCCAATCAGTCACAAAAACAAAATCACTTTTGGCACAGTCACAAAACCCAGACCGCCAAGGCTGGGAGACAAGTCTCATCCAAGCGAAAAGGCACAGAAATCTCTGCACATATTGTACATGTAAAGAAAATTAAGAAAACTGATATGACTAATGACTGACATACTCCCAGTTCAACTGAAAAACCCAAGAGCCAATAAGAAGTTCATGGGGGCATGCAAAAATCATGCCACGCACTGCGCACGTGACATACATTTTCTGAATGCGCACACTCACACAAGAAATAAACAAATTCAGTAAATTCAGTTGTATGAGGTCACAATGAGTGACAAAGTTTACTAAACATTCTACGATCTTAAATTGAAATCTAAAACTACCAGAAGTTTCTCACAGCCCCGCTACTGAAACTGGGGCAAAAACATTGCCTTGGAGGACAACACTGCCATCAGTGTCTCGAAGGGGGGATGTCCCCCAAGAGCAATGGATACGCAAAAATTGAAAGTAAAATGAAATGACTTTGAGAATTTGGTCCCGTATTAAAACTTAAAAAGTTATCCTAAGTAAGCTGGTGGTCCTTGCCCATCCAGCATGGTAGCTATGGTACAGGTGAAACCAGTGGTCCTTGGCCATCTGGCCCGAAATGGCTATGCTACTTCCCGGCAAATGCCAGTGGTCCTTGGCTATCTGGCAAGCTACATTGAAATAATGTGTACCTAAGGTTGTAGTTCTGTGCTAATCGGGGCATCCTAACCTTGACCGAGGGTGACAGCGGTCCTAAGCCGTCTGTCTGGGGCGGAGGCCAGCAGTCCTTGTCCGTCCGGCTAGCGCTTGGGTGCTGCAGGCGGTCCTTGTCCGTCCTGCCTAAGTTTCTGGACCCTATAGCTATGTGCAGGGTAAGGTTGGTTGGGCATCCCTGATAATCTAATATAACGGCGGAAGGCATCTGATGTCCAGAGACCTTAGCTGCGGATGCTTGCATCTGGTACACCTCTAGCTGCAGCCTCAGTGGCTGCGCCAATTCTGAATGAGTGTCTTTTGTAACACGATGTGCTGTACCTACAAAAAGAAAGGGTGGCTTTGAGCTCACTGTCGAACTGTCGCCGAAGGCAAGGCTTACTGTCAAGCATAAATAGTGGACCTGGAGCTTTACCTCGGATTTTCAGAAATTTACGTAAAAGGCGAACAGGACAAATGCTTTTGATGCCTGATTTTTGGACCTGGATGGTCTGGGGCCCTTGTTTGGCACAGTGTTTGAATTGGCGAATGGACACTGTTGGTCGGGACTTGTCTTGCCAGTTAATATCGTGTAACTGGAGAACAGCATGCTGTTGCGCATAGGATTTTGGAGCCATTTCACCAATGTGCAAGAAGGCAGCGAAAGCTAGTGAGAACGTAGCTCTGAACATGGCAATTCTTTTACTTGACTCCAGAACTTTAGGCAAGGCCGAGATTAGGTTGGTCAGCACACTGGTGGTTATTGGAAGGCGTAGGTTAGACTTGCACAAGTCCCTGGTGCATGTCCCTATTTTCCCATCCCGCGGTCCCACCCAGAAGTGCGATACATTTTCCCCTCCTCGAAGTTAACTGTATAATATTATCCCAACTACATGTACATGGTGTTATTAAGTAGGTCCTACTGTTTTTTTTTTTAAACTGGTCGACACTGTCGCCGTGCCGGTTTCAACAGTTGCAGCAATTGAGTCCTAGTCAGTTCTAATCCCATTATCGCGATAAGGCTGAAGGCAAAGTGGTCTTCAAATGAATGCATGGCTAGTCAACAGCGGTAGAAAAACTTTTTGATTGGACAGCGAACCCCATGTGATCGATTCTGGGGGCTGTAGTTTCCGACTAAAATAACGGCGCATCTGTTTGAAATAGAAGCAGTTTTGAAGGGATTTCCCCTAAAATACTTTGTTTCAGTCAATGGGAGAGCTTGTTGTTAAAATAGACAAGGTTCTGAGCATTCTAACGATATAAACAACATAGCGCGAAGATGAAAAAAAAGATCGAGATCGAGACAATGAAATCACCCTATTTTTTGCGCAGTTTTGCAAAGCTCCATCATTCAAATTGTCACAAGCAACGGCTCGGTCATTGATTTAAATCATCGTAGAAGGAAAATATTCATTTTAACGCAAAATCGAAATAGCCATTGGCAAGAACTGACGTTTCTCTACAATAAAAGGTGCATGATTGCATGTAAAGATTTATAAACAACAGTCAATACAAGGAATTTGAGACGGTCTTGAATCTGTCACATGCTTGACTGCTCATGAATAATTCATAGCAGCGACAAGCCGGCAAGTTTTACAAGTCTCACTGGATGCCCTCCGCCTGACATGCTGCACTGCAATTAACCCTTCATTACACATTAACTCAATTAACAGCTTCTTATGAGGGGTGCCTTATAACCGCTCGCTTGTCTGTGTGATAAGAAACACAGTGCAGACCGCCCGGCGCTTATCAGCTGGAGTCAGTGTTTTCTGGTTATAGACACGTTCCACGCCAATTAGCTAGGTTTAAGGGCCTACCTGTATTGTAACAGAATAAGGCTATGACGTGTGTTTACTTAAAATTTAATTTTGCAATGAATTTGATTTTAAATAAAATACGGAAGACAGTCCAGTGAGACTTGAGCAAGTCTAGGCATAGGTCTACTGAGGGCGAGACCTTCTTGGCTCCTAAGGCAGCCCTGTTGACCAAAAAATGCTTCGTATTGTCCGGTAAGCTAGCTAACTTATGGAAATGATTTATGGCTGATAGGGCATATGCAATATATGAGGCGCTGGCCCTGTTCTGATGTGAAAATGCTATGAAGAGGACAAGTGCACTTACCGAAATTGGGAGTTTTGCCCTTGTGTCTAAAACGTCTCTGGCGAAAGACTCGTACTTAGCCCAGACTCTCTCGTATGCCTTTCTGGTGGATGCCGCGAGTGAAGATTCTATTAAGAACTCGGCATGTCTTTCATAAGGTCGGGCCTTATTTTGTCGGGCAGGCTGTGTGGAGTGGCGTCTGCCCAGCTTGCCTACTTCCAGAAGTCAGACATCTGAAAACCGAAAAGTATTAGGTTCTTTCTTTGGGACTATGCCTGATGGGGACACATGGAAAGGGGTAAAAGGGGTTCTGTAAACGGTTCTGCTATACGACCCAACTCTTTCTCTTTCATTAATTTGTCTGTTACAACTTGTGGTGCTGCTCAAGCAGATGAAAGGTTGTTTGAGCGCATGTGGGAAGGAGGCCCGTTATGGCCTAGGTAAAAACCAAAAGTGAAGCCTGAAAGCACAAAATCTGCTTCATCTACATCGTAACCTTCTAACAAGACTGCCAATGCTATAGGTTTGACGGGAGTTGGAAGGTCACGAGGGCTGGTTACTAGCGTTACTGGTAGGACGCGAGCTGGATTGTCTTGTGTTGCCATGACCCTGTTGGCTATTTTGGGAGGTGGGCTCGGGTGATTCGCGTTCATTTGTTCTGATACTGTTATTTTGGAAAGCTTGCCTACCCCTACTATTATTTGATTGGTTCCTATTCCTGTATTTGAACACTGGATGAAACCCGTCGCATTGGAAACAGGTGTGCTGGAATGAGCAACCAGTGCAGGTTTTGCCAGCATGGAATTTCCAGCAGGTGCCTGGTGGGAATATAATACGAGGTCTGTTGCTGGGGCTTGACCTGTTCCTCCCATGAAAGGGCGACTGATTTGAGAGATTGGGATGCCTACTGTATCTAAACTGCATATAGAGTTCAGCATCTAGCTGATTCCAGCTAATGCTTCGTGCAAGATCTCGCCATCCTAAAGTTCTGATCATAGGCAGACCAGTCCCCACCTAACTTCGACAGTTCCGTCACAGTGTGGATGTACTGCATAATATTCCCAACTCCATCCTGGAATTTGGCTAGGTAGACCGCAACATAAATGTTAAATGCGCTGATCCAGTCCAATATGCTCTAAATGGAAACTTTGTTTTTCTTTTTAGCTTTCTTGCTCTCAAACAGATATCCGGGCCTGCGTGCTGCTGCCAGCGGCTCACTAAGCTCTCTGTATTCATTTCTCCAAATTTTCCGTTTCAATTTAGACTAATCCTACTTGAATTAAAACTGGGTTTGGAAAACATGTCAAATGAAGATGAATTTGAGGATGAGGATGAATCAGATGATGAATCAGTGGAACTGGCGCAACATTTACGTTTTCTGATAGCAGATTTGGCCCTTGTGTTTCTGCGGAGGCCATCCCACGACTCGGAGGAATGGCTACTATCATTTGATGATTCCAACAGATTATCAAAATTACCATCACTAAAGTTTACAGATTCCGAAGGAATGTCCTCTCCATCCTTGGAGGGCGCCCTCTGACTCTTGGATCGTCCTTTCTTTTGTGGGTAGGGCCTGTTCTTGGGTGGTTGTTGGGGTGGTCCCGCTTCGCTTCCCTCATCTGAGGAAGAATCATTGTCCACCTGTTGGGAGGGAATGGATGGTGTCACATTTTGTTGGAAGCTGGATGAAATCCCAGGCCTCTGTGATAATGTTTCTTCTAACTGGCGTATATGTGACTCCAGCGCAGATAGCTTTGTATTCTCTGAGGTAGGATCTGGGGCCAATGGCTCTTCGGCAAGTAGGTTCTTGCGAGGTCTCCCTCTTTTCTTAACAACCTCAGGGGGGAGGGTGTTCTGCTTGCCACGTGTTTCAATCGGCATGCTGCAATCAAAAATGCAAGACCGAAACAGAAATAGAACATAAAATTACCTGCCATAAAAGGCTTTATTATAAATAAGTATGTAATTTTTTTTAATTTTTTTTTTTGTACATACAGTTACCTATATTTAATTTTTAACTGTCAAATGGAAGTCCGGTTTGCCTAAATACCAGAAACATGAGCTATAAAATATGGTACTAATGCTCTATTTAGTTGCTTTAGGCTAAGTTAAACTGCAAGGCTGCGAGGCCCTTGAGTTGAATAGCTGCCTGGATTTATCCAGGTACACAAAGAATACTACAAACTTGAGCTCCAGTAATTAAAAACCTTGTGGGCAAGAGGCCCACCTCAAATCCACCCAGAAGATGGAGAGGTAAGAATTCCCCAAAGAAAACGGGGAAACAGGAGAACTTGTTACTCAATTAAGCCTCCTGTTCACAGAAGAATGTTCCAGTATGGCCACAGATGGGACCAAAAGGCAACTGAAATACTGCAGGGTGTAAAATTAACATAACATAACATAGTAATGTCAAGCAATGGTTGGAGAATAGCCGCTGAAACTATCTCAGTAATCATCACTGCATACACAAGTTAACATCGCCATGGAAAGCATGAGCTAAAGTAAGGATAAATAAATTAACGTAATCTAAATTGTTCATGGGCTAATTGGATCAACACGTCACAGCAGCTGAACTCCCTGCCCTGAAAAAGGGGGGGGGGGGGGCGCCGTGAACGACCCTAAGGTTAGGCGAATGCCCACTGAAATTGTAACTCGAGCATCTTTCTAGACAAATGTTTAGTACAGGGCCCGTTTTAGAGCATGCACTAAACAGCTTTTCAAGCTCTTGTAATATTTCTCGTTCCCATCATCGTTGAAGTGGATACCATCTGCAAGCATGATCAACCGACGGGCATCAGGCACCCAAAACCCACTGTGACGCCATAAGACTGTGTTGTTCCCCTGGTAGTGTGCAATCTTCCTGCTTATAGCAAAATTCACCTTGATCAAGATGTTGTTATAGTCCGGCACCCAGGAAAAATCTCTGTAAAATAACTGGGATATTACGACTTGGTTCACGCCCAAGCCCAAATGGATGTACTCAGCCGCAGATACAACATGGTTGGCTAAAGTTTCATGGTCCATCCAATATGCAATATCATTACCCCCGATCTGCATCACTACAACCTTCACTGGAAACGGTTGCTGAGCGAGTACCGAGGCCACATTGTTGATCACCTGGGGGATGTGGGCCCCAACTATGCCTTCAAAATGTACATTTACAGGGCCGAAGTTATCACTCAATCTGAAATCAAACTGAATGTCTGAGTTGTCCGCCGTAGCAATGAAATCGCGCAGGCGGCGAATGTAACTATGCCCCAAGAACACCACGCCATGTCCCCTTTGATATGCCGCCGCCATCTTGTTTGTTTACAACGTTCGGCTGACAACTGGACTGAAAATTTGGGGATTAAAGTGCCAGACAAATAGAAATTAACCAAAATGCTAATGGGTAGGGGATCCCATGCTCAAATGAACGGTAACCAGATAACTTGCCTTGAAGTGTAGGTAACACGCGTTGCACCTCCCTGGGATGGATCCGAACTTCTCTCCAACAGTCCAAGTTTCTTGCGCTGGGCAACTTTCTTTTGCCGCCCCCATTGTGTTGGACAATGGAATCCGGTTAACGGCCACGATCTGTCCTGAAGATATTACTGTAGTCTCTGCCAAACTAAGACAGTTAAAACTCCCACTTACTAAGAAAAAACAATAAATTAAAGTCAGCGACGAGAAATGAATGGCCGTCTTTCCTGACCCACGCTAAAAAGGACACTATTATGAAGTAACCTACAAACTAGTGATTGGTACAACCGCGGACCACGTGGCCTGATGAGCCAATAAGAGGTTCGTGGAGGCATGCTAAAATCATGCCACGCACTGCGCATGTGACATACATTTTTTCCGAGAGGAAAGTTGCAATATTGTTGGGAAATTGAAATGAAGTACATTAATGGATGCACTTATTAAATTATTCATACCTGGCAACTCTCCCCCATTTGGCGGGAGTCTCCCACCTTTTGGCCCTCATGTTCAGACTTTTCAGTGCGATTGGGGGCCAATTCTAAACACTGCTCCCCCCCCCCCCAAATCCATGATATTCCTCTTTAATCTTTGTTAAAAATAAAATTCTCCCCCATGGGAAGAAAAACTCTCTGTATTTCTTTCCATAGGGCGTTGACAGGTATATAAGTGTCTACATTATATTGTATAGTTAAGGTTATGTGTCAGACCTGCCTTCCACCAATGGCATCTTGTGTCTTCTTACATGTTGAGGTTTTTACTACATGTATATCACTTAAAACTTGGCAAAATTTGTGGATCTGGTGCATTATGAGGGCCACCAACTTATATGTTCAGTTCTGTTTGATTCAACTTCACCTCATGGAACATGGTCATGTCACTTGAAGGCATTGTGGATTTCATGATGAAATTCACACTGTAGGAGCTGTCAGAAATCCCAAAATCTCATAGACAATTGACCGAGGCTGTAAAATCTATTCAGGATAGGTTGCTCAATGTGTCACAACCAAATATGTAGGATTTACCAACTGCCTCTTAAAGCCAAGACAACCTTGATAATGGTGGTGCACCTGCTGGAAGTGAGACATAAACGTATCTACTCCTGTGAATGTTCAAGACAAGTTCTGCAATATAGTGGACTCCGTAAGTAAACTTAGACTTCGACCATACCTGAGATTGAATGACAGAGGCACTGTCAAATAAGCTCTAGGAAATAGTTGTCAAATTATCAAATGGTGTGGTCGATACTCTGAGGTGAGTGATATTCAAGATTCTCAGAAAAGGTTGACCCCAATATGATCACAGAACATGGTCTGCCTGATCTGTACATTTGTGTTTTTGCAGAAATAAAGTACTCACAAGATGAGTATGCCACACTTTATGCAGAGAATAGATGATCAAAGACAGTAGGCTGCCATGTGTTTGAGATTTGTGAAAGCAGTAGTTTCATTTTTTTTTTTTTTTTTTTGTGATCTTAAAATATGAGACCATACAAATATACATTGTATTTTGAAAATATCCCAAACTGTCAGAAGTGGTATGATATAATGGTTCAAACAGTACATTTTATTTATTGGACCTTTTATTATTTACCATTTTTGGCCAGAAAATATTCAGTGAATTGGATCAGTATGTGTTTCCATGGAGTACCAGGGAGATGAGAGACCTCACTGGATATTTTATGATCCCACCAGTAATGTCATCTATCATGTGAACTTTGAATAAAGAAACATGTCATGAAGGAAAGTTTGATTTAAAGATAAGTTTCTCCTCATGCTGATAAGCATCTTTAAAAGTTTAAAACAAAATAACATACGCTTAAAAATGCTAGAACACAATACAAGCGAATGTGCATACACAAAATCATCAGTTTGCGGGTGGAAACAAAGATATGCATTAGTTCCCCATACTCAGAGATGACAAATATTCATGGGTGGGAAAGAATATCTGTTCCCCTGGTGAAACTGATATTTGGGGGAACAAATATTCCTTTACGTCGGCACTTTGGGAGTGATAGTGGCCTGTTTTGTTGTACATGCAGGAACTTGTGGTATGTGTATGCTGCTGTGCCTAGTTTCGGCTCCAAATCTCCAATATGGAGGCAACAAATTAAGCAAACAGATGGTTTCACAGGCTTCGATTCACTTTTTGTAAACAATTTTCTGTGTCATTTTCTGATGAAGTTGGAAATGAAGATTAAGAAGTGATTGAACGCAATGTAAACAGCCCAGACTAGATCAGGGAGCTGACAAGTTGAACAAATTTGCCATAGAATGGATCCAAGGCTCCATGCACACAAGTGTTTTTTTTATCAGTACATGTATATCAGTCATTAATTACTTGTAATGCCAAAAAAAGGAAGGGTTAAGGTATGAATTGCTTGTTTATACATAAATTGAAAAGCGAAAAAAACATAGTATGACAGAAACATGGAAACATTAGCCACTAAAATCATGAAGAGACCAGAGCCTCTCATGAAACGGAAAAAAGTACAACATATGTACGTGCATCCTGGGATGATGAGTTGGCCACATAAGCGCTTGAGACAAGATCGATTGGAATTCAGCTGCACTAGTATATGTAGTGCACTTTGAGAGCTTGTGACAGCTACTGTTTGTGTGTGGTGTTAACATGGTTAAGTGCATGGCCTCACGGTAATGTAGACTAACATAGCAGTTGTGCGCAGTGAACACTGTCAATATTAACCATTTTATTTCTCCAACCAAATTTTTACGTAGATTTTCTCATGTACACACAGTCTTATTTGACAATCTGTGAGAAACTGTTATGATTGCAATCGGATGGGAATCCCACTGTATACCCTTAAGCCAGGTCAACTTTGTCTGCCTGAGAATTATATTTTTACAACATCTCAGGTGGCAAGAATCTGTGCTTTCAATTTCCTGACACAAGCCTTGCTTGTATTTAACTTTAGGACGGCAATTTTAGTTCTCATTTTTGAAGGAAATTAGAATTTTAATGAAAAAATGTCCATTTCCAGCTGGATTAATCCTGCCCCCCCCCCCCCCCCCCCCCCAGTGATTATTCCTTGTCTCCATGCACCCAAGAAATGTAACCATGTGGAGATTTAACCAACAGCTCTCCTTGCTCACTGCACTGTCAACACAATGCCGCCAGAGTTGGCCAATTAAGGAAACTGTTGGTCAGTGACATGTTATACACACAAAAAGAAACAGACAACGTTTACAATGAACGCCCTGTGCTAATTTTAATGGGAAAACGTTGCATGCTGACATACATGTACATGTACATGTAATAGCATCAGGTTCTGAAGGCTAAATCAAATTGGTGACAAACAGTAAAAATTTGATTTCAAGTGCAGGATGAGGAAATTAAGTGTCTGGATCCTGGGTCAGCATGTGCCGGTCACTCTTACTGATGTCCAGATCTTGTGTCCGTGTGTACTGGTCGCTATTGCTATTGTCTGGATCCTGTGTCAGTATGTATTGGTATACAGTGGTACCTGCTCTTAAGACCACCTCTAGTGAAAGACCACACTAGTTTTTAAGACTGCCCTTTCAAGACACTGGCTTTTAATATTTCTTTGCTAGCTTTAATAGTTGCAGTGAAAGACCACCTGTCATATTTGACCACTGTTGCCTGGTATTATTAGGGTGGTCTTAAATAGCAGGTACCACTGTATTACTAATGTCTGGATCCTGTGTCAGTGTGTACTGGTCACTATATACTACAGTGCTCCCTCTTATAACGCTGGTGTTGGGGTCTACAAGGTATACCGTGTTATAGCAAAACTGCCTTATAAGAGAGGGACTTTTAACATAGAAGTAATGGGAAAACTATTTCTGTGGGAGCGATGGTCCCCACTGTATCATATCAGAAACCGCCTTGTAACGAGGGGTGTTATAAAGAGGGAGCACATGTACTATTGTCTTGATCCTGTCCCTGTGTGTAATTGGTCACTATTGTTATTGTCTAGATCCTGTGTCATTATGCAATGGTGTCTATTAATGTTGTCTAATTTTGCTCTCAGTTTGGCTTGGTAATTCTTGCGGTACAGACTTTACATGGAGTGTGCAAGTTATTAGACTTAATTTATTAACTTTAAGACAAGTGCCTCCTGCTGTGCCCAGGTAACCAATTAAACTGGTCAACGTCAAAGGAGGTACAATAATGTGTTAGAGGGGAAAGATCATCCATTTCAAACATGTTTCAACAAATGTCCAAGTTACCTGAGACCTGACAAAATATATGTGTGGTTCCTGTAACCTGATGGACCCTGCTGAAAAGGCCCTACCCTAAATAAATTTTATGAAACATTAAAATTAAAAAAAAAAAAATTCAAGCTCGCCTTCCTTAATAAAACTTGATCAACCCTGGCTGAAAGATTTTATGGAGAAAGTGGCTGTTGTGTGCCTTTATTTTGCAGTAAAGTCAACTCAAACACAGCATTTATTTCAACTCGTCTTGGGCTGGGGAAACAGCATAGCCCCGTGGTTCAGTGATTGTTATAATATTTTGCTAGGTTCCAGGTGTCTGTTCTCCAAGTTACTGAGGCAAACGATCGTTAAAGTACTTTTAAAACATGACTTACTACCTTACATGTTACTTTAATCTGCAAGCTCGTTCTGTCTGAAGCAGTTATCATCCTTTGTTACAAATCCAAATGCCACACAATACTTTGATCTGGCAAATCATGCACATTGGTTAGTGCCATTTTGAACATGGCGCAATGTATTTTGGGACATTCACACAAAAATACATTTGGTTTGGAGATCAAAGTGAATTGCGGCCACAGTATATATCATATAATTATTGATGCTCTGAAATATTTGCAAAATAAATACTTTTGGTTTCTTATATATTTATAATGGTGTCCCTATTACTGGCCAGCTAATGTTTATGCATTTCCAAAAATTTCTTTTGAAAATCATGAAGTGACAACAGTGCCACCTAGAGAATAACATGTAGTGGGGACCAAATGAAGGTACAAACTGACCATATTTGAAGAGATTCCAGCCAGTAGTTTTGAAGAAGTGAAAGAATTATGCCCCACCCCCTCAGTTAAACTTGTGGGAAAATCATTATGAGAATAGATCAACTGAAAATGGTACATGCATACCTGTGTGTAGTGAATTGCTGAACGGTAACCTGGTAGTTCAACAAATAATGATAGTTCCTTGCACTGTACTATTTAGCTTCATGGTTCCATTCCACAGCAAAGTTATCAAAGTTGGTAGTAATTTTATAACACAGATCTACATGTATTGGTGGCAAATCTTACTCTGAAGGCTGCATTTGCGGTAATTACTATAAGATGCTTGAGAGGTGACAGTAATGTTACTTGGGTACTATTAAATGTATGCGTCATGGCAAATAGGTGGCATTATTCTACTATGCATCAGATCAAAGTCCAAGTCCCTGCAGAAATTGCAGCCACTCATTGCTGGAGATGGTGATTGCAGAGATTTTATGGCAATCTTTTTGCTGTCAAGATCCATTTATTTGACTAAGAGGATTGTCTAGAGGGCGGTGCATGTCTGTGAAGGCCCCAACACGATCACTTGCATGGCACTTAAGTTTCACTGACCTGATTGTGCTATTTACCTGTCGTGTTCAACCTGAGGTGGCATGTGTGCCAAACCACATCCAATTACCATCATCGATCCTGGACTGCTGGCATTGTCTGTATCTGTGAACATATTAGAGTAAGAACTGTCTCCATAACTGGATGTCAGGAGATTACATTTTCTGCTCAAGTGTAAGACTCTATACTTCCCTTCTTCCTCGTGAACCCAAAAGTTCATCATTAGAGTAGTTAAAGGACAGATGTACTATTGATTTTGAAGACGTTGCTCTTTTCTGTACAATTATGCAGGCTTTTTTAATGGTCCATTACCTTTTTGTCCCTTTAGCTATATCTAAACTGCAAGAGCATTGTTGTCTTGATTTTGCATGCATCCATATGTTTGTCTGTCGACATTGTAATCGCAATAACTTCTCATCAAATTATGATACAATGATCCAACCTACACAGCTAAAGCATCTTACAGTGCCATGAAGGAATTTGCTTGCTGATAGCCTTGACCTTTACTTTCAAGGCCATAGGCATTTCTTTGGACAAATGAAGCTATAACCATCAAACTGTCACAGTGAAGCAGGATCAAGCTAGGATGAATTTGCAACCTGTGTGGTGGCCTTGACCTCTTTCACAAGGCCACAGGCATCAAAATATAAAATCATTGTAAACGATATATATTCAGAACAAATAAAGCGGAATCCTTCAGAATTTTACAACTGTATCATAATATGAGATACGTTCTATACTTGGATGAGTTTGGGTTACTGCCTGAGTGTAAACATATCCAGTATACATGTAGTCATAATCAACAGCAATTGAGAGGGATTAAAGAGGTCATAAGGTTGTTTTGACCATTGTATGTTATTTTCCTATTTTGCTGCATTTTCAGGGGCTTAATTTTTGTCCCCTGTCCAAACGCTTTCCTCTTCTTGGTGACTATAGACTCATTGCATACTAGTCACTGATGTCTCTGCACATAGCCATGTATAGACAGAGATTTCGTATTCTGATTCTTCATATAAAAGGAACATTTGTTCAAGTATCAATATCCATGTCTAATCTCAAGTTTGCAGTTTTGACAAGACTTGCCACAGTACAGCCACATACTACGGCAGCATTTATATTTGGCCCATGAGCTGTGTGTACTGGCATTAAGCTGGGCAAACAGACGAAATATATTATTTGTAATTATCTTCAAGTTTTATTAATGTATTGTCATTTTGTCACGCTTTTAACATCAAATAAAATGTAATTATGGTATTGTGTCCTTGTTCCTTGATGTCACCTATCTCCCCCCCCCCCCCCAATTAAAATTGATGCAGGCTATCTCTTGATAGGGCCATAATACATGTATAGCAGTGGCCTGGTATTCATTTGTCTAAAATTTCACCCAAGGAAATTAATAGACCAGATAAATACTTATCAGAATTTAGATTAGATTAAAGGTTTGTCTGAGGCAAAAGTTTACTTCTCGGTGGCCAGTGAAGGCTTATAATACTGCCACAAATGAACTGCCAGACCCTAAATATGGCAAGTTTCATGTCAATGTTATGTGTCCCACAGGCCTACATCATAGTCAGGCACACAAAGCCATGTGCATGTATTCAGAGGATTTTCATGTTTGCCAGTCAGCAGTTATTTTGTAAAATATTTTGGGCTCTATGTAAATCATGGTGTATTTGGCAATGAACTTTGCCCATGCCTTGTGTGTACATCTCATGTTTTGATGCTAAATGTGGTGTTTGATTTATTTTCATATTGCTTTCCAGACTCATATACATGTATATCCATGTGATACCTTTTTTTTTTTTTTCTTCAAGGGGAGGTACCTTTTCATGAGTACATGTTTAAGAATGCCATGACAATAGCCCAGTTTATGGTCACACAAGCATGGTATGCACTGTACTGCCAACAGGGGGCCAGCAGGGGTATTATAGTGACCACTTCCCTTCTCATTTAACTTAGGATGCACAGCATCGCTCCAGCACTCCCATGACACATTACAACAGCAAATATAGAACCCATTACCTTTGCTATACACAGCCATTATAATGGAGCTGGGCCTTACCTGCTGGTAGCTAGCGTGTAGGCACTGTGAGTAGCCAGGACCCAGCTCCCATGCAGATTCTAACTTGTATATTGTAAATAAAGGGCCAGAGGGCGGTGTATCTCTCTGGCCAGATTTTTTAACTCAGAAAAGTCTTGGTGTGTATATGCAAACAAAGCAGGCTGGGTCTTTGCAGACAAAAGTGCTACCTGTCTCCCTCTCTTGTGTGATCATAAAAGCTATTTACATTTATTTATTTATTTATTTATTTATTTATTTATTTATTTATTTATTTATTTATTTATTTATTTATTTATTTATTTATCTATTTATTTATTTATTTATTTATCTATTTACTTATTTATTTATTTATTTATTTATTTATTTATTTATTTATTTATTTATTTTATTTTATTTTTAAAATTTTTTTTTTTTTTTGGTCTCAGTACTTATTTTTTTTCTGTAAAAATGGCAATCTGTATCTGCTAATGTTTACTGATTCAAAACCGACTTGAAATAAAGAGTGCTTGATGGACTGATTGATTGTGGGCTCCTGTATCATTAGTTTAAAATATAGAACAGTTTTAAAAAGTTGCCCCTTACAAACAAAGTTTGGATGCATATTGTTATCAGTTTGGCCAGCTGTCTGTCAGTAGCAGAATCCTGGTGAGCATAATACCTTGTGATTAAGCTACACCAAACTCAAATTTACCTTGATTTTTACCTTGACACTATATCTTGATTTTCTTGATTTCATTACATTTTTTTTTTTTTTTTTTTGGTGATCTGACCTCATTTTCAAGGTCACAGGACCCATGTGTGCAAAGTGAGGGTTATCCTGTCAGCTGGCAACGTCTGTTTTAGTTTTACCCAATATCATCGCTGCTGAGGTCCAACAGTTGGAAGCTCCAACAAACCAGTCGATGACATAAGTATTGAATCTGTGATATGTTGGTGTGTGACCAAATGGTCGTGCCAGCAGGTAGATCACGGTTGTGCTGTGCCATGGGAACAGTTGAATGGAAAAGACTGTTGGCTGTCTGGTTGAACACATTAAAGATGAACTAGTACATGTTAGCAAGGGTTAAGAAACTGATCCCCACATGTTTAAGAAAAAATTGATTTTTTTACAATAACCTTTTTAACACTCTTAATGTAATGGTACAATTTTGGTGTGGATGGCAAAGAGCCCCGCAACTCTTTCCTGCTATGTCCATGAAATTGATGGTCAACTTTACAAAATTATAGAGAAATGGAAAGAAACATAGAAAAATGCGATTGCTTGTAGAACAAAAGACACAGGCATGTGGAAAATGAAAAAAAAAAAATCCATCGAAGCATTCTTCAAAGGCATACATGTATGTCGCAACAAACCTCAGGCACTGATGTAGAGCTCTACATAATGACTGTATGGGAGGAAAATATCAGTGTTTATTTTTTTATTTTTATATATTTTTGTTTTGTTTTGTTGCAGTTGGGATCTGCATGTCCAACCTGTCATATTCCCTTTTCTGTATGAATGGAAAGAGGAAGCTTTGATTTGCCAATGGGTGCATCACTTAATGTGGTGGCTTTACCTCTTATTACTTCTGGGTGAGGTGTACTTTTTGCACCGTGAGACACAGTAAAATCTGTCTATTGATATTAAGATCACCCCATGTGTATGTTTTTTTGTAGCAGGGAATTGGTATTTTTAGAATATTGACATAAATGTGAGACATGGAAAAAAAAAAGACATGGTTGGTCCCAGAAAGGAGTGCAGGCCTGTTTTTTACGAGGAAAAGTGGCCAGGTTTGTGAAAGTTGTCAAATGCGGGACCATGCATGGCTTCAGGTATAAAACTTTGCTGGAAATAAGTATAGTCAGCACTGGAGGTTAAGATATTTCAGAAAAGAGCACCAAAACATGTTGCCTCTTTAAAATTCAAACAAAATCGTTACATCCGATCTGTATTTTAACTAAACCTGGATCATTACTGTTGGTGGGTTGATCGATTGTTCATTGGGCTCAATATGATGTACGTTAATCGATTGTCTACCTTGCATGCTGATTATATCTAAAATGAAGTGCTTGATGCCAATAATCAATTGTTGAAACTGCCGTTTCCCTTGTTATAATTTCCTTAAGTCAGCTCTTGCCACAGGAAATTGAAGTCATCTTCAGGAAAGCTTCTAAGGTGCATGACAGCAAGTGCCACCAATGTCACAGGCAGTATGTTGTGCCAGGTTTTTTCAGTGTTGTAGACTCCTCACACTGATGAGAATCCAGGACCAGTACTAGGCTCAGTTTCTGTGTGAACCAGCATATCTATGATTGCTGTCTTCATTTAAACAAAGTCACCTGTATTTCGTAATCTGGGAGAGAATAACCTTTACTGGTCTATCCAATCAATTCTTCACATAATGTATGAATTCTTTCCTTTGAGAAACCACATCTATGGCAGGTTCAAAAGTCGCATGAAGCAGGTGGTCTCTATGGAGGGCAAATAACATGGAAAAGATAACTCTGGGCACTGGAGAAATGTGGTTTGAAAAGTAATTTGACATTTGGATGGTTTGTCAATTAAGGGACAACTACAACATGTCAATTTGAGACCAGTCTTGGTCAATTTTACATTGGAATCTGAATATGCATGTTGCAGTGGATCAGACATTCATTGGACAGCTCCATCCTGTGTAGGCCTCAGCTAGCTATACTGAGAGAGTAAAATGGGAATGTTGAAGAAAATGCAAGAAAAAAGAGGAGTTAGCACATTTGCACAGATGGAAAACGCAAAATTAAAATGTGGGAAAAAAGAGTGCCTCATATTGGAATGGAATGTGGCAACATTTTGCTGAACTTTTCAAAATTATGAGAAAATTGAGTAAAAACAGAAAAAAAATGTTTTGTTGGACAAATGTCAATGTGCAAGAAGATGCATGACACAGATTTATATATTCATGATATTGAATCGGTCATAAAATGCAGATGACAATAAACCCCAGGAGTAATATATAGCTGCAGATACCAACCATACAATATTAGAGACACAGAGTGTTTGTGTATAATCTTAATGGTACTGGGGTGGTGGGGGTGGAGCTGCATATCCAATGAATAATATTCTCTTGCCTCTAACTCTTTTGTTGCCAGGTTTTGGACTGAGTCAACAGTTTTCTTCGGCGTGCTTTGGGTGCAGTGCACCCAGAGCACGCTGAGGGAAGCGGTTGACCCAGACCATTATATTCTCTGGATCTACAGACATGCTGGAACTTGAATGAAAGGTCTTAATTTCACTAGGAATAGAAATTTAGCATCCTTTTTATTAATTGAGAGCAGTGGTCCAAATGTAAACATTGCGTTGATTTGCCTATGTCTGCATCATTTTTATGACAGCTTTAATTATTGCTTTCAGGTTAAGCATAGATCCATCACTTCAGATGACCTCATGACAGACATACAAAATGAGGTCATATGGGTGACTGACCTTTAGATAGAAAACAGCACCGAGACTGGTAAAAAGGTGGCTGTGAAAGGGAGGGTCACTTTTCAGAGAGGTCTTTATAGTAAGGTTCAACAGTACATACTGCATGCATCAACAGTAGGTCTTGTGGGCGAAATGCATGGTGATGATTTATCTATCTGCAGTAATAGGGCCAATGATTTTCCT
Source organism: Hermodice carunculata (assembly GCA_964020975.1). Classification (NCBI taxonomy): domain Eukaryota; kingdom Metazoa; phylum Annelida; class Polychaeta; order Eunicida; family Amphinomidae; genus Hermodice; species Hermodice carunculata. Next base: position 51,352,167 of record OZ026617.1, read on the forward strand.
TTTTTTCCGAAACGAAGGGGAATTGTGCATTTTTTTCATCCTTGAAATGGAATTTAATGTTTTTTCTTACATGAATTATGTATAAATATATAGCAGTGAAACGGAATTTGAAACATTTTTGCTGATGAAATGGAATTCCCCTTTTTTTTGAAACGGAAAATTATTGACCCCACAGTAATACTGTGTTTTTTGTGTCCTTGCTTGATTGACGTGTACATCAGCTTCCATTGATGCTGGAGTCATGGACATTTGAACTAGTATGCATGGTGTTAGGGGGCTGAGTTTTGCAGATTATTCGTATCATTTATGGTCAGTTGAGCGGGTGCTCAAAACTTATTAATACTTCATGCACTGGGCACTAAACAGTTGCCTCTGCAACTTGGCTTTTGTAGTGCTGACTTGTTTGGCTTCTTTTAAGATGGGGATCATATTTGGGAAGATTTTACATTTAGGCCCATAATGTGTATGTCTTAGGGAACAGACCTACACTTTCAGCACACTAAAGCACAACTAAGTGTACAATTCATGCTACCACCCTGCGTTGTGTTACTCATATAGTTTTATTTATATCTTTGCACCCAATCAATTTTCAGCATAATCACTCAATGTCAACCTCAATGTCATACAATTGTTAAGTTCTGCATCTTTAGGAAGCACCTGGTATAATCGAGGCTTGCATCCAATATGAGTATCCATTGTCCACTTCATGGACAAATATTACCACAAATTATCATTGGAGAGATTTGAGAGACTTTCTACCACCTACATATAATTGAAAACCTTTGTGCTGTACATGTGGTACAGTAATGGAGAGTGCAGCAAGATTGACTTGTAATCCAGGGGTGAGAAGTATATGTAGAGCATCACTTTTCATTATAATGATTGGTTATATATACTCTTTCAGCATCAGGTTGTAGATTAAAGAATATGCATGGAAATACTAACATTGAATTCTGGTAGTTTATATGCAAAATGTGAAAAACCATGATATGAAAACTGGGATTCTCTTGAAAGTTGGTGGTCCCATGATCATGATGATAACATGCTGTAACCAGGAAAAAACAAAACCCATATGAGCAGACAAGGCAGCAGTTTAGAGCAAATAGAAGTTGTTATCGTATTTTGTCCTAGAATAGTGGTTCTCAGATGAAGATAAAGGACGATGTACAGCCATGGTTTCTTATTGCCCATTGTAATATCATCGAGGTGATTTCTTGTCAGCAAGAAATCACCTTAGTGCTATCATTACTATTGGCACTTGTGATGCATGGGTAATGTGGCTGGCTATTTACTTTGTTTTTAATTGATATTCGTCTCATCCATTGATGGAACACAAAGTTTGCAGCATTAAAGGGTCCTTTTTGCATTTAAAAATACTTCCTTTGTTGCTCTTTTATTGCAATAAAATATGCTTTGTTCAATAAAATATTATGGGATAGATACAAAAAGTTATTCACATGTTTGTGGTCAGAATTAACTCCCATCATTTTTTCGTGGCAGAAACCACTCACTGCAAGCAGCTTATGGTTTCTGCTACCAAGAATGATTTGATTCCAAGCATAAACGCTGATGATGATAGTTTGTGCAAACCTTTGCCGCCGCCTCTTATGGCACAGGAACTTTTTATGCAGAATTAAACTGTTTAACTCTACACTTCCCACTATAATACCAGCTGAACATATGTGTACAAAACTAAAACAAAACAGTTGATACATGTTTTGTGTTTGTGTGAATTTATGATACACAATGCATCTTAATTGGCCTCTCAAGATATTTTACATGTAATGCATCCTGTGTTTAGCACTTGAAATTCTTTACAAGTACAAATTTTCCCGTGCATTAATGTTCCCAGATTTGCTTAAATGCAAAATTTCCCAGTTTTTATTTTTCTGAATCAACAATCGATAACGCTAAGCTGCAGACAATGTCATGTGCGTGTTGAGCGTTTTAGCTTTTTCCCCGGTTTTTATTTTCCTGAATGGCTTAGCTCGGGAAAATTTGGGAAAATTAACACCTCGGACAAATTTGTACTTGTACAGCCAATTCTGAAGTATTGCATGGGTGTCTACCTCCTGCATCCTTTAATGTGCCGAAAGCTTAAACGGCTTAAATGGAATATATTGGGTTGCTTGTTATTGTAATGCCCAGCTTAGCTTCCTTGGCTTCTTGATGAGTTGAGCAGAATCAGCCAGATCTATACCAATTACATGTGTTGCGAATCAAAAATTAGTCATGAGTTCTCAGGAAGAAAGTGCGGACCAGATTTCCGAGAAATTGAACAGGTCTTCTGCCTGAGCTGTCAATTTTAATAACTGAAGTCCACAAAAGCAATAGAGGCTTGAATTGATGGCTTAAAGTGTTGTGTGGCTCAGATAAAGGAAACACAAGTAAGGAGCTTTTGGTCTCTTGTCTCATTTGATCCTTGCTGTAGTTAAGGGAATCGCTGCAACTGGATTTTTGCAGGGTCTGTTGACTGAGGATTCCGGAGAATGCTGGCATTAGCAGGTAGCAACTGCAACTTGGTTGACAAGGCAGCACACTGAATACATGAAGTCCTCAAGTGAAATCACACTGAAAGCAATGAGTAAAGTTCTCTCTGGGTTTTAATATGGTGAATTCTTGCTGTAATATCACCATCCTAGACAAGTTGTCAGATACATTGTGTATGTCGCTCAAATGAGTCAAACAGCCAAGGAATTTGAGTTGAGGTTCCCGAAAACTTGTGTCATCAAGTGGATATCTTAGTGTTGTTACAATGAGGTTTCACTGTACATGCAAATGTTGCTGAAACTTCTTTTCATAGGAAAACATACATTTTACATAAAACTTGAGATCATTTCTACAGAATATTAAAACTTTTACACTGGGGTCTATGTTGTTTCATGTTTTATGTGCCCACTTACACAATAAAAAAAGTATTTAGCATATGTACTTTGCACAAAAATTCAGGACTTTTTCTGCCATTTGAAATGGACATACAGTGTAAATGAAGAGCTAGACTGTTTGATAAGCTTGATTAGGCATACAGGCAGCTTCCGTATGTTTCTGAAAGAGAAGAAGTATTGGCTAACCTAAATAGGGTAAAGTATAGCATATTTCAGAGTGCGAAGTAAAAGTATAAATTGAAATCTCAGCTATTCATGAGGAACTACTCAACTGAAACTTCTTTGAAGGAAAAGAGACAACTTTCAGATCGCGAAGGAAAAGAATGAATTGAAATCTCACATATTCATAATGAAATACTGACATGTAGCAACTGATGCAGTGAAACTTCTGTCAAAGGACCACAACACATTTTATATAAAAGTAAAGTGTTTCCACAGACTGCCACTCAGACCTGGGGCCATTTCTACACGGAAATTACCGTGACAACTTTAACACTGCAGCATCTGTGTTACAATGCGATATATTTTCCAGGACACCTAATTATCTGGAATGAATTTTGCATTATATTTTCAAATTCCTCAGACTTGAAGCACCAGTAAGCCAGCTTCAAAGCAATTGTTTTTTATTTTTTTTATTTTTTTTTGAATAAATTTTTGCATTACAAGGCAATACGGAAACCACTAACCAGGGCCTTTATTG